>OY728166.1:270454554-271704554 GCA_963277665.1 Viscum album
CCTCTCAATGGCACGACAAGCCGGACAATCTCTAGCGAGATGTCCCTGACCGTTGCAAGTGTAACACCACCTCTCCTGTGGATGATCTCCTCCTTGGCACTGGTCCTGAACTATATAACCACGTGTCTATGTTCGGGAATGGGTATGCCTCCAAAATCACAATCCTATCACCTATCATCTTCTATCTCTAGAAGTCACCTCTAACTCGTGACCTCTGCTGTAGGTCACGTCCATCTGCTCCTCCGCCATAAAACTTTCAACAACCAGGGCTCACTCCAGCACCCCAGTATATGTTAGAATGCTAAGGGGTATCACCAAAGCCCTAATATCCCAGTGTAGTCCCTACTTGAAGGTTCAGGCCCTGAAGTATGGGTCCCTCACCAAAGAGTAGTTAAAACATCCGTGAATCTCACTAAGTACTCAACTACCATAATGGTGCCCTGATATTGGAGAAAAAACTCCAGTATACACACAGAGCATAACGTCACCGGAAAAACTCCAACCTGAAGAAGTGACCAAAGTCTAACTAGATGAGGGTCACCTCATCATTCATCTAGATCATCAAGCTCCACTATCTCCCCACCTAACCCTAAAGACGGATCATGACCAAGATCTCCATCTGGCCGAGATGCATCCTCAGTAGGTGGAAGACTTGAGTAACTACCTCAATCCAATCCTTAGCCACCTGGGGGTCAATATCACCCCTGAAACTAGGAGGTCATTGCCTCTAGAACTCGTGTAGCTCAATCAGCCTACACGTATCCTTTACTGGTGGTGCTGGTAGTAATTGGTGATCGATGAGTGGTGGTATCACTAGTGCACCACCCGGTAGGGCTATCTCTGTTACTGGTCCTTGTACCGATGCCTCATCACTCGATGGAACATCCTCATGGTCTCGTCCTAGAATCCTAACTGGAAATATGCGTGGTGGAATCCTAAAATGGATTGAGATGAACTATGGTTAAAAGAGTATATCTGGAGAGCTAACTCAAGAAAGACATGGAAAACACAAATTATTCCTACATGATGCATGTACCATTCATTTCCTGGCGACTAGTGTCCTAATGTACCAGGTAGAAAAAGTAGGTTATCAAAGTCCCAGTGAATGGATACATCTACCACCACACCAACACTAGAACCTCTGGCTTGAGATTTTAACTCGAAACATCTTAACACCGTCACTATGCAACTCAACACAAACTCAAAACTCTCGGTACAAAGGTGGAACAAAACCTCATTTTATACCAAATTTTCACGACCCATCCCCCAGGGCCCATGTCGTGACTACCTTAAGCCCGCATCCAAAAGGATAAGGGTTGGAGGCTAGCACCGAAGGAATTATTCCACGAGTGGGCGTAATTTTCTTGAGTACCTGTACACACACAGACACACACAACCACACCCCAAACTGCTGGAAAGGAATACATGCATGCCACCAAACAATCTATGAGTAAAGGTACAAGATATAAGTCAAATGGGCCAGAACATAAACCCAAAAAAAGACAAACTGAAAATACAAAGGTACAAAAATCTCTGTAAGACGTCCGCAAAAGACCCCACCTGAAGGGTAGGTAAGGAGTGGCTATCAGAAGCTATGGAAGTACGTCCTGCCTATTTTATCTCATTGGGAACCACCTTGTCTCGAGCCACCGAGATATCTATTGATAAGAATATCATCTACACTAGACACAACACATGTGGGTGAAGCCCATACAGGGGTGAGTAACAAAATAATCATTAGGGGACCCCAAAACCACAAAGATAAACACAAGAGAAAAACCACAAGGAAATTCATAGTCAGATCTACCCAGGTATATTCCCATACATATACCAAGTTCATCTCGATATACTCATCTCATAAACTAAGAATCATAAGGTCCCAGACTTATAACCAACATCAGGATTCTCACTGAAGATTCAAAAGGTAACACATAAACAAGAAGAACATGATACAAGAGCTTATCCATCCCTGATGGTACTGTTAGAGAGATACATTCCATTAGGTTCAAATCTACCATTCCTAATGGTACGTTTGAGAGAATTTACTCCATCATGAACATTCTACTTGGTTCAGCTTCAGTTCCTGGTACTAGCAGTCTAGCCATCATCATCTTGCACCCAATAGAAGACTAAGGAAACCTAAGTGAAGAGGCCTGCTCCTCACTACTGCTCTCAGTTGAGGGATCATTGCTCCAAAATAATCTTTGATACCTCAGTCACTCCTGTAGGGAGTGTTCCACACCTCAGTCCATCAAGGGAGAACTTGATCCTACATAGGTATCAATCTATTCAAGGGGAGGGTCCCACTCCTTTGTAGTTATGTCCTACAATTGAGGGAGCTCTAACTTCTATGGAGGACCCACTCCCCGTTGCTACACAGATATGGGGGAGTACTAATCCATAAGTGAGGACCCATGCCCTGATTCCAAGAGGAGAGTACTACTCATGAAGGACCCACACCCTATTATGACAGGGGAGTACTACTTCGTATATCATGGAACCATACCCTACCGGGTAGGGAAGTACTACTCAGTGACTAGAGGACCCACACCCTGGTACTTGGGGAGTACCAAATCTGTTAGTTTATACACTATAGGGGACCTGCAACCTAGTATGTTATTTGAGTACTGACCCCAGGCTAGAAGACTCAATCCCTGAAATGATAGGGGAGTACTGACTCTGCTAGAACAATACTTAAGGAAGACTCACACCCTGGAACAACAGGGGAGTAACAAATCTAAAGTTAGGGAACCCACTCCCTAGTCCCACAAGGGAGTATCTACTCTTCCTTTACGAACATCTCCATGAACCTACTCCCTAGTCCTTCAAGGGTGCAATACCCCCAAAGAAAACTACCCGAAGGAAAAGAACCCACAACCATGATGTGGGGTGTCCCGTATCTACCAAAGCAGAGGGATAAGGAGTAACCACACCCTAAGTAATCAAGGGAGTAACCATCCTAGCACCTCTTCAATAGAAATACCCCAACTATGCTTAGAGTAATCTTGTATCGGGAGGACCTACTCTTCAAATAAATATTCCATCCTCTAACTTCCTCAAAAACTAACATAGAGTATCTCAAAAGGAAAATCTCATCACAATGGTCCCAACATCGCATATGGCTCGTCAAATGGATGCTATATTTGAAAGTCACAGGTGTTTTAGTAAAACAGGGGACGGTTGGGTCCGGGTCTGGGTTTGGTCTAACCGAACCCGACCCGGGGTCCACCGATCCGACCTGAGTCCGACCCAACCCATTGGGACCAACCTGGATTGGGTGGGATCACTCTGATGGGCCACTGGTCTGGTCGGCTAGGCCGCGGGTCCGGCCCGCCAGCACCAGCCCAACCCACTATGGCAGGCTGGTTTCTCTAGAACAGACATGGCTCTGCCATGTTCGTCTCAAACCATGTAGTGCCAGCTGACACTGCCTCCTTGGTCAACCAGTCCACTCACACAGACCATATTTTCTACATGAACCACAACTTTCTACGAGTCCCTGTCACTACTGCTGTTGGATCCACAACCTGACTTCACAAGGATAACCACAATGCAGCTGCCACCATCACCATGGTGTGCCACCCCCACTTCCTGGAACACAACTGACAGTTGTTGCTGACACGCTGAGGGAAACTTATGCGGGCCACTGAACTTGCTCCAGTGGTCTATTTTCGAATTTGGAAAAAGTTCTAAATCCTACGGGCTGTGTTCTTCATCGCCTGGGGTACAAATCCTCATTTCCATATCTTTTTCTGGGAAGTTCTCGATCACCGGTATTTCCCACACTACCTTGATCCAATCATTACCGTCATAGTCACACCTCTATTGTCATTACGCCAAGAATGATTGCGTAATGACCGACCATTCCTCAACCCGTGAAGAATGCGAAGAACGTGTGTCAAGGGGGAGAGGAAAATCAAACAATAAATTTAGGAATGAACAACCACCATTATTCTTCATGGCGGTAATTCACTCCCATTAGAAGGATCAATAATGGAAACCAAAATTATCCGAAAAGAATGATCAAACTGTGGGTCGACCTGTTTGTGGGTTGATCCGCGATTGTTGTTTAAAATCCTAGAATGGGGTAAGATATAATTCAAATAAAAACCCCTACCTAAAGAAGCTTATATTATAGGGAAGGATTGTTGCTGGTGGCGATCCTTCCATTGGGATTTACGATCTGTTCGAAGCCATTAGCATTCGTCGATCTCCAGTCCCAGATCCATTATTAAAGGGTGTCGTTGCGGCTTTCTGATTTTCTGACATTCGTCATTGGAGAGGATTCCTTTATCATTTGTAAAAGTAATTCCAGATCTATATTTTTTTTCCAACCCTGTTATCTCATTAAAATAGAAATGCATCGTAGGGTTTCTATTACAATTAGTCGTCGCGTCGTTATGCTGTTTCATTTATGAAACAATGTTTCTGTTACACTTTAGTTAAAAAGTTGTTACACTATTTTGTTTATGGAATGTAATAGTCAGATCATCACTGCATTGTAACAAAACAATTTTTTAATAAAATAAACTTTTTAAATTTTTTTTCTTAAAATGACCAAAAAATAAATTTTCCCCTTGACTCACGCCGGTTGAGGTTTGGTCCATTCTTAGGTAATTTATTCGTTCCGGATGCAACAGTGCCATCATTTTTTCAATCTGGGAACCTGTTTATAATTTTCCAAAGTTACGCACACAGACCATTTTAATTCATTTAAAAAAGGTTCAAAAACTATCTTTTACCCTCGACCCGTGATGGTCGAGGTTAAGCTCCACCTAAGGGAAACACACCCTCACAAGCTCAACGATACTCTCAGATTTCCAATTCAAATTACTGTTTAGGAGTTATAAGGTTTTGAAAATAAAATAATTGTTACTTAATTTTTTTATTTACGTCCAAAAACTTACTTCCACTATTGGCCTATGCCGTCCAACATTAGGCCCTTTCTAGGTAAATCCCGACGTTCTGAGTTCAATGGTGCCCTTATATTTTTTATCTGATCACCAGATTAAAAGTTAGAAAAACCTACTTTCACAATTATTTAACGAACCTAAAAAAGTTCAAAAATATGTTTCGTCCACTCCAGGACTTGGAATTATGTGTCATATCTGAGCTTGGTCTCAAAATAATCCCATTTAATTTAATAAAAATCATAGAACTCTGAGGTATTACAGAGTGAACCTGGTTCAGTAAGACAGGGATATAACATGGAGTGAACTTGGTTTAGTAAGACAGGGATAAAATAGGGAGTGAACCTGGTTTAGTAATACTTGGTTGAAATGGGGAGTGAACCATGTTCAATATAAATTATTGAGAAATTCTTAGTAAATAATCAATCAATTTTTAGTAAAGTAATCTTATTCTTTAAAAACACGTTTTCTTCAAAAATGATGTTTATTGTTTTTGTGGGAAAATAGTATAATTAATTTTTATAAATTTTATAAAATTTATTTGATAAAAATAAATTAATTTTTTAAATCATCATATAAAAATTAACTTAGGTTTAAATTTTAGGATCTTTTAGAAAATATTGATTTTTTAGTGAATAGTGGAAAAGATCGATTTTTGTAAAACTATCATTTCTTTTCAATAAATTATGTAATTTAGAAGTTCCATTATGTTTATAATATGATTTAATGTAAAATAACTATTATTTAGTTATATATAATACACTTTATTACATTTTAATCATTTTTATATTCTATTATACTATTTTTTTTGGATTTAAAAATGGGATTAAAAAAACTATTTTAAAGTGCACAATGTTTCTCCTTTTTAATAAATAAAAAAACCCCAAATAAGGGATTATTTAAAATAAATTTATAGATCATATATAAATAAATATTAATTAGTATTCATATAATGATTATTATTAGTCATAAAGTTAATATAAAATCATATTTTTCTTGAAAAATACACTTCTTGAAAACCTTCTTTTTCATCACGTGTACGAGTTTAATTTTAAATTAAAAATTTCTACTTATATGAATTGAATTTGGTAAAATGGATTCAGTATTTAGAATAAGAATAATTTTTTATCTAATAATTTCACCTTAATATTTTACCATAATTAATAGTGAAAAAAAGTAAAAATAATTTACTTCGGTTAAGGGAAAAACAAGTTTATCGAGGGGTTAATCTAAATTTATAAGGATTAAAATGACCTAATTTTTTTTTCTAAAATACATTTTATATCCATATTTAGACCTTATCATGTTTAAATCTTGATAATTTTCCATTTTACATCCTTCTAACATGTGGTAAATGTGGGTACACATTTTTCTTTTCAAAACTTACAAGTGTACCACTCACCTCACTTATAAATGGCCACCCCTCTCATCTCCTATTCACACATTACAAGCCCTTTGTATTAGAAAATAACTAAAAAAATATATTCATTAATTCACTAATCAAATCCTAGAATCATTTTTTTATTAAAAATCCATCTTAATATGGTTTTTTGTGCTAACCTAAAGAGGTTTTCCGAAGAAAAGGTATTGTGATTAACCGATTTTTTTATTTATCCTCAAACTCCTTAAAAAATATTGTTAAATTATTCTAATATAATAGAAAATTTATATCACATATAATGATATTTTATTATTTTAATTTAATAATCAAAATGCATATCCTCTTCCATCAAATGGGATCATAAATCAACATTCATGTGTGGGGCGGGCAACCACCTCACAAACTGTTGTTATTCGTTTTCCATCATTGCCTCTCACAGATTGTTACAATGATGAATTTAAAGTATATATATTATATTTTTTTACATATTTATACTTATTTAGTTTCAATATCATGTATACCTTCATACTTTATATTCCCTAGGGGACATGATAACATTGCTCAGGTGTGCGGCAGACTACAGCCTCACGAAGTGATGTGATTCATTTTATATTAACACTTTACATGGAAGGTAATAGGGATAATTTTAATGAATATATGTGATATAAATGAAATATTTTTAATATTAATGTAATATTTATTATTCTTAAAATATAATATATCATTTTATTTCTTACACTGAAAAATGATAACGTCGTTCATGCGTACGTGTGGACTACCATCTCCACAAAGTGAAGTGATTCTTCTTTCATCACCACAACACATGGATGATATATATAAGTATATTTAATGAAATAATACTCTCTTTATGATATTAATATCATTATTTAAAGATAAAATATTACATACTTTCTTTCTATAATGATCATTGAAAAATGGAATCATTACTCATGCATACATACAACCTACTGTCTCCATGACTATAATGTGGTTAATTTATCATAACCATATTTAATGATTGGTTTTAAAATTATAATTTATGTATAAATATGATAAATATTTCTATTTTATTATTATTTATATGTTTAAATAATGAACTCTTTGACCATGATCAGCACATCGAAACTATTTTGAAACAATGAACCGAACATCCTTGAAACACTAGGCATGGATTTAACTAATTAAGTATTTAAATTCATTATTATAAAGAAATAAAATAAATTATTTAATTAAAATTTATTAAATCTTGAAAATTTTATTAATAAATTAAATAATTAATATAAGATTATTATACAGGAGGTTTTAACACATATGTAGAAAGTCAGACCGGAGGTAAGGGTTTCTTGTCTCACTTTAACTTCTATGATACAAATTCAATATTCCCCACATATTTATATTTTTTGGTGTATATAATTCCACTATTATATATAATATTATTAATTCTTCATACATCATGGTTTTTATGTATCAATTTGTTTTTAATTGAATGTTACCAAGTGGTAAAGAATTTTATAACTCAATTTATTTTCATTGGGTTATATTACTTCTTCAATGAATTTGATATTTTAAGATTATGTATGTAATGAATTTTTATTATATTATATTATATTTAAAATTTTTTTATATGTATTTACATTTTATACACATAATCTATTCATAGATCAATTCTGAAATTTAGTGTTATGATTTTTGTAAGGGTTATTCGTCTCAAATTATATTTCTTTGAGACATATGTTTATGATATGCACCTATATTCATTTTAAGGTGTATATTATACCCTTTGACATATTATATCAGGTATCTCATTATTTTCATGATATTTAAAGTTTTATTTTAATTTATTCTTTCATGAGATTATGATTTAAGAGTTACCAAACTGGAAAATTATTTATGTTACAATATCTTTTCTTTCAAGATTGTTTATACTGAAGGTTATTTAAGAGAAAATAATATGATATTATTTTATTATACCTCATGTATTTACTCTTAATTATTTTTTAATGTGGTTATAATTCTATATTCCCTTTATCTTTCTTATTTGTTAAATAAACATCAAGAAATCCGTTTGTAAGTGATACCAATCTTGTAATTTTTTTAGATCGTGAATCATTATATTTTATATCCATATTTTCTAAAATGTTTCCAAAAATGTTCTTTTACAAAAAAAAAATTTTCCTGAATATATTTGACATGGTCTTTGACCTTATTTTAAATGGTTTTAAAATTAAATTTCTTAACATCTTCCAAATGGGTCAATTTTTACTCCCTTTTAGATAATGTTTTGAAAAGAATGTTTATTTTTAACATTTAAGACATGAACAAATTTTCCTACCATCATGAATGTTATCTGATTTGAACCTTACTTTATAAATTTAAAAGTTTATTTTAAAATACAATTATTTTCACAATATTTTCTTAATTTCTTGTTTTTTAAAATGTATTTTAAAAGTAAAAAGTGTAGTTTCCTCCAGAATTTTTTTAATGATATTTTAATGGTATTTCCATTGATCAATGTCAAAAAATACTTGATGTTACTTACACTCCACTGGGGATATGTGGTATTTCTGCCATATTTATTCTTTCTCTAGATGGATTATAATATTTACAGGGATCCAATTTATTTTCCATGGGGGAATCAAGCAATGGTTATTATTATATCAATAAGTGAAATATTCTAAAGGTATTATTCATGATACAGTTCTTGGACATTATTTATAATGATGGGTGGTTCTATTATAAACCAAGGATATGTGGTTTTGTTATAAACTAAGTATGAGTGGTTACATTATTATCCAAGTATGGGTGGTTTTGTGATAAACCAATGATGATTGGTTCTGTGATAAACCAAGTATGGGTGGGTCCATGATAACCCTCCAATGCATTGGTCACTCTAGACATATATGTTGACTATACTAGTTATTCCATTTGTATGTGTGATATAAATATAATGTTCAAGATAATAATATGATTTATTTATACTTTCTATGGGTTTTAAATATTTCCTTTTATAAATATTTACATCACATGGATCATGATTATTGATTTTCCTAAATCCTAACTTTATTAAAGACTTATGCATTGCCACATATTTATTTATCAAGGTTTTATGGGTATGAGTTATCTTATGTTATGTTCATGCACTTTTATTATGTCATTATACTATTATGCCCATCTTATTCTCACTAATGACATTTAATTGTTAATGCTTATGTTTGAATTTAGTGAGAATTTTATCTCACCCTTCTTATGTTTCATTTTCCCATGGCTATAAGGAATGATACTGAATGAATTATGTATTAAAGGGTTTCATATGGATGCTGATGAATACTTAATGTGAAATAAGACAATCTAGGTTAAGTGGGATAAATTATCATTTATAGATATGGGTATTTCTTATGTAAGTGTTTGACATAATTATATAAATCTATAAACTGAAAATGTACCTAGGTATGTGAGTGATCCAATATTTAATTTTTATGTTTTATCTTTTGGATGGAAAAAATTGTGCCTCCTTCATCGATATTAAAGCCAGAAATGAAAAGATCATGTTTTTAGCATCGAATGTTGGAGTGTGGGTTTGGGGATATTATAATGGTTCTTGTAATCTATTGAAGAATTCTATTTATTATTTCAAATACACATTTTTTTTTGATTTCTAGGTACTGGGAAGTTATGTATTATACCTTTTTTACTACAAAAGTTTCAAATTTATAATTAATAAATTATCCACCATGATCACTATGAATAACTTCAAAAGGTACATTTTTCTCATTTTTAACATGGGATATTAATGTTCTAAAACAAAAAAAGGAATATAAATTTTTTGACAAAAATTAGAACCATTTATATCTAGTGTAGTCATCAACTAAAACATATTAAAATTATTTCCTGCAAATATTTCCAGTTTTTGTAGGACCAAATGAATACATGTGGACTAAATATAAAGCATCAGATGTTGAAACTACAATAATAAATTTAAAACTCAACTTATGTTTCTTTATAAATTGAAAAAGATCACAAAATTTAAAAGAATAAAACTTTAGCATTGGTAGATCTCTAACTAGTATTTTCTTATAATTTTTAGCTAAAGCTCTAACATTATAGTGTCCTAAACTTTTATTCCAAAACCAAGATTAATATTCCCTTGCATTAAGGAAAGGTAGATCTTGGATTGTATGTGTTTTTTTAAATTCCAGGTGTATACATTCTTAGACCTATCGTTAGAAATAATAAACTTATATTTTGAACTATGAAGAGTAAATTTATCATTCCTGAAGACCACAAGACAATACTCATCACACAATTGAATTATGCTAATAAGGTTATGCATAAGTCCTAAAACCTATAAAATACTTGAAATTAAAGGTTTTACAAGAAGGATAATATTACTTATACTATATATTTATCCTTGAGAATTGTCACCAAAAGTTACTTTTCCACCTTTCAACTTTATAATATTTTGGAATAAATCCTTTTTTCCAATCATATTTTGGGAACAACCACTATCCATGTACAAAATTTTGTTGCTATTAGTACACTTCTTATTTTACTGAAATTACAAAAAATTAGGATTTTGGTACCCAAAATTGCTTGGGTCCAACATTGTTAGAAAAAATTATTCTAGGGATTCACATCCATCCAACATTATGTTGAGTAGTTGTTAATTATTTAGAAAATTAGGATTTATGAAATCATAAATATTACACTCTATTTAAAAAACACTTATTTTTCCAATGTCCACCACTTTGAAACAAAGTAAAAAAGAGTGATTTTTTTTGTAATAATATAATTATTTTGAAAATATGATTTTGAGTTAGAAAAACCTATTCTAGAGACATTCCTATGAGTTTTTTTCAACACATACTGTAAAAATTTTTCTTACTAGATTTGAATTTTGATAGTAATTTTTTCAAACTAAAAAATTTATAATTTAATCGAAAAACTAAATATTTATTTTTATTAGATACAATGGATTTTGTTTTCCCCATTATTTTTAATGATTTGATTTCTCAATATAATATTTCTCTAACTCTTTAAAAATATTTTCAATTTCAATAGTAATTTTAGAAATTCTCAAATTTTCTTTGGAAATATTTTCCATATAATCTTCACTTTTTTTTAGAAATTTTATGTTTTGTTTTTATAAAAGTTTAGAAAAAAAGAAACTAATTCAAAGATAGGTAAAGTTTTATTATCTTCTAAAGTAGATTATTTATTGAAATATTTATAATTATTTTCATTTTCTGAATCTATATAATTTTTATTTAAAATAAGGTTGGTTAAGGTTTCCAAATATACCTTATCTATGAATCTATTATTGTTCTTAATAATTTAAACTATAAAACCAATATTATTTTGACTGTCACTTTCACTATCTAAAGAAATTTTTGAAGATCTATAACCTCTACTTGAACTTAAAGTGTCTAAAGATTTTATAATTTTTTACTTTTATGATTATAAAACTTCATAGATATTTTTTTGAGTTTATGTCATTCTTATATTTATCTTTTTATGTCTTGGACAATTTTTACTTATGTGATTGGGTTTCTTACACTCATAAAATACCATCTTACAATAATTTTTCTTCTCATATTTTTTCTAAAAAAATATTATTATACTTTTATAACAAATATTTCTTTCCTAAAATATTGTTCATTATATGAGTTAGTTGGGAATGTTAATTCTAAGTTTCTTTAGAAGAAATAATTTACATATCAACTCCAAATTTATGCTTTTTAGAAGATTTATAAACTTTTTCTATAGAAATTATTTTTTAGAAACACCTAAAGTAGAAGCAAAAGCTACTCCCCCATTTTTATTTTTCATCCTTTTCGAACCTCTCTTTTATCTGCCCTCATACTGCATAAGAGTTCCAATTAGATTATGTAAGATCAAATTATTAATTTTATCAGTTTCATATAATTCTTTTATTTTAGATTCCCACTCTCCTAGAATAATCTCAATGATATTCTCAACCAAAATTTCATTAGTAAGACCTCTATCACCAAAATATTGTAATCAATTTATAATCATCATAAATCTATATGCATCTTTTTAATAAATTCTCTAAGTAAGAAATAAAAATATTGATAATATGATTTAAAGATAGTTCTTACATTCTCAAAATCTTAGGATGTTTCAAAATGTGTAATATAAATATTTTTTAAGATACTTTTAATAACTTTGCATGAATAAATTTGATAGTAGATATTTCCAGTCATAAAACACAGAAATTTATTTTTGACTCTATAATTTAGCAGATATTTTATCTTTTTTTAATTATTAAAAGTGGAAACTTATTTTTTTAGGAATTAGATAACTTTAATTCAGTTTAACAAAATTTTCTACACCAATATTTATAATAAAGGTTTTCATACGGTCTCTCTAATATTTATAGTCAGAACCATAAAAAATTAGTGGTTTTCTAGGATTTAGATTCTCAAGAGTTCCAACATTCAAACATTCCCTCATTTAGTACCAAATATACTCTTTTTAAAAATAAACATTAGTGTAAAATAGATTATAATAAAATTTTTAAACAACAAAATTCATAAAATTAGAAACATTATTGAATATAAATGTAACAATTATAATTTTTTTATGTTAAAGTAGTAGGACCTAAAATTTGATACCAAATATAGGATCAAAGAGTAATATAAGGAGTACAAGTGGGGGGGGGGGGTGTGAATTGTAGTTTATAAAATAAAACTCACAATTTTTTCAACCTATTTATTATCAAACTTTGAATAGACATTTCAACCAATATTTAGATTTTATAAATCATATAGATAGTTAATCCAAATTTTAGTTTTTATTAAAGTTTAGAAAATGTAATTTTTTATACAATTAAATAGTGTAAATAATAAATTTTAAAAAATGTTATATGAAATTTTATAAAATAATTAATAAAAAATATAAAGTTTTTATAATAATGATCCATGCTTTAACCTTTACCATTGAGGATGTATATAACATTGAATTTATGTACCCACCATTTGAACCAAACTATAAAGGTTTTTCTTCTATAAGAAAAAAATACCGTGATACTAATATTGGTAGAACTCCATTTCCTTAGCCCCAAAAACCCCCAATCAGTAAGATTTGATAAACCTCTATTTTTCAATATCCAAAATCACTCAACCAAATTAGATTTTGTAGACAATTACAAAACAAAAAAGTTATTATGGAATTTAAAAATAATACTCTCATGGAATCCTTAATAAAAAGACTCTTAAAAGGTAACAGTAAAGTATTCACAATGTAAAAAATGTTACAAACTGTTTATAAAAAGTCTTGATAGTCGATGATGAAAATATTCCTCCTCCATGACCACTTCTATTATTTATAAGAAAAGATCCAACTGTCATATTTCATGAATCTCTAAGGTAGTTTAAATAACCTGATAACAAACTTCTTGATAGATTAATATGTTCTTACGATGCTCTAAAGATTATACACCATCACAATGTAACAAAATTTTATATATTGGAATACATTTTTTTGTCTAGAAAAATTATTTATCTCTATCTCAAAGATATAATGAAAATTACAACTGAAAAACATGCCTACTTCCGTCCATTTTTTCCCAAAAGTCTTAATATAACTTAATCAGTTTGGAGTTATTTATAGTTTGAATATGATATTTTTATAAATATTCATCTAGAAATATATGTGACTATGTATCCAAACCATTAAATAAGTTTTTCATAATTTTTTAATTTATTCCATCTGATAAATTAATATTATTATGTCTAGGAAAATAGATTTCTTTTAAATAAATACTTAAAAACTAAGGATGTATAAAACTTAGAAAAACATATACTTTAAGGAAATGTATTTTGATTTTCAAAATTATGTTAAAAAGTGTTAAAAAATACTTCAAATCAATAATTAAGAAAATTGGTGTAGTTTACAAGGGGCCCTAAATATCTATGTTCTATCCGGTTCCCCACCATCAACAAAATTTAGGTTAAATGAAATTATTACACTACCAAACCCACACAATAATCACCTAATAATTACTATGAAATCAATCCAATCTCTCATCCAAAATCTTTTATACCATTTTTTCACGACCCAACCACATAGGAACCCTCTCTAATTCAACAATGAAAATAATTTTGACCCCCTAAGACCACTAAAAATAGGCTAAATTTTGGTGACTAGAACTGAGGGTATCTATAACTCTCATGATAGGAAATACCCTTATAAATTTATAGGAAAAATAAAAAATTAACCAAAAATAAACTCCAAGTATATATAAACCAAAAAGGTATAATTCCCAATTATGATCCATGTACAAATGATAATTAAATACAATAAAATAAGGAAAATTCCAGAAAAAATCCCTGGGCACTACTCCAGCTACTTGAATAGTAACATCCCCAAATCTCCATTGGACTATCCTAAAAAACAAATGAATAAAATTGTAGAGGAGTGAAAAATTTTGAGTACGCAGTGTGATCATATTTATAAATAGTTCTATATCCATGTAAAATATTAGTTCTAGAATAGACATGAACTAAATTAAATAATTAAAAAAATCTAGATATTTTATTAGGGAATTATAAAGTAAGTCAAAAGTAAATACAATGTCATGGTTTTCCTCTACCTTTTTTACTATAAAATGGTCATTAGTAACATTTTTTTTGTAGACTAGCGACGGTTTGAACCACCACGTATTGCACGTTCACTATTCATTTAGTGGTGGTTTTATTGATTTCATGGTGGTTTTTTATGTGCCATTTTTAGAACATTTAAAAGTGATTTCATGTGTTTTCAAAGGTGATTTTTTAAAAAATTATGGGGAAATATAAATAAAATGAAACAAACCATTGCTAAAACATATTTTATTTAATGTATTTAGCGGCGGTTACTAAAAACCACCACAAAATTAGTTTTTTAATTATTTAATAAAGAAATAATCATATATATGTCGTATATCCAGATTGATATATAAAAACATCAATATTCATCATAACCTCGGTCTTTGTCAACCCATACATCCATCAACCAATAGCTCAATCGACAATATATATATATATAAAATATATCTAACAAAAACTGATGCCCAATATACATCCAGGGAAAACCGTAATTTGGAATGACATGTGTATGATTCCTACATGTCATAAATGACTTATTGATCATTTTTCTAAATTATAAAAACAATACGAATGCGTTTACTCAGTTTTGAGTAGGTCAGTTTCCCTTTTTACTAAAATGGTTGTAAATTTTAAATAAAATGACAAACATAGAGGCATACCGGGAACATCACACCTTTTATTGATTTAAGGTTTATTCCTAAATGTCAAAAATTACTTATGGGTCATTTTTCTAAAAGTATAAAAACAATCTGAATGCTTTTTTTTTTCCAGTTTTGAGTAGGTCATTTTCCCTTTTTACTAAAATAGATGTCAATTTTAAATAAAAAGATGCACTTGGATCCATAACAATCACACTATACATCATATTGAGGTGATTTTGATTTCTACACATCTAAAATGACTTATCAATCATTTTTATAAATTATAAAAACAATTTGAAAGTGTTTTCTTATTTTTGAGTATGTTATTTGTTTTTTTCACTACAATTGATGTCAATTTTTAATAAAAAGATGCACTTGGAGTAATACTGGTCACACCATGCATCGGATTGAGGTGTGGATGATTCCTACATGTCTAAAATGACTAATGGATCAGTTTTCTAAAGTATCAAAACAATTTGAATGCGTTTTCTTAGTTTTGAGTACATCACTTGTCTTTTTTACTAAATTATTATTCTAAACTGGAAACATGCATTTTGACCCGTAACGATTACATCGCATATCATATGAATGTGAGACTTATTCCTACAAATCAAAAATGACTTATTAATAAATTTTATAAATTATCAAGAACATCCAATTGTGTCATCCTAGTTTTTAGTGAGTGATATTTTTTGAACTAAAATGTTGATTTTAAACTGATAATGGACACATTGTATCATACTTGACACATAATGTATCAGATTAACATGTGGATGATTCCTACATGTCATAAATGACATATGTATCATTTTACTAAAGTATTATTACAATTAATATGTTTTTTTTGTAGTTTTGAGTAGGCCAGTTTCCCTTTTTACTAAAATAGATGTCAATTTTAAATAAAAAAATACACTTGGAGCCATACTAGCCACATCTTGCATCAGATTAAGGTACAATTGATTCCTACATGATGTCGCCTTAATTTTAGTTAATTTTCCACATATTTTTAATTAGTTTTTAATGTTGTAAGTAAATAATTTTACACTTTTTACTAAATTTTCATACTTTTGTATTTTTATAATTAAATTTATTATTTAATCAATTTTTATAAAAAATTATATAATTTTAGTCTATAAAATAATTAATTTAGACTTACTAATTTTTCTAGTGTATGATTTTACCTATTAGTTTAGTAATATTAAACTTCTTGACTTTTTATTAATATGAATTTTATATTAATTAAACATTAAAAATTTTATTTTCATATAATTAATTTAGTCGTTAATTTAACATTAAAATAAATTAACTTTTTTATTTAATTTTTCTGTTTAATAATTTATCTAGTATCTAATATAAGTTAAGTTTTTTAGTTTTAACTTGTTAAAATAATTAATTGTTTTTAAACATTAATTTCCATGATGTTTTATGTTTATGCAGATAAAATTTTAAGTTAGTTAGGTTTCAATGACTCATTATTTACTTTTCCATTTTTCATCATTTATGACTCACTAGAAGATTATTTATAAGTCACTAACACCCATTTTTCTAAGTCTATTAGTCTCACCGTTTCTAGTTAGTTTTTAATTGTGTTTTAATCACTGTCTATTTTAAGTTTCTTTAATTTAGTTTAGATTTTAATTTTCCTTATAAATATTTTAATTATTATATTTTGTTAATTGATTTATTGTTTTTTAGTTTATTTTTCTATTGAATCACCAAAATTCTATTTATTTTTCACTGTTGGTGAGTCATCTTGCCAGCAACATATTTTTTTATTAACTATCGGTAGCACGATGATATCGACTAAGATGGACACCACTTCCCCAGTTTTCCTCCACCCCTGTCAGTATCACTAACATGTTCCTTTCCACCCACTTCACATCTTCTCACCTACGCCTTTTCTCTAGACCATTTACTATTGGTGAGACCGACGCCCTCATTTTTTTTACCATCGACACTCCTAGGATATTTTTTACTACCGAAATCAACGTGGATATTTCTACCCAATCTCACCGACAAATCCCCCTTCCATTTCCACCCACCAAAAACATGTATATCCTCCAATTCTTCATCACACTGATATCATGCATCCACCATAGACTCAATCTTCAATCGATCTAACTTCATCAAACCATATTAACACAGAAAATTGAACCAAATAATTAAAAAATCTACATTAAATATAAAACCCTAAATTAGGTATGTGTCCTTTGAATCAGAGAAAGTATCCTCCAGACTGAGATGTTGTTCGAGGAAGAATCTTCAGGCTTCCATGTGTGCTGCCAGTGCTTTCCAGGATCAATCTACTACGAGGCTGGTCACCATTGGACCACCAGTCACCACCCTCGAACTAGCCATAGATATGAAAATCAAATATTACAAGAGTTCATGCCACAGTAAGTTATTTCCATTGGTGAGGACGACCAAAACCGATGCCGGATGAAACCCTGGCCGAAGCCGTCGTTACGGTTAGGTCCACCAGTGATCTCAAGTTGTCCGCTGTTAGATCTGAGATCCGAGGAAGAACCGCCATACACTGTCCTGAGTAGAGAAGATGTCACACTGCTGGTTCAAGAAGGATCTAGCCTCCCTCCACGGAAACCCTCCCCCTCATGCGCCGAAGAAGTTGATTGTGGGGGGGGGGGGGTGTTTTAAAAAAAAAAATCATACAAAGAAAAAGAAAAGATAATACAAAAATAATACAATAATAATAATAATAATAATTATAATTAAATTAATACTAAAATAAAATAAAATATAAAACTAATTAATTAAATATAATATATTTAAAACTAAAATATTGAATAATAAGTTATAATTAAAATTAAAATAAACCATTAAATTAAAATAAATAAATTATAATAAATACAATAATATATTATTTATAAATTAACTTCTTAAATAAAATAATTATAATCTTTATAATAAAATTTATAAATAAAATAAAATAATTAATTCAACTAAATTAATAAAAATATAATTTAAAAATATATAATTACTAGTTACTAATTCAATAATAAATATTAAATCTTTAATCTAACTATAAATTATAAACTTAATAAATTAATTAATAAAATTTATAATAATATTAAATAAATAATAACATTTAACAACATATTTATTGTTAATAAAATAAATTAACGAAACAATAAATTAATAACAAATAAAATTAATTATTTTATAAACTTTAATTATAGATAACTTTTATTTATAAAAAAATAATTAACATAATAATTTATATAATAAATTAACAAACTCACTACTCTAATCTTTATAATTGTATACATAATTAGTTAAATAGGTTAAATTAAAATTTTATGTTATAAATTGAATAATTTCTTACTCTTTTTTACTATGCAGGTTCTTACCAGACTCAAAACCTATCCAGATACATTCAACTAATTCACTAGGAGTTAGTTACAAGGGAAAAGATAATACGACATGTGTTGCATTAAAAAGTGCATGTGTACGGTGGAATGGTGAAGAACCGAACTAAGTCGGCGGGAGACATGCAGTGAAATGCAAAAAATGAAAGAGGCTTTAAAAACAATAGAAGAAAAGGGGACTCAAATTCACTCATTCAAATGACACTTCCTAGAGAGAAAAGAGAACCTTGTATCACTTTCTGGATATACTTAGAGAACCAATCATAGAGATCTGATGTGTCCAGTAGCAGAGCATCATGGGAGGGAGTCTCTTCTTCCTCTTTTGTTTCAATTATTGTACTCTGTAGTTAGATGTTTTCAATTTATGTAATGAACATGTTGTTAAGCTAGAACGCTTATCTTGAAAGTTCTAAATCCTATTAGTTCAACATTTAAATTTCTACACTACTTTTCCTTTACAAAATTATAATCAATTAGTGAGATTGATTCCGATTATACTTTTATTATTTACCCATCACATTTTCAAATTAAAAAAAAATTCAAGATCAATAAAAAAAATTGAAATTGAATACATCTATCAAAGTTTTAATTGTTATTAGTATAAGAAATTTACAGAAAATTTAATTCCAGTTGTTTCCTTTTTTATTTTCTTAAGCAGTTCAATTAATTCTAGAGTGGCGAACTCCAAGAATTAACCTTATGTGTTTTAAAACTCTTAGTGAGAGAGATTGAACAATTTTATCTCAAGGTGTGATTCAATTAAGATCATTGAAGAAGTTAACCTTTAAAAAAAGTCGATTAAGAATTCATGAGTGCTTTTCCTGATTCATTTACTTCATTTCTTGCTTCACTGTCTTTGAACTGTTAAACTATTAGTCATTTTAGTTTAGATTTAGACTTATATTTCTTTAGATCATAAACATAAAACAATTGTGTGTTCTTTACTTCATAAAAAAACATAAAATGAATAAAAACTAAGAAGGTAGTCTCCCCACTACTGAAGGAAATAGAGTATTTTAAAAAGTTTTTAAAAGAAAAGTTAGTCACTATCCTTCCCTGTGGGTTTAAACCTACTTAACAGTAGATATTAGTTAGTAGGAACATAAAATTTTTAAACTTTTACTCAAGTACAATGACAGTTGGGTCATGTTTTTGGCTCTTTTTATAGGGAATTCACAATCGAACACATTTCTAAAAAAATTCAAAAAAATTCACATAAAAAAATCTCAAAAAAATTGAAAATTTTGAAAACCTTGTTTAAAAAAATTATATTCTATGAGTGATTGATTTTATATTTCTACATGCTATTCATTATTTTGTTCTGAATTACAATTTTCTACTATCAATTGTATTTTCAAAAGAGAATCTTCAGGAAGATTAGAGCCCCTAAACACAGAAATAGACAAAAATTTAACTTCTCTTAGGAAGAAACAAAAATATGAAATAGAGAATTTAGAAGATAGAGTTCCTGATATTAACTTTCAATTTTTTTAACATGAACTCAATGAGGAATTAGAAATACCTAGGATTATATAGTTTCAACTCTTTTAGGTTTCAAGCAATCCATCTTCAATTATGTTAACACCTAGAGCTAGAAAATTTGAGCTAAAATAGTCCCTCATTTCTCTGTTTCCTACTTTTAATGGGCTCTCTAATAGGTAATCTTTAGCCTTTATTAGAGACTTCAAAAATACTATGCAGAAACTTCCACTACTAGGACTCCCTAAAAATGAACTGAGAATGAGAGTATTTCCCCTTTTCCTTAAAGGGAATGATGAAAACTAGTTTTTGAGGCTTAATAAAATCATTTTTAAAAATTAGGACCAAGTCTACAATTCTTCCATAATGAAATTTTATCCTCAAATACTTAAAGGAGAAATTAGAACTAATATCACTAGATTTTACCAAGAGGATAGAGAAGCCTTTCATAAGGCTTGGGTTAGATTCAGGGTTCTTCTTAGGTAGTGTCACCATCATCAAATACCATCCCACCTTCTAATGGACACCTTCTATGATGGGATATCCTCTTATAGGAAAAACTGAGTTGATCAAGATGCTGGGGGGAATTACAATGATACAACAGATGAAGAACTGTGAAAAATTTCCAATAATATTGCTTTAAATTATCAACATAAAAATTCCATAAGAAAGAGAGTTAACAGAAATCCTAATACTGGTTCTGGAAATGATAATCATGATCAACTAGTTGAAATCACCAACCAAATTAAATCTTTAATGAACCGGAATTCTAGACAATCTGTTATCAAAGTTGGATGTCAAAACAAAAACCAATCACTTAGAGAACAATGTTCACAATGTGGGATGTTCGGTCACACATAAAACTTTTTCCCCGACATTGACATGCAATCCCAACAACAAGAGAACTCAAACATTGTTAACTATGGTCCTAATGTGCCTCTAAAAGAAGGACCATTTCCAAAAAATTATAACTAAGGCTATAGGAACCATCCAAATCAATCCTGGAAAGAACACGGCCTAATCAAGTAATCCACTGCCCCTAATTTCCAAAACCCACCTAGACAAAAATTTCAAAATCAACAAAGGGGTAAATCTTCTAATTAATAAGGGAATTATGTTGTTCAAGTTAATTATTAATTGGATATAATTTTAAATAGAATGGAATCTCAATAGTAAAAATTTAAAACTCAATTGAATAAACATCAAGCTTAATATGAAACTTATAAAATCCAAATTGATGCTAAGATGAAGAATATAAAAACTCAACTGGGCCAAATTGCTAGAGACTTTACTTATAGGGATAAAGGTAGGTTACCTAGAATAACTAAACCTAACACTAGAGATAATTCTATGGATGTTGTAACTAGAAGTGGGATAAATACTCAAACTATACCTGAAATGACTTTGAAAATCCACAAACTGAAAAACTTAAAGAATATAGAAATAAAAATCTACTCTGTACTCAATATGGAAATCATTAAAAAGCTATTGTAAATGAGGAAAGTCTTGATTTTTTACCAAGAATTCAAGCTGAAAATGTTTCTGAAAATAAAAATAATAAAGGAAAGGAGAAAACTTCTAAAGAAATTAGGGATATGCCTACTGTACTTCGGAATTTTTCACCACCTATCCCTTTATGTGAAAAAATTGAAACCTCATAGTAATACTAGAGATGAACTTATTCAGTTCCATGGGATTCTTACCAAGATTCAAGTGATCAATACTTTCATTCAGACCTTAATTCTAATACCATACTATTTGAAATATCTTAAAAAAATTATTTCAAACAAAAATACTCTTGAAGAATTTGCTACTTATAGCCTCACTAAAGAGTGTAGTGCTGTACTCTAAAAGAAAATCCCACCCAAACTCAAAGATCCAGGTAGCTTTGTCATACCCTGTACCTTAGAAAACTCTAATAAACTGAACTGCCTATGTGAATTAGGTGCTATAATTAACCCACTCCCATAATCACTATTCCAATAGTTGATATTGAGTGACCTTTAACCCACTACAGTCATCCTACAGTTGGATGACTGATCTTTCACTCATCATGTGGGAAGGGTAGATGATCTTCTAGTTAAAGTGGGAAAGTTTTTTCTATATGCTGACTTATTAGTTTTAGATATGGAGTGTGACAAAGAGGTTCCCATCATTCTGAGTAGGCCCTTCTTGACCACTGGTGGAGCTGCTATTGATGTGTCTAAGGGTCAACTCATCTTTAAAATTGGAGAAATACCAGAAGAATTTAATGTCTTTAAAAATGTTAAAAGACCAATATTCCCTAAAAATTTCTCAAAGATAGAGTCCTTATAAGATGAAAATTCATTTGTAAATTTTTAAGAGTCTAAAAAAAAATTCTATACTGAAGAAATTAATTTGGAAGCTTAAAGTCATGAATTTTCTATTTCACAAAGTCAAAAATCTGCTCAAACACTAGAAAATTTTCCAGAACTAGATAACTGTCTAGTTTCTACTTCTGTTGAAGATGTGTCATGTATTTCTAAACATAAGAATTTTTTAGAGAACTTGATGGTGATTATGTTTTCACCAACACTCTTGAACATTTTTATGAAGTAGAAGGATAGCTATTAAGAAAAATTGATGATTATGATATGATTATTTTGTTAAATTCAAACCTAAAAAATCTAGACAGCGATCTATCCATCTTGGACAATAGGGTTGTTAATTTTGAAATAGAATTGGAAATTAAAAATATTTCATCATTTTAAACACCTTACAAGAGGTATATTGAATACCTTTGTCCTCTTAGGACCAAGTGTCTTTCTTCATGTGAAAAATAACCCATTCTTGAACTTAATCCACTCTCTACACATATAAAATATTCATTCTTAGGTGAAAATTTCACACTTCCTGTAATTATTTCTGGTGAGTTGAATGATAATCAAGAAGAAATATTGTTAATTTTTCTTAAGAAATTCAAATCTTCCATAGCTAGACCATAACTTTCATTAAAGGAATTAGTCATTAATTATTCATGCATAAAATTCATATGGAGATATATCATAAGTCTAGGGTAGAGTTTCAAAGAATATTGAAGCCTACCATAAAACAAGTTGTGAGAGAATAAGTAATCAAACTTCTTGACATTGGAATAGTATACCCTATCTCTAATAGTAATTGGGTTAGCCTGGTCTTAGTAGTCCCTAAGAAAAGAGGTTTCACTATTGTCAAAAATGAAAATAATGAAGAAATTCAAGTTAAAAGATCCAAAAAATGTAGAGTCTGTATAGACTATAAGAAGTTTAATTCTTCCACTAGGAAGTATTATTTCATAATTCCCTTCCTTGATTAAATTATTGAGAGGCTTGTTGGGAATGGATTTTTCTATTTTCTAGATGGGTATTCTTGTTACAACTAGATTTCTGTTTCTTGAGAGGATCTATAGAAGACTACATTTACATGCCCATTTGGGACATTTTCTTATAGGAGTATTCCCTTTGAGTTGTGTGGAGCCCCTGATACCTTTCAAAGGTGTATTATGGATATATTTTCTGACATGATTGAGAGAATTATTATGGTTTTCATGGATGACTTCTCCGTTGTGGGTAGTACTTTTGATACTTGATTAGGAAATTTGGAGTCTGTACTTGACAGATGTATAGAGACTAACCTAGTTATTAACTTGGAAAAGTTCCAATTTATGGTCACTGAAGGTATTGTGTTAGGACATAAAGTGTCCAAGATAGGTTTATAAGTAGACACTACTAAGATTGATGTCATTCAAAAGCTACCACCTCCTAAAAATGTAAAGGGTGTTAGAAGTTTTCTTGGGCATGCCGGTTTCTACCAGAGGTTCATAAACGATTTCTCAAAAATCACTAATCCCTTGTGTTCCCATGTTGTTAAAGATTCCCCATTAAATTTTGTGGAAAAATGTTTAAAATCTTTCAATATTCTTAAGAAAAAACTCACTGCGTCACCTATTATTACTTCACCTGATTGGAAACTCCCTTTTGAATTGATGTGTGATGCTAGTGATATTGCTGTAGGAGCTGTTCTTGAACATAGGAGGGATATGAAGTTACATGTGGTTTATTTTTCTCATATATTTCTAGATGTGCTCAAAGAAATTACATCACTACTAAAAAGGAGTTGTTAACTATTGTGTTTTTTAGAGAAGTTTAGGTAGTACATACTAGGCTCAAAAGTTATCATTTTCACTGACCATTCTACTTTGAAATACTTTCTATCTAATAAAGATACCAAACCTAGGTTTATTAGGTGGATTCTGTTATTATAGAAATTTGGCATTGAAATTAGAGATAAGTAGGGAGTTGGAAATTTAGTTGTAGAACATTTGTCTAGGCTACCTCATAATCATTATGAAGATCCAAGGGCGACAAAATCTTCCTTTCTTAATGAAAAGATACTTACTGTGTCAATCAGGAAGTTTTGATGGTTTTCAGACTTTTCCATTTTCTAGTAGCACGAGTCTTTCCCAAAAACTTATCCAATAACCAAAAAAAAAATTCTTCTGAAAACAAAATTATTACCATTGGGATGAACCCTTGTTATTTAGTAGGTGTGCTGATGATATTCTTAGGAGGTGTGTGCCGAAGGAATAAATGATTCTTATTGCAGAGAGTTGTCACTCCTTACCTTGGGGAGGTCTCCATTGTGGTGAAAGGACAACTCAAAAAGTCATTCAATCTAGTTTTTATTGGCCCACCCTATTCAATGATGCTAGGAGCTTTGTGGTTGGATGTGAAAAGTGTCATAGGTTTGTCAATGTTGGTATAAAGTAGGAGTTATCCCAAGAAGTTATTTTAGAAGTTGAGATTTTTGATGTCTGGGGTTTAGATTTCATGGGTCTATTTCCATTATCTCATGGGAATGAGTATATATTAGTGGGTGTAGATTATGTTTCAAAGTGGGTTAAGGCAGTAGCACTGCCCAACAATTAAGCTAATAATGTAATTAAGTTTGTAAAAAGGAATATTTCCTCAAGATTTGGAGTACCAAAATCCTTCATTACTGGTAATGGAACACACTTTTAAAATTAAAAGTTTAAGGCTTTAATGGAAAAGTATGATTGTGTTTATAAGACCAGAACTTCTTGCCATCCATAGTCCAATAGACAGGTAGAGATATCAAATTGGGAACTAAAATGGATTCTTGAGAAAACTGTCTCACATTCTAGAAAATACTATTCTATTAAATTAGATGAAGCTTTATGGGCATATAGAATAATGTTTAATAACCCAATAGTATTGTCTTCATATAGGCTGTTGTTTGGAAAATGATTTCATTTTCTCGTGGATTTGCAACACAAATAATATTGGGTGGTTAAGGCCTTAAACTTTGATTTTAAGAGTGCTTGTGAGAGTAGACTATTTGAGCATAGTGAACTTGGTGAAATAAGGATAGAGTATTATGATAATTCAAGAATATATAAAGAGAGGACTAAGATATTTCATGATTATTTCATAAAAAAATAATATTTTAAACCAGGATAGAAAGTCCTCCTTTTTAATTTAAGATTTAAACTCTTTCTTTGAAAGCTTAAATCCAAGTGGTCTGGTCCATTTAATAAAGTTAGAGTCTTAAATAATGGAGTTGTTGAGATTTTAGGTGAAGAGAACAAACCCGTGATGGTTAATGGGTATATAGTTAAAATCTATTTTTAATGAAAACTAAAGGGATTGGCTGCCTTCACCGTGCTTAAAAAATGATCCTGAATAAGGTCTAACTGAAGACTTAAAACTTATTGCTTCATGGGATTCAACCCATGATTTTTCTTATTTTTTACTCTTGTAATGTTTTTGATTTATAATAAAGTTATTATTTCTTTATTTGTTTTTCCTGCTTCTATTTTTTCTTGCTCCTGATTTTTTTTTCTGAGTTAGAATGATGATGCAGGTGTCATTAAGGAGTGGAATTCCAATGCTGGAGCATAAATGAAAAAATTTAATTCAGGTAAGTACCTACTTTCAATTCTGATTTTATTTTTATACTTCTTTTACTTTTAAAAAATTCATTTCCATGTCATAATTTTAATACCATAGGTGATTCATTGACTCACCGATGCACCTGATCCACCGATACACTTCTGTGAGTGACTCACTGGTGGAAGTGCCGGTGAGTAAGTGAGCGGTACTTAAAATATATGCTACTTGTGATTCTTCTAGAAAATATGTCTGTTTTATTATTGGTTTGTTGGAAAATTAAGTTATATATGTCTCTATGTTAAATAAATATCTACTGCATGTTTTTTTGAGTGATGGAAATATATTTTTTGAACGTATTTCTTGCTGTAATGTTATTACTACTTGAGCTATTGTTCTTTAAAATAAAATTCTTCATGTTCTGTCTTTCTATAAAATATAAGTTCATTGTTTAAAAATATTCACTATATGAGATTAAGTGTGTGTGTGTAGGGTGGAGAGTTACCCCTAGATACTTACTTCTATTTAGGGTGTTTAGCATGCATTTATCTTCTCTATTGAAAACCTTTTTGATGCAATTTTTCAAATTTCTTACACCCAATTTACTGTGTACTTTTATACTTCATATGAAATTTTTTGAATGATATTGAAAATATTTGTCACTGCCTTAATTGATAATGCATGATTAACTTGTAATATTATTGTGGCAAGCACACTTTTTATGAACTTTAATGAGACCCTTTTAACATGTCATCAATCTACTTAATGAAAAGCTATTTTGAACTTTAATTATACAATTGTTCTTCTCTACCTTGGAATTAAACTTTGGGAACAATTTTGGGGTTTAAGTATGGGGGTGGGGGTTAACATATATTGAGCTAAACTATGCCTCAATGAGAGCCGATAAAAATCCACTACTCTTCATACATTTTGTTAAAAAATGGGTAAATGTTTTAAAAATTATTTCACATTTTTTGTCTTTTAAGGCTTCACTTTGTATTCTAATTGAGTCTTTCCTAAGGAAAGTAATTTATTAGTAGTTAAGACTTTACTTGAATTTGAATATTTTGAGAATGGATGATTTATTATTGAATAATCTTAGTGTTGTTATGATCTTTTGGTTTAGATGGTATTTTTGAGAGTGATATAGATTTCCTGTCAGTGGAATTGCGATCATAGCTTTAGGAACTGGAAGTTTTAACTCTATCATAGTGGACTCACCTTCATTTAATTATTAAAAGTAATCATCTTAGTGAGACAATGTAAATTCTTTTCATATAGATCGTTTAAAACTAGATTAAAATGGGCATTTGGGAACCCACAGTGAATCTCTAAGACCCAAGGGACTAGGTGTGTTTATTTTAGCTTAAATCCCTCTATACACTTTGAATAAGTACATATGCACAGTGATTAGCACATGTTACATGGTTTGGAAAAAATTAAATGATGTGTCAAAGGTAAAAATTGAGTTCATTAAGGTGAGTGGAATGAGGAATTCCAGATGAAGAAGGGGACAATTGGTTTGTATGAAATCGTTTAGTTTGTATCAATAAGGTGATTCAAAAAATATTTATTTTTGGAACCTAGGTAAAAGTCAAAGTAAATGGTTAATTTTTCTAAGTTCTTGATTCCACCAACTTTTAACATATTATCAATTTTGAACTTAGAACTTAAACTTGAATAGAATTAATTCATTAAGAGGTTTCATATTTGAGGTAGGACACCTTCTTTGGTTAATGATTCACTAATTTCTAAACTACCAGTAAGAGTTCGTAGTTGGGAAATATTTCATTTGAACATTCTATTTCAAAATCCTATTGATTTTTTTGAGTCCTATGTTTGAAATTTCAAA
This sequence comes from Viscum album, assembly GCA_963277665.1. Taxonomy (NCBI): domain Eukaryota; kingdom Viridiplantae; phylum Streptophyta; class Magnoliopsida; order Santalales; family Viscaceae; genus Viscum; species Viscum album. Next base: position 270,482,719 of record OY728166.1, read on the forward strand.
AAATATTACATTTTGAGTTGGTTTATATAAACACACTTTTTTTTCAAAGATAATAAAGCATGAGATTGTTTGAGGACAAACAATGATTAAGTGTGGGGGAATTTGATGTGGCATTATTTTTACTAAATTTTACACATAATTTTAATTGGTTTTTAATGTTTCAATATTTTTTTACACTTTTTACTAAATTTTCATAATTTTTTATTTTTATAATTAAATTTATTAAATAATAAATTTTTATAACAAATTATGTAATTTTAGTCTTCAAAATAATTAATTTAGAATTACTGATTGTTCCGGTATAATATTTTACCTATTAGTTTAGTAATCTCAATCTGCTTGACTTTTTATTAATATAGATTTTATATTAATTAAACATTCAACATTTTATTTTCATATAATTAATTTAGTATTGAATTTAACCTTAAAATAAATTAACTTTTTTATTTAATTTTTCTGTTTAATAATTTAGTTAGTCTCTAATATAAGTTAAGTTTTTTAGTTTTAACCTAGTAAAATAATTTATTGGACAATTATTTTTAATAAATTATTTTAATTTTCATCTAGTTATTTAATAATTTAGAATTTTTTAAATCTCTAATTTCTGCAATGTTTTAAGTTTATGCGGATAAAATTTTGAGTGAGTTGGGTGTCAGTGACTCATTCTTTACTTTTTCATTTTTTTAAGTTTTTAACTCACTGATAGATTATTTATGAGTCACTGACACCCATTTTTCTAAGTTTATCAGTCATATTGATGGTAGTTAGTTTTTAATTTTAGTTTAATTACTGTCTAATTTAAGTTTCTTTAATTTAGTTTAGTATTTAATTTTTCTTATAAATATTTTAATTATTATAATTTTTTAATTTATTTATTGTTTTCTAGTTTATTTTTTAATGAATTACTGACATTATATTTATTTTGAACTATTAGTGAGTCATCTCACCAACATCACATTTTTTTATTAACTATCGGTTGCACGCTGCTACCGACTGAGATGCACACCACTTCCCTAGTTTTCCTCCACCCCTGTCGGTCTCACCAATGCATTCCTTTCCAGACCCCTTCACTTCTTCTCACCGATGCCTTTTTTCTAGCCCATTTACTGTTAGTGATAGAGACACCCTCATTTTTCTTACCACTGACACCCCCATCATATAGTTTTCTATAGACACCGATGTGGATATTTCCACCCAATATCACCAACAAAGCCCCCCTTCCACTTCCAGCTACTGACAACATGTAGATCCTCTAATTCTTTATCCTACCGAAAACATGTATCTTCCACAGACTCAATATTCTACCATTCTAACTTCATCAAACCAAATTGACACACAAAATCAAACTATAGAATCAACAAATATACATCAAATCAAAAACCCTAAAATAGGTATGTGTTCTTAGGATCTGAGGAAGTATCCTCTGAACAAAGCTATTGTTTGAGGAATAATAGTCATACTACCATGTGCGATGCCAATTCTTGCTGGTACTTATCTGCTGCGAGACCAGTCACACTTGGACCACTGACCACCATGCTCAAACCAACAACATACATGAAAATCTAAGTTTTCAAGAGGTCGTGCCACTGTAAGTTGTTGCCATTGGTGAGGATGTCCAAAACCAGTGCTGGATAAAACCCTCATCGAAGCTGCCGCTACAGTTAAGTCCACTCATAAGCTCAAGTTTACCGCCATCAAATCTAAGATTTGAGTAAGAACTACCATGAACAGTCATGAGCAGAGGAGATGCCACACTACTGGTTCAAGAAGGAGCTGACCTCCCTCCATGAAAACCCTCCCCCTCTTGTGTCAAAGAAGATGGGGGGGGGGGGTGTTTTTAAAAAAATAATAATAAAAGGAAAAAGGAAAGATAAAACAAAAATAAATACAAGAATAATAATAATAATTATAAATAAATTAATACTAAAATAAAATAAAATATTAAAATAATTAATTAAATAAAATATATTTAAAACTAAAATAATTAATAATATGTTATAAATAAAATTAAAATAAACGAATAAATTAAAATAAATAAATTATAATAAATACTATAATATAGTATTTATAATTTAATTTATTAAATAAAATAATTATAATTATAATAATAAAATTTATAAATAAAATAAAATAATTAATTTAATTAAATTAATAAAAATTTAATTTAATAATAAATAATAAATATTTAATCTAATTATAAATTATAAACTTAATAGATGAATTAATAACTTTTATAATAATATTAAATAAATAATAACATTTAACAACATATAGTTTGTGAATTAAATAAATTAATGAAACAATCAATTAATAATTAATAAAATTGATTTTTTATAAACTTTATATATAAATAACTTTTATTTAGTAAAAATTAATTAACATAATAATTTAAATAATAAATTAAAAACTAACTACTCTAATCTTTATAATTTTTTACAAAATTAATTAAATAGGTTGATTTAATTTTATATGTTGTAAATTGAATAACTTTTCTACTCTGTTTTACTATAAAGGTTCATACCAGACTCCAAACCCATCTAGATACATTCAATAAACTCATCGAGAGTTTGTTATAAGGGAAAAGATAGTACGACGTGTGTTGCACTAAAAAGTGCATGTGTGTGGTTCAACGATGAAGAACTGAACTAAGTCTGTGGGAGACATGAAGTGACATGAAATAAATGATAGAGACTTTAAAAAGAAGAGAAGCATAGGGGACTCAGATTCACTCATTCTCCAGAAACTTCCTCGAGAGAAGAGAGAACCTTGTAGAACTTCCTAAAGATCCTTGGAGAACCAATCTTGGAGATCAGAGGTGTCCAGTAGCAGAGCAGCATGGGAGGGAGTCTCTTCTTACTCTTTTTTTTCAATTACTATACTCTATAGTTAGATGTTTTCAATTTCTATAATGAACATGTTGTTAAGATATAACACTTAGCTTGGGAGTTCTAAATTCTACTAGTTCAACATTTAAATTTCTACACTGCTTTTCCTTTACAAAATTAGAATCAATCGGTGAGATTGATTCTGATTATACTTTTATTGTTCACAAATCTCATTTTCAAATTCAAAAATTCAAGATTAATTGGTGAAATTTAAATTGAATATATTTATCAAATCTTTAATTTTCATTAGAATAGGAATTTTATGGTGAATTTAATTCTAGTTGTTACCTTTTTCAATTTCATAAGCAGTTCGATTAATTTTGGAGGGATGAACTCCAAGAATTAAACTTATGTGTGTTGAGCCTCTTGGTGAGGTAGATTAGAATATTTTTCCTTGAGGTGTTATTCAATTAAGAGTAGTGAAGAATTTATCCTTTAAATCTAGTAAATTAAGAATCCCTGAGTGCTTCTATAGATTCATTTAGTCCAGTTATTGCTTCACTATCTTAGAACTATGAAAAGATAATTCCTACATGTCATAAACTAGTATCCCACTACTGAAAATAGTGGGGTATTTTAAAAAAAATTTAAAAGAAAAGTTGGTAACCATCCTTCCCTATGGGTTCGACCCTACTTATTACTAGACTATAGTTAGTAGGAATATAATTTTTTTAAAATTTGACTCATGTATAATGACAGTTGGGTCACTACACATCAAAAATTACTTATTTATCATTTCCTTAATGTATGAAAAGAATCCGAATGCATATTCTTGGTTTTGAGTAGGGAATTTTCCCATTTTACTAAAATGGATGTCAATTTTAAATAAAAAGATGCACTTGAGACCATACTGGTCACACTGTGCACCATATTTAGGTGATGCTAATTTATACATGCCTCAAATTACTTTTGTATTATTTTCCTAAAGTATCAAAACAATACTAATGTGTTTTCCAAGTTTTGAGTACTTCACTTGTCTTTTTTACTAAATTATCATTTTAAACTGGGAACACAAACTTTGACTAATACTGATTACATCAGGTATTAGTTTTATGTGAGATCAATTACTAAACATTGAAAATTACTATTGAATTAATTTTATAAATTTTCAAGAATACCTGAGTGTGTTTGCACAATTTTAAGTGAGGGAAACTTTTTGAACTAAAATGTAAATTTTAAACTAATAAGGGAAACTTTGAGTCATACCAGAAACATCCTGTATTAGATTGATGTAAATATAATTCATACATGTCATAAATGAACTACACATCATTTTCCAAAAGTATTATCATAATACAAATGTTTTTTCCCGATTTTGAGTAGGTAAGTTTCCATTTTTACTAAAATAAATGTCAATTTTAAATAAAAAGAAACATTTAGAGTCATATCAGGCACATCGTGCATCATATTGATATGCGGTTGATTCATACATATAAAAAATTACATATGTATAATTTTAATAAAATAAAAAAATACTAAATCATTTTTTTGGTTTCGACTAGGTTATTTTTCCTTTTTTAAAAAATTGTTGTCAATTTTAAATAAAAAGATGCACTTGGAACCATACCGGTAACACCGTGCGTTGTATTGAGGTGAAGTTGATTCTTAAATGTCTCAAATGAAATATGGATCATTTTACTAAATTATCAAAAAAATTATAATGAATTTTCTTAGTTTTGATTACTTAACTTTTATTTTTTTACTAAATTGTCATTTTAAACTGGAAACGCACACTTTAACTCATACCACGTGTGACGAATTCCTACAAATCAAAAATTAATTATGAATCTATGTCATAAAATATCAATAAAATACAAGTTCATTTGATCTTTTTTTAGCGAGTGGCACTTTTTGAACTAAAATGTCGATTTTAAACCGATAACGAACACTTTGAGTCATATCGCGCACATCGTGTATCAGATTGAGGTAATACTGATTACTACACATCACAAATAAATTATGGGTCATTATAATAAAGTATAAAAACAATATAAATGTGTTTTCTCAGTTTTTAGTAGGTTAGTTTCCCTTTTTACTAAAATATATGTTAATTTTAAATAAAAAAATCACTCAGAGACATACCGGGAACACTGTGCATCATATTGAGGTGCGGTTTATTCCTATATGTAAAAATTAATTATGGATAAGTTTCCTAGATAATGAAATTAATCCAAATGAGTTTTCTTAATTTTGAGTTGGTCATTTTCCCTTTTTACCAAAATGAACGTTTATTTAAAATAAAACAACACACTTGGAGCCATACTGGTCACACAATGTATCATATTTGAGGCGAGGTTGATTCCTACTCATCTCAAAGGACATATGGATCATTTTCCTAATGTATCAAAACAATATGAATGCATTTTCTCAGTTTTGAGTACTTCACTTTTCTTTTTTACTAAATTTTATTTTTAAACTAGAAACACACACTTTGAATCATACCGATTACATCGTGTATCAGTTTGATTTGAGACTTATTAATACACATCAAAAATGACTTATGAATCCATGCGATAAATTATCTTGAAAATCCAAGTGAATTTTCAAATTTTTCAATAAGTGACAATTTTTGAACAAATTTTTTGATTTTAAACTGATAACGGACACTTTGAGTCATATCGAGCACATAATGCATTGGATTGAGGTGAGGCTAATTATTACACATCAAAAATTACTTATATATTATTATCTTAAAGTATAAAAGTAATTGAAATATGTTTTATTGGTTTTGAGAATGTCAGTTTTATTTTTTTTATAAAAATTAGTTTTAGTTTTAAATAATAAGAAGCACTTGGAGTCATACCAGTCACACCATGTGTCAGATTGAGGTGTGGCTGATTACTACATGTCTCAAAGTCTCAAAACAATTCCAACTACCAATGTTACCCTAAATTATAATGTATTTATTTTTTTAACTAACCAAAATTCATATTGAATCAATGTTATTAGCTGAAAAACCTTTCTTTTTATTGAAATACAGAAGAGTAGAATAATCTCATGTGCCCATTATATCACGATAAGTCACCATAATGGGAAAATTATCTTCCTTTACTCTTATATATTACAATAATGAGAATGTTTTTTTAGATAATAACATCAAATCAATATTCATTGTTTGTAGTTTAAAAAATAAAGACAATGAAAATTTAAATTATAGTAACATTGGTAGAAAGAAACATTTTATCTCAAAAGCATGAGTATATTCTAAAAAACCACCCAGACTCAAAAAAAATAATTCACATATATAAGAAAACAATTATTATATGTGTAATAGTAAAAAAAAATAAATTAAACATAAATATGAAGCAATACATTTTATCATAAAGGAAACTCATGAACATTCTAAAATATATCAAACATGTCTTCCTAAATTGAGAGTTGTACAATGAGGTTTCTTTCTTGGTAAAGATAAAATTATTTGTTCTTATCTATTTAATTTTTATTTTTTATTTTTTCTTTGGTAACATGTTTTTACCTATATGATTTATGTTATGCTAAACATATAAAATAACCCCTATAACTAATTTTTTAAGTGTTCATCCTTTTTTATGAATTTAATGTAACACTATTTATATTCAAAATAAAACATAAATTTAAAATAAAAAATTTTATATATTAGAAATCTATTTTTTGTAGAAAAATTATATTTTTACTATTATTTTTTCTTAATATTATATTTCATTAATTAACAATAAAATGTTTTTTAATATAATCATATATGTTTGTAAAAATAATTATAGTGTCATTATTTTAAATAGATAAATATTATTTATTAGGTAAATATTACAAAACATTAATAAAACAACTCGTCAAAAATAATATTTTTGTAGTTATCATGGTCAAAAACATTAATCATAGTAATTATACATTAATTCCAAAAAAATACACTAGAATTATTACATAATACGATAATATTATTATAAAATAAAATTTACATTTTATGGATATAATTTCAATAGGTGAGGAAAACTAATTTTTTAATTTAATCAACTAAATCAGTATTTTGATTAAAATATTACATATGTTTGAAAAATTATATACAAGTTTTTTATAAATAAAACAATGTATGTTTTTTGATTTATATATATATATATTTTATAATATAAAAATGCTTCAAAAAATTTAATCCATTCTTCCATTATAGTAATGTAATGAAATTAAATGTTTTAGAAAAATTGTTATTTTTTCAATATTTAGCTACAAAAAAATTATTTATGAAAATTATGAAAAATTATTCATAAGATAATGCTTACATGTTAGAATAAAATAGTTGTTTATTTTTAAAATTTAAAATTAATAATATTTATAATAAAAAAATTACATATATAATGAAATGTTCTTTTTTGGGAAATTACTGTTATAAAATTATTCAACTCTATATGAGCACATGATATGTCATTAATACACAAAATATTAAACTATATATGTCTACCATGAATTTAAAAGATAACACACCCCCTTCTACCACTATCGATGATGCACCCCAGAGAACACCATCTGTCCAAGATATATGTAGTGTTTCTAACACTATAGAGGATTCACCCCTACCTTATTCTATGTATAAATAAACTCCCCATTAGGGAGTTTTCTAGGAGAAACTAAAAACACACAACTAAAACTACATATTCACTAACCAATAATGTGCAATCTAATGTCATGTATACATAAAATCAGAACTATAAAGAGAAATTACATGAAAATAACCCCTTAAGGAATAATATATTTAGGCTGATTATGAGGAGGAGGATATAACCTTTGAGGGGGGGATGTGTTGTTTCCAAGGAGGGTATCTGAGTTTGGGAGAGGGAGTTAAGAGGGGGGGATCAACATCACCACTGAGGAGGATAACTGAGCAAGGGAGGGGGAGATCAGAGGGGGGGAGGGGGTGGGTTGAAGTCATAGGGGGTATTATATGGGTTGGTGTATCCACTGAGAAGGGAGGAGGTAGGTTAGAGGGGTGGGGGGAACTGGGGTCACAGTATCGGGGTCACTACGGAGGAATAAAGAGGAGGTTAGAGGGGTGAGAGGGATAAGGGTCACGGGGTCAGGGTCACCACTGTGGAACTAAGAGGAAGAGGTTAGAAGGAGATGAGGAGGTCAGAGGCGTGGGGGGAATAGGGGTCACATGGTTGGGGTCACTGCTGAGGAATCAGGCATTGGAGGTCAAAGGGGTCGGGGGAATGGGTTCTCAGGTTCGGGGTTGCCATCATGGAACCAAGAGGAGGAGGTTAGAGGGGTGTGGGGAACGAGTGTCACAGGGTTGGGGTTATTGCCAGAGAACTGAGCGGAAGAGGTCGAAGGGGTGGGGGGAACAAGGGTTGTGGGGTTGGGGTTGCCATTGAGGAACCGAGTAAAGGATGTCATAAGGGTGGTGGGAATGGGGTTGCAGGGTCAGTGTCACCATTGGGGAACTGACCAGAGGAGGTCAGAGGGGTAGGGGAACATGGGTTGTGGTTTTGGGGTCACTGTCGGGTAACCGATTGGAGGAGGTAAGAGGGGTGGGGGGAACGAGGGTCGTGTGGTCGGTGTCTCTACTAGGGAACAAAGAGGAGGAGGTTGGGGAGGGAGGGGGTGGAAAGGGGCCAGGTTCACATAGAGGGAGTAGGAGAGGGGGTGGAATTATGATTTTTTAAAACAATTAGGAGGAGTTTAATTTAAACCGATTCTAATTTTTGAAATAATAAAATATAGTGGCTTCTTTATAAAACTGCTGCTATATTATACTTTTTTTAAATTTATTTTAGTATATGCAGTTAATATAACCACCACTAAGAAAATCTTTTTTAGTGCTTGTCATACCACAAAAAAATTCTTATTTGATCAAGATTCATTAATATAATTAAATGAGTGGGGTGATAGGTTTCTAGAATTATAAAGACTGAGAAAATGGTTTATAAATAATAATTTATTCATCACTATAATATCATCACAACCATTTCATAATTTCAATAATATTAAATGAAATATATATGAATTCTATTTCTATAATGTTCTCCTCACAAATACTACCATATCACCACAACCATCAAAACAAGAAGTCATAATAGAGAAGAAAAAATATAAACCAACACCCTGAAAAATAGGAAAAACAAACTCTTAAATAACACCAACCATACCCACATCATTCCCATCATGGTAATAGCACATCCACCATATCACCACATCATCACCTCAATGACACATGCTATAACCTTGTGACATCACAACCAAAAAACAATATATAACCCTAATTCATCACATCCTCTGGAAAGTGTGTACATGTTATAACCTTAATCCATTAAAAACCATAATAAATGCACATGTTGAAACATTGATCCATTACAACCCTCAAATGTGTAGTATTAAACAAACATAGACAAGAAAGTAGATAAACATACAAGTAAACAAAAAAAAAACAAAAAAACAGATAAAAAACACATACAAAAATAGTAAATTCAACATCACAATACATAATAAGAAGAAATAATATCGAAATAACTGATAAATTAACCACAATAATTCTTTATAATAATTATTACCAAAATATATAATAATATCACCATTAATATTATTATAAAGTTTATTTTAATGTATAACTATCCATTAATTATTTACTTCACTAATTATTTAATTATTACATAGTTAATTTAAAAATAATTAAATAATTAAGATATGACCATGTCCTTCATGAATTAATAAACTGAATTATACTATTATAGTTAGTTAATTAATTAAATATAACCACTTAAATAGGACTACCTATGAATAAACTACAACCTGACCATAACCTCTTTATGGTCTTAACTTAAAATATAATTAATGGAATCACTCATATTCTTTTCCAAGTTATTCGAACATGATTTCACCTAACAAACCTTAAAAATAAACCAACTTAACTAAAGAAATATTTATAACTCTATAAAGGCCTAAATTATATCTCTTAATACATTACTCACATTAATTAATTTTAATTCTAAATACCTTCCCATTCATATTCATTCTTATGAACTTTCTATCATAATAAAATTAATTCCAAATTTATATATATTATTACCATATTTGCCTTAATTTAAAATTTAAAAATAGTTTATGACATTGAAATATGCATATTAAATTCAGTATAATATAATAACAATTTTTAACAATAATATCTATACATTTATTCCTTATCATATCACAGCGTAACACCATACACATATACAATTCAATAAAATATCATTTTAATACAAAATAATATTTAATTCTATATGATTAAGTATGATATCATCTTAATATAGCAACACACACATATAAAAAAATATGATTCATAATATCAATAAATAATACAACAATTCAAGAAAAATAAAAAAAAGTTGCATAATGAGAAATCATGTCCATTTTTCATATTTTCATTACTAATTCAGATTGTAATTTTATAATTTCATTCGTAAAACACTTCCTATCTTAGTTGGGTTTCCATATAATGAAGAAAACATAAAAATATTCTATAATTATCATAATAATATGACATAATATTATTTGTATTCTATAAAAAATGTTTTGGGATGTTAAAAGGAATTAAACAATCAAAGATATTACAATTCAAGAAATAATTAAAATAAAAGAAATATAGAGATGGAAAACTTACCATATCTGAAGGTAAATTGGGAATAAATATATAGATAATTATTAGGGTGACATGAGGAAACATTTCTTCAAAGTTTTAATGGGAGTGTTTCAATCAGTTAATGATCTTAATTCAATACTTCATTTTAAATGGGGATAACAATCTAGGGTGAATGGTGAAAGTCCCACCATTGGGTTCAAAAGGATAGAAATAGATGGGCTTCAGGTTCACTAAGTTGTTTATTATATTATAACACCTTTCCAATCAATGCATCAGTTAAGAAGAAAAATTAAATGTTTAGAAATTATATACCTTAATTGCTCATTCATTTCCTATATTTGTTCTTTATTCACCACACACCTCCTCTAGAAGTCACACTTTGTACAACATTATTGATCCATCATCATAGAAGAAAGAAAAAGATATGGTTTAGGATATTTTTTAAGCATTAATAATAGATACCATAATGACTAATATTTATAGAATAAAAAAATCCCTCTACATCGATTTCACTTAAAAATAGTGGTAACATAAAATAATAAATAATCTATACATTTAATGAATAAATTCTATAATTTAATTATGTTAATTTAATCCTTTTATAACATTTAAAATATTTAAATAAGAAATATATTTTTTAAATTCTCTTAAAACTATTCACAATAAAATGTTTTCATCTATCATATAATTTTTTTTCCAAAATTTGACTATATATGAAAACCCCTTTTCTTAATACCATTTACCCCTTTTTCTTTGAACCACCTTTATATTTATTTATATATATATATGATTTCAAAAAAAAGTTTTTAGATAATTAAATAATTATTTTTTTATTTAGTGTAGCGTTTTATTAATATTTTTTTTATTTTTTTAAATGTCAAATTTTATTATGTTTTAAAGAACCACCCCCATTTAATTTCTTTACCATTAAGTTTCTTTCCTATTTTATTTTTTTAACTTCTCATTCAATGAATCTCTTTTTTTGAACCCCCTCATTTCGATATTTTCTATTGTTTCCATAAAAACATGCAATCCGCACATGATTTGTAATTTAATTTGTTTTGAATTTTTATTACATTAAATTTTCATCCATTAATGGAAAACCAACCATTTATCACATTAAATCCAACACCCATATTTGTATATAATGAAATCACATTTAAAACATAGATAAATTATATATTCTAAATATTGATGATTTAAAAATGTTTAAATTATAGCCAAGAATAAAATGAAATCCACACCTTTGAAAATATATAAAATACAAAAGAATAAATATTTTAAATAATAAAATATTCCAGCATTTAAATAAATATAAAAAATTCCCATAAAAATTTTTTATAATAATTTTAAATCCAAATATAAATAAAAAATAAAAAATTCTGAGTTATACTTAGTAGAATATTTTAAATATTTAATAGACACTTAATATATATTATACTTTCTTTGTGAAATTATTGATATATAAAAAAATACTTCATTGCATAATATTCTATACTTCATATATAAGATATTTTTCTTAGAAAAGGTAATCTATAATAAATTATTTCATATGTAGGTTATTATATCTATACGTAATATAAAAAAATTATATAATTTTTTTAAAAAATTAAACCATGTAATTAGATACCCACAACACTTAAGAAATTGTAAAGTATTGGCTCAAAAAAATCTAAACCCGTATATCAAATACCACACAAACAATTATTATCCTCAAGAATTAAAATAAAAACCTAATGAAAATGGAGAGAACCCCAAGAAAAGTAAAGGGGGGAAACTCATGCCTTTACACAAATATCAAAGTTATTAAGAAGAATTTTTATAATCCATTGAACTCATGTTATTGTCAAAAATAACATTTTAATATCTAGCCAATTCTTTTCAATGGTGGAAATAAATGTGTTTTTGTCTTTTGGTAGTTTCAAGTATATAATATTAACAATAAAAATATATGATAAAATAAAAATCATATAAGCATACACCTAGAGCCTTAGTCAATGGATAATCACCCTTATGGCCCTCATATAAATATATCTGGACATAACACTCTCTATCCCTAATCTAATATCAACGATCATTTTGTATGTTTCAAGAATCAAAAAATACATAGAATGTGGATTGACCATCATAGGATTAGACCCTAACTCTCATAAGTCACCTCTTTGGTCATATATTTCCTTAGTACATAAGTCATAATTCCCATTGAAAATGTATCTACACGTACATATTATTAGTAGAAAAATACATTACTCTACACCTGGTTGGTCATTACTCATCATTACATGAGACAACCATTCTTCATTACCAATTATCTTTATTTTATTCATTATTCACCTCTCAAGAGAACTTAATATTTGTGGAATCACTTGGATTATTCAACTTGAGACTTCCCAAGGTGAAATGATCACTGGGTAGCTAACAACTAGTGTACCCTTAGTATGATTTCTATTTATGTTCAAACTAGGATTATTAGGCCACATATAATGATTTCAGTTCCATTAATAGATCTTCCCTCCCTATGAACCAACTATACAGAAGAACACCTAGGAGAATATGCCACTAAAGCCCTCACTAGGACACTTAGTTCATCCCTCAAGTGATTCACCCATTGTAGGTTTTATTTTAAGTTTCTCATAATCATGAAATATAAATAATGTCATAGAGTGACTCAAAATATAAGTAAATATATGCGAGATCATAGCCACGGAACTCATAGCTCAAACCTATATGTATCTCCCCTTTAAGCCTTGTGGTATCTCAATCATTTATATCAAACCTAATCACCCCTCCTAACATATCACATAACATAATCTATTTTATTAAAAAAATAAAATACAAAACATATACCTCTCGAGAGAGTCACAACTATTTAAATGTTTCTTTTTTCCATCCATTCTTAATCACCAATATTATCTAAAAGATTATAGATCCTTAAGTGTGTTATTTAATCAATTATACATAATTTAAAATTAATTATAAGTATTTTTTATTAGATGATACAATCCAAGAAACTTACCAAGTATAGAAAACATATGGATACATTGATCTACAATATTCGAATGACCTATAGAAGACCCTCAAACATTATATAATTAGAAGGGAAAATTTAACCTTCAAATAAGTTGTCAATTTTAACCCATATTTTAAAATATAAAATAATGTTAATAGTGAAACTCACCTCTTGTGAAATAGAAATCAATGGATCATATCTCTATTCTCCCATCACCCTCTAACTTCCTAATAAAAATACATTGTCATTATGACATAATTCCACCATGATATCTAGGAATCAAAATAAAATCCTTAATTTGATTGTACATAAAATATATAAGATACAAGATAATTAGGAAAATTAAAGGAAAAGGAAGAATTAATCTTTAATATGTGTGAAATATCATATTTGACAAACTTTGGATCATAGGGAAAGAAAGGGTGGAAAAAGGGGAATTTATCCTTTACCTTTTATATAGACTTTATAATGATAAACCCCATATGGAATTATAAATTTAAATTGAGACCATATAAATTTTATAAATAATTTTTAAAAATAAGTTTTTGGACCAAAAGAAATTAGGTGGACTATACTAAACTCTTGATGAGACTGATAGGATAATATTAGCCTATCACTAAGATTCTGGTGGCACTGTTAGTAGTTTTGTATGAATGCATAGCTCAATAGAACCAAAATGGTGAAATACTAGAGTGGGGAGGTTTTTTTCCCTTTAATGCCCCCTCTCTTATACCTCTTTATTCCTCCTCTTATTTCCCCCCTTCTCACATAGATCCTTGAGTCTGGTATTGTTTCAATTTCTCTCTAGTGCTCTATTTCTTGGTCTCTTCTATGGAGGTTCTATTTATTAGTGAAAGTACATTAGAAGGTTATGATATCCCAGATGATGGTGGTTTTATGTTGAATACCCCTACCACCAAAACCCTAATATGACCTCACGTTCCATTTCACCTCTCCAAGTCATATTTGGAGCAAATGTAACACAAGGGTTTTGGGATATGAGGTTTGACTACCATTAAACATCTATAAAATCTTTGTCAGCTCATTATTTTCTTTTTCTATGGTTTCTATCTCACCATGAGGTTGATATTCAGAGTCTCGACCATTCTTTTCCCTTTATTGGACACAAATCCATTTTATCCTATCCTAGTTAAATCTGGAGCGATGACTTCATAGAGGTTTTGGGATGTGGGGATTGGAGTCTGATGGTTCTACTCACATGAGATGCATTAGATATATATTTTTAATGGATATCAGTGATAAATTTGGATGAGTTTTGTTCATTGGAGGTTTCTTTTTCGGTTTTCTGGTTTTCCATGTTTTTTTATTGGTGGCTGTTGTTTCACGTCATTTCTGTGATAACAGTTTCTACATTTTTTTGAGGTGAGATCATTATATTTGGTTGTTGGTTGATTCTGGTTCACTGGGGATGAAAAGGACATGGTAAATGAAGTTTTACAGCATCTTTGAGGTATCCAGTGATCTGTCGTGGTGTTTGAATGGTGGAGACGATGACGAAGATGGTGTTAGGATGATGAAAATTGTTAGTGGTGACTCACGATGGTTGGCGATGAGATTTAACTGACGTAGGTGAATCCCGGATAAATATATTATTGGGTTTTGTATTATAATTTAGATTTTTAATTTTAAACTTTGAATTTGAGATTACTCTATTTTGGTTCCTACGTGGTCTGTTGGTTACCACTCAACCAAAAAGAGGTTTTTTGAAAATCAAATAAAAATCTAATTTTCAGTCATAGATCAAAAGAACTCTCATTGAGTAACTTGATAGATTAAATGGATTGCTACAGTAACCCACAAAAACATGACGCATTTTACTATTCTTTTAATTCTAATCTGGTTTTATCACATCCATTATCTCATATCCAAAACATATTTTTAAACACCCCAAACATGTTCATGACCTCTATTTTCCAAACAAAATCCAAATGTATAAAATTAAATTAGTTCCAATTCCACTGGATTCTTTTCCTTTCTAAAATCTACCAAAACCTGGGGGCATGGGTCATTACACTTGTGCTAAAACTCTAGTTAAACTGGATTCTTTTTCTTTTCACCAACTCTAGACCCACTATATTTTTAAATTATTTTTAATAAATATTTTGAATGTTAATGTTTAGAAAAATTAAAACGAGAAGTATTTTTTATCCCATAAATACAATTATGATTATCATGAATGATTATATATATATTTTTTATTTTTTAGTAAAATAATAAAGATGAATACTATAAAATACTAGGTATCTGGTATATTGTTAATTTGGTTTTTTTTAAATTGGTTAAATAAGTTTCTGATATTTCTTCTGAATTATGTAGTTTTTATGAAAAAAAATGTGATAAGAAATTTATTTATATGATCTTTGGAATTTTATATTTGTTTATTTAGATAATTAAAATTAATAAACATGACTATATATTTCATAATATTGGTCAAGACCCATGTGATGATAATTTTAGTTATGGTAGTACCAAAATGGATGTTATATGATTGGATCAAGTGGTATGGGTATGGGTAACATTATTGAATGAAAGAATTAATTTGACTTTGCATGACTATAAAAAACATATGAAATATAATGGAACCAATGTATTATACTTGACACTATAATACTGTGTACTTCTATAACATATAATAATCTAATTACATTTATTCAATTACTTGAATCATAAGTCTAGTGACCTTGGAAACTAAGAACATTATACATGATATTTTTTTATAAATTTAATAATATTATATATGTTTCTATGATATTTAAACAATATGTAAATTTCATACCACTCATAAAAATCATGGTTTCCATAGGATTTACACCAAAGAATAAGGGGTGGACTCTCAAAGATCTGTTAGGAATTCTCATAAGCATTATTAGAATACCAATGAATATTCATCAATTTGGTATACTATTTTTTATTTTATAATTAACATTAATGATAAAAATTATAAATAACTTTCATACATAAGCATTACATAAATTGAAACCTAAAAAATATTTTACAATGGTTATCTATTAAGGAGTTTCTTGATCAAGGGTACCTTATTGGACACAATATCCCAATGGACATGGTATTCCACCAATACTCAATACGTGTCATTTCCAATGATTAATAATTATAAAATTAATGACATTGAAGGGTGGGATATAAAATTATAGTCCCACCTACAGTAGTTATTTTCCAATAATAAATGAAACACATAAAAAAATATATCAAAGGCGAATAACATAAGGATTTTATATCAAGTGATCATTAATCAAGGTTATCTTATTAGAGTGGAAAGACAATGTCGAGTTAAATAATATTAAATAATATATGTTAAAATAATAACTAAATATTTACCTTTAATAAATAAGGTATTCATAAAATAATTCTCCATAATGAAATAAAATCTCATAAATGGTAACAGGATCAAAGGTTTAAATAAACATGTTAATAAAAGAGTGATAAAAAATAATAACTTGATAATAAAAGGTATATGTTAGAAGGATATAATAACAATATGAAAAATTATAACTATTAAGGATACAATCACATTATTATTTTTGAGAAATCAAAGTGATATTTTTCTACATACAATTTTTTCAAACTTCTAGCTTTAGGTAGAACCAAGTAGACCGAAAATAACATATATTACTAGTATATCCTCATAGATTTTCCATATTAATAACCCCACTTATTCATATAAAACTAAATATGGATTTTACTATAATAATATAGAAATAATTTTCTATAATTAAAGAGTCCCCAAGTGATAATACAATGCACCAAAAAGGAAGGGTGTAAATAAAGGTATTGTTTTCTTCATATCATTTTATTTAATCAACATGAATCAATCTTAACTTATCAATTAGATAATGATTATGGGTATGGTTTTAATTTTACATGTTAATATGTGGTATTGTATAAATTTTTTATAAAATGAACACAATAACATTTTTAATTTTTTTCTATTATTTACCAATGACTAAATCATTGATTTGATAAAAAACCACCATCATTATATAACCCATAATCACTATAATAATTAATAAAATGACTAGGGCATTAATTATTATCTCCTAATACAATATATTTTCTTCCACCATCACATTTTTGTGCTACATTACATGTGAAATATTACATATGATAATGAAATAAGAAATATAGAATTTATTAATTTTTTTAATCCCATGAATGAAGTAATATTATTTAAATTTAGATGAAAATCTATGAACACATATAAAGTAACTTGTTTATGAAAAAAATGAATCCCATTAATTTTACTTGAAAAATTTATGAATTTATTACTTTTCTTCACAAGGTGAGACCATCAACATATTCTTATTATATAATATGTGATCCCTTGATTTACAACACATTTATTGAATGTAAATCTTGCAATAGAAGTCTTAAAAAGATAAATTTACCTGCACTATAATAATTATTCATCAAAATTCATATCATAGGTCTACAAAATGGGTTTAAAATTTTAATTTCTAAGAGCCTTAATGTGTTTCAAAAATTCTTTAACTCACATAGGAATTATCCCCCCTCCAAACTTCCATTCAGAATCTAGATCCAATTTCCATAGTAAGAGTAACTATAAATACTCTAATAACATATCTTTTTTAATTTTAATTAAAAATATATTTCTATTCATAGATTTTATTTCCATATCTTTAATTTTTAACCCTTGAATAACTGAAATATGACCTTCTCACATTATATAAAGATTATAGATGTATTGGATCAAATATAATTGTTACAATTATAATATTGAAAGACAAATGATCATGATTAATAAAATCCATAATTTTTATGGAAGATTTCATAAAAATATCATGAATTTATTATAATAATTTAGGATTCTGTTGAGTAGAAATGAAAAATAAATTCCCTATTTTTCCATATGAGGAACCCAAGTTTGATTTACTATATAATTCCACCATATGTTTTGTATATGTTTGATGTATCTTTTTCTATTTAAAATTGAATATATTGTGTTTAATTGATAATAAATTATACATGTATAGTTGAATTTGTAATACCCCCAACCCAATAGCATGGAGCCAGTTCTTTAATTTATTACATTGGAATAAGATACAAGAAATTGCATCCCAATAGACAAAATATTTTAGTAGTCTTAGTAAAAAAGATATATATTTTAATTTCAAATCACATGTTAAACATAAAATATAAATATAATTTTCTTTGAGAACACCATTATTCCCCTTAGTGTAACCCTACACATCAGTCATAATATACTTCTTGGTATCTTGAGGAAAGATGAAACATAAGAAAGGGGTGAGCTCAGATGCTCAGTAAGATTATACATATATTAGAAGATATCATAAATAAGTATAAATGATTATGGATAGGTGATCAACTGGAACACATGGAACTTAATAAATAACATGAACATAATATGGTAGTAATGAAAGGCTATCAAATAATTCCATATAAATAATCACATGATAATGAAACATAACCATGGATATTATAGTTTCCAAATAATCACATAGAATATCAATAAAAAATATAAAAATGAGGTAATTAATAATTTTGGAGATCATAAACATACCATAAAGGATTCATCCAAGACACCATACATAAATGGGTAATTCCTCAATGAATACCACAACTAGTTTGTCTCACGAGACCTACCAATACATCAAGGGGATATAGTGGGCCCCACACATCACTCTCTAAGTCCAAAACATTTCTCATATGAAAGGGTTGAAACATAAACAACATAAATGTTCGTATTGAAAAAATAGTATACAAAATGTGAATACTTTAACTATAAACCATGAATGGTATCAAAACAACACATCAACATTCAAGATAGTCAAAAACCATTTAATAAAATATGGTGGATGTTATTATAGGATACCAATAATAGTTAATCATAAGATTCAAAAAAGGGTGCTGAAAAAGTTGAAAATACTATAATAAAATCATTGAAAAATTGTTGAGGAAAAACTATTATTAATTAAATAAGGTGGGTGTATAACATCTAACTAAGCCTCAAGGAAAGGAGATTGAGACGAAGCCCCTTACCTTTGGTCCAATTTCCTTTGCACATAACCAAACATCCTATATAATGGTTTAAATCATGTTATTAATTTATAATAAAACCATATTCATATTTATGATATCATATATGATCCTCTTATATCATTTTGTTAATAATATTTTGTTATTACCCTTGTTTTGAGTGTTATATGCTTTATTTTCCCATTGCATGATTTTCATGAATGTCTATGTTATTTTGAATAGGATATAGATACAACATATCCATTATGATATTAATTTTATAAATATCAAATCTAATAATTAAATAAATTTTTATATCCATAAATTAATGTTGGATATGGAAAATAAATCACATTGTGTTGTGGAGACGGTAGGCCATACATACACACGGGCAACGAAGACATTTTATTAATAAGTGAAAGTATAAGAAATTGTACAATATATTAATTTTTCTATAATATATATAATTTCATATTTATAACATATATATATATATATATATTATTTCTATAATTATACATATATATGTAATGTGTTAATGAAAAACATATTACACCATAGTGTGGAGATGGTAATTTGTACTTACGCATGTGTAGTGTTTTCTTTTTTTGTAGAAAGGGTTAAAGTTGGAATATGGTTTTTAAATAATCATAATAAAATATAAAAATATATATGATACTAGAGTTATTAATTTTTTATGGAAGTAACACATGAATAGGATGTAGAAGAAGAAATGGAATTGGATGAGTTGGTAAAAATGATTACCTCTTCTTCGGTGGAATTACTATAAATCTCTTCTTAAGGGATATAGGTTTGGTATTCTTAAAAAGCCAAGATCTATAATACATGACTAAGGATATTGGGAGAATAAATGGGATGATTTTGGTTGATATATAAGGATCAATTTGGTGGGATTTAGTGAGGGATGGGGTTTCCTTTATAATTGAGGTGAGATATACTTTTGGAAACTCTCAAAATATTAAATTAATATAAATTAATTTTCAATTAAAAATGAATCCAAGGTGAGTTATTTAGAATATAATATGATTATGGGTCTGAATAATCTCAAAAAATAATAATTAGACAATTTTAGGTCACATTTGTACCCTCTTATTTTGGATATAACCCTCAGGTAAACCCTTTAACTCTTACCATGAAAACTTAGCTTTTTTACTCTTTAAGGGTTAATATAGTTACTAAAAAATTCCAAAGGAAACATAAATAATTCATAGATTATTTTTTAACCTTATAAAAAATAAATTTACTAAAGTTTATATTTTTATGAATTTTATATCTTTTAATAAAATATTATTTATTTTAAAATATCATTAATGCCAATTTTGACACTATTCATTTCTTGACTTTTTAAAAAATGTAAATACACAAGATAAATTTGAAAAAAACCTTTAATAAATAAATAATACGTCTAGGTAATATATAAAATTCTTGGAAGGCATTAATTATCTCAAATGAAATTTATTGTAATATTTTTAATATCATTTATTTGAGATTTCTATTAATTAAACAATTACTACATCATCATTGTGTAAGACTTTAAGGTAATTATTTATTTGATAAAAAGTAGTAAATAAATTTTCATGATTAAGATAACCATTTTATATTTCAAATTACTATTTATAGTCAAATATACATTCTTAATAACCACATATATAAATTTTAAGACTTATTAAATACATAAGTATGGCATATTGGACTTTCCTTGGAATAAAATACTAAAAAAGGTTTAAAGTAACCCATGTGGCTCTAAGAGGATATAAAATTAGACCAAAGATTTTTTTAGTCGACACTAACTCATACAATAAAATTAGGGTAAATGTTAAAGTAATTTTATAATAATTATAATATTATTTTTACTAAATTTAATAAAGTTACTATTTTAAAAAAATACTAAAGTTACTATTTATATTGTCTAAAAATAAAAGGGAAATATTTAATAAATTTGAACCTTATGATTCCAAATATAGAATCCATTTTTCAAAATTCAGAAAACATAATTGGCTAAATTTAATTTAAAATTAATCCCATTGACGGAACGAGAAAACGAGTTTTTAAGTGAAAAAGTTCAAAAGATTGATATGTTTTTATATCCAAATTCAATGTGAAATTGATTCCAATGACCAACATTAAATTAAATGATAAAAATGTATCTAATTATATATTAAAACCAATTTAAAATATAACTTAACACTATAAATTATTTTGATGAAACATCCGTTTTTGATTAAACTGCAATATTTTATCACTAGTCATCAAAACATGCAACTTATTAAAAAATACAAAACGTTAGAGAAAATAATTTTTTTATATTCATATTTTAAAAAATAATTTTATTTTTTAAAAATGAATTTATTAAAGTTTCAAAACTATATTTAAAATAATTGCTCCATCAAAAGGCGGTAAAACTATCCTTTTATAAAAATACAACTTTTATACGTAAAATTGGATTTGTTATTTTTCCATGTCTAGAAAACACATAGGATTAATGTTAAACATTATATTGAATATATATATATATATATATATCATTAATATAATCCAACAAGTGGGATTTTTTCTATTTTATTGGTATAAAACACACTTGTGCGCATTTAAATGGGTTTTTTTTATAAAAAACAATTCCTTTATATTAAAATAGGGGTTTACATGCATTTATAATTAATTGGTAATTAATGAATTCAATAATATATTTCCATAAGTTATTAAATACTTTTAATAACCAACAATTTAACGACTAGGGGATAATTTCATTTTAAATGATAATATTATTAGTATATCATGGTTCATTTAATCTTAGTGTTTCATGCAGCATAAGGTATCAAAGTGATTAAATTTAAAAAGATAAATACCTTAATATATTGGGGTGTTACATTCTACCAAACTTTAATAAATTAAGTCCTCTTAACTTTTGAATTTGGGTTTGGTAACTAACTTTTGACTATTCCAAATACCTTTATTGAAATCCCACATTAGAATAAGGGTTGATAAAATATCCACTTTAAAAGATAGAAAGGTAAGTACGCAGGTCACCTGAGATAGAATATACTAGGTTTCTATGTATTAAAACATGTAAATAGAAGAGAAAACTAACTATCAAAATATGATGGAGTGTGATAGAGAGCATGATCATGAGAAATTTAACAACCACAAAACCATAAATCTATGATGGGTTAAAAGGGAAATGATTTATTAGTAATAAAAGTTAATAGATAACATTTTTGTTTCAAAATCCATTTCCTAAGGTTAATAAATTAATTTACTTCCTAGATTAAGAACATAAAGAGGCATGCTTACTTGACAAGTAAAGTTCATCCCTTAGTCGATTTCCACAAAACTCATCCTTTTCTCCAAATGACGAGTATTTAAGACAAATTTTTAATGCCTAATGAATTAGAATCAACTTATAAGAATTAAAATATCCACAAAAGTATAAATATCTATTCGTCTTGTCTTTATACATTAACCAAAACCAAAGTGTTTAGGATATTATAAAATAATTCCCCCAAAATAATAAACCTTTATATAATGAAAAATGACTTCCAACTCCAAAATTGAAAAGAAATACCCAAAGTTTAACATAGATAATTAAGTAAATAACTATCCTTCCTAAAAAAAATTCTAGACTAATATTGAGACCCAAAATTCAGAAGGATTTGATCATATTATCTTCCAAATAACATCAATCACTCTAAATGTCTTATACCGAAAATTTAATTACATAAATCACATAATCTCCAAGATATGCTATCCATTTTTGTAAATAACCTAAATAATCATAAGTCTACAATAAAATAATATTTGAATCCAAAATTAAATTAAACCTTTATTCCTTAATATATTATATTTACCTTAATCATATTGGATTCCAAAAATAACAAATGTCTTCTGAAATAGCATTAATAACTTAATCACCAAATCATTTTCCAATCCTATGGTCATCTATTTGATAAAAAATTTCCTTAAAATCAAAATAACCATTATACATTAGATATTTTAACTAAAAAAATTCCATTCTAACCAGGAGTTCACATAGGTTAGTGGTAGGCGCCACACCCTTATCACCCTTCGACTGTGGTTTTAAACCCCTCGGTCTTTTCGGATGTGATGGGTTATCACCCGTCATATAAGTTTTTATTTTTCTAAAACTATATCAGTATTATCAAAAAATGTGACAAGCATCCTAAAAATAACCTAAATACATTCAAAATTAAATAAATGTTTTAACCACAAAGGTTATCTCATATGTTTCATTTTGTATTCACAATAATATAAATACACAAAATTACCTTAAATTCAAAACTCATTTAAACCCTAATAGTTATCCATACCTTTAAAAATATTTCTATAAAATGAAAAGTCATTATTCCTTAAATAAAAATTTCACCCAGACTAAACCAATGGGTTGTTTTCCTTATTCTTTTTTTTGATAAATCTAGTTCTGAAGGTTTCTACTAAATATCCTCTAATACCAACTATAATTCCCTGAACCCAACAACACGAAGGTAGTGCATTACTTTATTACATTATCATAAGATACAAGAAATCACATCCCAATGGACCAAATAGTTTAATAGTCTTGGTAAACTAGATATATATTTGAAATTAAAATTATATTTTAAACATAAAATAAAAAATTATTTTCTTTAAGAACACCATTATCCCCCATAGTGTAACCCTTAACATTAGTCATAATATACTTCTTGGTATCTTGGGGAAAGAAGAAACATAAGAAAGGGGTGATATTATATTCTCAACAAAAGTATACATATAGAAAAAACTATCATAAATATACAGAAATGATTATGGAAAGGTTATTATTTGAAACACATGCCATTTAATCAATAACCTCAGCCTAATATGGCAAGAATGAAACATGATCAAATAATTCCATATAATAATCACATGATAATGAAACATAACCATGGTTATTCTACTAGAAGAATAATCAAATGGAATATCAATAACTAATCTCAAAAATGAGGGAATGCATAATGTTAGATATTATAAACAGGCCATCAATACTTTAGCCAAAACACCATACATAAATGGGTAAGGCCTCATCCAATACCCATACTATTTTTTTATGATACCTACTGATGCATCGAAGGGATATAGTTGGCCCCTCCCTTCACTTACTAAGTCCGATACATTTCTCATATGAAAGAGGTGAAATACAAACAACATAAACATTCACATTGAAAAACTAGTATCACTACTACAAAATAGTCCGTTAACAGTACTGGTATTTATCTACGCTAGAAAAATCACTAATAAATGGAATCCTTATCAGTGCTAAAAAACACTGATAAATTTATCCTTTGTCAGCACCTTTTTTTGCACTGATAAAATACACCCTTTATCGATGCTTTTTTAGTGCTGATAAAGGGTGTCCTTTATCAGTGCTTTATTTGTAGCACTAATAAATGGAAAAATAAATAAAATAAAATAATAAAATAATTAAAAAATAAAAACAAGTTTATTAAAAAAATATTACTAATTTTATTA
The DNA here is from genome assembly GCA_963277665.1 of Viscum album. Classification (NCBI taxonomy): domain Eukaryota; kingdom Viridiplantae; phylum Streptophyta; class Magnoliopsida; order Santalales; family Viscaceae; genus Viscum; species Viscum album. The sequence continues at coordinate 270,507,755 of OY728166.1, forward strand.
ATTAAATAATTATTGATAAAAATGAATAAATTAATTATACTATATATAGATTATAAATACTAATAAATAGTATGTATTAAATATATAGATATATGAAAAATTAAAATTTTAAAAAAATTAAGAATAAGTAAATTGAATAAAATATTAAACATTTTATTAATTATATAATTATTGACAATGTTAATAAATAATATATATTAAATATATAGATATATAAGAATTTATATAAATATGATCTATATATTACAAAATATTTATTCACTTTACATTAAATATTTATATATTTAGTGAATAATGTTTTATAATTAAAAATTAATATGAATTATAAATAATGACTAATTGCATAGAGTAATGGATATAATTGAATGCCGTTTGATTTTTCAATTTTACACAGATCAAACATGTGTTATATTGATTTCACATATACATAAATAATTCATTTTTATATACAACACACACAAACACAAAACTTTCCATTTTTTTAATATTGTAAAAGTTTACTTATTTTTAATTTATTCAATTTCACTCATTTTTAACTTGCATGCACTTAAAATTAGATATTCCTTAATAATGTTATTTTTTTTGAAAAAAAATTATAAATAAATATATTTATAAATGTACATTTACTACATTTAAACAATTATATTTTTATAATTATAATTAAATAAATATTTTTAAATTATTTATATAATTATAAATAAAAAATTACATATATTTAAATAATTACAAAATTTTAATAAATTTATTTAAATAATGAATATATTTACTAAATTTATATTTATATATATTTATTATATATATATAATTATTTAAATATATAATGATATAAACATTATTTTAAAAAAAAATATATAATTATAAATAAATAATAATATATTTAAATAATTATAAAATTATAATAAATATATTTAAATAAAAAATATATTTACTATATATATATATTATTAAATATATATATTTATATATTTCTAATTTTTTTATTTATAATAATTATTATAAATCTTTTATGAGTGCTTACGTAATAAGTGCTGATAAAAGGATTATTTATCACCATTTTTTAGTGATGATAGAGGTAGATCTTTATCAGCTCTAAAAAGCACTAAAAAAACCCATATTTAGCAACTCTAAAACTTTAGCACTGATAAAAGCATCCCGATCCATTTATAAAACCCTAACAAGTTGAGAACCCATCACGATATCAAAATCTTTCCATCGAATCCACCCACTATTGGCACTTCTCCTCAGTGAATCGAAGCTCGAATCAAGGCTCAAACAAGTCAAAGACTCAAATTCAAGGATTGAACGATTCAATGGTCGAAGGAATCAAAGGCTTGAAAATAAGTCTTTTTCTACTTTCTCTTGAATGTAAGTATTTTTCTAACTTCTATTAGGGAAATCAGGGTGTAAAAAATCAATGCTTCTGGCCATGTTGGAGGCTATTTTACAACTATGAGTGTGGTGAGTTATCCATTTTTGATATTTGGTCATGGAGATCATCCATTTTGATGCTTTTTATTTTTAAAGTGTAAAACACATATACTATGAGCCTTCCTAGATTCACTCCCAGACTATACTAGCATCTTCTTCCCTCTTAATTACAGTTTTGAATTAATATAGGTTATTTATGATCTACCTTTTTATTTATGTAAAGGTGTGGATGAATCATGACTTATTTTAATTGGATAAATATTGGAATTAATCATATGGTAGATGTACCATCCCATTTTACATCATATATAAAATTTTGTATGTATCAATTTCCACGATGGTGGTTGGGTATCCTATGAGACTACTTCCTGGCTTATTAAACTGACTACTTATTTTCATATTTTTTGTAGTAGAGACTTTATATGGGGAGTGATGTTTTATAAATTTTTTAATTTTATGATTACACTTAGATTTATGAGTTAAGTAAGGGTATTCCACTTTGTAAATATGACCTCATGAGAGCCGTTCCATCTCAGTAGAGGATAGTGTGTATGGGATAGTTTTTGTAAGGGTTGGTGTGTTTTACCCCCTTGTTTGTGATATACCTTGTCGATGTGTATTATTTCTTTATTCCAAATTCTTTATAGACCACCCTAGAATCTCAAGGATGAGTTAATGTGTATTATATTTCCTCCATATAATCCTTAAGATGGGAAGATCCGATTTGATGACCTCCCTAGAATCCATGGGAAAGGTCAGTGTGGTGATATGACATTCAAAGAGTCTTGATATGTTTTCAAATATTTGATATAACATTAATTTTAAATGTAATAATTCCTTAGGTTGCTACATCACTTGTCCCAAAAAATATATTGTAAGTTATCAAATTATATATATTATAAATTATTTTTTTGTATTCATCATTTTATATCTACATGTATTGGTTCCACCCCTTGGAATCTCTGATTACTATCCATGTATATGAAATAACTCTTTATTTATTAAAATGTTTTATCAATACAATTTTATATCTTCTAGTTGATTGGATGAGAGTTTATTATTATTGCTTATCATATTTGTGTTTATTATTACTCCTTAATTTCCTATATTATATTTTCATTTGTTTAGGGGATTTAAGAAAGAATTGGTGTGTGTCAAACAACAATTTTTATTACAATTTTTTACTTGAGACTCATACCCCATCTCTTTTATAGAAAATTATCATCCTGATTAACTTTTTCTCCCAAACAGTTATTATTTCAATTTGTTACTTGAAAATCACCCCCATCACTTTTATGTTGCTTGTACTACTATGAGAATTAGTCATCCCATGGATGGATACTTCTTAGATTATAACAGGAAACATAGTTGCATGTCCACAAGAGATGGAGGATGTGTGTCAAACAACAAAATTTAATTATAAATGTCTAGGATATGAGTTTATGAGGATGAAAATTGTCTATAACTTTCACCTTTTAATGAATCCATAGGATAACACCTACTATAGATGAGTAATTCTTTTCTTAAATTCAATTAAACATTTTCTTCAACATACTAAAATTCTTTGAAACAATCAAATGTTGAGTTTCCCTTATTATAATTTTCTATAGCTTTCACCTTTGATAATGAATATTTTATGTTTATTATTCAGTTATTATACAAATTAATAATTTATGAACCCAATAGGTTGTATATGAATAAAAAATGGATTCATGTTAATCATTGGACAAAATAGCATGAATATGTAGTTAAAGTGTTCATCAATTTTGCAAGAGAGCATGCATACGACACTTCTCTATTTCTCTATCTAGGTTTAGTTTTTTTTATTCAAGGAAAATTAGTCTAGAAGAGTTGTAATAACATTTGATTTATCACAAAAATAGATCAGAGATATAAATGTTGGACTAACCAAGGGGAAAACATGAACGTGGATATTGATTCAGATGATACTATGGTTTATGGATCATTTGACATGAATACCAGTGTAAATGATGATGGAGATCGCATGGAAGAAATGAAAATAGAAATTGAAGATGACCTTCGTGATTGTCTAAAAATGTTTGAAGAGTTAAATATTTGTGACAAGAAACCATTTTATGCCGGTTGTACTAAATACACAACATTTTCAATTGTATTGAGGTTATATAATTTGAAATTGGCAGCGGATGGAGTGACACCATATTTATAAAACTACTTGGTCTCCTAAATGATATGATACTAGAAGAAAATGATATACCATGTCAAACATATGATTCTAAAATAATGTTATATTCAATGGGAATGATCTCTACATAAATACACGATTTTAAAAATGATTACATATTATGTTGGAAGGACCATGGATCACTCATAAAATGCCCTAAGTGTAGAACATATTGATATAAGGAAAATGAATTAAGTCCTTCAAAATCTGTATGGTAAATTCCTATCATTCCACAGTTTAGAAGACTATATGGATGTTAAGAAACCATGAGAAAATTGACATGACATGAAAATATAAGAATTAAAGATTGGAACCTACCTCATCTAGTAGATTATACTCACTTGAATAAAATTGATTACAATTATCCTAAATTTGTAAATGAGGTGAGTAACTTTCATATTATATTATGTATAGATGGAATAAATCCTTTTGGTGTATAGAGTAGTACTCACACTACATGGCCTGTTGTGTTGGTAAATTATAACTTTCCTCCATGGTTATGCATGAATCACAAATACATTATGTTGTCTCTTCTTATATCTGAACCAAAGCAACCCAATAATGATATTGATATCTATTTGGATCCATTGATCGAAGATCTAAAATTGATGGGGGATATAGGTATTCTAATGTATGATACTCATAGAAGTGAAGAATTCACATTGAGGGCCATATTGTACAGGATGATAAATGGCTTCCCCACTTATGGAAATTTCTCAGGATATAGAATTAAAGGAATGTCAGGGTGTACCATTTGTAAAAAAATCACACACATTGTCTAGTTGAAACATTCCTTGAAGGCTGTGTTTTTAGGACATTGGGAATTTTTACCTCGATGACATAAATAATGATCCTGGATGAAAACATTGAAATGGAATTTTGGATAAGGTACAACACCATCTCCAGTAATGGGTGATGAATTGTACAATAATGTAAAATATATTGACACTATTTTTGGTGAAATATTTTCTAAAAACCTTAAAAAATTATGTTGGATGAATAGATCAATTTTCTTTGAATTATCGTATTGGAATTATTTGTATGTGAGACATTTTTTTGATTTCATGTATGAAGAAAAAAAATTTATTTGTTAGTGTTATTAGAACATTACTAAATTCTCTTGAAAAAAAAAATTAAATTATGGCTAAGTTGGACTTGATTGAAATGGGGATAAGGGAAGAGTTAGCACTAGTGAAGGGTAAAAGGTGGATTTTTTTCTCCAGCATCTTACACTCTATCCAGAAAAGAAAATTGCAATTGTTATTTTTTCCTTAACAGTGTAAAATATCCATAGGGGTATTCCTCAAAAATAAATAATGTTGTGTCAATAACTAATTTGAAGTTAAAAGGACTAAAATCACTCGAAAATTATGTTTTAATGCAAGATTTAATGCTTGTTTCTTTTCATTTCATTCTACCTCAAAATGTTTGAAATACATTAACCAGACTCTATTTATTTTTCAAATCTATATACAATAAAGTTATAGACCTGTAGAAGTTTTCCATATTGAATAAGGTGGTTTTAGTCATATTATGTGAATTAGTGATGTATTTCTCACCATCATTCTTTGATATAATGGTCCACCTGATGGTTTTCTTGGTTAGAGAGGTTTAACTATGTGGTCCTATCCATTACAAATGTATGTATCCCATTGAATGGAATATAATGATTTTGAAAGGGTATGTCAAGAATCGAAGTCATCAACAAGGTTGTATTGTAGAATGATATATTATACAAGAATCTATTGAATTCTATATCAATTACCCATCAGATGTTGACAATATCAGTCTCCCAAAGTATCATCACAATGAATTACTTATGGGTGAATGGATTTCTAAAAGATATGTTGTTACAATTACCTTTTTAGAGTGGTATCAAGCACACCTTTACATTTTACAAAATAGTAAAGATGTTGATCCATACATTTAAGACCACAAAGAAATTATGAGAGATTTGAATCCATCAAGGGATGAAGGATGGATAGAAAATAAACATAATCATCAGAAGACCCCATCCTGCGGTAAGGAATGGCGCCCCACTCACCTGGATTCTTCCGAGATCTCGGCTCCCAGGGTTTACACTGTTCCCAACGATGATGGTTCCTCTAGGATTCTCGTCTCAAGTTCTTATTCTCTCTCTCTTGATCTGGTATACGCTCTATCTCAGATTTTATTTCTAGATTTCTTGCCTTCCTACTACATTGGAGATCTATTTTTCTTCGTCCGTCTCTTTGTGCTCTGCTCTTGCATTCCTGAACTCCTATCCAGGTCAGATTTGGAGCATGGGATTTTCTGAGGGTTTAGGCAAGCTATTTGGCAGATGATAGATTTCCAGTCATTACCGGAGTTTTCTATTCTTCCTAGGGTTTCAATCCCAAGAGTCTTTTTGGGTTTTATCCTGCTTTAATTTTCTTATGTTCAGGGTTTTTACCAGTTCCAGACCTCTTTCTATGTTCTTTTTAGGGATTAATTACCGCTTTCCTCTTCCTTGTTCCATGGTGGTGTGGGGTTTGATTCTGTTTTTGTTGGGGGATTCTGATGGTGTTGTAGTTTTTTTTCCGCGGTTTATGGTTCGTCGATGTTTTTTATGGCGATTCAGATGGTGTTTTCTCGGTTGTGGATTGCTTTGGAAGGCATGTCCACCTCGTACTCCTCTCTGGTATCTGGATCCACTTCTGCCTTCCAGGTCGGTCGGCTGTGGTGGTTTCTAAGAGGCTTTGGGCTATGTTGTGTATTGTGGTGGAGGGTTCCAGGTAGCCCAGACTACTTTCAAGTGGTGGGGGGATCTCAGTTTTGTTGGGTGATGTTTGAATGACGATAATGAGGGTGGTGGTGGATTTATATTTACGACTTTCAAGAGGAGGTAGGTCCTGTGAAACAATGGATATGGTTTTTGGTACAGGAGGTGGACATCAGAGAAGAGTCCTACGAAGAAGAGATGATGAGTTCGGATGAGGATGATGATAGAGGCGTTATGAGGGTGTGATGTTTCGTGATTCGAGTATAGTGGTGACAGGGTTTTTTTTTCATCGGTGATGGTAGACGCCGGTGGAATTGGTTAGTGATTTGGTTTGATGCAGAATGGGTGGTTTTCACATTCATTGTGTGTCTCAAGGCATGGTGTGAGACTCGAGGTGATGCATGAATTTCGATGTCTGGATGGTGACGCCTTGGTTTTTGAATTTTGAATTTTATGGATTTAAGATGGTTGTAGTGGCAGAGTTTTTGATTTTCAAATTTGTATGCTCTTTGTTGATCATCATCATGTGGGGTATGTGTGGGTGATTTGTGGAGTTTTTATGGTTCCCACTTTTCCAAAAAGTGGTTTTTAAAAAAATAAAAAAATGGATTACGGATAGAAAATACACATAATCAATAGTTTATTGGATGGTTCTCATATAAATTTATAAGGAGTTATCGAAAAATATTAATTCAATGGAAAAAGACTACAATAGCTAGCTAGGGGAATAAATAAAAATGTTATATATTACATTGGTTTTTTAATCAATGGTTATATGTTCTATACAAAAGAACACAATGAATGCCTTATGAATCAAAATAGTGGTGTTATGATTGTGGATGAAGCTATGATCATATCTGGTTATAAGGATAAAAGTCCAATTTATGAAAACATGTCATATCTTGTAATTGTTTAATAGATATATGAGTTAGATTATGTAACATTTCAAGTTCTGAATTTCCATTGCAAATGGGTTGACAATATCAATGCAGCAAAACATGATGAAATGAGATTCATGAAGGTTAATTTTAGCGTGGAAGGGGAAATAGATGAGATGTTTATAATGACATCACAAGAAGTAAAATTATTTTATATATCAGATCCAGAAAACAAGAATTGGACAATTGTTCTTTTGGATATTGAAACAAATTTCATGTCAGATTAAAATTCAATCTAGGATGACCCTTTCATTGGGAGATCACAATCAATTCATACCAGTACCAATGTATAAAATGTCTTGTACATTAGAGGGGACCACAAAGAAGGGATTTTGATTCTCAATAGAGGAACTTAATACTTAAAAAACTAAAAAAGAAAGAGAGTTTAATGAGAAGTTGAATGTGTTTTTTAATATACTATTTTTTCCTCATAATATTACATGTTCTCTAATTCATTAACAAAATCTAAATTAAATGTTTGACTACTCATGTAGACAATTTATTCTGCACATGATGATGTTACCAATCCATTGGAATAAAAAAACACAATGAAGGAAATCCGTTGAAAATATCAAATTGTAATGTTACGATATACTTTCTCTATTTTACTGAAAAATTTTATATTGTAATGTTGATTAAATTTTCATCATTACTTATAGACTTCATTTTTTTGAAGATTTATATCCATTTTTCAGGACTTTTTAGGAAGAGAAAAGATTCTATCTCCACTCAATCATATAGGTAATATTGATGTTTTTATAGTAAAATAATTTTTCATAGAAATAATTTATTATTTGATAATTATGTTTTATTTATTTATTTTTATTATTACTCACATAATAATTGTTTTTTATATAGGTTGATTCTTTTGTTTGAATTTGGGTGGTCTGTCCATCTTCCATTTCCTTTCTTTGTCGACCCACCGACACAACATATTGAATCTATGTTTATAGCCAAAAAAACTTTATAATTGAATGTAAGAATAGTACAAGAATCTCATGTGTCTATTGTGGTGACCTCTCATGATATAACAAGCACTTGATCTTCCTCTACTCTTCTGGATTTTATTAATGAGAAAAGTTTTTAAGATAAGAATATAAATTAAATATGATGTGTTGGAAGTTTGATAAATAAATTCAATTTAAATCTTCATAATTTTGATAATTAGGATTTTTAGAGACTCTGGGATGTGTAGGAATCAGCCTCACCTCAATCTGAAACATGGTGTGACCAGTATGACTATATGTACTTCTTTCTATTTAAAATTGAAATTAAATTTAGTAAGAAAGAAATATGACATACTCAAAACCAAGAAAAAATATTCATATTATTTTGATACTTTATTGAAATGATCCATAAGTCATTTGTGATGTGTAGTAATTAGCCGAACCATAATCCAATACATGATGTTCCTGGTATGGCTCAATGATCCCGTTATTAGATTAAAATCGTTATTTTACTTAAAAAAGTGTCACTCACTAAAAACCAAGAAAACACACTCCAATTTGTTTTTGAAAATTTTGATCACAGATTCATAAATCATTTGTGAAATTTAGGAATAAATCTCACAAAAAAATGATATACGATGTGATACATATGATACAAAATGTGAGGTTCATTTATAAGATGACTTTTTAGTAAAAAAGAGAAGTGATGTACTCAAAACCAGGAAAAACCATTCATATTGTTTTGATACATTAAGACAATGATCTATATGTCAATTTGGATATGTAGGAATCATCCTCAGTTCAATCTGATCCACAGTGTGACCAGTATGACTCTAAGTACATCTTCATTTAAAATTAACTTCAATTTTAGTAAAAAGGGCAACTAACTGTCTCAAAACCAAACAAACACATTTTTTGATAATTTAGGAAAATGATCCATAAGACATTTCAGACATGTAGGAATGAGATTTACCTCAATCTGACATATAGTGTGACTAGAATGACTCCAAGTGCATCTTTTTATTTAAAATTGACATCATTTTTTGTAAAAAAGGAAAATTGACCTACTCAAAACTAATAAAACATAGCAATAATTTTTAGATACTTTAGGAAAACAATCCATATGTCATTTGTGATTTTTATTAATTATTCTAAACTTATTCCAATACACGATGTGCCCAATATGACTCAAAGTCTCTGTTATCAGTCTAAAATTGACATTTTAGTTCAAAATCACAAAAAAATAATCAAACACCCTTAGGTTTTATTTAAAATTTAAGAAAACAAATAATAATTCATTTTTGATGTGTAGGAATCAGCCGCACATCAAACCGATACATGATGTGATTAGAATGAGTTAAAGTAAGGGTTTCCAGTTTAAAATGACATTTTAGTAAGAAAGGCAACTAATTTAATCAAAACAAAGTAAATTAATTTAGATTGTTTTGATACTTTTGGAAAAAGAACCATACGTGATTTGGAGCATGTAGGAATTATCTGTACCTAAATATGACACACAGTGTGACCAGTATGACTCTAAGTACGTCTTATTGTTTAAAATTGATATCAATTCTAGTAAAATGAAAAAATAACCTACAAAAAATTGAGAAAAATAATTAGGATTGTGTTGATACATAATAAAAAAAATCAATGAGTTAATTTTTATTTTTAGAAATTAGCCTCACCTAAATATGATATATTATGTCTCTGTTATGACTCAAAGTCTCTATTATCAATTTAAAATTGACATTTTAGTTCAAAATTTGTCACTCATTGAAAACTGATCAAAAACTATTAAATTTTCTTGATAATTTAGGAAAACGATTCATAAGTCATTTATTATGTGTAGGAATTGATCTCACATAAAACTAATACATTATGATACCAAAATTATCCAAAGTGTGTGTTTACAGTTTTAAATGATATTTTGGTTAAAAAACAACTGATGCACTCAAAACTGATTAAACACATTAGTATTTTTTTAATACTTTTGGAAAATGATACAGAAGTTATTTGAGATGTGTATGAATCAGATGCACCTCAATCTGAAATATGGTGTGACCGTATGACTCCAATTACGCATTTTTTATTTAAAATTGGCATCAATTTTAGTTAAATGGGAAACTGATCTACTCAAAACCAAGTAAAAACATTCATATTGTTTTTATACTATATGGAAATGATTCATAATTAATTTTTGACATGTAGGAATCATTATCACCTCAATCCAAGACAAGATGCTCCCATTATGACTCAAAGTGTCTGTTATCAGTTTAAAATCGATATTTTAGTTCAAAAAGTGTCCCTCACTGAAAATTGATCAAACATGCTTGTATTTTCTTGATAATTTAGGAAAATTATTTATAAGTCATTTTTGACATGTATAAATTGGTTTCACATCAAAAAATACATGATGTGATCTAATTAGTTAAAGTGCGTGTTTCTAGTTTAAAATGAAATTTTAGTAAAAAAGACAATCGACATACTCAAAAACCAAGCGAACACATTTAGATTGTTTTGATACTTTAGGAAAATGATGAAAAATTCATTTGAGACATGTTATAGTCATACAAACCTAAATATAATGCACGGTGTGACCATTATGGCTCCAAGTGTATCTTTTTATTTAAAATTGACATCAATTTTAATAAAATTAACACTTTCTTTTAATTTATTTCTTTATATTGTTAAAAAAAATATTTTTTTTCTTATACAGGTGCATTAATTTTCTTTATAAGAGGTGATTTTTTTTAATAACATGAGTCAGGTTTAGAATAAAAATACAAAGGAACATTGATGTTTTTAATGTATGTAATAATTTGTATTTATGTAATTGTATAAACCAAAGTTTGAAATGTTAATAATATAGTGTTTTTTCTTTTTTTTTTGTTTTAAATTTAATTTTATTTAAATTTTGTTTTAGTACTTGTTTTTGTTTATATCTGGTGTGTTTATGGTAATTCCGTACGTTGTTATAGTATATTGCATTGGTGCTGCAGTGTGCTTTTACAACACAATGCAGTATGGTCCTTTATCAGTGCTTTTAAAATCACTAATAAATGTGGTCCTTTATTAACACTTTTAAATGTGCTAATAAAGGACCCATTTATCAATGATTTTTTTTAGCAATGACAAAGGAACCCTTTATCAGAACTTTTTTAGTGATGATAAAAGACCAGGGATTTTAATCTTTTTTAGGCAGTCAATGCTTCTCTAGAACTAATAAAGGCCATTTCCAACATTATTAAAGGCCTATTTTGTAGTAGTCTATAATAAATGGGAATACTTTAACCATAAACCATAAATGGTGTCGAAATAGAACATCCATAGTCAAATTGATCATAAACCATTTAATAAATTATGGTAGATCATATCATAAGATATCAACCTCAATTAAGTATAATATTCAACAAATGGTGTGAACATAGATGAAAGTACTATAATAAAATCATTAAAAATTTATTAAGTAAAAACTTTTATTAAACCCATACGAAAAACTTTTGTACAAAAATTCCATTTTCATTTTAAAATAAACATTTTCAATACCAAATATCCAAAAATATAAGGAAATATGGGTTTTCATTTAATAAAATATGTAATCTTTCAAATTATACTAGAAATTAAATAATAGTCATGGTGGCGGGAAAGTCGTTGTCGCTGTGTACATTAAGAATAAAACATTGTATTTGTCATTTGTAAAAAAATTCCATATAAAACATGTAAAAATATTACTTTTTTGAAACCATTGAATTAAATTTAAAATATAAAAAATGACATTTATAATCCTTTTATATCCATATAAATATATATTTAAAATAATATAAGAATTTTGACATGGAGAAAATATTTGACTATTAAATATTTAAACATTCAAGGTATCAGATACCACTTTTTACATTTAACTTGTAAGCCCCACAAAAGAATGAAATTTAAAAAAACATTAAATAAAATGATAATAAATAAATCAATGACATGAAAAGTCAAATGAGTTGTATATACACCTCATAAAATAAGGATGTTTTATAACACCAAACTATGCCTCGTTGAAAGGAGATTGACACAAAGTCCCTCACCTTAGGTCCGATTTAATTTTCACATACCTAGAACTAATTAATAATGATTTAATGATTATTATTAATTTATAGAAGAACAATATTCATATTATTATATCACATATGATCCTTTATATCGTTTTGTTAATAATATTTCATTATTACCCTTGTTTCAAGTGTTAATTGCTTTATTTTCCCATACATATTTTGTCATGAATGTCTCAATTCATTTGCATGGGATATTAATACAAAATATATAGAATTATATTAATGTTATAAATATCATATTTAATAATTGAATAAATATTTATTTCCATTCTTTAATGTTGGATATTGAAAATGAATCGAATCACATTTTGGAGATGGTAGGTCATACATACGCACAAGTGAAAATATTATTTCTTTAATAAGTGAACGGATAGGGTAGTGTATCATATATTAATTTTTCCAAAATCAATATCATGTAATAATTATCATATATATCCATTAATTATATCATTATACCCATCCAAGTAAAGTGGTGATGAAAAAAAGATTACACCACGGTGTGGAGACGGTAAGCCGTACGTACACATGCACAATGTTTTGATTTATCATATAATGGATAAAAGGTAGAATATGGTTGTATCATAATAATAATAACATCTAAAAAATTATATGATACTATATTTATTAATATTTTATGGAAACAACACATGAATTTGAAGTATAAGAAGAAATGGACTTGGATAAGTTGGTAAAAATGATTACATCTCCTTCTGTGGACTTTCTTTAGATATTTTATTAGGGGATCTAGGGTTGGTATTTTTAGAAGACCATGATCACCATAACTTGAATAAGGATTTTTTAAGGATAAATTTTTAGGTTTTGGTCAATCTATAAGGATCAAAGTTCTTGGATAAAGTGAGGTATAAGGTTCTATTTTATAATTGAGCTGCATGGTACTTTTGAAAACCCTCAAAATATTAAATTAATATAGTTTAATTTTCAATTTAAAATGGATCCAAAGTGAATTATTTCAAAGATAATATGATTATAGGTATAAATACTCCTAAAATATACTTTTAAACAAGTTTATGTCACATTTATACCCTTATCTTTTCGCTTTACCTGTTAGTTAAACCCTTTAACTCTTACCGTGACAACTTGGATTTTTACTATTTAATGGGTTTTATTGTTAATAAAAAATTACAAACGAAACATAAATGAGCTATAGGTGATATATTAAACCTTTTTACAATAATTTGGCCTTATTTTATATTTTTATGAATGTTATATAACTTAGAAAAATATTATTTATTTTAAAATATCATTGACATCAATTTTGATACTATTCATTTCTTGAAATTTTTAAAAATAACAATACATAAGATAACTTAAAACAAAAACCATAAATAAATCCATAATATTTCTAGGTAATATAAAAAATTAATTTATGACATTAATTATCTAAAAGGATATTTATTTTAATATTTTTAATATAATTTATTTGATATTTCTATTAATTAAAAAATTACTACACCATCATTGTGTAAGAATTTAAGGTAATTATTTATTTCCAAATAATTAAAAATAAATTTACATGATTAATATAAAAGTTTTGAATTAAAAATGACTATTTATATTCAAATTTATATTCTAAATAACCACATATAAAAAACTCAATACTTTTTAAAAACATGAGTATGACATATTGGACTTTCCATATAATAAAATACTAAAAAAGTATTAAAGTCATCTAAGTGGATCCAAGAGGACATAAAATCAGCCCAAATATTTTTTTAAAATAAATTATACATTAAAATTAGGATAAGTTTTATGGTAATTTTATAATACTTATAATATTATTTTTACGATTATTAACGCAATTTACTCATAACTGTGGTAATAAAAAAAATACTAATGTTACTATTCATATTGACCAAAAAATAAAATGGAACTATTTAATAAATTTAAACATTAAAATTAAAAATATTAAATCCTTTCTTCAAAATTCAAAAGATATAATTAGATAAAATTAATTTGAAATTAATCCCGTTGACAGAATGAGAAATCCTGGTTTTAAAGTGTAAACGTTTAAAAGATTGAAATGTTTTTATATACAAATTCAATGTGAAATTTATCATAATGACCTAAAATATATTAAATGATGAAAAAATGGTCTAATTATACTTTAAATCCAAAGAAAATAATTATTTAAGACTAAATTATTCAGATGAAAAAGTTGTTTTCAATTTAAATATAATATTTTATCACTATTCCTAAAAACATGAAACTTATCAAAAAAATATCAAAAATTCAACCAAAGTAAATTTTTATATCCCACTTTAAAATAATAATTTTATTTTTCCAAATATAATTTATAAAATTTTCAAAAACTAGATTTGAAACAAGTATCCCATCAAAAGGCTGTAAAACTGTCTTTTTATTAAAATACATCTTTTATTTTTAAAGTTGGATTTGTTCTTATATAATGTCTAGTAAACACATAGGATGAATTTTAAAAACTTTATTGAATATTATATATATATATATATATCATTAATATAATCCAGCAAGTGTGATTTGTTCATTTTATTGGTATAAAACACACTTTTTCCCTTTTAAATAGATTTTTATAAAAGCATTTCATTTACATTAAATTTTTTTTACATTGATTTCTAATTAATTGGTAATCAATGAATTAAATAATATATTTTCATATGTTAGTTAATCCTATTCATAACACAAATTTAATGTCTTCGAGATAATTTCATTTTAAATAATAATATTAATAGTATATGGCCCCCGTAGTCGGCTAGGGTGGTGAGGGTGGGTTAGGGTATGGGATGTGGTCACAGGGTCAAGTACCTAGGCCAGTGGGTTTATTTAAATTTCTTGTATCACGTGTAACTTTCCATTTCTACTTTCACCACTATAAATAATAATATTAATAGTATATCATGGTTCATTTAAGCTTGGTGTTGCATGAAACATAAGCTATTGAACATATTAAATTTGAAAATATACATACCATAAAATGTTGGCATGTTACAAAATTGGAGATATACAATCCCTCTTTTGTATTTGAAAATTTATAATGTTCAAAATGAACTTTATGAGTAGTTTATTATGACTTAATTTATATTTAGTGAAGTTAGATAGGAAAATAAAATTTGTTATATGTTTTTTCCAACACATGGTTATGTTAATGTTGAGCCCACTTTGTGTGTATTGTATTTATTTCCAGTTTCTATCAATAATAGTTAATTAAGTTGAAATATTCATTGATGATAATATTTTTAGGTCAATATATTGAAGAATCCATTTCAATTATTGGAGGTTGTTCTATCACCCATGAATATTGAAGAATAATATTGGATTTTTAATGAAGATGTATTGATTATTAATGATGAAAAACCCAAGCTTGAAGTAAATGATGATCCTAAGTATTTTGTCACTTTATTGTGTTTTTGATGATAACATGAAAAATTTCTTAAAATTTTAGTTGTAAAGACATTTTTATTACCTTTGGAAACATTGGAGACACTTTCTTCTGAATATAAAATATCATTTGATGATTTGAGGTTACTAATGAAAAGATAAGGTCAGGTGATACTACCAAGGTGATACTGTTGATGTGATACCATTAGTGTGATATTGTGGGTTTACTACTGTTGTTGTACTACTATGATGTGCTACTGTAATGGTGGTATAATGAGGTGCTACCATTTGGGTGTGATGGTAAGTGGCGCTACTATCAGGTGCTACAGTAAGGTGCTACTATCAGGTGATATTGTGTGATGATATGAGGTTATATAATGCAATGATAGGAGGTAAAAATGTTCAATAGTATAAGGTTATACTATTATATGTTATAAGGTTTTATCATGAGATGAGAGAGTTTCTACTATGTAATGGTAGGATGTTCTACCATGAGGTTTGATGGTTGGAGGAGCTACCCTGAAGTTTTTACATTTGAAGTAGTTTCCAAAAGATTTTCATGATACGAGGAGCTATCGTACACATGAGACAAGCACTGGTTGAGTGTTTATCCACCATTTTCAATATTTTCCCCTGGTTTGAAATATTTTCACATGTATTTATAGGTTCTCATAATTCCATGTCCATATATTCTCAGGATTATTTTTTATTTTAATTAAACTAGTTTTATGCATGTGGTTAAATTATAAATGATTGATCATGAATATAGTGATACTTGTATGAATGTAATACAAATTATATTAGAAAAGTTTTTGGAATCTAGTTGTTGGCATCTAGTTGCTTCTCATCAATAAAATATATTGTGTATACCTTGAATGGAATACTAATGCATATATTCTTACATAAACATGAAGAATGAAAAAGGGGAATGAAATAATAAATGATGAGAATATGAATAAATAAAACAGAGGATGTATGAGATTATCAGGGCCATGATGAAAATCATGAACAAT
The DNA here is from genome assembly GCA_963277665.1 of Viscum album. NCBI lineage: Eukaryota > Viridiplantae > Streptophyta > Magnoliopsida > Santalales > Viscaceae > Viscum > Viscum album. Next base: position 270,524,499 of record OY728166.1, read on the forward strand.
TAAAGTATATATATTGACATGGTATACAATATTTCCATGGAAAATTAATAATATTTAAAATTTTGTGATTATTGAAAACCACACGGTGAAAAATAAGATAGAATACCCAAGTACATCAGGTATTTAAATGGGGAGTTATTGAAGAATACTAGTGATGATGAAATTAATATAACACTTTAATGAATAATATCTTGATATCTAGATCATGATTCATGAAACAATAATGAATATTAATTTTTGGATATTATACAAAAAATAATATCTAGAATTAATAAGAAGTTAATTTGTATTTTATTGTGACCAAATTAAAATAAATAATAACTACTTTAAAGTTATATGTAGTTATAAAGAAGAAATCATGGAGGAAAATATGGGAGATAAGATAATGTGATAGACAAAATGATTTTGTATTTATTATTGTTATATAAATATACATTTCGGGTTGTTAAAGAATGTGAGAGTTATTAGATTTTTTTGTTATGATATGGAATTTGAAGAAAATATTTTCTCATACCGATGAATTATAGGGAGACCCTATTATGTTTATTCATTTATATCCTAAAGATTCAAAAAAGTAGAAAAAGTTCTAGTGAAATATATTATGGATTGAATGAGAATGTGGGGAAAAAAGAGAAGAAAATAAAGTATTGTGTATATCTATTTTCTTAGGAAGTAAATGGAGGATAAGAATTGGATGAGTTGTCTATGAAGTTCATAGAGAGAATAAGAGAGAGGAAGAGATCTATGCACTCTTATTCACATAGAATAATAAGAATAAAATAAAAATAAAGCAATGGAATGTGTTGTAAAATATCAATTTTCTACTGTAAAGAAAGTTAAGAAGAGGATTTGTGAATTGTTATTTATAAAAATAGAAGAATATACTTCCTACTATACAAGGGAATAATATGTACTAGCACATCAACAATAATAAAACATTATATATATTTTTTATAATTCCTTATTGTTTTCCCTACATTAAATTTTAAATGTACAAGATGTACCCAAGTGTGGGATGCACCAAACAAGTTTGTGATATGGACACTCTACACTTTTGAGGGACAATTGTTTGATGTTCATATGGTTTTACTAGTTATTTGTGTGACATCATGTTTTAACATATCACACCGATGATTAACCTTCTCATATTAATAGGTTAAACTTGTAAATTCTTGTGTCCCTTTAGCTGTGTGTTTGGATGTTCATGTGGGAATGAGAGGATAGAGAGATATAACAAGAGAATTAGTTCACCTTAATAAGTGAAAGAGGTAAAATAAAAGGGAAAAAGGATAAAGGTATGAATTATACCTAAATTTATTCACCCCCCTCTTAGTGTCTAACATATCCCTCCTTGGATCCTACAATTACTATCAGTTTTAGGTTCACCTCTATTAGATTCCTAGTTTAAAATTTATCTCTTTTGAAAATTGTAGTTTCTTTACTAATTTAATATAAAGTTTAGTTTTAGAGACATGTTATTTATTTTTTTTATCAAAATTCAGTTTCCAGCAATACTATGTTGAGAAATAAATATAAAGAGAAGAAAATATTGAAGAATATATCCCTCTGGTCAAAAGAGAAATAAGTTTTAGTCACTTTTAGTTATGATGAAACCATATATGAAATTATTGGGGATGAGGAAATGGATATTTCAACAGTAAAGGATATGGATAACATTACTACCTAAGTGGGATCAATGTATTTAATTCATTCTTTTGTACGTAAATATATTTTTTTAAACTTCCCACATGAAGAAGACATAAGTGGGTGTGACCATATATCAAAATTTTTATCTATTGATAAATTAATGGATATTATGCATGACTTACCCAATGAATTCGTTTTTATTGTTTTTAGGATTTTTTAAAGTTAGTAGGAAGAGATCACTCAGTTTGAAGTGGGGGGATATACTTAAATAAATTGTTAAGAGAAAGAGCTCTTACTTGTATTAATATTTCAAAATAAGTTACTATAAAATAAATTGGGTATGTGGATATTGAGGAGTTATGATCAAAATTTAAATATTTTTGGCTTAGTTAAATCAAATAGAAGTATTTTTCCATTAAAGAATTTCAGAATATGATCTATGCATAAGAATAAAATAAAAAAACAACATTGATGTCAATAATACAAAATTAGATATTAAATCAAAGAAGGTAATAAAATATGATAATTTACTTCAAGAAAAGATTAGAATGCATAATGAAGAAGCTATAAGAGTAAGGAAGTTCTTTGGATATTGAATGGAATTTATTGAATATGAGAATAATTACATCAATATGAATTTTAAATAAGTATAAATCTAATTGGAAAATTTGTAAGTGACACATATTGAGTCTTCTTGATCAAAGAAATGTGTTACTTATACCACATGATTGTATTTAGGATATTATAATGAAAAAATACCTCCATCATAAAAATTAATATCATTACATCACTTAATGATTTCTATTAAGAAATCACTAAGAAAAAGGTTTTATCAATAGTTTTTTACAATAATTTATCTAAACCTATTTTCATAAATAGTGCGTAAGTAAAAACATAATATACAGAAATATGGATGATGAAAAGAAATGTAATATCTATCACCATGTCCATGATGGATGGAATATGTAGTGTGGAAGTTGGTTCCCCAAGATTATCCCATCTAGAGGTTGAGAAAGACCAAAAAACACCATGGTCACAATTATAGAAAACAAGTAGATAAAGTGAAAAAATCTATATTTATAGTGTCTTGTTGGTTCTAAAACACATTTAGCCATTGCTCATTGGGTTTTTGGGAAAGTAATTTAAGTGATAAAACATAAATAAATCCTATTCCAAGGGGGATAAATATGGTGAATATGAAATAATCATAACCTAATAAAGATCTATATAGATAAATCAAAATTGATGTACATAAAGATTATTGTGTTAATAGAGAAGGTGGTGGTCACCAAAGTGATGCATGTGCATCTCAAAATGTATGAAAGGATAATGAGAATAGAATACCATAGAATATTGGAGGACTTACCTTGGGTAGAATTCTAAAGAAGGTTTTAAATCATAATTATCCCAATAAGGTCTAGACTAGAAATATATCGTTGGACCACAAGTTAAATGCATTTTAGACTCAAATAAAGATCAATAATAATGAAAAGAGTGAAATATCAAGAGTGAATGATATGAATAATAGTACTCATAAGTTTCCATGTAGTGAACCCAAACATGTTTTGAATATTCCCAAAGATGTATTAGTTGTTTAGCTAGTGGATCTGGAGAAGGAAATAAATATGGAGGAATTATAGGAAAAAGTTAGTGCTAAATATAAAGAGAAATTTCCACTTGAAGGAGTTTAATTTCATGCGTGGTTGTCAAAAAATGACAACCCTTATGTTAATCTTGTTCCATGTAAGAGATAAAATAAATTTAGGCACAAAGTAAGAAGATGTTTAACCAAATTTACAGTGTAATAAGAAGTCCTGAAGAGAATGAATATTGCATCAAGATATGTATATGATTTAATGGATAAAGATAGAAGAACCATCTCACATAAATAAATAGACGGACTAACGAGATTCATATTCCGTCAATATAAATCATAATTGAAGTTAAAATATACCAGCATAAATAATAGATGAAATGTAGAAACATGGTTGAGAAAATCATCTCATCCTTGCAGTTCATAGAAAGGAATAAGAAGATCCACCATATTCCATTATTTATTTTATGTGTTGTATTTTTATTATAATGTAGGGACTTGAAGGAAAATCTTGAACTTAAGGGATGAACCTAAGAAGGAGTGTGTGATGTTATATCCTGGAAAATAAAGATGTAGAAGATACCATCTTGGTTTAATCTTATACTTGGTATTCTAAAGAACATGAATTGAATAAGATCATCCTTAGTGAAGTTGTGGAAGTTTTAAAATTAGTATAACCATAATTTTAAGTCCTATTTTTTTTCTCAACAAAAAACATCACACAATTCATCTAAATAAGAGATATTCCTTTGTGAAGAAAATTTATAAAGTCACCTTGAGGGGTAGACATGTGAAGAGTAATAATGCTTCCAAATTTTCTATCCCATGAAAATCTGAATATTCTTGAAGGCGACAACTAATAAAATTCATTTAAGATCATGGAGTACAATTGTAAACCATTGAATTCAATATTTCAACTTCTCATTTAATTTGGTATCATTTTATTTTATAAGGAAAAAATTTGTTTTCAAGATAAAACTCTATTTTTTTTATACACTAACCATGGCTCTATTAGACTTATGGAATGGTTGATGAAAATTTTCTAAGTATGAATTGATACAACATTTTCCAAGGAGCTTGTATTTTCTATTAATAAGGGGATAAAAGCGAAGTCAGTGTTTTATAATAAAGGAGGATATAAGGAAAGACACATATTGACACATCATTTATAGGGTATTGACAATAAATACAAAGGGGGAGATTGTTGGTCCCACTTTGATGGAGCTTTTATAAGAATAAATTGATACCACTTTCCCAAGTGCTTTGTATTTTCTATCAATAAGGGGGAGATAAAGTGAAATGAATTTTTCCTAATAATGGATGAGATAAGGTAATAAAAACACTAATATATCATTTATATGGTACTAGAAATAAATATAAAGTGGATATTGTTGAGGCCAATTTGTGTGTTCTGTATTTTTTATCAATGATTATAAATAATAATCAATGAAGTTAGAACACTAATTGATGTAAATATGTGGAATTAACTATTCTAAATAATTTATTGTAATTATTATAGGTTTTTGTATAACCCAATCATATTAAATAAGAAGCATGGATGTTTAATGAAGATGTATTGATTTTGAATTATAAATAACCCATGCTTGGGGTAGAAGATAATCCTAAATATTATGTCACTTTATTAGAAGATTTATTGTTATAAAAAACATGAGTTAGAAGTTTATTTTGAAGGTATAAAGATAGTTTTCTTACCTTTGTAAAGTTGGAGGAAAGTTTTGTTGAAGGTAAACAATGATTTGATTATTTTAGTTTCCTAAAGAAAAATAATATTAGGTGATACCACCAGGTGATACCATTGCTGTGTTATCATTGGTGTTAAACCATAGGTGTGCTACCATTGGTGTAATACCACGAGGTTCTAATGTTGGGGTTGTAACATTGGTGTGATACTATGAGGTGATACCATTGAGGTGTACCGTCAGGTGCTAATATTATTGTTCAATGATAATAGGTTCAACCGTCAGGTGTTACCATAAGGCCAAAATTTCAGGTTCTATCATGTAATGGTAGAGGGTGCTATTGTGTAATTATAGGTGGTGCGACTGTTCAATGGTGGAAGGTGATACTGTGAGATGGTAGTAAGTTTTACCATGTAATGGTATGAGGTTCTACCATAATATTCAATGGTAGGATGAGATAACATGATTTTTTATATTTTAAGAAGCTTTTTTGATCTTTGTACAATAAGAGGAGCTATTGTGCACGTGAGATAAGCACTGACTGAGTTGTCATCAACAATTTTTGATCTTGTTTTCCCTTATATTAATAACAAGTTGGAATTTTTTAATATGTATATACAAGATATCATTCTTCCATGTCTATCTATTATCATGAATAAAATTTGGATAGTAATTAAACCACTTTTATGAATGGGGTGTGTTCAAAATAACAAATCATGCATGAAATGTTACTTTCATGCAGAAAATATGAATGAGATAATCAAAGGTAGTGAAATCTAGTTGTTGGAATCTAGTTTCTTCTCATTAAAGGAATATACTTTGAAAACCATTAATATAAAACTCATGTATATGGTCTTCCATAAATATGAAGAAGGAATTGGTGGAATTAATGAATGAATACCGATAATATGAATGAAGAAAATAGAGGATGTAAGATCCTATTTGATCCATGCCAATGAAAATGAATGAATCATGTAAAAATAAAAACATGTTAAATATGATTTTCGTGGATAGTTGATAAAGATTTAAAATTTTGTGTTTATTTTAAAGAACACGGAGAAAAAGAAGAAAAAACACCAATGTACTTCAAGTATTTAAATGTGGGGTTATGGAAGAATAATCATGATGATACAATTAATACAATCCTTTAATGAATAATATCATGATATATGGATAATCATTCACACAACATTAATGAATATTAATTCCAAGATATTATACTTCAAATAATATAAAAAATTAACAAGAAGTTAATTTAGGTTTTATTATAACTGAATTAAAAGAAAGATTAATTAATTTATAGTTATGAAGAAGAAATATTAGAGGATAATATGAAAGGGAATATCATGTCAAGGAGAAACTGATGATTTAATTATTATTATGATATAAATATACATTTAAATTTGTTGAATAATGTGATATTTTTCAAAGTGGTAGACCTGATATATAATTTAAAGAAAATATTTTATTATATCAAAGAAGAATAGAGAGACTCGACTCAGGTTGTTCATTTACATTCTATAGAGTCTAATAAGGAGAAAAATTTATAATGTAGTATGATATGAAATAAATAAGAAAGAGGAAAGAAAAGAGAAGAATGGAAATTATTTGGCATATCTATCATTTGAGGAAGTAGAATAAAAAGGGAAATAATTGGCCGAGTTGACCATGAAGTTCATAGAGAGAAGATGAGAGAAGAAGAGATACATGCACTCTAGTTTGAAAAAAAGAATAGTAATAAAATAAAAAGGTAGAAGTGGAAGAAGTATTAGTAGTATATAAATTTTCTACCATAAAGGAATGAATAAGAGGTTTTGTATAGTTTTTTGCATACAAATAGAAAAAGAGTCTTGCTACTGTGCAAGGGAAGAATAAAAAGGATAAACACATCAACAATAAGAAAAAATTCTATATTTTTTGTTGAAATAAATTATTGTTTCCCCTATATAAAATTGTAATGGTACGATATGTACCTACAAGAAAGATACACCAAAAAAGTATGTGGGATGCACACTCTACACTATTGATAGACTATAGTGTAATACTTGAAATGTTTTACTAGTGGGTTATGTGACGTCAGGTTTTAACTGATCTCATAATGGATTAATATTAGCCTAATTAGGTTAAATACCATGGGGGGGGGGGGTTAATTGGGGTATGACATATTGAAACAACTTCCCATTTAGATCTTGTTTTTCTATTAAAAAAACTCTTATCTCTCTTTCCCATTAAAAAGTATAAAAAAAATTTGAATCATGCATGAGACATAGTAATTTTACTTGGTTAACCCTCACTAGTCTATATCAAAAGACTATACAATAATGGTGTGCTAATGTACCAAATCCACTAAGGCTCACTTCCAAATTACAAGGTTCAGGATAGATTGATTCTATGCCAAGACTCATTGTCTTTACAATGTTTTGGGTCATCTCACTACTTTCCCAAGGGTCACTTCCTATGTATATTTATCTGGATCACTGCCGATAAAAAGGATTACCATCTTCCTCTTCCTTTTCTCACTACTTTAGAAAGGATACACTCACAGTTTATGGACTTCTAGGTCCTTTAATTATTGCTAATGAATGCATCCTAAACTATAATTAGATTATCCATTGAAGCTATGTATGGGTTTCTCTTTCATTCCTATGAAAACACCTAGATGAAACACTTCCACTCTCTAAAAAACTGGAGCAGACTCATCTTTGTTGTAGACACAAAAATCACCTCTACATTGGAAAGATACTCAAGTGATGCCAAGTCTCACTTTCACTTCTTTGAATGTGTTAGTGAATAACCTCCTTCAATAAGTATTTTGTAATGGTGTAGATCCTATACCTTCTTCTTCCCATTCAAAATTTAGATTTGGAAATGATACTATTCGCATGAAAATGTAAGTGTATATCTCCTTGTGCAATATTCTAGTGTAATACCCCTGTGTGAGATCCTAGAATATAACCACCTGCACGAGATCCAGGCGAGAACCCTTAGTACGTTGCATGAGTTTCACCAAATGATATTCCCCTTGCGCATACCCATGGAACCTTGTGCGAACCCATGGTGCCTTGTGTGGAACCCTGGCATGAACCCCTATTTTCACTTTTAGTGAGTAAGACTCTATAAAATTATCTTCTACAAGTATAATACTATGAGTTCTCTTTCAAAATTACACTTTCGATCTTTATGCAATACATTTTTCAGATCATTCACTAGACTTACACAATGTCTAACGGATATACTCATTACCCACAAACATCTATCACATGATCTCATTGCGTGTCTCTAATTTAGATGATCTTTAGATAAATATTTTAAGAAAAAAATCATCAATGTTTAAGGATGGGTCTTGGGGTGTATATTGGTGAGTTTCCACCACCTTAATTCCACAAATTGAGGACAACCATTCACCTCATTGGGATCACGTGCTCCGCGGGATCTGGGTGTGAGATCTACTCATGCTATTCATGAGAGATGGGAACAAGTCCGCTTTCAACATTCATTATTTTCATGATTCCTCAATAAATATTCTCTATTTGAACAAGTCCTTGGTTAGAGTCCGTATTAATGATTTTCACAAGTCCCTGGTCACTATTCATGCTTTGCGTGAGTCCTTGATCAGCTTTATCATACAGAAGTCCTCAGATATGTTTAGGAAACTTCGAGCTCTCCCTTCAGTTCCCTAAGGATGAATGGATAGAAAAGCTTAAACACTCTTCATATGGCCCATATTGGTCATGTGATACATCATCAAAAAATAAATAAAAAATACTAGATATTGATCGTATAAACTCGCATGATCCCCGAACATTGTAAATAAAAATAAAGGAGAAAAATAGAGAGGCAATAGGTTCTTTTGATCATTGAAGGACATGCGATGCGAGCCCCTGGAGACCTGAAAAGCACCACGAGTCCATATAGACATGTCTTCCACATCACACGAAGTCCCATTGGCATGACATCATTCACTCTTCATGAACCCTCATTCAACATTCATGCTCAAGAACGAGTCCTATTCATGCTTTGCGAAAGATCTAGGTGAGAGCTCCATAGATAATCATGAGTTTTGTGTAAGACCCCTCAGTGAGCTTCAAAGATAGTCATGAGTGCAGAAAAAGACCCCTATGCGAGATCCAAAGACAATCATGCGTGCTTCGTGAGATCTCACCATGAGACTCCAATTCAATCACGTGTAATCATGTGATTCTCAATGTTGTTGTCTTGTAATGCTTTTCATGACCCATTACGAGTTCCGAAGAAAACTGACTATTTTTCATGATGATATTGTGAGATCAGTTCAACACTTGCACTTTACCTTAGATTCAAAGTCAATCATGCACAAATATATTATTTTTAATGTTGTTGTCTTCTAATGATTTTTGTGACTCATTGCAAGTTCCAAAGGCAACTATGAATACCACACGTCATCACATCCCAAGATTAGTTTAGACACTCATGATCAGTGAGTTCAGTTCAGCATTCACGATCTTCATGTCTTCTTTGACAACCAAACATTGTAAAAAACCTCAAACATGGTTAACAAACCCAATCAACCCAAAATAACCATTATGAGGGATTTTTGGCTAACAATATCCCCCTTTGGGTTTGTTGAAAATTGTTCACATTTTGATACCACATTAAAGCTTATTATATCTTCTTCCAAAAATGCACTTCATGTAATACTAATAGCGATCATATATTTACTCAATATACACTCTAAGCCCACATGTTCCATGCTCGGTGTGATAAATAAGAGTATAATGAAAATTTCATCAATAAAACACTTTATTTCAATCAAAAAACACTCTTATTATTTCATCAAGAACCTTAGCTATCATGATATATAATATTTGATCAATCAACTCAAGCATCATCAGATTTGAAGGTCCCCCTACTTCGTTTCTCCCCCTACCAGCTTATCCCCTATCTTAATTAAGACATTTTCTCCCTATTCTTGCACAATTTCTCTCCCTTTGTTAATGAACACGAAGGTTACTTATCTATGGTATACAATAGGGTAAATAATACATATAAACATATTAGGGAAAACACATCATACCTCATGGAGAGGGGGCCCACATCCACAATTTTTCAAGTGTGGGGAGTCGACTAGACTCCAAGATCCAGTCGATGCCATTCGAATGATTCTTTGAGTAAGTCCTATGTTAAAATATCTACAATATGTAGTTCTATAAGCACATACTCAAATTTCAAAATCACTTGCTCCACATTCTCCTTGATAAAATGATAATTGATTTCAATGTGATTTTTCCTTGAGTGATGGACTGAATTTTTACTCATATTTATAGAACTTGAATTATCCTAATGGATTCTGATTAGCAACTTTACTTAAATTCCCATATCATCAAGCTATTGCTTCATCCAAAGTAACTATGTGAACACTTGAGCATCCACAATGTATTCATATTCTGTGGTGTTCATTGAAATGAAATATTGTTTCTTAATTAGTCAATAAATACACAACATCCTAATATAGAATGCACATCCTGACATTGATTTTCTACCATCTACTGATCCTTCCCAATCTACATCAGTATATCCCAATAATTCTTACTGAGATTTTTCATTATACAGTAACCAAAAATCCACCATGCATTTGATATACCGAAGTATTATTTTCATTAAAATCATGTGAGTTTACTTGGGATTACATTGATACCATTCTTCTTGACATGTGGAAAAAATAATATCTAGTCACGTCACTATTAAGTACAACATGCTTCTAATGATCTTCCTATATTCTGTGACATTAACCAATTTTACTTCACTATCCAATTATAGCTTCATCTAGGTATCCACTGGAGTCATCATCTCCTTGTAATTATCCATTTAAAATCTTGTCAAAACATCCTTAGAATTTTTATATTGAGAAATAAATGTGCCATTCTTTCCTTGTGTCACCTGTAAACCAATGAAAAATTTCAGTTCACCAATCATTAACATTTCAAACTCACTTTTCATGAATTTTATGAACTAATTGCACCAAGATTCATCTAATACACCAAATATTATATCATCAATATATACCAGAACCATCATTATTTTATTACTATCATTATTAACATATAGATTGCAATCAATTCCACCACACTAAAAATCACATTTCTTTAAAACCTAAAATAGTTTTTAATACCATTCTCTCGGTGATTTATTCAACCCATAAAGTTCCTTTATCAGCCAAAAAACTTTATTATCATATTTATGAATAATAAAACCATATATATTCTCAATATAAACTTCTTCTTATAGAACCCCATTTAGAAATGCAGACTTGGAATCCATATGGAAAACATTAAACCTTATTTTCACTACTACGATCAATAATATTATGATTGTTTCTAGCCTTTAAATAGGTGAAAATGTTTCATCAACATCGATACCTTCTATATAGGAGTACCATTTTCACACCAATTATGTTTTGTTTCGAATTACTGTTCCATATTCATTCATCTTATTTCGAAATACTGATTTTATACCAATGAAATTCTTATTTGTTAGCCTAGAAACAATCTCCCATGTATGATTCTTCTCAATCTGGTCAAACTCATCATTCATATCCTGGACCCAATTTTCATCTCTACATTATTCCTTAAAACATTTAGGCTCTACCTGTAATAAGAACCATGATTGATGTACAGTATTCATCCTCCTTGTCTGCAATGGCGCTATCTGAGCATCGATTGTGTTCTATTTATCAATTTTGGATCTTCTATTTGACATTCGTGCATCAACTGGTTTCTTCTCATCGTTTTTCATTATCTAAATCTTCTTCTGAGTCAGCCTCTTAAATTGGAACATCCCCTGATCTGCTTATCTCTACATCATTGTCCTCTTGAGACTGATCTTATATTTTCTGAAGGTTATGATCATTCTCTACTATAGTTACATCATGGCATTAAACTACCATTTTCAACCACTTATTGAAGCATTTATATGATTTTATTTTCTTTGAGTATAAAAGAAATATCCCTCATCTCCATGAGATTTAAAATTCATGTATTTATACTAATTTAGAATGAAACACTAACTTCTAAAGACTCTAAAGTACTTCAAAGTTGGCATCTTTCCAAACCATAGCTCATATGGAGTCTTCTCTTCTTTTGGACATAAAAATTATTTATTTGATGTGTAGAATAATGTCATCACTACTTATTTCTAAAACTTCTATGGATGGTATTTCTCAATGAGCATTTTTCTAGACATTTTGTTGATAATTCCATTTATTCTCTCAACTAATCCATTTTTTTGTGGAGTTCTTATTGCTAAAAGTTGATTCTTTATCCCATGTTTCATGAGATAATCCTCCACTTGGCTATTTGTGAACTCAGTTCTGTTATCCATTTGGATCTTCTAGATTTTTTGACCTAAAATAATGTGAACTTCCCTTCAATAAGTTCTTATCAAACTGAACACATCAGATTTGTGGGTGATGATTGAAACCCATACCATTCTCCTAAAATCATCTATTAAGAGAACATAATATCTTTTCTCATCAATAGATCTCAGTTGAATAGGTCCTCACACATCAATGTTCACCAACTCAAGCATTTTTTTTACCATTTTTCTTTCGCCTTATATATGTTTTGAATGATATTCCCTTATTGAAAAGCATCACATGTATGAGTATGATCACATGATAAACAAGGGTGGTCTAAAGAATCACATATTTTACTATATATTCCAATGGAGTTTGGATCAAGTGAATAAGACATTTATGCCATAATTTTTTTTCTTCCTTGGACATAAAACACATATCTTCTTCTCCACTAACTAGGTAGAGATTCCCATTTGTATGCTTTCTTTGCAAAACTACTGTACTGTATTTTTTCTTGGTGAAACATAATTTCTTGGAAAATCTTACGGAATGTCTTAATTTGAATATTTGACTAACACTAAGCAAGTTGTGACTCAAAAATTCAACAATTAAGACATCAACATGTATCTTGTCTATTCCATCAAAATTGTATTTTTTCGATCCAACAATCTTTAAGAATTCATCATTACCAAGTCATATGATACCATACTTATCGTACTTGATTCCGGTCACCAGATCCTTATTTCCAATCATATGAGAGGTGAAACCTCTATTAGTGATCCATTTTCCAATGCGATATGATGCTTTGAAAGCAATATTTTATACCACTTACTATTCATCTCACTTCTTTTTTATCCATGTTTTTGACTTCATACATGGTATGGATAGATAATCTCGATCTTCCTTAAATAATTATGGACCAGCTTCATCTTATAGAGTTACAAATTGATTTTTCATTTATAGCGCATTTGTTGATACATTTAGCTACTTCTTATGGTAAAATTATATCTTCTTCAGCACATTCCTTTGCATGGTTGATGAAAAATATATTTCCATGTGTTTGGATCCTCCATACTTGAAATAGTTACCATCAACTGATAACCTATAATATTGATCTATGTATTGATTCCTCTATTGATTTTTCCCTCCAATACCTCTTGTAAATAGAATATACATTTTGTGAGTGTCCCATTTTTCTACAATAATAACATCTTATACGGGGATCATTCCTATGTGAAAATATTTCACTACTAGTTATCCATTAGGTTTTATGAATCTTATGGTTCTAATGTGTACCCAAATCAATCTTCAATCTTGGAGTGAGAGATTGTTGTCTAACTTCAACAATTAATTATTTCTGTTTGTGATCATGCCTCATACCAGCTGTATCATTCTGATCAATCATTTTACATTCTTGACATTCGTTTATCTACTTCACTAAAAATCTGAATTCTACTTTTACCTTTTCTTTTGAATTTGTATCCTTATTTGATGGAATCAAGGGTTTCTCTTAATCTTTCACATTTCATCACATACTAACAACTTACTCTTTATGTTATTTGATACTCTTGATTTTATATTTTCCAGTTCTAGTGAAAATATAAATTTATCTTTTTGGGTTTTCTATTTTGATATTGTACTCACCAATATTTTATAAGCTCTCATGCATTAAAGACTTCGGTTTTTCAATTTCTTCATTAAAATACAACTTCTCTTCTTTCTGCTACAATATATAAAGTTTGGCATCATGAACCACTTTGTTGGATTTCTTCATTTTCTCTCTCCAAACACTTATTTCATCAAGTGAAACTTCTAATTCATCCAGAAGGTCAACTATTCCTTCAAATTCTTCTTTATCACTGTCACTTTTTTCCCTTTTCTGAGAGCTACCAGAAAATACCACCATATAATCTGCTTCATGATCCTTGAATTCCTCTAACTCTCCAGCCTCATATTCTTATGAACTTTCCTCTTCTTTGGAAATAGAATTATTCTTTTTGAAGAATTTTTCTTACCTTTCACATAGGCTGAATATTTATTCTTAGTAACTTCCACTTCATCCTCATCCTCATCTTGAAACTTCTTAGGATTCCTCTCTTCAAGATGTTTAACCTTTCCACATCTAAAGAACACAAGTGGGAGTTTCCATTTGAACTTTCATTTTCCTCTTCATAAATTTGATGAAAAGAATTATATAACTTCATTTGTATCCTCTTCTTTATTCCCATATTAAATAGAAATCTTATTTATGGCCTTCAATTCCACTTATTTAGACCACCCCATTCCCACAAAATCATTATCACCATTTATCATATCATATGCAATAAGAGTACTATGTAATATATCCAATGTCTGCTTCTATATATATTTATATTCTAATACAGAAAAATTTGGATTGAACCAGGTAGAAGTATTATCAAGATGCGGTTGACAATATTTACATCTTCAATAATTTCTATAATACCACACATGTATTCCATAATAAAATTCACCTGGTTAGTGAATCCATCAACAGGTTCATTTAGGTGAATTTGGAGATCCTCATACTTGTTTCATAGAACTTGCATCCGTGCTTCTCTAACTTTTGATTCTCCTTCATAAATATTTATAAACTTCTCCCATATATCATGTGATGTTTTTCATGACATCGCCTTCATATATATTGCATTTAATAGGGCTCCCCATAGAGCATTTATTCCTTTGGAATCCACATCCAATTACCTTCATCCAGCTTCTGATAAACCACCACTATTAATACGGGCTAAAATACCATGCATCAGTACTGTAAATTCATCCATTCATAAATATCAGAATTAGTGATACATTTGATTCTTCCATAATTGAAAATTGTTTCCATATAATATCATAATCCATTTTTTATTGAAAAAAATCCATTTTATCTACTGAGAGAGAACAACTGACTTTCAACGTTTAACTATGATTCCAATTTTTATCCCAATTAGGTTAAATACCCTATGAGTGGGGGTGAATTAGAGCATGACATATTGAAATAACTACCCCTTCAGATCTTGTTTTTATATTGAACAAAACACTATTCTCTCTCTTTCTCATTGAAAAGTATGAACATAAATTAAATCATGCATGAGACACATCAATTTTACTTGCTTCACCCTCACTAGGCTATATCCAAGGAGCATACAAAGATAATGTGCTGATGTACCAAATCCACTAAAACTCGCTGCCAAATTATAAGGTTCATGCTAGATCACTTTTATGCCCAAAATCACTACCTTTAAAATGTTTAGGGTCAACTCACTACCTTACCAAGGGTCACTCCATATGAATCTTTCTTTAGATCACTATTGGTGGAAATGATCTCCATATTCCTCTTCCTTTTCTCACTACTCTAGAAAATATCCATTCTCAGTTTATGGACTTGTAAGTAACTTCATTATTTATAATGAATGAATCCTAAAATGCAAGTAAATGATCTATTGAATCACTTTCTAGGAATCTCCTTCACTCCTGTTAAAACACATGGATGCAACACTTCCACTTTCCAAAAAACTGGAATAGACTTCTCTTTACTATTGACACACAAATCACCTATAATTTGGAAATATCTTAAAGTGATTCCAATTATCACTTTCAGTACTTTGAATGTATCCATGAATAACCTCCTTCTACAAGTAATATCGATTGGGTTAGATCCTCTATATTCTTATTCTCATTCAAAATTTAGATTTGGAAATGATACTATTCACAGGAAAATGTAAGAATGCATCTCCTTGGAAAATATTCTAGTGTAATAATCTTGTGTAAGATAATAACACATAAAAACTTGTGAGAGATCATTGCATAGACCCCTATTACCCTGCACGAGTCTCACATTGCGCTAGTCCCTTGACACCTTGAGTGAACCCTTGTCACCTTTTGTGAACCCCTGGTGCCTTGTGTGAACCCTTGGCACCTTGCGCGGACCCCTAGAGCGAACCCTAGTTCACACTTTGTGCGAGTCCCACACTGTGAAAGTCTTTTCTACAAGTTTGCAGTTGTGAGTTCTCTTTCAGAAGTCTGCATTTTCTATTTTAATAGGACCTTATTCAGATTATGCTCAAGACTTACATGATGTCAATCACGTAAACTCCTTCGAAAACCTATATCGCATGATCTCACCATGAGTATCTTCTATATATGAGATTCATATCAATTATTTAAGCAAAATTTATTCAATGTTTAAGGATGGGTCTTGTGGTATATATAGTTGAGTATCTACCAATTTAATTCCACAAATCATGTAAAACCATCCACCTCATTGGGATCACATGCTCTGCAAGATCAGGGTGTGATATCTTCTAGTGCTATGCATGAGATCTAGACACAAGTCCTATTTCAACAATAAATCATTGTATGAGTCCTGAATAAGCATTCACGCTTTGCGTGAGTCCTTGGTATGAGTCTGTATTCACACTTTGTACGAGTCCCTGGTCACCATTTGCACTTTTCTTGAGTCCTCGATCAGTATTACTGCATGGAATTCCTTGGTTATGTATAATAAACTCTTCACTCTCTCTTTGGAACCCTAAGGATGAATAGATAGACAATATTTACCACTCTCCATATGTCCCATATTGGTCATGTGACACATAATAAAAAAATCAAGTAAAAATCATAGACATTGCTCTTATAAACTTTCATAATCCATGACCTGTGTAAAGAAAAACAAAGGAGAAAAAGGGGGAGAGGATAGAGGTGCTCATGCTCACTAAAGGACATTTGACATGAGCCCACAGATACCCATAAATCACCAGGTGTCCCTGGAAATATGTCTACCACATCATGCAAAGTACCTTTAGCATGACTACATTCACTCTCTGCGAACCCTCATTCAGCATTCGCGCTCAAGCATGAGTCCTATTCATGCTTAACGAAAGATCTGGGCATGAGATCCAGAGACAATATTGAGTGCTACACAAGACCCCTCAATGAGCTTCAAAGATAGTCATGAGTGCCGCGCAAGACCCCTATGTGTGATCCAAATACAATCATGTGCGCTTCATGAGATCTCACCACAAGACTCCAATTCAATCACATGTAATCATGATATGTTTAATTTTTTTTGTCTTCTAATGATTATCATGACCCATCACAAGTTCCAAAGTCAAATATGAGTGTTGTGCGTGATCACATTGTGAGATCAGTTCAACACTCGTACTTTAACTTAGACTCAAAGTCCATCACATGCAAATATAGGTTTTTCAATGTTGTTATCTTCCAATTATTTTTGTGACTCATCACGACTTCCAAAGAAAACTACGAGTTCCACACATGATCATATCTTAAGATTAGTTTAGACATTAATGTTCTGGGAGTTTAGTTCAACATTCATGATTTTCATGCCTTCTTTGAAAACTAGCCTTTGTCAACAACCTCAAACATTTTCAACAAACAAAATCAACCCAAAAGCACCATCATGGGGAATTTTTGGCTAACAATTAACCTTATCATATTAAGTGGTGAACCTTGTAAGTTATTATGTCCCTTTGGGTGTGTGTATTTGGATTTGAATGTGAGAATGATAGGAGATATAGATAATAAGAGAATCAATTAATCTTAATAAGTGATAGAGGTAACAGGAAATTGAAAAAAGGATAAAAGTATGAATTAGACCTAAAATGATTCCCCCACTCATTATTTTTAAGATATCCCTCCTTAGAAACCATAGTTTACTATTTAAAAAACTATATATCAGGGGAGGATTAATAATTATTTCAATTTTATATAGGTTCATGGTTAGCTATATAGTAAATTAACTATTTGTATAACCCTATTACTTGGTTAGGATGACATAAAATGAAAATTTATCACTTTTTAATCTTATTATATTTTTCCTTTTCTTCTTCAATGGTCCACATGACCTCTTCCACTCATCTCCATAAATTTAGGGTATAAATACCTTTATCATTATCTAATTATCATCTTAATCAAATGTATTATTCTCTCACCAACATCTTTCTTTTACAATATTATATATAATGTATTTAATACTTGTTAAACGATTAAATGATTTATTTTGAATAAAATATGTTTTTTAATTAATTCAATTTCATAAATGATATTTCAATGTTTAGATTATTTTAATGTAAAATATTTTATTTTTATATATTGTATTTGGTTGTTTTCAAATAAAACTTATAGTATTATTTTAAATGAAGTTTTTTTTCTCAATTTAATTGTTGTAATGAAACATATTATTTAATTATTTTAATTATTATTTATTTTGGTTTAATAATAGTGGATGAAAATATAATTTTTAATTAAAATAAGTTTTATTATATTTTTTAAAAAGGATAAAGAGGAAGTGGATTTTGTTTTCAATTCAATTATTATCCCATCACATTTGATTCAAGTTTAGATTGTTGTGGTGTTTTGGATAATGATTTATTTTTTTGATTTTATCATTTTTATTTAATTTTACATTAGGTCTTGTTTAATTATTTGTATTTCATATCGGAAGGGACAATTGGATTATTTTAATGCTCGGTGAGGGTGATATTATATGTTTCTCATTAAGTTCATTGTTTAATATATAGAAGAACTTTAAAATTTATAATCATTGTAAAGTTAAAATTTATTTACTAAATGTTAGCTATATTTGGTTGATATTTAGGATATAAATTTGTGATATTTCTTAGTAGTGTGTCTATAAATATGATTCTTTAAGTATTGGGTATGCCATAGTAATCATGGACCTTATGGTTTTAAATGGTATAATATGGTTATTTGGAGTGGGTATAGATTGATATATAGGTGGTTTATCTTCTATTGTAGATATGATTAATTTTATAAAAGGTATCAGTTGAGTTTTTGGGACTAAATATGAAAATCTGATGAAAATAATGTTTTTTTCTAAAACATTGTTATGTCCATGGTTAGAGAATTATTTATTCTAATTGTTCTTATTATAAATTATATATAGGGAGAACATGGAACCCTTTAATGGTTAGTAAACTATATAATTAAATTACACACCCACCAAGATTTTGGATTTAATTTATTTTAAAAACAAATAACATATATAATTTTATAGAACTTAATTGGGTATATGAATAATTTTAAATAGAATTTTAAAGATATTGAAGTAATGATTATCTTCAGTAGAATATGTGATTCATGGGTTGACTATAAATTAGATATCTAAATCATCATTATTTCTCTTGTATGAGAATGATATATGGTTTAATTTTTAAGCATTAGAAATATATTTCAAAATAGGAAAAAACTATTTCTATATAGTAATATAACTAAGGTTGTGTTTTAAGATTATTATAGACTTGGATTTTGAGTTAGGTTATTTTTCCTTAAATATGATGACTTGGTTATCTCATATTGTGATGAATCAAAAATATTTACACTTTTTTGATGAGCACGATTACTTGAGTATTGATAATTAAAATTGTAGAGGATTATTAATAAGTGAGTTTATTGGGGTAATATTTATTATTTGTATATTAGATGGGAAATATTAAGGGTAGATGAAATGGTGTCATCATCTTATGTTACACCAAGTTGGAGAATGAATAATTATGATTTTTTAGAAATAATATATCATAGTGGATGGTGGTAATTATGGATCATGGGGAAATATGTTTATAGAAAATAATATAACCCAGGATAACACTAGTGTGTGGATAATAGATCAAGTTAGTAAATCAGGAAAATTATACTATTGTAGTCATGGTTCCCTATATAAAACAAGATAGTAAGTTAATATGGGATTGATAAAATGGTACTAATTTTTATGGACCATTACAAAATGGCTAGGTGGTTGATAGAAAACCTCATAATAGTGGAGTTAACTAGATATATTTTAGTTTTGTTATATATTTTATTTTAATTTTCATTTGGATAATTAGTTATGTATGTGTCCATTCAATTAATTATAGGTTAAACATATTTTTTTGGGTAGAAATTTTTATCTGTTATTTTAGTGGATTTAATGGTTAATACAAGAGTGTTTTTGAAAGTTTTCAGTAAATTATTAGCATTATATATAAGTAATAGTCTATGAGATAGTGTCCCATTTATGAGAAGAATAATTTATGTATTTGTAACTCCATAGGTGATGAGAGATATCAGGTACCATTGAAGGTTCAAGGGTTTTTTTGAGTTTATTTTGTCTTGGGGTATTCATTTAAGTGGTCATACATTTAATTTATATTATATATCAACCAGTGATTTAATGTGAATTTTATTATATATTATATTTTATATTTTATATTTATTATTAGGGTAACCACTTTCTTTCATTATAAACATATATATATTTATGTATGATAATTGCATGTTATAGTGTATGCTTACCATTAATATTAACTAGTTGATATATTTTATAACTAATACTAACAATAATTAGTGGAGGAATTAAATATTGTTATTATTAATAATTCATAGAAAAAAATTATAAGTTGGGTTTTGATTTTCAATGATATTCAAATTTCAGATAGGTTATGCTAGATATTTGGTAAATCCAAATGGGAGACATTCATGTTTTATAAACTGAGAGAATAATCCCCCCATTTTTATGATTAGTTACTTATCAAATGTAGATAATATTTGACATAGAGTGAGGGACAACCAAGGTCTATTATTTTTATCTCTGAATGCAAGATCTCTTAGTCCAGTTTTTGTTAACAAGGTACCTAATTCTATTCCTCCTATATAATTGTAATATCCTTTTTATTTAATAGAACATCATTATAAAATAAATAATAACCCAATACCAAAACACCTAGAACTAAATATCTAATATTCCAATTCTTTTATCTAATGATATATAAATTATTTCATAAAATCAAAAAACTCTATTATTATTACAAAAAAGTTAAAATATATATGTTTTACTTTTCCTACAAGCGTTGAAAAAAAATAAAAAATAATGAAAGAATGATTACAAGTAAAATCACTGTAAAACTTAATGTTTTTGTTATTTAATAAATATATCTCACTTCCATAAATATCTACCTTTGTTTATTTATATTTTTGTTTTCATATATTCATTAACTTCACGATGTTTTCAATAATCTCCCACTTTGAATTTTATCAAAAACTCTCTTCATAATAACACATGAAATTTCCTCTATCACTCATGATTAATGTTGAAAAAAATTTCTCTTTATCATGAAACTTGTTTTTATTAATTTAAAAATAAAATGATAAATATGATCACAAATAACAAGATTATTGAATCACTAAATTTATTAACCATGAAACATAATTTAATCAAATTCAAGTCAATGAAAGTGATATTTGTGTATAGAATAAGAGTGATAAATATTTATTTCAATGATATATATAATAAATAAATATTGATCTTCTTATTAACCTCTTTGGTGAGAATATTTTTTCTCTTGATATTTTTCTTACAAACTCTCCCTATATATGTACGAATCTCCCTTGTATATATGATTCAAAGATAAATAATTTTTTTGAACTCATAGTATTATAATTTATTTATATATATTTTTAATGCCTAATTAAATAATGGTAGTATATTTTATTTATATCATTCTCTTACATTGAAATTAATTGTCCCAAGAAACATAGAGAAGGGTAATGCATTATAAAAACCATGACTTTGATGTAAGAGAGGTTGTGTAATGGTCTGAACCATTCAGGACCATTACATTAAATCTTAATGTTGTTAGAGGAGTTGAAGGAGGATTAGAGGGGATTACATGGATGAAATAGGGAGTGGGATATAAAATTTATCTAGAAGGATATGTTGCATTATGACTCTATACACTATGCAGTCAAGAGTTGGTAGGAGGAGAGGGTTTTTTCTGTAGTCTAGTGTGTCACTATTTGACATATTTGGTTGTATCAGAGTTCATCTATTGTGGTTTTGGATGTGAACTATGAAAAATTGGTTTCATACTATATTAATGTGAAATTTTATTTTGACATAATTTTTTAGGTTTTGGTGTGATGGTACATAGATTATTCTTATATATAGGTCCCCTAAGTCAATATAAAATTAGGCCATTTAATTTTTTCCTATGTAAGCCTAGTTTTACTATGTGGGGTGGTATTATAGTGTAATTGTCTCATGTAATTATATATTTATCTTACATGATCCTTTGGGTCAATATTTTATGAATGGCGTGTGATATCTCTCACAACTCTTTGGAGATCTAGCTTGTTGGTTTCTAGGTTTTTTCTATATGGGGTTTGTTGTGCTAGAATTCCTTCCATAGAACCATGTTTTGGGTTAGGTTTTATTGGTTTGAAGGTAGAAGGTTGAAGATAATTCCATGATTTTATGAAGTTTGAGTTTCATGTAATTCATGATGTAGTATTTAATAAATGAGTGAAGTTAAGATAGTTTTGACCATTATTTTTTAGGAGAGATAAGGGGATATCATGATGTGATTTTTGGAGCTACCATCATTTTAGCATTCTTATGACATGAGAATAACTCACAAAATTAGGATTTATTAATTTTCTAGTTCTTTTAAAGTTATAAATCCCATTAGAATTATTTAAAATTCCTTCAACCTTCCCCAAACCCTAGGTGATCATACATTAATCTTAGGATATATTTGGGTTCTATTTAGTATCTTTTGATTCTTAGATTCATGAGACCATGATTACTTCATTTGGGGTGAGATTATATCAATTTATTTACTATCATATTTCATTCTTCCTTCTTTACTACTTCAAAATAGGCCTTTAATAGCACCGAACTTTATCAGTGCTAGAAAAAGCATTGATAAAGGTTACCTTTATGAGTGCTAAAAAAAGCGATGTTAAAGGGTACCTTTTATCAATTCATTTTAGGGCTGATAAATGACACCCTTTATCAACACATTTTTTAGCAATGATAAAAGGTTCCCTTTATCAGTGCTTTATTTTTATCACCCATAAAGGATTCACTTTATAAGAACCTTTTTATCACTAATAAAAGTCAGAATAAAATGAAATAATAAAATAAATAAAAAATAAAAATGATTTTATTAAATATATATTAAAAAATTTATTAATTAAAAAATTATTAATAAAAATGAATTAATTGATTATACTATATAAAAATTATAAATATTAATAAAGAGTATATTAAATATATATATGTAAAATAAAAAATAAATAAATAAAAATTTAAAATATGTAAATTGGGGAAAATATTAGACATTTTATTAATTAAATAATTATTGATAAAGTTGATAAATAATATATATTAAATATATATATATATATGAATGTATATAAATATGATTTATATAATAAAAAATATTCATTCTTTATATTAAATAGTAATATATTTAGTGAATACTGGTTTATAATTAAAAATTAATATGAATTAAAAATACTTTCTAATTGCATAAAGTAATAGACATAATTTAATTTTATTTGATTTTTAAATTTAGAATACAGATAAAACATATTATATTGATTTCACATATTGGTAATTAATTCATTTTTATATACAACACACACACACATAATATTTTTTTTAGAAATTTAATCAATTTCTATTATTAATTTTATTTATATTTATTTTCCATGTTTTAATATTTCCGATATGTATTCATCTTTATTTCAATATATATCCATTTTTTAATGATTTATATTTAATTAATCAAACATATCCAATTCTTCAATATTGTAAAATTGTACTCATTTTTAATTATTCAATTTTACTCATTTTTAACATGCATGAACTTAATATTAAATAGTCATTAATAATGTTAAAAATATATTTGTAAAAAAATATTTATATATAAATAAATTTATAAATATATATTTACTATTTTTGTACATATATAATTATAAATAAATAGAAAAAATTTGTTTAAAAAGTATTTTTATAATTATAAATAAATAATTATATATATTTAAATAATTATAAAATTATATTAAATTAATTTAAATGATGAATATATTTACTATATTTGTATTTATATATATTTATTATTATATATATAATAATATAAATATATATAATGATAAAAATATTATTTTTAAGAAAAGCATTTATATAATTATAAATAAATAATTATATATTCAATGAATTATAAAAGTATTATTTTATAAGAAGTATTATGATAAGTATTATAATTAAATATAATAATTATAGTTTTTTAAAAAATTTATTATTTTTTTAAAACTATTATAAGTATTTATTAGCACTTTTCTTAGCACTAATAAAATCAATAATTTTTCACCACTAATATTTTATCCCTAATAATGATTCTTTTTATCAGTGCTTATTAACTTAACACTAATAAAAGGTATCTTTTTCAGCTCTATTTTGCAAGTGCTTATAAAAGTGTCCTGATCTATTTTAAAAACCCTAACCATCGTGAACTAGTTTGGGATATCCAAAGCTCTTCAGGGACGACACCAACTGCCAATGCTCCTTATTGTTGAATCCAAGCTCAAATCTAGGCTATAATCAAGGCTCCAACTATTCCAAGGATTGTAGCCAAGGCTCGAGTGATTCAAGGGTTGAACAAAACCAAGGTTTTAATGAAATCTAGGTTTTTTGATATATCTAATTTTCCCCGATTATCCACTTAACCTTATCATTCCACATTTATGTATCCCAACAACTCCAGTTTTACTATCTTATAATAAAACAACCCAAAATCCATTATTTTTTAGACATATTGAAGTATCATCTTCCTCGATAGCATATGGCTCTCCTTGGGACAAAATTGGTGTTGTGGGACTTGAAATATATCAAACCCAATGTTGGGTCATGTTTTTTTGAAGTATAATCGGCTCCCAATACCTATATTCCATGGAATCTACCTCTTTACAATCATTAAATTTTAAAAAATTAATCCTTATAACAGTTTGTGCTGTAGTTGGTTTGGAATATTCCATTACAAATCACTTGGGAACCTATTTTTCATATTTTTATTGAGAAATTAATGTGCTATGATTTCATTTATTCACTTATAAACTAAGAAAAATGTTTCACCAATCATGGAAATCTCGATATTATACCTCATATGACCCACAAATAAAATGCATTGTGATTTTTACAATGATGAAATATTATTTCTTCGATATATATGAGTACGAAAATCCTTTGATCATTCTAATTCTTGATGTAGAGGTTGTGATAAAATATACCTCACTAAAAAACAATGATTTTTTAGGTATTGATCCAACCTTAAATTCTAAGTCCTCAGTGATTTCTTTATCTTATACAAAGAAAACATTAATTGGAACACCTTTCACACTATCAATTTTTTATTCTGAGTAACTTTTCCATAGTCAAGGAGTTTATTACTGAACACCCACTTGGTACTGATAACATTTTTTTCTTCCATCCTTGGAACAATTTCCCATGTTATATTGTTCTTATTTGGATCAAGCTCCTTATGCATAGATTTGATCCAATCACCATCCTTGTCAGCCTCCAAATGATTTAGGATATAAATGGTATAAAAATGAGGTTTTTTATAGTCTTACTCCTATTTTGCACTGAAATTGTCTAATCACCAATGGTATTTTATTCATTGATTTCATCCTTGCTTGTATCTCTTATAGTTGATAATTCTTCTTTATTTTCCACACCATCAATATGTTATTTTTATTCTACCTCATCCCCATGTTCTCCCTCCTATGATACTCAATTAAACATTAATTTCCTACGATGTCATGTCCCGACTTAGGTTCCACACACTGGTGCCCCGAGCTGACCACCGCATGACCCCAGGTGTTCCTCCTCGTACACCAAAGGCTACTGACTAGTAGTGAGGGTCTGGTAAATTAGTTATGGGGAGAATATACCCTCTTTTATCAAATAAAGACTCAAAAAGAAGTAAAAGAGAAATAACATAAGCATATATAATCATAATAATACCATTATTTTGGGATAACCAAAGAAAGAAAATACAATATAAAATAGAAAGAGAAACATGCCATGTAAAAAGTAAGTTCGAAAGTGTCTAGAAATGAAACTGAAAGAAAAGACACTAATGACTTCCAAGAGGGACCCGAACCATGTACGGTTCTTTCATCCAAGCTCTACCCCCAAAATCTTCAATAAAATCTAGGGACCTTACCCTTAACCTATCCCGCAACAACAAATTCTATTCAGGTACTAATTAGGCAGCCCAAGTAGGGTGTGAGTATGACTCAGTAGGCCACGACCAACAATGTCAAAAACAAATCCAGTCAATAACAAGTGTATGTAGTTGTATAAAAAAATAATTGTAATGCATAATTGAATATTTTTTACCTTTCCAATTAATATTTATTAACCATAAAGACTACCAGTTTTGAATCATGTAGCACATTCAATTCACAATTTTTATACATATTTATCCTCAGAGTAGAACTCCATGTATGACACTCAAAATATCATTGGTTTAGAACACCATGTCTACCACCTAAAATCCCATTTATTATTATTATTTATCATTTGTGTAGTATTCTATGTCTAACACCACAATTATCTACAATACAAATAGATCTATGATCAGTGAAGAATTCTATGTCTAACACCCAAAATCCCATTGGTGCAGAACACCATGTCTAAAACCCAAAATCCCATTCATTTATTTATATTATCAGTGAAGAATTCCATGTATAACACCCCAAAAAAGATAGGCACTGACTTTATTTGCCTCTGTATCCTATGATGTCCTATCCTAGGAGACACCATAAGTAAAGCACTATCACACTCTATAAACTCTATAGGTCATCTCCACATATCAACATATTACTTTTTCCCACTCTGAGCCATAGCCATACATTTATGAATTAGCTGTACCTTCTCTAATGTATCCTACATGAATCTTGGTCCCAAAAACTCTGACTCACTATACTCAAACCAGCATAGTGGTGATCTACATGACATACCATAAAGGCCTAATATGGGGCCATCTGTATAGTTTCCTGATAAGGTTTTTTATAGGAAAACTCCATTAGATCCAAGTGTTATGACCCACCGAAGTCTAGAACACATACTTGTAGCATATCCTCAAGCACCTGTATAGAATGCTCTAACTTTCCATCTATATGTGGGTAAAATTATGTACTCAATAAAACCTATGTACCAAGAACTTTATGCAAGTATTTACAAAAGAATGAAGTAAAACATGAATCACGGTATGAAACTACAGTCTATGGCACCCCATGCAGATGGACTATCTACCAAACATACAGTTCTGCCAACTACTCTACTATGATTGTTTTCCATATTGGTAAGAAATGTGTTACCTTTTTCAGTCGATCTATAATAACCCAGATAGCGCCATTCTTCCTCTGTTTCATTAGAAGGCCAACAAAAAAATCCATAGTTATGTTGTCCAACTTTCATCCCGGAATGGGAAATTATAGCGATATTCCAGGTCGTTGATGATATGCCTTAACCTACTGACATGTGTAGCATCATGTCACAAACCCTGCTATCTCATTTTCTATGCTTGGCCACCAAAACTATTATCACAGGTCACCATACATTTTGGTCATACCTGGATAAACCAGCCACTTTGAGGCATGGAATTCTTGCATGATCTCCTCTCACATGCTTGTAGGCACAACAACCTGATTCTTCACATAGATGATCTCATCCTAATCTATCATCCAGTCCAAAGGTTTCTCCCAACCTTCAAAGATTTCTCTCATGGCCAGGCACTCTGGGTCATTATACTTCTTATCCCTGATCCATCTCAAAAGTGTATACTCCACTGAAACTGATATGACAGTCATCTGCTCCCGACTCTCCCAAACCACAATGTGTATCTCAGCTAGAAACATAATAATCTTACACTAATCACTCAAATCCTAAACTACCTGAGTCTATGTTTCACTACTCAAAGCATCAACCATACAATTTCCTTTACCCAGTGTATATTCTAGTTCAAAATCAAAAGACTACATATACTCAAATTATCTCTGCTGCAAAATATTAAAATCTGTTTGGGAATATATATACCTCAAGAACTTGTGGTAAGTATAAACTGTAAAATTTTCCCATAAAATATAGTTTCTCCAACACTTTATAGAATACACTACCACTTCTATCTCAAGTTCATGTGTATGGTAGTTCCATTCATGTGGTCTCAATTGCTGAGATTGATATGACATGACTCAATCGCCTTGCATCAACAAAACTCTAAGTATGATTCTAGAAGCATTAAAAAACACTATGTAATACTCACCTGACTTAAGTAGGATCAAAATTGGTGTTGATTCCAACTAGTTCTTCAACTCCTGAAAATATTTATCACAAGCCTCTGACCATTCAAACTTCAATCCCTTTTTGGTCAAGCCTAAAAGTGGTGCTTACAAACAAGAAATGTCTTGGATGAATCTACGATAATATCCATATTTTCCTAGGAAACATAAAATATTGAAAACATTCTTAGTATGCTTCTAAGAAACCACTACCTGAACCTTCTCTGGGTCTACTGCCAAACATTCCTCCGAGATGATGTTCCCTAAGAAGTATACTTGGTCAATCCAAAACTGACACTTAGATAGATTGGTATATAGCTGATTTTATATCAATGTAACCAGGATGATGTTAAGATGTTGGTCATGATCATCATGAGTCACGGAGTACACCAAGATGTCATCCAAAAACACCACCACAAACTGATCTAGGTATGAATGGAAGATTCTATTCATCAATGCTATAAACACTACCGGTGTGTTTGTCAGCCCAAAAGTCATTATGAAAAACTCAGATAGGTCATACCTACTTATGAAAGCAGTATTCAGTATATTAGAAGTAAGAAATATCAACGGATGATACCCCAACCTCAAGTAGTTCTTTGAGAACACACAATATCCTTTCAAATGGTCAAAAATATCATCGATACACTGAAGAGGATATCAGTTCTTTACAATCATCTTATTTGTAAGAACCTGATTCTTATTTTTGAGGTACGAGTTTCTTCTTTTTCTTTTTCATTAATTGTTTTTGAAAAAATGAGAAAAATGGGGAAAAATACCAAAATTTTGTGGGTACATGTCGTGTACTTTTTCACATGCTGTGTACTTTGGCCATGTGGGATGAGTACACAGGGCGTGTAGGTCTGTCGGTGATGAAGGGTGTAAAAACTGACCACACGCCGTGTACTTAGTATATACACGCCGTGTAATTAGTTGGCAGGTGAACAGTAAGGCGGTGGGAGTAGCCGCCAGCAGAGCTACAGTACATGCTGTGTACTCATAAATAAATTCCATGTAATCATGTTGACAGATGAACTATGAGGCAGTGGAAAGTGGGTGCCGAAGGAACAGTTAAAAAATGGAAAGTACATGCAGTGTACTTGAGAGTACACACCTTGTAGTTGTGTTTTTTTGTTATAAACTGGTAGTAGTCTCCTCTTTCAATAGCGGAAGTTTAGAATGCCGGGAATCCCGGGAGAGATGACCGAACCTTGGAAGAGTTCCCGACTGAACACTGGGACTCCAATTCCTTAGCTGACGATCACGTTTGGACCGCACAGGTGAGTTATTCCCTCTCCTTGAGTATTTCCTACCAATTCTTTCCTAAGGGGAAGTTATTTGGGTTTGAATGGGTTATCGTTTATTCCATATCTATGCCGTTCTCAGTTGATTAGGGAGGCGTCATTCACGTATATCGATCAGTAGAGATCGAGGTAGGTGGTCTGTTGTTTAATTACAACTGTTTAATGTTTTTTGTGTACTTTTGTGCTACACACCCATGATTTGGGTGTCGTATGGATGAGGCCTTGACTAATTAAATACCTATAATTGCATGGGTAATTTATAGAATATGTAATAAACTTCTGTTTGGAATTGTTTCCTTGATCCATGGCCATCCCGTGGGTACGTTTCCCTTGTTTAGCCGTTCATCCAGGATACCCGTGGGTATGCCGTGATTATAGCATGCTTTGAGTTGCCTTGAGAGTAATTGTATATAAATTTCTTGCTTATGTGTTGGGCTTGGCCCGGTTACCTGCTTATCCTGAGGGAAGT
Organism: Viscum album; assembly: GCA_963277665.1. NCBI lineage: Eukaryota > Viridiplantae > Streptophyta > Magnoliopsida > Santalales > Viscaceae > Viscum > Viscum album. Next base: position 270,554,701 of record OY728166.1, read on the forward strand.
GTTTTGCCCGAGGGTAGTGTTTCATTTATCCTGAGGGCAACTTTTCTTATGCCTATGGGCAGTAGCTTCCATGCCTAAGGGAAATATATCATATGCCTATGGGCTATATTTATTATTCCTGTGGGTAGTCACTTGCGGGTTTCGATTCTACTTACCCGAGGGTAAGGATTTACATGTCTGAGGACAATGTTTACTTTGAGTAATCACTATGGTGATTTATTATATTATACCTGCCAATCTAAAGAATATGGTTGGAGTTGATAAATAATTAAAAAAATTGAAATGTAACTGATAGAGATAGTTACTTTGAGTACTGCCTAATTTACTGCATTTTATTACTGCACACTATTGTTGTAGATTTTCACTGACAGTTGGGCACGAGCCTTTGGTGGTTGCCTACTTGGATTTATTTCTCACACCCTATTTGGGTCATTTCTTGGGCCCAAACAGATTATATTGTTGCAGGTGTCGATAAGGGAAAGGGTCCTTATACAAGTATTTGATTTTTGCAGAGGAGTAGGAGAGCATGTGACCGATCTTAGGCTTGAGATGCTGCTGAGTTCCTATTGCACTGTTTTCGTTTTTCCTTACTGTACTTGGTACTTGTGCTGTATTTTATTTGATTGAAGTGTATCCTATTTTTACTGCTTTATTAGATATATAACATATTTCACCATCATATATGTATGACTGTTGGTTATCTTTTGATTCAGTACCATTTTCCATTCAGCTTTGTATTGTTTACTGCTTCCACTTTTGGGTCTGTTTATATTTTTCCACTATGCTACACTTTGACAAATGAGGGCATAGTTTCCCCACTATCAGACCTAGGCCCTTGCTGATAGTTGGCAGCCTTTGGCATTTGGGGAAATGTGCTTGAGGTCATGTGACCAACCGGGTTCGGGGCACCTAGATCCGAGACGTTACATTATTCATCTTCTGGTAATTGACACCCAAATGTAAACACCAATCAGTATTCTTTGAGAACAATACAGGTGATCCCCAAGTTGACATACTTGGATGGATAAATACCTTATCCTACAACCCTTCCACCTAAGTCTTGAGATCTTAAAGCTCAGCTGATAACATTCGGTATGGTTGAATAGATACTAGATCAGCTCCTAGATGAGATCAATAGTGAATTCCACATCTCTTACTGGTGAAAGGCCTGATAAGTCTTCAAAAAATACATCCTGAAATAGTTTCACTACTTGGGGAAGGAAATATTTCCTAACAGCATCATAATCCCGCAATATACTAGCAACTTGCGCTGTGATCTCTCCTAGCTACTGAGAAATTGGAACTGCTCGGCCCACCTATATATCCCACACTCCCTAGTGAATGTAAAGGCCACTCTTAGGAGATGTAAATGTAACTCTCCTACAGTAAAAATCTATGTGGGATCAGTATGCGACGAGCCAGTCCATACCCATAATTAGATCAAATCCTATCATATCAATAATATAGAGATCCCCTAGAAAATGGTACTCCTCTATCTGAAGAGAACATCCCTTGCACATATAGATGTCTCTAGACTGTATTCCTAGAGGTGAATCTATCATCATAACCCCACTCAAAAACTCTATTGCTAGGATGAAACCATTAAATAGTTTACTAGATATAAAGGAATGAGAGGCACCAGTATCAAACAAGAAACTAACTAATATTGAAGCTACAAGAATAGTACCAATCACTATTGATGGTCTAGCCTCACTATCCACAAGTGTAGGTTGAATCTCATGTAACTATTCTACCCCTCTTCCCTATGATTCTATCTGACTTCTCTAAGTTACAATGCTCTATTGATATGGGTTCTCTTTCCCAAAAGCACCATGTACACTAACTCTACTACTTTTTCTAGTAGAACTCTACCTTCCAGACTAGTATGGTGTAGAAGACCCTCTTCCCGCACTCTAGTTCTATCTAGCTCCTCTATCACTACCTGAATACCTTGGGTTCATGTAGAACATTTGTATATACCCCATATTTCTGTAGGCTTGAAACTCTACTAGAGGCCGAGAATAATGTTTTCAAAAGTGTCTAGGCCTACCACAATAGTGTAAAAGAACATGTGTAAGATCGCGTGTAATCGATCCCCTTGACTGGTCACTCCACTTACCACTGCTCTGACTGACATTATCATAATGTCACTTCCTTATCTTGAAGGTTGTACCACATGAACATCCAATAAGAATCACTTGTTTTTTCACTGGAATCCTTCTTCAAGTTACCCTCATAAATGAGATCCTGATTTACTACTTCTGTAAATTTTTTCAGCCAGAAAATATTCACCTGAGACTTAATTTAACATTTAAGTCTACCCTAAAATCATCTTGTTGAAGTAGCCTCATCTGTTTCCAATATCGGAGAAAACATTATAATTATATAAATCAACCAATGTATTCCATCACATATATATTCCCTAGATTCAACCTCATGAACTTAGTTGGTCTTTCCTACATCGACACCTCTGGGTAAAATTTCTCAAAGAACTTCTCCTAAATGTCCTTCCACTCCACAGTCTATAGCTGTCCATCCCGAGTCTGAATGTCCTACCCACACTTCTCTTGACCATGTAACATTTAAGTAGCTATCTTGATTATCCTCTCATTAGGAGTCTCTAAGTGGTCAATAATAGTTCAGATAGACTCAATCCAGAACTCATCTCACTCAGTTCCTCCCTCTCCAATAAAAGTTGGAGGGTGATGAAACTGGAATGGTCCTCACAACCTGCCCTAGGTCTCATTACATCAATTTCATGAAGCAAAAAATGTTCTCATGTAACTACTCTTCAACTACCACACCCAACACTATTAGTGCCTCAGGTTCGACTATTGGTGGATCATTCACCGCCATTTCCTCTGTTTGTTCCTTCAAGAAGCGTCATTGTGGAGGCATATCTCTAAAAATCCAAATTCACATCTTAGGAAACAACTCAAAAGGTTAAAACTTATATGTACGAGGGAAACACAATAAGCTATAACAACCCTTTTTCCCCAAGTCTCTCCACACGGTCAAAATTGAGGTTATATCACTGCCCTTAATAATCCTACACCTAGGTATTAGTTAACAATGGTAAACACTTTATCACATTCAAGTTTCTCATTTAGAAACCCAATTATTATTATCTTGCCTCATTTTAAAATCCTTTTTAATTTAGTGTTAGGAACCAGTTTCATTTAAATTTCAAAAGAAAGGAAAATAGTTAAAGTTCAATAATGTACCCATAACCCATTTTCCCATGCATGCCTAACTGATACATGTCATAAATAATCCTGAATTCCTAGAATGATGCATGTAGAATCAACTCTCTTTCCATTCTAGGACATGAGTCAATACTCAAAAAATTCCAGAAAGAATAACCACATCACACAAAAAGTGTGTCACCCAAGGTGAAATAGTATTCAACTGTAATAAAAAAACAATAACAAAAATCCCACCATGAGTACTTGGATTTCCCCCATACATAGGTTTGCAACTCCCATGTACATGATCATTTACCAAGCCCTGACTCCTCCTAGTCTCCTGTCTACATTTCCCCAAATAGCATGACAAAAGAAGAAGAAAGTAAAACTCATCTGATACCACTTTGTCACATCCCATCCTAGGTTCTACACACCGATGCCCTAAGCCAAACCACCACAAGACCACAGGTGCGCCTCCCCATACACCAGAGGCTGCCGACTAGCAGCACAGATTTGGTAAGTCAGTCATGGGGAGACTATGCTCTCTTTTATTTGATCAAAACACCAGTATAAGTAAACAATAAATAGTGGAAGAATATATAATCATAATAATACAAATATTTTGGGATAACCAATAGAGGAAAATACAATATCCAATAGAAAGGGAAACATTCCATGCCAAATTAAGTGACAATGTGTCTAGAAATGCAACTGAAATTAAAGACACTAATGAATCCCAAGTGGGCCCCAAACCATATCAAGTTCCTTCATCCAAGATCTATCCCCCCGAAATCATCAATATAATCTAGGGCCCTTTCCCTTAACTTTTCTTACATCAACAAAGTCTATTTGGGTTCCTATCAGGTAGCTCGAGTAGGGTGTGAGTACGAATGAGTTGGTCACCACCAACAATGTAAAAAACATATCCAGTTAATAAAAAGTTTATGAAGTTGTATAAATAAAATAATTATAATTCACAATTGAACTTTTATTACATTATCAATTAATATTTATTAACCACAAAGACTATCAGTATTGAATCATTTCACAAATTCAATAAAAAAAATTTATACATATTTATACTTAGTATAGAATGCCATGTCTAACACTCAAAATATAATTTGTGTAGAACACCATGTCTACCATTTAAAATCCCATTTATTATTATTTATCATTGGTGTAGAATGCCATGTATAAAACCCCAATTTGCAACAGCACATATAGATCTATCATCAGTTCAGAACGCCATGTCTAACACTCGAAATCCCATTGGTATGAAACACCATGTCTAAAACCCAAAATCTCATTAATTTATTTATATTATTGGTTCATAACTCCATGTTTAACACCGAAAAACCCATTAATTTATTTATAGTATTGGTGCAGAATTCCATGTCTAACAACCAAAATCCTATCAATTAATTAATTCGTAAATTAATTAATCAAGACCATTAATTAATTCAGCAACTAATTAACAACTTTAATTTCCTGTTAATTAAACCTGCAATTAATTAACCATTCAAAATATTAACAATCAATAATTATTTAACCAATTAATTATTCTTGATCACAAAAATGAAAACTTTAATAATTAACTCAACATTTAATTATCCCAATTTCTCAATCATTTACATTAATAATTAATTCATCAATTAATAATCCTTATTTATCATTTAAATACACAACTCTACCATATCAATCCCATCATAATTAATTCTCATAATTAATTATATTATTCCAAAAAATCCCAAAATTTCAAAACTTTCACAATTAATTAATTTACAACATTAATTAATACATTTAGAGGTATCCATTGACAAAAAAATCTAGTAATCCTACAACCTGAAAATATGAGAGCAATTTATGAATAGTACATTTAGAAATTAGACCAAATACCTCTAGAATGGTGATGAAGAACACTAAACAACAATTATCTCCAAATTGAGTGTGATCAATCAAGAACACATCAAAGAACAAGATTTAGATATGACTCATTGAAAGAGGAGAAATAATTGACAAAAATCCCCACATCTGTAATAGTATTTGGATTCTGGATCCCTCTCAATAAGAACCAGATACTATGTTAACAATGGATCTAGAAGTAGATTGATATCCAGAATACATACCCTAAAAAATCTAGGTCCATACATCCAAGATCTGATCTGAGATCATTTCTGGATCAAAGCAGACTCCTATAAATTGATAGAAAAATACCTGTAGTAAGGATGGAGGTGTGCGGTTGTCTTAGATTGAAGGATTCAGTGCACATAGGTGTTTTGGTATAAGGAAGATGTGTATGTGAAATTTTTTTTGTTGAAGGAGTGTGGTGAATGAAGCTTTTATATCCAATAAAAACAATTTAGTAGTGTGGTGCAACACTGAAACATGTTTTAAAAAAAATTAGGCTTAATGATTACATGACATGAAACCCCCTTTCACATCGTGTAATGATTGTAACCGATTTTCCTATAGAGGCATTATGTGAGGTTTAAATTCATTAAATTGAAAATGATCCTCAAAACTACATGACATGAATTCCCATTTCATATCATGTAGTGTATCTCCTTTTAAAGATATGTGTTAGAATTACACGATGTGAACTCCACTTTCACATCATGTATTCTCTTTTCACGGTATGATTACATGTATTGAAAGACAATTTCAGGTGGTGTAAACTCTTGAGTTTTTGAATTATTTCATGCTGTGAATTTGAAAAAAATAAGCCATATTCCCCAAAAAAAATCAAACTTTTTACACCTAAAAAAGGATGGGGTCTTACATATGATGTTTCTCAATTATTTTAATTATTAACAATATCTCCAATATAATTAGTAAAAAATATCTATAAATTTTATCTTATCATCATAAAATCATCTCAACCCACCCATTTTAAGTCAATATTTAAATGTCTCATTATCTAATATGATCAATTTTTCACTACCACAAATCAATTTCCTCTTTCAAACACAACTACCATAAATATTTACCAACCCCAAATAAAAAAAATGGTTTGGTTAGTTTTATATAACTTCATAAAAATATAGCCATATTTGAAATTATAACCCACTCATTAATACTTCTTAAAACTAACTTCATTTCCTTCATGACACATCTAATAAACACTAGGTTTGTTTTACTTTAATACACTTAAAAAATAATCATTCTTTAACATTTCCTTTTGGTTCCACCCTTAGGAATATCTAATTACCATCCATGTAATTCTCACAAATGGGAGGCATTACCCCTTTTATAGAACATAATGGAGTACCACTATCTTCCTCATCAACTTCATCTCCCGAAAAAATTATTATTGCAATTTTTTTATTGAGATTCATTCCCATATCTTTTATGTTTCTTGTACTACTCTAAGTAGTAGTCATTCCATGGAAGACTAATTCATAGATTATTTCAAGCAATATAGGTGAATGTCCACAGGATATGGAGTATGATTGTTAAAAAACAAAATGTAAATATAATTGTTTGGGAAATGAGTTGATGTAGATGAAGTTGTTTATAACTTTCACCTTTGGATGAATTCAGAGGATAACACCTTCCATAGTGGATTAAATATTTTCTTAAATTCAATTTCCCATTTTCTTAAAAGGATAATGAAATTCTTTGAAACAATCCAATGTTGAGTTTCCCTTATTAGAACTATCTATAACATTCAAATTTGATATTGAATATCTAATTTGAATTTATTTATTTGTTATAAAAAATGAATATTTTATGAACCTAATAGGATATATCTACTTTCTCTCGAATGATTCAAAGGATCAATCCAAGGTATCTTATTCTCTCATCATCCTCCCCACATGATGATTGATTATTTGGAGATATATATTTGTGTTTTTATCATTATTCTTTCTTTAACTTAGGAATATACCTATGGTCAACAATGTTTTCACAATAAAATCATTATTCATATAATTAATGCATGGTTTCTTATTTATTTTTAATTTATTTATTTTTAGTATTACTCATATAATAATTGTTTTCTTGTATAGGTGGAATATTTTGTTCGAGTTGGGGTGGTTTGTTCGAAGCTTCTCATGCTCATGAGGGATTGTACTTTGAGCCTAAAAATGAGATAATGAAAAAATTAAATTTGTTAAGAATGAAAAAAACCATAAGGAAATAGTGAATTATTACTACTTAGCTAATTAATTTTCTCACAATTTTATCTGCTATTGGTAAGTTAATTTCCTTATAATTTTTATATAATATTTATTATGTTTTTTTCACAGATATTTTGAGAAGTCATGTTTTCTTTCAACTATCTACAAGAATCCATAAAAGAGATAAAATGTTTCTTTTTTCCAATGTTAAAAAATATTCTGTTTTCGTTGACTTTCTTTGTCGATCTTCCAACACTGCATATTAATTTAATTTTATTTCCCAAAAAACCTATTTTTTTGTTGAAATATATAAGAGTAGAAGAAGTTTATGTGACAATTGTGGTGACTTCTCATGATATAATGGGTGAATGAGATTCCTTTTTCTCTTTTAACTTTCAATAATAAGAAATGTTTTTAGGCTAAGAACATCATGTTAATATTAATTGTTGGCAATTCGATATATAAATACAATAGAAACATGGGGATATTAATATTTTAGATTTTATTGAGACTTTGGGGAATCTATGAATCAGCCACACCTCTATATGACACACTGTGTGACTCGTATGACCCCAGGTGATTCTTTTTCTTTAAAATTGAAATTAACTTTAGTAAAAATTATAAATAACATACTCAAAACCAGGAAAAAAATATTCAAATTATTTTGATAATTTATGGAAATGATACATAAGTCATTTGGGAAATGTAGGAACCATCCTCACCTTAATTTGACACACAGTGTGACTACTATGACTCAATGTGTCCATTATCATTTTAAAATTGACAATTTAGTTCAAAAAATGTCACTCACTGAAAAGAAAGAAAACACACTTAGATTTTATTGATAATTTAGGATATCAATTCATAAATCATTTTTGATATATATGAATCTATCTCACATCAAATCAATACATTATATGATCGATATGAGTGAAAGTGCATGTTTACAAATTAAAATGACTTAGTAAAAAAAGTGACAAACTCAAAACTGTGGAAACAAAATAATTTTTTTATACTTTCGAAAAATTATTCATAATAAATTTGAGACATCCAAGTATCATACACACCTCAATACGATGCACAATATGACTATTATGACTCCAAGTGCATATTTTTATTTTAAATTTACATCAATTTTAGAAAAAGGACAAATGACCTACTCAAAAATGAGAAAACACATTAAGATTGTTTTTATACTTTAAGAGAAGGATCCATAATTAAATTTTGACTTGTAGGAATCATATAAACCTCAATATAATGAATGGTAAGACCGGTATGACATAAAGTGCATCTTCTTATAAAAAATTGACATCAATTTTAGTAAAAAGGACAACTGATCTACTCAAAATAGAGAAAATAAATTCATATTATTTTGATATTTTAGGAAAATGACCATAATTCATTTTTTACATATATAAATCAGAAACACCTCAATCTGATGCAAGATGTTCCTATTATGACTCAATGTGTCCATTATTAGTTTAAAATCGACATTTGAGTTCAAAAAGTGTCACTCACTAAAATCTTAGCAAACACAATTAGAGTGTCTTAATAATTTAGGATAATGGTTCATAAGTCATCTGTGTCATGTATGAATTAGTATCAAATTAAAACAACACATGATGTGACCAGTATGAGTCAATGTGCATGTTTCTAGTTTAAAATAATATTTTTGTAAAAAATTCATGCGAATTACTCAAAATTGAGAAAACACATTCGTATTATTTTAATACTTTTTGAAAATGATCCATAAGTAATTTCTGATATATAAGAATAAACCATAGCTCATTACGATGCATGGTGTGACTGGTATGACTCCAAGTGCATCTTTTGAATATATAAGTGTCATTTTAGTTTAAAATGCACATCACATAGCCAAAACTGAGCAAACAAGCCTAGATTATTTTCTCATAATTATATATGCTATTACATAATTAATTTAATTATACTTTTTATCTTATACAAATTTAGTTAATTTCTATATATAAAATTCTTGAAGATGAACACAAAATGGTGTGACGTTCAAGAATCAACCACAACTAAATCTGATACACAATGTTCCTGGTATGACTCAATGTTTAGATTAAAATCAACAATTTTTATTAATTTATTTCATTATATTATTTCTAACATTATAATTGTTTTCTTATACAAGTATGTTTTTTTATTGAGTAGGGGTTAGGATCAAAAGGCAAAGGAAGAATACTGTTTTTGAATGTATGTAATAATTTTTACTTAGGTAATTATATAAACCAATGTTTGAAATGTCTATAATATAGGGGGTTTTTTTTATATTTGTGTTGTAAATTTTATTTCATTTAAATTCTGTATTCGTACTTGATTTTTCTGATTTCATGGTGTTTTTAGTGTCGCGGTATACCGTTACAACACATTCCACTAGTGTTGTAGTGTGATGTTACAACATATTACATTATACCCCTTTATCAACAATTTTTTAGTATTAATAAAATACTATGGATATTAATATCACTGTAGTAGTAAAAAAATTTCTAGTGCTAATAAAGGCCATTTTTAGCACTATTAAAGGCCTATTTTTCAGCATTTCTTGGTAATTTATGGAAGTAGTATTTATTCAGTTTGGGTTATGTTTTATTGAGTGATTGATAGAGGTTTCTATACTATAGGTTTGTATGATTTTCCTTGGTTTTTTATTTTTGGGTGTTCATATTATCCTTATTCCTTTCACAAAATCATTGAATCTTTAGTTAAGGTAGGAGATTCTTAACTTCGCCTTCCTTAATATGTGTTAATTATGTAATTATCCTAATGTTGGTTTCTTTTGGTGAATTTTATGGATTATCCAAATATAATAATGAACTGGACTGAAGTGAATTTAATGGAATAATGTGATTCACATGTGTTTTATTATATTTAATGGTATTTATTATATATGAATGTTTTTTAGTACTAATTCTAAGAGATTTATGTTCACTATTGTGATGTGCATGGTTTCTACTATTGGATTATTGGAATCACCATCCATAATAGGTCGATTACACAATGTCTATAATGAATTACGTATGTGGAAATTTGGATTTATGGTATTAATATTTGAACATGAAATTATAAAATAATATAGAGGAATCATTAATAAGAGGTCAAATGGTTATGGGAGTATTTTTAACAGGTTTTGTTAAATATGTTTCATTATTATGTTTGTGGTTATTTCCTATTTTAATTATGATCGATTGATATGTGTTGTAGTGATAGCTTTGGTTATTATTATTGATATTCCTCTCACCAAAAAATTGGTTAAATTAGTTAAAAATGGAAAAGGAAAAGGGTGGAATGGTAATCTAGAATTTATATCAACACTTATTTATGTGAGATATAATGAATTAATGTGAAAGAATAATTAAATGGGAGGATTTGTTGTAACTTGATCTGGTCTTGGGTGTGGTTTTACATTGTAAATGGTGGTTGTTATTATTGGAGATACTGTATGATATCTCTATTATTGTAGTGGATAATGGGTTGTTTTGTGGTTATAGTTGTGGTAGTGTGGTTGGTTAATTGGGAAGGTGGATGGTCTTGTAGCTATATTGGTAGCAGTTGGCATGTTTTGTGGGTATGTGTATATGGAGATGGTTTAGATTATATATAGTTATGTTTTAGTTTCCCATAGGCATAGAATGTGGTTGGAATAAATTGGAAATTTAAGGGGAAATGGGTTGTAAAATGATAAATGACGGGAAATTAAATAATTAATAATTATGGATGGAATATAATGTAATTGAAAAATTTATAAAAACTTGAATAAATGTGTTTATTGATTAATAACTATCTTGAAATAATGAAGTGGTTTAATATGTGATTTGACATTAAATTTGGATGAATTAATTGTAGAGACCCAAAACTTGACGTACATGGACATTACATTACATTTGCGTAATACTTAGTACATAACAAAAAAACACACACACAAGGATCGTAATAGTTTAGTGTCTTTGGAAACTCGGAACGTAATCTTCTAATCGTGGTGAAAGATCTTCAACATCTCCTATAAATATCTTACTTTTTTTTACCTAAAACCTTTCTTTATATCCTAGGGAAAAGAAAACATAAAAGGGTGAGCTCAAATGCTCAGTAAGGGTAAACAAAAAAAATATCAATCACACCGTATTCATAAGAACATAACATTTTGGAAAAAAAAGAGAGCATAATTTCATAACATGGGATAAATCATAGCAGTGAAATGTAATCACAATAATCATAACTTAAAACATGAAACTTTGTGGCACTCACACATAATCATAGAGAATAATTTCTTGTTAGTCAAGACTCATTGCCAAGACTATCTTAGTGGACAAAGTCCCTTTCTGAATCGAGTAACCCTCGTTTCAGTCCTGTTTCACTGAACCGGTATAACCTACCATTCCAGCCATGTCTATCTCATGAGATATAAAATCTTTACCCAATGCATTGGAGGGAGATATAGGTCCCACCCATCTCATAATGAATCCTTTCTTATGTGTGCCACATAATCATAAACCATACATCATAGCGTAACCCATGTAATAAAAATGGGATTCTTAAACAACATGACATCATAAAACAATTCATATAAGATAAAGGAATTCATAAAAATATTTCCATCACAACACAATCAAATCCATGTAATAATAGGGATAAAAACAAAACCCTTTTATTATCTTATATGGAAAAATAATTTTGATAAAATACTTGAACTCCATTCTTGAGGAAAATATCCTTTCTACTTGAAAACACTTTTCCTTTATTAACATGTCAAGCAATTTTAAACTAAAAGAAGTTGATTAAAAATAAACTTGAAAAATTGTAAAGGAAGCTTCTTGGAAATAAAGTTTTAAAAATCCATTCATGCCGTATAAGTTAAAAAAAACATTCTTCGCACTTTTGTCGGAAAAGTCAAAAAGCACCTCGTATAAAAAACATCAAAAGATTCCTTTCATATTTTTTTTACTAAAAACTCAACCAAGGGTAAAATTGGATTTAAAAAACTGTAGTTGGATGGAAATAATATTACATATTGAGGAAACATGGATGTGGATGATAAAATACACCCCAGTAAATACTTACGAATAAACAATCTCGGATAAAAATGAGATTGTGATATTTTCCCTTACCTTAGGTCCGATTTGCTTCGTATGTGTCCGAACCTCTTGTATAATGATTTAAATAATGTCATTGAATTATTACATAATCATATTCATTGTTATGATATCATATATGGGTCACTTATGACATTATATTACCCGTTCTTTTGTAAATTCCATGTTAAAGAAGCGTTTTGGGTAAAATCGTTTCATTTATCGTAGGTGTTTTAACTTGTTGTTCTTGACATTATTATTACTTATATCACGATTTAATTACTTACAGAATATAAAATATGATTTATATATCATATATATTCAGTATATATATATATAATAGATAGATAAATGAAATGAAAAACACCGTTCATGGAGACGGTAGTCCGTACGTACGCATGAACGCTGTTTTCCTTTCCTTATTGTCTTGAATGGAAGTAAGTATATGACATTAATATATATATATATATACATAAATCCAGTAGCTTTATAATGTCATATATTTCATTATTATTTCTTATATATACTTTATAATCATTCTTAAATGGTTAACATGGAGAATGAATCTCATCGCGTCGTGGAGACGGTATTCCGTACGTACGCACGCGTGGTGATTTCTTTTTCCGTAGGATGGATAGATGGTGAAATAGGGTTGTTTCATACTTATAATAACATATCAGTATATTAGTGATACTGATGTTATTACTTCATAATGAAACAACCTAAGAAGAAGAAGTGGAAGAAGAAATAAAGATGAAAGAATTGGTAACGGTAATTACCTCTTCTTTGAAGCGCCTCTTTGAGACCTCCTCTTAGGGCACTAAAATTGGTCTTTGAGGAAGACCAGAACCTCTAGGATGTTGTTAGGGAAGTGGAGAAGAGATTTTGGCAGGGTTTGGACGAGCTTGAGTGCTCAAATTGGTGTGAGGAGGAGGGGGAGGAGGTGTCCTTTTATAAGGGAGGAGAGGGGCACCTTAGGAATATCTCAAAATATTATTTTATATTAAAGTCAAAATCGGTTTATAATGGTTCCAAAGGGTCTTATTTCGAAGCTAAAGTGGGGATGGGTCGAAATCCTATAAACCAATAGGATTTAGACAAGTTTAGGGTGTTATTTTAACCTTATCAATTAGATTTAACTCTAAGTTAAATAATTTAACTTTTACCGTGTCTTTTTGTTTTCTTTCACTATATGGTTAATATACTTACTATAACATGCCAAAAGAACCTCAAATTGTTTATTATTAATATATATATCCTTATCTAAGTCATTTGGCCGAACCTTAGATTTTTAGGAATAAAATAACAATTAATAATATAATATTTGATTTTAAAACTATTTTGTGTCAATTTTGACACTATTTGATATATGATTTTTGTGAAAGTCATAACAGAATTATATGTTCGAACCATGTTGATTAAATCAACACTAATATATCATAGTAACCTAGAAAATTAGTGGAATTCATAAAAAGTCTCAAATTAAATTCATTTGAGCATTTATAACATCAATTATGTTTATATTTCCTTAAAAGGGTAATTACTGCATCATCATTGTGTCATAAATAAATTAATTTATTTAAAGTCTAAAAATTATAAATAAAATATAATTATGTAGGAAATCTTTTTAGCTTTCTAATTAATATTTATAGTCGAATTTATCTTATATATAACCCCATATTAAAAATGTTTTAGTTATTAAACTTTGATTTTAACTATTTTAACTATTCATTAAATAAAATAATATTAAATGTCATAATCTAATCCAAGTGGACCTAAATGGTCATATTATATTGATAAGGTTGTTTGTGGTCGAATTACACTTATCCAATAGAATTAGGACATGTGTTAGGGTAATAGTAATATCATATTTACCCTTAGTTACCCTATTTACTATTAACCGCGGTAAAAAAAGTAAAAAGTTACTATTCACCAAAAAATTATTTTTATCTCATTGAACCACATTTTACTTACTGATATCAACCGTGTCTGTCGGATTTTCGAAATTCCATTCACAGAAGCGGTAAAATTAAGTTTTATGCAAAATTCAGTTTTTAACTACCACTTAGTAGTTTCACTATTCATCAAAAATTGATGTTTTTCAGAACAATGCCAAAATTTCATCCTAAGCTATATTTCATATTCCGAATTCAAAAATGAAGTCTATTTTACCAAATTCATAACATAGAAGTTGCATTAATTAATTTTATAATTAAATCCCGCTGTTAAAACAAATAGCGTGTTTTTAAGAAACAATATCTACCAAAAGATTGACACTTGATTATGTCTGGTTTAAATGTGAAATTACATCCAATGACCAACATCGTATTAAATTGTAAAAATATATTCTAAATATACTTTAAAACCACTCAATTTAATGATTTATCACTATTAATTATTTCGATTAAAAAAGTTGTTTTTAATTATAATCTAGTAATTTTCACTATTCATCAGAATATGAAAGTTATCCGAAAAGTACCAAAATTTCACCCTAAGCTAATTTCGATATTACGAATCCAGAAATTAATTCCATTTTGAAAAATAAAATATACAAAATTTCAAAAAGTGGTTATTACTATTCACAACAGATAGTTTTAATAATATCTTAATAGCATATCGTTGTTTAGCGAAACTTGGTGTTGCGTACAACACACGCTATCGAGGAAGGTCGCGATTGCGTGTAATGCAAGGCAAGTCAAGGATGTGTGTTGTGCAAGCTCCTTTTGGTGTAGCGTAAAACACAAGACATAAATAAAATTAAAAGGAACATTTTTCATAAAATCTCGGGCTGTTACATTCTACCCCCCTTAAAATGAATTTCTCCCTCGAAATTCGTCGGGGTTATAAATGGTTTACTATTCGAAAGTTTCTTTAATAGAAACCAACATCGTAAAAAATACCAAAACCTGGCTTTAAAAACTAAAGTATGAAATGTAACGATTATCCAAATAAACTGATCACTGGGTTTCCACATAGGTGAAAATATGGATATGGAAGAGAAATCTAACCATCATGTTCTGATGGAGAGTGGTAGAGAACATGGCTATGGAAAATCCAGTAATCACAAATCCATAAATTTGTGACGATCTACGGTACCATCTGATTCATCAGGTATAAGATCACTAGGACAACATTTTTGGTTTTCAAGATCATTTCCCTAAAGTTGAAAATTTGAATTAGAATAAATACTTTCTTTATTTTGGTACAATCTCACTGTTGTTCATGCCTTGAACAATTTCCACTTCATCTCTTAAATAAATGAAGTTGAATTTGTTATTTGTGAAGTGTTAGCAGATCATGTGATAGAATGACGGGTCATTCCATCTGTCTCAAACAAAAGGTTAGAAAAAATTATATACATAAGTCGATCTATAGTGAGATTAATCACATATGGTTCCTAAAATGGACTTATACTTCATATATCATACTGCTTAATATAATAAAACTAGTTTCTACTAAACAGGGACTTCCTGTAGGCCAGTGGTAGGCGATAAAGGCCAGTCGCACTTCGGTTGTGGGTTCGATTCCCACATCCTTGTCCGACGCGATGGGCTGTCGCCCGTCCTGCAGGTTGTCCTTTTTCTAAAACTACATTACTATAACATCCCATCAATAATATCGAAAATATTCTATCCTTAAACAATACTAACTTATGTCCAACATAATCCATTTTAATCTTTAGGCTTATCCATAATACTGCAGTCCACTCTCATAATATAGTGAAAACGATTACCAGAGATTTAACACCATCGTCGATCCCCATATATCATAAGATATGTTTTGTTGGTCACATTCCAAACATTCAAAGTCCTTAATAATGTATTCTATTGAATACCCATTGAACCATAATGAAAACATGAATGCAGTTAAAAGTTACCTCTTTCCACATACCAAAATCCAAAAATTCTATGTACTCAAACCATGATATAACCTTCTCCTTATATCAGTCATGAGCTCATGAATACAATCAAATACCTCATTATCTTATTATTCCTTCATTATGCGCATATCATCTACTTTCCAAAAAAATATCTGAATAACATTTCATGGTTACTAGTACCATTAATCATACACTTTAAAAACTTAGGAAAGACAATAGTGTAACAATCCTTAGATGTCTCTTTATTCCATAGTACCATGAGATTACTTATACAACATTACACTTGATAAACATGTAATCATTCCACTACCTTCTTAAACCATTAACCGAGCTTCAAAAATTATTTCATCTCACATATCATTTGTAGTCTCTTCATCATCATCCAAATAAATACTACCCATATGACCATACTGATTCTCTTCATGAGTCTTTCCCTTAGGGCATTTGTTTGCATAATGCCCATACATTCCACATTTAAAACAGTTAACCATTTTTGATGTCGTAGCAATACCATTATCCTCATCCATGGTGTTAACCGACCCTTTTCCTTTGCACTTACTTGCTTTGTGTCCTTCTTTTCCACACCCAAAGCATCTTCCAGTTCCCTTGAAACATTCTCCTTGATGCCTCTTCCCACATGATTTACATAGTGGAAATTGAACTTTCTTTCCTCTATGATCATCATGGAACTCCATCTTTCTCTTATTAGTCGAGTCAGGAAACTTACCAAATTTTACTTTATTGATCATATTATGAGATTTCTGATTTGGCATAATAATGATGTTTGGACATCCAAATCCCATTTCATTTGGTTTCTCATGAAGAATATCATTCCATTGTCCATCACATCCTCCATTATTGTGAATCATCTTGTTTCCAGCCATTTTCTAAAACCCAAACAGAATAGTGTGAGAGGCAAAATAATGCTAGGGAAAACAACATAGTAAAGGGAGAGTACCCTTAATATCTAACATCTTAGGTTAAATTATAAGGTTGTTATCGTAGTTCTAGGATTATATCCTATACGTATACTTATCCTTAGGGACATCCCTAGACATACCTTAGAAATATCTCTAGGGATCTCACTAACGTTTTCACATCCTAGTTTCCAAAGGTTGACTAAACCTTTCCTCTGATACCAACTGTAGAGACCCAAAACTTGACGTACATGGACATTACATTACATTTGCAGAATACTTAGTACATAACAAAAAAACACACACACAAGGATCGTAATAGTTTAGTGTCTTTGGAAACTCGGAACGTAATCTTCTAATCGTGGTGAAAGATCTTCAACATCTCCTATAAAGATCTTCCTTTTTTTTACCTAAAACCTTTCTTTATATCCTGGGGAAAAGAAAACATAAAAGGGTGAGCTCAAATGCTCAGTAAGGGTAAACAAAAGAAATATCAATCACACCATATTCATAAGAACATAACATTTTGGAAAAAAGAGAGAGCATAATTTCATAACATGGGATAAATCATAGCAGTGAAATGTAATCACAATAATCATAACTTAAAACATGAAACTTTGTGGCACTCACACATAATCATAGAGAATCATTTCTTGTTAGTCAAGACTCATTGCCAAGACTATCTTAGTGGACAAAGTCCCTTTCTGAATCGAGTAACCCTCGTTTCAGTCCTGTTTCACTGAACCGGTATAACCTACCATTCCAGCCATGTCTATCTCATGAGATATAAAATCTTTACCCAATGCATTGGAGGGAGATATAGGTCCCACCCATCTCATAATGAATCCTTTCTTATGTGTGCCACATAATCATAAACCATACATCATAGCGTAACCCATGTAATAAAAATGGGATTCTTAAACAACATGACATCATAAAACAATTCATATAAGATAAAGGAATTCATAAAAATATTTACATCACAACATAATCAAATCTATGTAATAATAGGGATAAAAACAGAACCCTTTTATTATCTTAGATGGAAAAATAATTTTGATAAAATACTTGAACTCCATTCTTGAGGAAAATATCCTTTCTACTTGAAAACACTTTTACTTTCTTAACATGTCAAGCCATTTTAAACTAAAAGAAGTTGATTAAAAATAAACTTGAAAACTTGGAAAGGAATCTTCTTGGAAATAAAGTTTTAAAAATCTATTCATGCCGTATAAGTTAAAAAAACATTCTTCGCACTTTTGTCGGAAAAGTCAAAAAGCACCTCGTATAAAAAACGTCAAAAGATTCCTTTCATATTTTTTTTACTAAAAACTCACCAAAGGGTAAAATTGGATTTAAAAAACTGTAGTTGGATGGAAATAATATTACATATTGAGGAAACATGGATGTGGATGATAAAATACACCCCAGTAAATACTTACGAATAAACAATCTCGGATAAAAATGAGATTGTGATATTTTCCCTTACCTTAGGTCCGAGTTGCTTCGTATGTGTCCAAACCTCCTGTATAATGATTTAAATAATGTCATTGACTTATTACAGAATCATATTCATTGTTATGATATCATATATGGTTAACTTATGACATTATATTACCCGTTTTTTTGTAAATTCCATGTTAAAGAAGCGTTTTGGGTAAAATTGTTTCATTTATCGTAGGTGTTTTGACTTGTTGTTCTTGACATTATTATTACTTATATCATGATTTACTTACTTCCAGAATATAAAATATGATTTATATATCATATATATTCAGTATATATATATATATAATAGATAGATAAATGAAATGAAAAACACCGTTCATGGAGATGGTAGTCTGTACGTACGCATGAACGCTGTTTTCCTTTCCTTATTGTCTTGAATGGAAGTAAGTAGATGACCTAAATATATATATATACATAAATCCAGTAGCTTTATAATGTCATATATTTCATTATTATTTCTTATATATACTTTATAATCATTCTTAAATGGTTAACATGGAGAATGAATCTCATCGCGTCGTGGAGACGGTATTCCGTACGTACGCATGCACGATGATTTCTTTTTCCGTAGGATGGATAGATGGTGAAATAGGATTGTTTCATACTTATAATAACATATCAGTATATGAGTGATACTTATGTTATTACTTCATAATGAAACAACCTAAGAAGAAGAAGTGGAAGAAGAAATAAAGATGAAAGAATTGGTAACGGTAATTACCTCTTCTTTGAAGCGCCTTTTTGAGACCTCCTCTTAGGGCACTAAAATTGGTCTTTGAGGAAGACCAGAACCTCTAGGATGTTGTTAGGGAAGTGGAGAAGAGATTTTGGCAGGGGTTGGCCGAGCTTGAGTGCTCAAATTGGTGTGAGGAGGAGGGGGAGGAGGTGTCCTTTTATAAGGGAGGAGAGGGGCACCTTAGGAATATCTCAAAATATTATTTTATATTAAAGTCAAAATCGGTTTATAATGGTTCCAAAGGGTCTTATTTCGAATCTAAAGTGGGTATGGGTCGAAATCCTATCAACCAATAGGATTTAGACAAGTTTAGGGTGTTATTTTAACCTTATCAATTAGATTTAACTCTATGTTAAATAATTTAACTTTTACCGTGTCTTTTTGTTTTCTTTCACTATATGGTTAATATACTTACTATAACATGCAAAACGAACCCCAAATTGTTTATTATTAATATATATATACTTATCTAAGTCATTTTGCCGAAGCTTAGATTTTTAGGAATAAAATAACAATTAATAATATAATATTTGATTTTAAAACTATTTTGTGTCAATTTTGACACTATTTTATATATGATTTTTGTGAAAGTCATAACAGAATTATATGTTCGAACCAAGTTGATTAAATCAACAATAATATATCATAGTAACCTAGAAAATTAGTGGAATTCATAAAAAGTCTCAAATTAAATTCATTTGAGCATTTATAACATCAATTATGTTAATATTTCCTTAAAAGGGTAATTACTGCATCATTGTTGTGTCATAAATAAATTAATTTATTTAAAGTCTAAAAATTATAAATAAAATATAATTATGTAGGAAATCTTTTTATCTTTCTAATGAATATTTATAGTCGAATTTATCTTATGTATAACCCCATATTAAAAATGTTTTAGTTATTAAACTTTGATTTTAACTATTTTAACTATTCATTAAATAAAATAATATTAAATGTCATAATCTAATCCAAGTGGACCTAAATGGTCATATTATATTCATAAGGTTGTTTTTGGTCGAATTACACTTATCCAATAGAATTAGGACATGTGTTAGGGTAATAGTAATATCATATTTACCCTTAGTTACCCTATTTACTATTAACCGCGGTAAAAAAAGTAAAAAGTTAATATTCACCAAAAAATTATTTTTATCTCATTGAACCACATTTTACTTACTGATATCAACCGTGTCTGTCGGATTTTCGAAATTCCATTCACAGAAGCGGTAAAATTAAGTTTTATGCAAAATTCAGTTTTTAACTACCACTTAGTAGTTTCACTATTTATCAAAAATTGATGTTTTTCAGAACAATGCCAAAATTTCATCCTAAGCTATATTTCATATTCCGAATTCAAAAATGAAGTCTATTTTACCAAATTCATAACATAGAAGTTGCATTAATTAATTTTATAATTAAATCCCACTGTTAAAACAAATAGCGTGTTTTTAAGAAACAATATCTACCAAAAGATTGACACTTGATTATGTCTGGTTTAAATGTGAAATTACATCCAATGACCAACATCGTATTAAATTGTAAAAATATATTCTAAATATACTTTAAAAACACTCAATTTAATGATTTATCACTATTAATTATTTCAATTAAAAAAGTTGTTTTTAATTATAATCTAGTAATTTTCACTATTCATCAGAATATGAAAGTTATCCGAAAAGTACCAAAATTTCACCCTAAGCTAATTTCGATATTACGAATCCAGAAATTAATTCCATTTTGAAAAATAAAATATAAAAAATTTCAAAAAGTGGTTATTACTATTCACAATAGCTAGTTTTAATAATATCTTAATAGCATAACGTTGTTTAGCGAAACTTGGTGTTGCGTACAACACACGCTATCGAGGAAGGTCGCGATTGCGTGTAATACAAGGCAATTCAAGGATGTGTGTTGTGCAAGCTCCTTTTGGTGTAGCGTAAAACACAAGACATAAATAAAATTAAAAGGAACATTTTTCATAAAATATCGGGCTGTTACATTAATGGAATAATTAATGTAATGAGGCTAGTAAATAGCGATTCTATGAAATTGTAATGTTGTTATGATTAAATGGGAATTTAATATTGTTATTTCTCACTTGAAAGGAAATATGGGGATGGTTGTATTATTGTTAGGGTTGTGGTCCTTTGTGGGAGAATTTGATACTGTACAAGATCCTGTGGGATATGTTTTGAATTTCTTTGAACGTGAACCCTTAGTATTGGAATGTGTGTGGATATTATATTCATTTTATTTTTTGTTAATTCTTACACACCACCACTCTATTTGAGTAATATTAATTATGCCAATATGAGGAAAATATTATGGGTATAACTTCCTTGAATATCAATGTATATATATATTTTTTAAATTATGATATTTTTTCACATTTTTCTCCCTTTGAGGTGTGTCTTATGGGTAAATAGGTCATATATATATAGTTTTTTAGATGATAGAGGCTTATAGAGATGAAAAGTGGATGAAACAAGGCCACTGGCTATCTAGTTGGGTGAACTGGATTTCCAGTGTGTGTGCACCAACCAGTTGGTGGTACTAGAAGTGAAAAGTTCATTTATATATATTTTACTAGGTATCCAGTGGATAAGGAAGAATTATGGCATTCTTCTTAGGCACACTAGCTCTCTAGAGAATAGTCAGCATCCAACTGGTGGTACCTAGATGAGATTTCCATTATGAAATTATCATCATTTTACTCTAATTTAGTTATTTGCATGAACAACACCCTAATATGATGGCATTATGACCAAAAAATCTTGGAGAGATATCCCATGGTTCTCTAGGGTCCTTTTCCTCTCATATTGGGTGATTTTTTTCTAGATTGATCCATTGTCATCCATCAAGGATAGATCCATCAATTTTAAGTATAATTATCCCTATTTATATATAAATGATTATGGATCCAAGTAATATTATCTATATATTTGAGTCCTAACCATTATCTAATGGAGAACCCATGTTTGATTGACAGATCAATGTTGAATTATGTAAAATGGTGACCACTCCATGATCAATCCAAGATCTTCCATTGGAGAAAAATATATTTTGGTAATTTGATATGGATTCCATCACTTGGAATGATCACTTCATTGAATCTCAATTATAAATAAGAATTTATTATGGATTTATTATTTTTAGGGAACATTGGTATATAGTCATTATTTGGATGTTATCCCTTCATAGATCTTGAAAATTGGCATCAACATGCTAATGGTAGGAATTCCTTACCATATCGTTTCCTTGTATATACTTTTTTGACATCCATGACTATGTGTATGTGCATAATTTAAATACTATTGAATGATATGGTGTGTTTGGAATGTGTGTGTAGCCCATGATACCTTTTATTGGTTTGGTTTGTGTTTTCCTTATTATATTGCACCTTATATGAGATTTTTTTCATAGCCGTGGAATATTTGATATTCCATGATTGTTCCTTATTATGTTGTGCATTATTTGTGTACTATTTAATAGACTATATAATACTTATTATGATATATTTATTCTCCATATAAAAGTACATATATGTGATTTTTTTCATAGTCAATTGAATATTTTTTCTATGTTCAGTTTGGATGGTGGCCCTGGAAGACTTAGTTGGTACCTTGGGGGGGGGGGGTTAGATGATATGATACATATATTATAGCTCTTTATATTGGATGGATAGTGCAAGAGAATATCATTTGGTTATCCCATGGGGTGGGGGGGGGGATCTCCATAAACCATTGTAAGAGGGTCTATATTCTATAATGATATTCTGATGGGGGATTTCATTAAATATGTGTAGAATTCCATTGATTAGGGAATTCCAAGTATGCATACCATCATAGGAAAAAAATGTAGTTATGAATCATGGGTGTGACTATACCTTAAAGTTGGGAATGTATTTTTTTCTTAAAGGTTGTGCATGTATTTTACTTAAAGGCTGACATAGTCACATGACATGAATTATGTCATTTGTTGACCAATTATGATATTCATTTAGCATGGTGCTGAAGTAGGTATAACCAAGGTTAGTGGAAACCTAGTTAGTATGTGATTTCTTGGTATATTATTGGCTGTAATATTTCATGAAAAATTACCTTTTAATCTTTAAATACACCTATATATACATTTCCTCTTGTGTTGTGGTTGCATTGGTGGTGTCTTACTAGGTTTATACTCACACCCTTCATGAGAATCATGATGCATCTGCATAATTTATGATCAATGATCTGGAGAAGGGATAAGGCACCACTATATATTAATGAGGATCTTAGAGTTAGGAGACATATGCAACACTGTAAATACTCTGGAAATCTACCTAAATATCTTTTATTTATTTATTTCTAGTTGTACTTCATATACTTGTTGACCTGCTACATTGGGGGTCCGTTTGGGTTTCCATTATTTGACCTGACATGAAATCTATTATAGAAACTTGTTTATGTTATTTTACACTTTAATGTTTATTTGACTTATTTATATGTTCTTATATTCTATTTTATGGCTATGATTAATGAGGTTATAGTCTCTCCATGACATATCTAGACTATCACTACTAGGCGGTAACCAGTTTCATATGGTGAGGCACAAATAAGGTCATATAGAACTTCAACTCAGACTTAGAGATTCAAGTATTGGTGATATATAATTCTATCAAAGCCGTATGTATCCTTTATTCGTTTTGTGGATATTCTAGGACATGGTAGAAAGGTTTTAGACTATTTGTAACTCTGGTAAGAGAGTTTCATAGTATCTTTTCATGTCATGTGTTATGGTCCTATGAGTTACCATGATGAGATTACTATTATAGTCATGGATTTATATTTTTATTTTTATCATGAGTATGTTGTTCCATTATAGTTTATAGGACTTGGGTGTGTTCATGAATCATGAATAGGAACATAGGAGAACATGTTATGTATATAACTGTTGCTTGCTGCATAGTCATTTTTTTTAATTAAATGCATTTATTTGAGATAACTATTGGGGATATATCTCTGTTATATGATTTTGTGATATATTTTTAACTTCCATTAGTTAGTTAAACTTATGAAATTTTTGATGATGTATATATATGTTGTGAGTAATCTACTCGTACAACAACCTAGAATTGAGGCTCAGGTGGAACTAAGAAGGTTATACCTTTTTTGTGGTTGTATCATAGGATAATACTTCCTATAGGAATCCAATTTATGTTCCTTATAACTACTTAAGTGGTTATAATAAGAAAGTTAATATGGGAATTATAAACATTCATTTATAATTTTAGAAAGAAATTCCACCTCAGTGATGCTTGATAGGGATACCTAATGAAGCAAGATAGAATGATCCCTCTAGGGAGGATATGCTTGTCCCAACACAATATATTAAAGAGCATACAATTGAGTATGATCTCGTACTTGCTCTGGTGTTTTAGATAGAAAAACCTCCTTATCCTGGTGTCTTACAATCTTTTCATACTCAAGGTGGAGGGGTGTATGGGATAATGGTGGACTATACCCAAGATTTCTATCTATAAAATCCCCCAACCTTCCAGGTCCCCAGTGGTCCTCAGGATTCTAAGTAATAAATTGAAATTATTAAGTTCATCATTGATCTAGTGGATACTCCTAAGGAAAAGGGGTGAACATAGATGCCTTTATGATTTATGAAATCCCCAAGAGATAGTAGAACATTATGGTTTTGGAAATAAAGAATGAGAGTATTACTTAGTAGGCCTTCAAGGAGTTACTCATTGAGTATTTTTTTCATGGAATGATAAATCTAGAATAATCATAGGAGTTTAAGGAACTTTAGTAGGGTATAATGTCTGTTTCTACTTAATATGATCATTTTATGAAGATTCTATACTTTTCTCCTATTTTGGATAGGAATGAGGTATAAAAGGATATTAATATTGAGATACGAATTTGTTTAAATATTTTATTATAGATTAGGGGATTTAACCTGGAAGAATATGTAAAGGTATTGTACATGGATCTGACTTTTGAGAAAGGGATAAAGGAAGATAGGTTTGTAGGTTTTCTTCTATCTTTCAATACATTGAAGGAAAAAATTCCCAATACTCTAGTGAGTGATTCTTCTGGTAGTAGGTAGAGGATGGGTGTGGAGGTACAATAAGGTGATAGATAGGCCGAGATAAGTAGGGTTTATTCTACTCCCTCCACTAGAGGAGGTTCTAGTAGGTGTTAAAACTATAGAAAAAGGGACATTTTAGTACATCATGAGTGATTCTATCATGAAAATGTTACCTTTGTTATAATTTAGGTAAAATAAAACATTTATTTTATAATGTTTCACACTAATATTTGAGGATATTGATTCAAGGTATAGTTAGGGATCCTCATTAGTAGGCTCAGACACTGTAGACCCTGAGGATGCATGTGAGTTATGCATCACTTAGTCAAGGTTGTGCACTAATGGTAGGTAGGATGTATATGAAATAGGATGTTACAACCACCATTAAAGAGGCAACTTATATATTTTTGGGTAAAATTTTGATTACCTATATGTTATGTACTAATTTATATAGTATAATATCTTCCCATTATTTTATATCTACTCAGTTTTTTTGTTAGCCTAGATTTACTGGTTAAGTTATCTCCTTAGTTTCTCTCTCTTGAAACACCTTTGGGAAAGAATCTAGACCATATCTAGCAATGTATTGAGTGTCCTATAATTATTTCTATCTATATATATCTATGGTATTTCATGATATTTTTTATGACTAGTTTTGATGTGATATTCGAAAAGGACTAGTTGACCAGTTATCAAGATCTTATCGATTTCTACCAGAGAAAAGATTATTTCACCACAGCTAGTGGAGAGAGGTTATTATTGAATAGTGAGTGGGATGTTAGAGAATATAGGATGAGACCATACCTAAAGTAGATTACATATATCCTTACATAGTTATAAGGCTTGTATCTCACAACAAAATCAATAGTAGCTCCCTTTATATTCTATCCAAATGTGGATTGTTATCAGGATGTATTTCTATATTAATTATTAGGTTTTCCTCTTGATAGAGGAAATGAGTTTGAGATTTACATTATACCTAGGGTGAAACCGATATTAATTACTCTTTATAGTATGGAACCAGTTGAGTTTAGAGAGTTGAAGGTGCTTTTAGAGGATTTGGAGGTGAAGGGATTTATTAGATCAGTCACATCTCCTTAAGGTGCTCCAATATTTTTTTTCCAAGAAAGAAAATGGTCATCTATAGATCTTTATAGACTAAAAGAAGTTGAATCAGGTAATAGTTACTAAAAAGTTCCCATTACTAATTATTAACTATCTATTTGATTAGTTATACAAAGCCCAATGATTATCAAATATTGATCTTTATTTAGACTACTTCTAGCTGTGGGTCAGAGAAGAGGATATTCCCATGATTTTTTGGAGAATATTTGGAATTTATAAGTATATTTTCAAGAATTTTATGTTAAATAAATGATCCAATAGTGTTCATGGATCTGAAGAACATGATTTTCCATGAAAAACCTAACATCTTTATTGTTGCATTAATGTAAGATATCATGATATATTCATAGAATTTTTATATATATTCTAGGAACACAATGATTGTATTAATTAAAATTCATGCACATCAAATTTATTCCAAACTATCTTTGTGTCACTTCTAGATTTATGATGTGTGGTTACTTTGGCATTGAAGTTTGGAGGTGTTAATTTTAGTGGAGATTGAGAAGGTAATGGCTATATTGTCTTGTGAATGACCCATAGATGTGTTTGAGATCCATATTTTTCTTGGATTTTTAGGGTACTATAAAAATTTCATCCATGAATTCTACCATTTAAAAAAAATGATGATGAAATTGAACAAAAAGGTGGTGAAGTTTGAGTGATATTGTTAGTGTGAAGAGAACATCCTATATCTAAAGAGGAGATTGATGAAAACTCTGGTTTTGATTCTTCAAGGCATTGGGATTGAATATGTAGTATACTGTGATTCTTCAATCATTGCATTTGGAGCTATGTCGATATAGAGGGATCTGGTAATAACTTAAGGGTCATGTCAGCTATGACCCCTTGAGAGGAATTACCCAACACATGTATTGGATTTGGAAACTGTGGTCCACAATCAGAATTATTTATGACATTATCTATATAGTGATGATTTTTTTGTCTACATAGATCACAAGAGAATAAAATACATCTTCTATTTGTGGGATTTTAATCTAAGTAAGAATAATTAGGTGGATTATCTATAGATATTCAATTTTTATATATCCTATGCTCCAAGAAAATGTAATTTCATTTCATATTGTCTTATTAGGAAAACACCAGAGGCTTAGGATCCTGGAGAGTAGAATTTGTAAGAGGAATGTAGTCTAATGAATTTGAATACTAAGTGGATAATTAATATATAAATGGATCATGGAGTTATGAAATTTCCACTTTTAGTTATCACATCTTATTTAGAGAAAAGGGTAAAGTATTTCTAAGAGTCATATCCTAATTGCCAAGTGATGTGGGAGTGCTTGGTGGGGTATTATTCAGTTTCAAGATTGTCTTTAGATGATGATGTTGCAATCTATGTTCATGGTATAATTGTGGTTCCAATATCCCTGAGAGAGTATATGATGAGAAACTTCCTTGTTTTGAAATGGGTTGTGCATCAAACATCAATAATGATGTACCATTATATACAACATTAGTTTTGGTGGCCAAGTATGAAGAGGGACATCGTTATATTTTTTTCATGGTGCATTACTTATTAGAGGGTAAAGGATTAACATCAACAGACTGGTGGTTTTCTTAAGTCTATTAAAGTTTATACATTTAAGTGAGTTTATGTGAGGATGGACATTATGATGAGGTCTCCCAAGGTACTGAGGAGTCCTGATGTTGTTTGGGTTATAACTAATCTACTATCAAAAGATTCACACTTCTTTATAATTTGAGAGATCCTTTTAGTGGGTTAGTTTAAAAAAAAATATGTATGGTAGGTTGTATGTATACATGGAGTCACTTTGATAATTATGTTAGAAAGAGACCCAAATTTCACATCATGGTTTTGGTAGGTCTTACAAAAGGATTTGTGTACCCATCTAAACCTATGTACATTATATCATCTACTAACTGATGGAATGTTTGAGTAGACGATCTAAATATAAGAGGATATATTACAGGAATGTGTTATTGATGTTGGTGGTTCTTGGGATAAATACCAAACCTTGGTTGAGTTTTTTTATAACAATGGATTCTAATATTCAATTCAGATGGAACCTTATGAGGATCTTCATAGTTATCTTTGTTTGTCACTTCTATGTTGGAATGTGGTTTGAGAGGCAGTAATTATAGTGCTTAGTGTGGTGGAGGAGACCTTTAAGATATTGTTGTTAATATGGAAGAGGATAATCACCACTTAGAGAAGATAATGATCATATTTTGATCAGAGGATATGAAATCGTTATTTTTCTATGGGAGTCCAAGATTTCTTGTTGGAAACTCATTGTTTTTTGCATCGATGATTAAAGAAGCAATGAAATCAACTATTGATATTTTTTTGGCTGTTCAGGATTACTATGCATATTGGGACTATGGACGAATATTTGGATATTTCTCTAAAGTATTTAGGTATGTATTATATGATTCATGTGTTATATACTTGGAGTTACATGCTTAATCATTCACATGTGTTGGATTGAGAAGACATTAATCTTGATCTAGATGCACCATTCATGGAGTACCCAATGTGGATAATTTACTGGAGTGAGAAAGTGCTAATAAGGAATACATTACCACTTTTCAATGTTATATGGAAATATATTAAGATTCAAAGGAGACTTGGGAGTGTGAGTATTATTTTTAGGAATGATGTCCCGATCTATTCGATCAATACCATTAATGAAAATTCTTGGGGAGTGGGAAGTGGCTAGAGACTAACAATTTTAATGTCATAGACTTTCAAGGCATAATTTATTTAAATTATGAAATATTTTGTCTTTTGTTTCTCCCATGGAGGTGAATCTTATATATAATGAGGTCAAAAAGATATTATTTTATAGTATAGAGGCTTAGATGGCTGTATGGTGGCTAAAAAAAATCCATCGTCTTGCTGGTATCCAAGGTATAATTCTTTCCTTTTACCTAGGAACATCGGCTAGACGGTGGAGCCTTAGTGAGATTTATATTATGTATTTTTCATTATCTTTTACTAATTAGATAATTAGCGTAACCCCTAACCTAATATAACCCAATTATAACTAAAACCTCCTAGATAACTGTCCCTTTGTGCTTTAGGCTTCATATTTATCTCCTCTTGGATGCTTGAAGTCTAGATCAATCTGTTGGCATCCATCAATTGTAGATCTATCCATTCTAAGACTAATTTTATCTATTTCTCTAGAATTGATCATGGATATAGTCCCTGTTGGATTGATCTATGAATACCCACCCATATCTAGTGAATAATTCATGCTTGATTGATATATCAATGTTGATTATAAGAATTGGTAACCTATCCTTGATCAATCCTAGATCTTATATGGTGAAAAATATATTTTGGTAAATTGACATGGATTCAAAATATTGGAATGAAATATTCCTGGAATCTTAATTATAAATACTCTTTTATGATTGATTGGGTATTGTTCTATTAAATTTTGGTGTTTGAGTATGATTCATGTGTCATCCCTTGACGAATATTAGAAATTTGTGTTAACACACTAATGGTATAAAGTTATTACCATCTTGGTGCCCTGTATTGAGCTCTTTTACATGGTTGTCTTTTGTATATGTGCCCAATGTATAGAATCTTTCATGATATGGTATTTTTTTCATGCATGGGTATCCCATGAGACCATTTATTGGTAAGTATTTTTTGTTCCTTATTATGTCACACATTATATGTGGTTATTCCATAACCGTGGAATATTTGACATGCCATGATTTTTCTTTTCTAATTTATGACTCACTTGTTTATTATTTCATATCATGTGGAATAATTATTATGATATATTGATACTTTCTATGTCATGTCTTACATGTGGATTTTTGGATAGCCTATGGAAGCTATATTTCAATTCTCAAAAGGATAGGTGGACCTAATAGAGTTAACTAGTCCCTTTGAGGGGGAGGTTGGATTACATGGATCATAGATTATGGAACTAGATATAGGGTGGATAGAACCAGAGCATGGAATGTGATTAGACAATGGGGGTGGGGGGATACATTTATACACTATTATAAGAGAGTCCATATGATATCATGGTGTTCTGATGGGGAACATCCTTGCATATGTGTGGAGTTCCATTGCATGTGTTCTATTGGGGAAAAGAAGGATTTCATGTGTCATTGGTGTGAATTTTCATTAAATGTGGGAATTGAGTTATTCCATAAAGGTATAAAATGTATTTTCCTTAAAGTTGGATGAAGTCACATAACTTTAATTATGTCATGTGATGAACACTTATGACATTCATTATGTATGGCACCGAAGTAGGTATGACCAGGGTTCATGGTAGCTTGGTTAGTACATGATTGCTCGATAGATGATTGGTTGTATTCCTGTATGAACATTTACCTTTACATCATTAAATAAACCTTTATATACATGTACTCTTCTGTTAAGGATGCAATGGTTGTGTCATGATGGGTTTATACTCACACCCTACATGATCATCTCAGTGCATGTGAAAACTACATGATTAAGGATTCGAAGAAGGGAATGGTCCCAATAGAAGATTTCTAAGCAGTTTGGAGTTAGGATATTAATTAGGCATCAATAAAGACATTAGAAAACTTCCATCTCATATTTTATTTATTTATTTCCACTTTAACTGCTTATACTTTTTGACCTACCCCAATGGGGGTTTGTTTGGTTTGAAAATGTTTGACCTGACATGACATCTAATATAACATCTTTTTATTTAATTTTCCATTAGTGTTTAGTTAAATTATGTATATGATGCTATATATTAGTGAATATATATTATTAATTAGGTTATAAAATTCCTATGATATCTCTAGACCATCTCCTATAGTTGAAAATCTCTTACTTACAAGGAGGTGCACATGAGTTCATGTGGCACTTCAGCTTGGTTCTAATGATTTGGTTTGGGGTGTTAAATTCGGTGTTTTCTATGACATCCTAGTTATATAAGGAATTTATAACTAACTTCTCCCTCTTAATTTCTCTCCCATAAAACATAATACATGCTCTGATGGAGAAGGGAATGAGGTGAATTTACAAGGTAGGAGAAGGGAATGAGGTGAATTTACATCATGGTAATGGTACCCTACTATGTTGAGAATATGATATATGGTTGTGATGTGGTGATGTGGTATGTGGCTATGGATGTGTGTTAGGTTGTTTATATGTTTTATGGCCATGCAGATGTGTGTATATGGAATGGCTTAAATAACATGGAACATATCGTTGGGGAGTGAGACATACCAAATAAATGGGGAAGTGGATTAAAGGTATATTATTGATATTTTTTATATCATGCTACTAAACCTAGATCTGATATTGGGTGAGTGAGCCATAGTTAGGTTGGGTGGTAGTTGAACTGATATAGGTATGAGTTGGTTCAACTCTTTATTCACCAATTTATTAGTAAACTATTCCACATTTTCATTGTAGGTTTTGAAGATGATCCTATTAAGTGTATTTATATACTTACCCCATTCTATATATATATATATATATATATATATATATCTATTTTTTAGATTTGGAGGGGAGAGTTGGTACACAAGATAAACAATACTATCTTTTAAGGTTCATGGATAGAGTCCATGAGTTGTTACCAAATAATTTGTTTGGTTTTTATCATATATAGTTTATAATATGTATTTAAATTCATGGATTTTTTTGGGAACTATTTTTGATCTATATTAAATAGAGTTTCTTTTTGGTTTATCTTATATTCCTTGGATTATGAGGGTAATACATTTGATTTATGTAATATATACCATCAAAGCTAGTAACCAACACATGGTCTGCCGGAGGTGGGAATCAAAATTGACTATTGTCTTCACTATAGGCCGAGGAGCGGTTCCTGGTGGGGGAAGGTAGTGATAGAGTGGTATCATATCTCTCAATAATAGTTTTTATGAGCTTTCTGTTAGGAACTAGTGATGACTACATGGGTTTGATAGGGAAAAAATATCAACAAAACATATCATGTGACGTAGAAAGGGAGATGGACCATGACACATGAATTTAGGCCCCCCTATGATCTTATGCATGGACTATAAAATTACCATAAATACTCAGAAATAGGATGTTTCTTACAAGGTAAAGAGCTAGTTCTGGTGTATGTATCATGTTTTTATACACCTATGTTTGAATTAGGATGATTACATGAAATGAAAATAAATATGAGTAAATGATATTATGTTGAATTCCATGTTCTAGGGATAGAGATTAATTTCCCACTTGAGATATAATATAAGGATTTATGGATATTAAAGTGGTTATTAGGATTCTCATTTTTATTATTTATATTGTCTTGAGATGTTTCTATTATAGTTTTTCTTTATGTTTTGTGTAAATAATTTTGTGTATCTATATATATATATTCTATTTTCACAAATATGTTTATGATTTTATGTACTTTTATTAAAGGTATATATATATAGTATTTATTTGAAACACTATGAATCAATGAACATTTTCAAAATTAAATAGTTAATATATATATATATATATATATATATATATAGAATCTTTGAAAATTTTGATACCGACTTCATGTTTTTTTATATATATTTTTTGAAAAGTATAATTTTTGTATTTAATTTGAAGCATTATTTAATATTTTTGATATGTTATTAATGTAAAGGAATACTGAGTTAGAAAAATGTCTTGTTTCATCTCCATGTTTTAATTTCTTAAAAGATATTATGTGCTAATCTAAATTTATTGAATTAAAATATTGGATGATGATATTGATTAGATAAAGAGAATGTTATATCTATGTGAGTCAAACTAAAAATATGATAAGTGTATATAGGAAAATATATTTGGAGACATGTGAGTTATTAGGGAAGGAATATTCAATAAGACACATTAGTCATCATGTTCACTATATCTCAAATTTCTTCGAGATTCTAGGTGACCTAATGAAATGCTGGTTAAATTTTTTGATTTAGTAATTACTGGACTATTAATCGTTTTCTATAAATGTTGGGTACTATTTTTTAATTGTTTAATCGAGTCTATTAAATTGGTAATGAAATGTTTTTGTAAATTTGTTTCAGAATTTAGAATGTTGATTTGAGAACTCTTCCCATATTTTGTAATAATGTGTGAAATTTTGTTTCATAATACCTTAATTTTTTAAATGATGATTCATTTTATTAGTAATATGTTATAAAAATGAATTAAAGATATGTTTTTTTATAAAGTTTATTTTTATTTTCAATGTGGTATTTGAAAAAGTTTTGGGTGTGTTTTTAAAAGGGTTTCATTGGTACCTTGATTTAAAGAATGATGGCCCAAAACATTTAATTTAAATGTTTTTTTTATTAAAAGTAAATTTTAGGGGAAAAATTGGATGTTGAGTTTAAAAAAAACATGAGGTTCAAAGAATGTTTAATTATTGAGTTAATTTTTTAAATTATGAGTTAATTAGAGATATTTATTTAAATTTTGGTGAAATAAGTTTCTATTTTATTAAATATTTTTATCAGGGTTTCCATGTGATAGGGATAGTCGATATAATTTTTTATAGAAAATATTTATGAGATGAAGAATTCAGTTGTTTTTAATGATTGATTATTTTGAGTTATTCATGTGGGTAGTAATAATGTGAATATATTTTATAGGGATGGGATGAATCGGATTTGGGAGGATTATTAGATTATGTCATTGGGAAGAGTCGATTATGTGACTAAGTAGTAGAGGCGTGGGTATGATTTCTAATATATGGTTATATATTCCTTAATATTGGAATGTGATTTAATTATTTGAATTAAACTTATTAATTATGATGTTTGGACTAAATTCATGTCATTAGAT
Organism: Viscum album; assembly: GCA_963277665.1. Taxonomy (NCBI): domain Eukaryota; kingdom Viridiplantae; phylum Streptophyta; class Magnoliopsida; order Santalales; family Viscaceae; genus Viscum; species Viscum album. Next base: position 270,589,137 of record OY728166.1, read on the forward strand.
TATTATTGGAACATAGAGAATGGAAATCAAAAGGAGGCATAAAGGGTCACAAACCAACCCATACGGTGAATCCATCAGATGCTTGAGATGACACATGACAGGGCCCGATGGGAATTCCCAATCCCCATGGGTTGGAATAAGTGCCTGAGCATCTAGGAATCACCATTTGGGAATTTGTTTTCAAAAAAATATAAGGTTTAACAAATAATAGAGATTTAATAATATTTCATAATGAGGATTCCTTATTTTGTTTTGGATTATCCAATCGATTCCTTATTTTAATAATCCCAAATTATGATTATTGTATTATAAATGGTTAATGTGGTGTATTATCAAAAAATATTTTTTTTGTATTTTTAGTGAAAATCTATTAAGTATATTCTGTGACTGAAAAAAGAAATATGTGAATGTAAGAAGGAACCTATGAATTAACGAAGGAACCAGTGACCAAAATATGGGATGCATTACCATAATAAGGGATGTTTGACTAAAAGAAAGGAATCATAGATCCGATAAAGGTAATGTCCCACTATAAGAAGGATTTTTGAATACATGAATATTTCTATGAAAATGAGAATAAATACATGACCATAAGAATAAATGATTGAGTATGATTCTACAAGTTTTATTCTAAGCATGACCATGCATAAGATAATGTGATCCGACCTTAAGTATGATTCTATGAGTTTTATTCTATCATTCCTATGGGAATCTGTGCCTATAAAGTAATAAAATAATAATATATTCTAATAGATAGTATTTGAGAAAATTAATTTAGAGAATTTAAGTCTTCAATATCCACTCACTCAATATAAGGATTTAAGAATAATTATTTGTAAACAGTTATATTGGGCATAAGTGATACATAAATTCAAATGATCCTTGAACATACAAGGAATTCATGAATCATAGAATGAAATATGGGGATAGTTTTCTATACTCTATTACCACATACAAAAGAGAAACTTCAAAGGATTGTTTCATATATACCCTCCTTTTCTTTTTTAAATATCCAACCCTGATTTAAAGTTTCAAAAATAATTTTTCAAAACAATAATACTTTGGAAAAAATTATTTCCCCTTTAAAAACATTTTTCCAAATTAAAATTAAAGAAACACAATAAAACAAACAAAAAATATACTCTAAAAATACCACACTATTTAAAGTTTTAAAATTCACATTTAAACTATTTTCAAAATCATGTATTCATTTGAGAATATATTTTGAATGAATTTATAATTAATAAACCCATTTTATACATTCAAAACACCCCTTGCTAAAATTAAAAACATTTTTTAACACTTAGAACCATCCAAACCTTTTGAAACCATTTAAAAATGAATTTTTCCATTTTAAAATTTTAAAACATTACATGAAAACTATTTTAAACTCTGAAAATATCATTATGAAACCATAATAAAAACCTAATTAATAAACATCGTACAACATTAGACCAACCAAAATGAGATTATAGACCTTGAATTAGTTTTCTGGAAGGCTTGGTGGACCATGTTCCAACTACAGAACCATCTCTAAGAGTAATATATAACCATTTATATGGGATCCACAAGGGTTATTGGGCTATGTTATCTCATGGTGTTCCACCAACTCAACTCTCATATCATCCCAAAACACAAAAAACCATCTAATCTCTCTATACCAATTTAAATTTTTTTTAATACCATCAATCAAAATAATAAAATAAAAAGATTAAAAAACCAAATCCCAAAATCAATATTCAAATCCTAACATCCCATGAAAACTTAGGTTTTATCATAAGTGGTGGTGATTATGCACCCAACCATAATCTAACTATTGAGTTCCAATGATCCTATGTCTCATCCATCAGGCATCCCAAATAGAAAGGGACACTTTTAAAACATTTTCTATCTTAATAACTTAAGATCTGATACAATTTTTCCTGAACCAACTCAATTCTTTCATCCATCAGACACCCGAGCCAGCACGTGATAGATCCCAAAGGGAATTCTAGATCCTAATAGGTTGGAAAAAGTGTCTAAGAATTTTGAAAACACATTTTTGGAAAAAATTTAACTCAAAGTAAAAAATATTTAACAAATAATAAAAGTCTAATTTTCATGGAATGGTGTATCCATACATTGGATTACTTTTCCAAATCATAGAATCATAAAATAATAAAACAATATGATATAAAATAAAACAAAATCCCATTAGCTCACCTCCAACTCTGACAATAGAAACAACCCCTGAGATCCATTACCGTGTCTCTATATATATAGTGTACTACCCATTAACAAATTATAAAAAGTAGGTATTTCCTATTTGACTGAGCTACTAGAGAACAAAAATAATTATAGAATACCTAATTGATATCTCCAAGTGATGCAAGGTTACACTCTGAAAGAACCCAGTTTTTATATAAGGTATGGATCCTTTTAAATTTGTTATAATTGTTTATTTTGGACCTTATATTGATTCTATATGACATTATAAATGTTTATTATATGTCTAGAGCTTGTTTAGAGCTCAGAAATCTAGATGGTGGAGAAAATCATTAGGCTATGTGGTTATTAGAAACTGTGCTAACCCGCCCACAAGGTCTCTCTTAACCATGAAGGGGTAGAAAGAGGGGTGAAGGAGGGTGAACAGTTTGACCTAACCATATTCCAGGGGCCACAAGCCTATGCGAAATGATTGGAGTTTCTAAAAGAGGTGATTCACAGGGTTGGCGCATGGTTTCCCTAACCTTGCAGCCTAACTATGTGAGTTCCCTCCTTATGTAGTGGGAGGCACACAATTGGTGTAATATTTATGAATCATACCTCAAGTTTCACCATTTTATAAATTTACTTAGTTTTTCCACTCTAATTTCACCATGCATGGAATATTAAATTCACATGACTTGATTATAGTCATTAGAATCTTAATCTAAGACCCTTGATATATATGTTTTTCATTTTTGGAGGTTACATCCTCAACGCTAACCACCCCAAGTAGGGGTTTTTCTTTAACTATGCCTATAGTACCTTGTTAATACTATCAATGCCACCATTTTTGTGTGTTATGAATTAAACTTTATAAATTAAAGTGTTTAGTTAAATCTATAAATTAAAAATGGATATTACATGTGAAGATATCACTTAACCCTTCTAATGTAAGTGTTCTATGTAATTTATGATTGTTTAATTGGTTAATTAGAATGTATATTACGGAAATAACATATCCTAGTTTATTATAAATGACTTATATGTGGTTGAACACAATTTTCAATCCTTGTCATGATAATGAAAGTTGAAGGAGTGAACCAAATAAATGAAATGTGATTAATGAACTAAATGGTTTCATGGACTATTAGCCATATCACATTAAAGAAAGGAAATGGATTGAACCAAATGACTTATTAATGGAATGATTATTAAATAGACTAATTATATAATGAATGAATTATAAGGTGCCTATTATATATAGACCCTGAAATCATTATAGGAGTGTTTAGGCTTGAACTAGCCTTGGATTCCCGAGGGAATTCCTTGAGCACTCATGGACGCCATTATGATTCAAGGATTCTATTTTCCACGGTTGAAACTGTATCACCCGACATAGAAGCCTAGAGTTAGTGAATTATTTCATTAAATTGGAATGATTACAAGGAATAAAATCCAAAAAGACCAACCAGTTTAGAATTATTGGAAAATATATAACATAAAGAAACCTTTCATTACCATTCAAAACATAAAATATAACATAAATAATCCATTGAGAATTCCATTATTCTCTAAGATTAACCATACATATCAGCCAAAAAACAAATCTAGGAATCTGGTAAAATAAAACATAAGAGAGGGATGAGCTTAGATACTCATTAAGGTAAACAATATAGCCGAAGAATTCATAAATAATCATAAAATTTTAAGGAAAGGTATAAAACTGAAATATAAGCCTTTTAAACATAATTTTCTGTATAACATGGCAAGAATAAATAAAATAATGCCATTTAAATATTCACATATATATTTTACTAGTAGAATAATATCATGTAGTATTAATAAATAATATCATAGTGAGGTAATTAATAATACCAAAAATCATAACCATAACATCAAGGCCTCATGCTAAGACCATATATAAACGGGTAAAAAACCAAACTAGTTTGTCTCATGAGACCTACCGATGCATCAAGGGGATATAGCGGGACCCAAAAACCACTTACTAAGTCTAATTAATTCCACTAATGAAATGGGTAAAACATAACCAAGATAAAATTTTTGTATTAAACTTGCATATAAAATGTTAATTGTTAAACCATAAACCATGAATGGTATCTAAATAGAACATTCACTATCAAACTAATCATAAACCATTCAATAAAACCTGGTAAATTATATAATAATAGATCAATATCAATTAATAATAATATCTAATAAAATTCGTTGAAATAGATGAAAATACTATATTAAAATCATTAAAAATATATTGATACAAACTCTCCTTTTTATTTGAAATCATTTATTCAAAAGTTGCGCACATATAAAAGAAGACATTTAAAATTATTTTTTTGAATCAAAGTGTCCATACCACTTTGAAACATTTTAAAGGAATTAACATTTTAAAACATTTATTTCCATATAAAAGAAATCCATAAAACCATTTTGAAAACATTTACATTAATGAGAAACATTTAGAAGAATAAATCTTTAAAACATTTAAATTGATGTTTAAGGTATAGAGTCTCTTACAAAAAGCATTAAAAATATTACTTTTGAAAACTTTTGAATGAAATTAAAATATACATAAATTTTTTGTTATAATAATTTATATACATATAAATAAATATGTATGATAATATCAATAATATTGAAGTAGAGAAAGGATTAATTCTTTAAACATTCAAAGAGTCCCATACCACTTTGAACATTTAAATAATAAGCCCAATATCTTGAAATTTATCTTTAAATACCATGTAGATAAATTTATTCATGATATAAAATATAATAGGTGCAGTACATACACCACACATAAGAAATAGGTGGTGAACATGGCTTATATCTCATGAAAATTAAAATTGAGATTAAATTCCTTTACCTTAGGTCTGATACTATCAATACATGCTAAAAAATCCAATATAATGGTTTTAAACATATTATTAAATTCTAAAAAAATCATAATAATATTTTGGATATCATATATTATTCATTTATGACTTCATATTACCTGTTTATTAATAATTTACCAGTTAAAGCAACAATTCTGTTAAAAATCGCTTTGTTTATCGTACGTGGTTTGACTTACGATTCTTGATACTATTATTTGGATCAATATTTACTTAATTAAATATTGTAAAATATTATTTATATATCATATATATTTAGTATATAAACATATATATAATATAGATATATGAAATGGAATACACTGTTTATGGAGATGGTAGGCTGTATGTATGTATGAACTATGTTTCCGTTTTCTTATCGTATTACATGGAAGAAATTAGATCAAATTTATGTATATATATATATATTATAATAGAATAATTATGTAACATATTTCTTACTTATTTATGATATATATTTTCATAAATATTTTTGAATGGTTAACATGGAAGATTAATCTCACCACATCATGGAGATGGTAAGCCGTACATGTGCGTTAGCGATGATATAATTTCCTTAATGGTATAGGGGTAAGGATATGGATGGTATTATAATTATAAATAATCAATATAATATCATATTTATTATTTATATCCATTATATTCATCATTATATCCATTGAAATAAAGTATAGATGAAAAAAAGGTTACACCACAACGTAAAGATGGTAAGTCGTACGTACACATGCATGGTGATATTGTTTTTCATAGGATGGGTAAAAGGAGGAATGTGGTTGTCCCATAATCATAAAAAAATCTCAGAATATATTATATTATGGGGTTATTACTTTATTATGAAAACAAATTTTTAAAAGGAAGTAGAAGAAGAAAATAAATTTGAAAGAGTTGGTGAAACAATTACCTCTTATTAGAGTGTCTCCTTCTGATTTGCATGAAAGGGCTCATTAGGTTGGATTTATACCAAAATTATAGACTATAGGTTGAATTTAGGGATTTTGGGAGGATAAATGTGAAGTTTTTGGACGAACTAAAGGGATTAAGAGGTGTGAATAAAATATTAGGAGTGGTTTCCTTTTATAAGAGAGGGGAGGGGCACTTCAAGAAACTCCAAAACTATTAATTTAATATATACATATTTTCTATTTAAAATAGTGAATAAGTGAGTTATTTAAAATATGAGATGATTATGGGTCTAAATAATCATATAAAGTTAATTTTAGAAATTTTTAGGTCACAAAATCAACCTTATATTTTTGATTTAACCCTTAGTAAAATAATTTAACTCTTACAGTGTCTACACGTTGTTTTACACTATAAGGTTAATATAGTTATTATAAAATATCAAAATAACCCAAATTAGATAATTTTGGACATATTTAACATTTTAATAGTTATTTTTTTTGAAATAAATATTTTTATGAATTTTATATAATTTAATAAAATATTATTTATTGTAAAATATCCTGTATGTCAATTTTGACACCGTTTATTATTTGACTTTTCAAAAACTCATAACAACTTTATTACTTCAAAAAAAATACCTTAAATATTACATAAAATGTCATATTAATCCAAAAAATTCATGCATGGCATAGAATATTTCAAATGATATTTTTTTTAATATTATTAATATCATTTATTTCATTATTCCTTTACTAAATCAATTTCCGTATCATCATTGTTTCACAATGTAATTTAATAATTTATTTTATAAAATTAAAAATAAATTACCATGATGTAGATACGAATTTTATATTTATGATTACTATTTATAGTCAACCATATCACTTATATAACCTCATATTAAAAATTATATAGTTATTAAAATTTGAATATGAAATTTTTATCTTTTCTTTAAATAAAATATAACAAATGCCCTAATCTTACAAAAGTGGCTTAAAAAGGATAATATTTTAGAATTAATGTTTATTTTGGTAGAAAAATACTTATCAAATTAAAGTAGGACAAGTTTTAGTGTAATTATATATTATTATAATTTTATTTTTACCTTCAATTACCCTTTTTATCTTTAACCATAATAAATAAAATTTAAAAGTTACTATTCACCAAAAATTATTTTGATCCTATTAGACAAAATTTTTCATACTAATTACTTCAATTTATTTTAATTTCTCAAAATTCAATTTACATAAGTGGTAAAATTATGTTTAATGCTAATCCCACAGATGTGGCTAGAAGGCGGGTAAAAGAGACATTCAAAAGATCTATAAAATTTTATATATAATTCTATTATAAAAGTGGTTCAAATGAACTAAATTTTATTAATATATTTGTTATTTTTTTTTTGTTAATTTAAAATCAATTTAAAGTAAAAATAATATTTAAATGAAAAATCCGTTTTTTAACAATAAGGCAATAGTTTTGCACTATTCATCGAAAATTGAATGGTTTTAGAAAAATATAAAAAATTCACCCTATTTTAATTCTGATATCCTGAATTCAAAAATTATGTCTATTTTACCAAATTAAATTTCTAAGAGTGTCTAAAATTAATTTTATTATTACTAACAAAAGGACATAAAAATTAGTTCCTTTAAGAAAATAGTATTTCCAAATATATAACTATTTTCCCAAAACTTATACAGTTCATTATAAATACATTTTATTTTTATGAAAACATTATCAGTAAAATTTAAAAATTATTTATTACTATTAATATTTCTATATTTAATGGTTAAGTTATAAATATTTCATTTAAATAATTATAATACTATATTGTTGTTTCAATGAAACTTAATCTTTCATGTAATGCAAACCAAGTTAGTGTTGTGTAAAGTATAAGCTATTTAATTTCTTTAAAAAGATAACATAGTATGAAATCTTGGAGTGTTACATTCTCCACTACTTTAATAAATTGCGTAATAGCAATTTGAAATTGGACTTTGAAAATAAAATTTTTATACTAGAAAGTACCTTTGTGGAAAAACCACATCAAAAATAAGCTTAAAAAAGGTTTAATTTAAAATAAAAAATAGAAGTACAAAAGTTACCAAATATGACATATACAAGGGTTCCATGTAGGAAAATTCAAACATGAATGAAAAATCTAACCATCATGTACTGATGGAGAGTGATAGAGAACATTGTTTGGATAAAGTTAATAATCACAAAGCTATAAATCTACAGTGATCTAAGAGACCATTTGATTCACCATAAAAGAATGTATTAAGATAAAATATTTGGTTTCAAGATCCTTTCCATAGAGTTGAGGAATTATTCTACTATTTAAATAAGCACTTACTTTATTTTAGTCCATTTCAGAAGCATAATCTTTTCCTTTGGTTGTGCTTTGATCTATTTTCACTTCATCCCTTACACCTAGAAATGAAAGTTCAAAATGATTTTTTCACACCAGAAGCAATTTTGATAAATCACAAGGCTTGAAAGTATTTCCTTATTCCTCTAAATGTTTACTAACATAAAAAATGTTATCCCAAATTATCCAATAAATCATACTTTAACCTCAAACAATAATATCCAATGTTCCAATTACTCCATTAAAACCTTAAGAATTTTCCAAAATACTTATATCCAAATTAGTCTAAAAAGTTATCTAAATTTTCAAAAATCAATCGTTACATCAGATTACCCAAAAAACATAATGTAACTATTATTAACACATATCAAATATTTGATCACTATAAAAACCTTAATGAAATAGCTCATGCATCAGAATCCTTAAAGAAAAATTATAGTAGTACAATCCTCATATATTGAATAATTTTTATAACCAGTACATTGATAATAAAATATTCAAATGAAATAATTATTGAATATGCATATTAATCATTCCCCTTCATCTAAAATAGTAGAATAACTGGATCATTTTCCAATACCATCATTTAAGATATATTACTTTGATGCACGAGACATTTATTTTCATAGTGTCCCATATATTTGTAGTGGAATCATTGGAAATTGAATTTTTTCTTCTTTACCTTACAATAAAATACATGGTATCATTTGTCTCCACACTTATAAAAAACTCCCGTTCCCTTCAATCATTTTCCAGGGTGATTCCTTCCACAATTATTACATGTGGGAAAATCCTTATTTCCCTTCTTCCCTTTATATTTATTTTTTCTATTCCATCCTTTTCTTCTCATTCTTCCCTTCACAACCACATGATAATTCTATACTTATCTCATTAGAACATGATAATATTTCATCATATGATGATAATACATGGGAGACTATTTTACTTCTAAATATTGGATTAAGTCCATAAAAGATATCATCATTCTTACTATTTGGATTATGTGCATTGGTGGAGTTCACATTACATATTCTAGGTTTCATTTATAAATAATAAAATATATTAAATTAAATCATAAAATAATTTATAATCTCAAAACTAGTGAAAAAGTTAACATAAATTGAAAAATTTATATATAAATAATATCAAAATCATAAAAAATGGTTCCTTTAGGGAGATATTTACTTTTAAATTGTTCATAATGGTTTGTGAAGAAAATGTTAATTATCCTAAGTATATCCCTTAGGAGTGTAAAAACAGGTTTGCATTAAATCCCATTTTCATGTACGAGGTTACCCTGAGTCAAGCACGAAGCACCTTGTCAGATTTATTACTCCTTGGTATATTTGATCCAAAACCGGGTCCACTTGTAGTATCCAGACATGGACGTATTTCTAGGAATTCACACATAATCTCTACCTTAACTAAAATATAGGATATTCTTCTATACTTATACTCAAAGTCTATATTAGGGTCATGTTCCCTAATTTATGTTTTTGAAATCTAATTTACATGTTTCTTTATAAATTTCTTTTGATACCAAGTATAACGCCTCGACCCAAGAATACCAGAGTTGGTTCATTATTTTAATAAATTGGCATGATTATATAGAATCCAATCTTGAAGGAACAATCAGTTTAGTGGTTTTGTATAATATATTACATAAATTAACCTTATATGAAAATAAAAAACATAAAATACAACACATATAATACTTTGAGAACACCATTATTCTTCTATATTAAGCACGTATATCAATCATAAAAAAAATTCTTGGCATCTTGGACAAATAAAACATAAGAAAGGGGGGAGCCCATATGCTCAGTAAGGTAAACAATATAGCAGAAGATTTCATAAATAAGCATAAACTTTTAAGGAAAGGCATTAAACTGAAACACAAGCCGTTTTAACATAATCTTCAGTATAAAATGGCAATAATAAATCAAATTGTTCCATTTACACATTCACATGGACATTATAGTAGTTTAATAATCACATGTAGTATCAATAACTAATCTCATAATGTGGTAATGCATAATTCCAAACATCATAACCATACCTTCAAGGCCTTGTGCTAATACTATACATAAACAGGTAAAAAACAAAACTAGTTTGTCTCAAGAGACTTACCGATTCATCGAGGGGATATATAGGTCCCCACTCATCAATTACTATATAAAATGAATTACTCTTATGAGAGGGGTAAAACATAACCAAGATAAAAATTCTTATTAAAACTAGCATACAAAATATTAATAGTATAACCATAAACCATGAATGGTATCTAAAGAGCACATTAAAAAAAAAAATCATAAACCATTCAATAAAATATGGAAAATGTAATCATAATAGATCAACCTCAATTAATAATAAGATTAAATAAAGTATTTTGACATAGATGAAAATACTGTATTAAAACCATTAAAAATATCATGAGAAAAATTCCCCTTTTTCTTTGAAATCATTTATTCCAAAGCCTCACACTTATAAAAGAATAAATTTAAAAAGATATATTTGATCAAAAGTGTCGCATTATAATTTAGATATTTTTAAAGGAATTAAAATTTTAATTCATTAATGTACATATAAATAAATCCTGATAATCATTTTTAAAACATGGACATTAATTAGAAAAATTTAGAAGAATAAATCTTTAAAATATTTAAAATGATGTTTTAGGTAAAGAGTTCCTTACATAAAACCTTAAAAATATTCCTTTTGAATTTTTTTTAATGAAATTAAAAATGTACATAAAATTTTCTTTATAATCCTTTATATACATATAAATAAATATTTATGATAATATCAAGAATATTGAAATGGAGAAAGGATTAGTTCATTAAACATTCAAAGTATCCCATACCACTTTGAGCATTTAAATAATAAGCCCAATATCATCAAATGAATATTTAAATACAATGAATTAAAATTTATTCATGATATAAAATATAATAGGTGCATTACATACACCACACACAAGAAATAGCTGGTGAACATGGCTTATATCTCAGGAAAATTAAAAGTGAGACCTAATTCCATTATCTTAGGTCTAATACTCTCTGTACGTGTCCGAAAATATTATATAATGGTTTTAAAAATATTATTAACTTCTAATAGAATAATAATAATATTTATTATATAATATATTATTCATTTATGACTATATATTTACCATTTATTAAAAATTTCAATGTTAAAGAAACATTTCGGGTAATAATTGCTTTGTTTATCGTACGTGTTTTGACTTTTTATTCTTAATATTATTACTTATATCATTATTTAATTACTTATATAATGTAAAACTTGATTTATATATTATATATATTAACTATATAAACATATATTAAAGATATATATATGAAATGGAATAAACCATTTATGGAGACGGTAGACCGTACATACACATAAACACAGTTTCCATATTCTTATTGTATTACATGGAAGAAAGTAAATGAAATATATGTATATATATAATATTACAGTATGATTATTATGTCAAATATTTATACAGATTTATTATATATATTTTTATAATCATTCTTGAATGGTTAACATAGAAGATGAATCTCATCGCGTCGTGGAGATAGTAAGCTCTACGTATGAACGAGTGACATTATCATTTACTTAATGTTACAGGGGTAAGAAAATTGATGGTATTTTAATTATAAATAATAAATATAATATAATATTTATTATTTATATCCATAATATTCATCATTATTCCCATTTAAATAAATTATTGATGAAGCACAATTTACACAACGGCGTGGAGACGGTAAGCCGTACGCACTTATGCATGGTGGTGTTTTTTTTCATAGGATGGGTAAAAGGAGGAATATAGTTGTTCAATAATAATAAAAACATATCAAAATATATTATATTCTGGATTTATTAATTTATTATGGAAAAAAATTTGAAAAAATAAGTAGAAGAAGAAAAGAACTTTGAAAGAGTTGGTAAAACAATTACCTCTTCTTCGAGTATCTGTTTTTGATTTGCACAAAAAGACTCCATAGGTTGGATTTTTGCCCAAAATATGGCCTCTAGAATGAATTGAGGGAATTTATAAGGAGAAATTGGTAGGTTTTGGTCGAACTAAAGGGCATTAGATGTGTGAATAAAAGAGAAGGAGATGTGCCCCTTTATAATAGAGGGGAGGGCCACTTTAGGAAACTCTAAAACTATTAAATTAATATAAACTGATTTTTGATTAAAAATAGATCCAAAGTGAGTTATTTATAATATGAGACGATTATGGGTCGAAATAATCTCATCAAATTACTTTTATAGATGTTGATGTCACAAAATTAACCTTATCTTTTAGATTTAACACTTAGTTAAACAGTTTAACTCTTAAAGTGTATATTTCCCGTTTTTACACTATAGGGTTACTATAGTTTTTATAAGGTATCAAAAGAACCCGAATTGGATAATTAATTTAATATTTGACATTATAATTGTTATTTTTCTGAAATATTTATTTTTATGAATTTTATATCATTTAATAAAATATTATTTATTTTCAAATTTCATTTATGTCAATTTTTAACCAATTTATTTTTTGACTTTTTAAAAACTCATAAAAACTTGATTCATTCAAAGAAACAACATTAAAGCATCCCTAAAATGTCATATCAATCCAGAAAACTCATTTATGGCATAAAATATTTCAAATTATATTTATTTTAGTATTATTAATGTCATTCATTTCATTCTTCCTTTAATAAATCAATTAATGCATCACTGTTGTGTTACTATTTAATTTAATAATTTATTTTATAAAATTATAAATAAATTACAATAATGTAGATAATAATTTTATCTTTATAATGAATATTTATAGTTGACCATATCACTTATATTATATCATATTAAAAATTATATAGTTATTGAAATTTAAATATGACATGTTAAAGTCTTATTTAAATAAAATATAATAAATGTCCTAATATTATAAAAGTGACATAAAAGGATTATATTTTCATAATAAGGTTTATTTTGGTCGAAAAACACTTATCCAATGAAATTAGGACCTGTTTTAGGGTAATTTTATATTATGATAATATTATTTTTACCTTTAATTTCCCTATTTACCTTTAACCGTGGTAATTTTTTTAAAAGTTAATATTAACCAAAAACTATTTTGATCCTATTAGACAAAATTATTCATAATTATTACAACCATGTATTTATATTTTTTTTTAAATTTAATTCATAGCATTAAAATTACTTTCATTGCTAATCCCATAGATGTAGCTAGAAGGTGGGTAAGAGTGACATTAAAAAGTTAAATAAATTTATATATCCAATTCTATTATAAAAGTGGTTCTAATAAACTAAATTGGATTAATATATGTATTATTTATCTATTGAGACTTTAAAATCAATTTAAATTAATAAATTATTTAAATTAAAAATTCAGTTTTTAACAGCAAGGAAGTATTTTTCACTATTCATTGAAAATTGAATGTTTTTTTTGAAAAATACGAAAAATCCACCCTAAGATTATTATGATATTATGAATTTAAAAATTATTTCTATTTTAGAAACTTAAATTTATAAGAGTTTCTAAAATTAATTTTATTTTTGTTTACAATAGGACATAAAATGTAGTTCCTTTAATAAAATAGTGTTTCTAAACATATAACTATCTTACCAAAACATATACATTTCATTATAAATATGTTTTATTTATGGGATAAAATTATCAATAACTTTTGAAAATAATTTATTACTTTTTATATTATAATATTTAATGTATAAGTTATAAATATATCATTTAAATAATTATAATACTAAAGTGTTGTTTCATAGAAAATCAATCTTGCAAGTAACGCAAGCCAAGTCGGTGTTGAGTGAAATATAAGCTACTGAATTTATTTAAAAGGATAAAATAATATGAAATATTAGGGTGTTATAGAAACCCACCTTATAACCCAATCCTTTTCCATTAGTGGATACCTAGTATGGCACCATACGATCTATCCATCATCATTATAGGAATCCTTAGATACAATCCTTAGATCTAGCATGATGTATATATCCATTTGGTGCCTTGGATACACCATTGGACCTAGTAATTACTTATCCTATTTGAACTTGGATGAATTACTTTGACTTGGTTAGAATGAATTTATTGTGTAAAAAAGAAGGCCTTTGAGCCATATGGGATAGGGATACATGCTGGGGGTTGTGCATGGTATATGCACGGACAGAAGGTGGATGTTATTCATGTTTATGATAACCAAAAATGATGATAATGTGATATAAGGTTATGATGTGGTAATGTGCTATATAGTTTTATATGTATGATTATGATGGTGATATGTTATGTGGTTATGTGAATGTATGGATATATAATTGATTGAAGCACATGAAATATTCTATTTGGGTGAGAGAGAAACTAGATTAGCGGTGAAGTGGATGCCCAGTACGATCTTGACTTTTTTTTTGATATTGTGAAACTATTTTAAGATGTGATATTGGGAGGGTGAGAATTAGTGATATTTGGTTGTTTTTGACATGAAATATGTATGTTTTAGTTCTACTATTTTCTCAATGAGACATTAGAATTCTTCTTCTACATTTCTATAAGAATTTTTGAAGATGATCAATCTTATTATACATATATTCTCACCCCATTATATATATATATATTTAATATTTTTAGAAGCGTGTTATTTCCCAGGCTAGACATTAATATCTCTTGGTTTTCATGGCTGTATTTTTTGAGTTGATTCTATAGGATATATTTCAAATTTTTACCTAGAGTTTATCCATTGTATAATTTTTTAGGCATTTTTGGGATTCATGCTTTAATCTATATCAGATGGAGTTGATCAGTGGTTTATTTTATATTCATATAATTAATAGTTTAATTCCACCCATTTGGGTGTGATATATCCCTAATTAAATTCTATAATCCATTCCCTACTAAAGGTAGGCTTTAGGGGTAAATCTCACCATAACTGTAGGTCTAGGAAGGGTACCTAGTGGGGGGAGGGTCATGAAAGAATGAACACCCATAATAAGCATAAACCTCTAAATACAATGCTTTAATTATGATCTCATGAAAACATTTTACCCTATTGATTTTTTTTGTGGAAGAATATGAATCTCAATATTCCTTTCTTATCCATATCTTATACGAACTAGTATTTGAAATAAACTATATTTAACAAAAAAACGAGAATTTTTTTAAGAATAATATCACTTTTATTACCTCAACCAATGATAAAGATATATTTTACCTCATAAAGATATCTTAAAATTGAATCTTTTTTTCCAAATATTTTTATTTAGGGATTGAGTTTATATAACATCTTTAATTTTTAACTTATAAGAAACCACTGAATTATTTTTATTAGGGTTCCCATAAATAGAACTCTTTTATAGAAGAAAACTTTATCTATGGTTAATTAACAATAATCAATATTAATTATCCAATTCACATTGATATATCAAAAAAATATTGATTAAATTTAAATCATAAAGTATTAAAAAATAAAAATAACATTTAAATTTCCCTAAAATGAATTTAATTTTATAAGAGATTATTATTTTGGTTTAATTTGGTAGAGACCTCACACCATCAAAACATATATGAAATTAATCTAAAAGATTTCAAGTATTAGATCATTCTAATAATATTTCTAAATTCAAAATGGATAATTTTCATTTGATCATATATATATATATCATCATTTCAACATAAATTAAAGTATAAATGGATTTTTACTCATATGATAGAAACTTAATCAATTATTCCATTCATGCAAGATATTATATAAGAAAAGGTAATAATTTATTTACATAATTTTAAATACTAGGAAATCATTCATTTATCTATGAAATTACTCTTCATGAATAATCATTATTACGAAGGAAAACCCTTGCAATCATTTTTTTATTTAATAAAAAAATAATAACATAAGAATATAATATAATAGTATATAAATTTCAAAAGTATTCATTAATTTATATAATGTTGACTACCATTAAATTATTGAAATTAAACTCTTTAAAAATGTTTCTATATTATAATAAAATGATTCTGGGGCTTGATTAATATTTTAAAAATCCTCATTCAATATAAAATCATAAATATCATCATCCACAAGAAAAAATAATTATGTTATTCCCTATGAACATTATCATCAATGTTGTAATTACAGAATACCAATTTTAAATCATTTTAGAATATATTTTTACATTATTTGAAAAAATATGTCAAGGATATCTGTAGTTGATGACCAACTATATATTTCTGAAAAAATATCACTGTAATTAATCTATTTAACTTGTGAATAATCTTTTCACACAATGTATAAATTATTCCTAGCCACATTACCTTTCTCATGCAAGCTTGTGTTAAAAATCCAACTTAGTTAAACTAAAATTATTAATTTTAGTATTTAGAAAAAATTATCAAGTGCTAGTAATATTAATAGAATTTATTTACTAATATTTTAAAATAACCCATTATGAAGACCCCAATTCCAGTATCCTAAAGTTTGTGGTAAATTTACTTATTTGTAATAAGAAATAAGATATCCCATTCCGAATGAAAAAATATATCAATAGTCTTGTTAAACTATATATATAATTTTATCTCACATAATATTTGAAAAAAATAAGTTACAACATAGTGAAAATAAATATTCTACGTCCTTAAACTCATTTAAATATTCCTTATATATATCCTGGTAAAAGAAAAAAAATAAAGGGTGAGATCAGATGAACCATAAGGGTTATGTACAGTAGAATCTATCATGAATCAATAAGTCATAATCAAATGGAAAGGTAAATAAGTAAAAAGAAACAACATTTCATTAATGAATTGGTTATGAATAATTAATATACTAGGAAAAAATGATGTTCAAATAATTCCATATAAATAATCACATGGTCATAAAGCTAATACATGGATAATATAAATACATTAATATGATGGATAATAATAATTTAATTCTCAATTATCTAAATTTTTTATAGTGGATTTCATGATATCAAACATGATGATATCTATACTATCAAGACCTCACATCAAGATTTCTTAAAACTATGAGTAAATACCCATTTAATGTCATATTAATGATTTGTCTAATAATATATATTGATTCATAGATGGGATAAATAAATTGGGTCCCCCTATCAATGCATGCATAATGAATTCCTTATATATATAATGATTAATTTAATTCATTAACAATATTCCGTATCAAAAAATATCCATATTGAGTAAAGAATATGAATTATAAATAATTACCTAGTCAATCAAATAATTTTAAAAGTAAAACATAATCATTAGAAATGGTATATGATTTAGGAAATAATAATATCCATGATTTTTATAATATATATATTTTAGGTAAATATAATGTAAAATGATCACAAGAAAGTAAATGTTTCAAGAAAAAATTATTGAATAAAAAAATCAATCAAGAAATTGAATGTTAAAACTTTACCAGGTCAAATTGATCATAAACCAGCTAGAGAAAGAATTAGGGTAGAATCATTACTACATATCCCCAGTGTAACATAAGTAAAATAAATGGTTGTTATCATTGTTTAATAAAAATACCATAAAAATATCATTAAAAACATTTTAGAGGAAAGTATCTATTTCACTTTGAAAATAACTTTTAAAAATTAAAAATTTCAGGAATATTATGGAAAATATTTTCTTTGAAAATAACCTTTAAAAAATGTAAAGGAAGCATCAAAACTATGAGTGGTCATGATATAAGGTATATTTTAATCATGCTGAGTGCACTAAAACAAATATTTCTTTCACATTATCGATAAAAAGTTAAATGATACATTTTAAAAAAGGATTAAAATATTAATTTTAATCAATTTTGTGAAAATTAAAAAATGGTTAGAGAAATAATTAATAAATTATTGGATAATATTAAAAATATTATTTAAAATATTTTAATGAAAATACCGATATAGAGGAAAAATCATTTTTGACTAAAAAGAGAAATAATAATGGTTTTTCTCAAAAACAATTACTCTATAATTTTCAGTACCAAAGAGATAAAGATGGTAATTTTTTTATAAATTTCATGAATAAACAAAGTAGAAGAAAATATATTATTTTTAAGATATAAATATCAAATAATTCCCTCAATGTAGACTTAAAGGTAAGAATCATGAATAATGATGTGATTGTGAAATAAACCCTTATAACTTTGGTAACTTTCAAATCATAACCACCAAGAAAGAAATATCATAAAATGAACATTAAATAACATGAATATAAATTGATTCATGAAATAAATTACAAAAATATAAGTAGATACACATCATATAAACAACTCCATGCAAAATACCAAATATGTTTCGATAGAGTGGAAATTAAAACGAAATCTCTTATAACGGTCAAACCATTAAAGTGAGGATTAATCAATGAATTGATTATCTGTATCAAATTTAAATCCACAAAAAAGATTTAAAATAAAAAATAAAATAATCAAAATACATTACACACATAATCATAGAATATCAAAGTTATAGAATAAGTAATATAACCCAAGAAATAAAATTGAGTTATGAAATTACTTACCTCTTGGTAAATTTCAATTCAAATTAAATTGGATGAATAAATTAAAATTAAAACTTAAAATACCACGAATAAAGACTGATTAATGATATTACAAGTAAAAGGTTCATTATATACACTATAAAAAAGAAATTATGTGTATAATAATAAAATATGCCTCAATGAAGGGAGATTGAGATGAAATCCATTACATGAAATTTTCATTTAGTTGATCATGATTTAAATTCCTTTATACTGGGTTTAAGAATGTTATTAATTTATAAAAATAAAATATTCATATTTTTAATATCATATATGACCTTCTTATAACATCTTACTACTCATTTGTTAATAGTATTTCATCATTACCATTGTTTTTAGTGTTATCTAATTCATTTTCTCTTTCATGTTTTGTCATGCAATTCAGGTCCTTAAGAAATTGATATAGAAACATAATAAAAATAATGATATTAATGTTGTAAATATCACATTTATTCGTAATTTACCTTTTTATAACCATCCTTGAATGTATTACAGAGAAAATGAATCACATATTTTCATGGAGATGGTAGGACCTACACATGTATGAGCGACAATATCATTCCCTTAATGGGTGAAAAGGTAAAAAATTGGATGATATATTAATTATAATAAATTAATATAATGTCATATGTATTATATATATTCATTAATTCCATCATTATGACTATTTGTGTGAATAGGCGATGGAAAAAAATTACATCGATTCGCAAGGCTGTAGTTCATTGTACACTCAAGAAATGGATTTGTTTCCCCTTTGATGAAGAAGGACATGGATAAATATTAGGCCATAAAAATAATAACATCAAATTATATTACATATGATTATGTTTTTATATTACAATTATATAGACATAATTGAAGGTGGTAAAAGAAGAAGTAAAAAAGAAAGAGTTTGGTGAAGACAATTACCATCACTTAGAAGAACATCATTTGGATATCTTCTTAAGGACCCTAGGGTTGGAATTTTAGAAATAAAAGAAAATATATAATGTGTATAATTATATTTTATATAGATTTTGGAAAGTTTTTGTTGAGATAAATTTCTTTATAAGTTTGAATACGTGATGGGATGAGGCACCCTTTTAGAACTGAAGAGGAGATGCATATTTGTAAATACCCAAAATGATTCAATAATGAAAGGTCAATATTAACCAAAGTGCCTCAATAACTGAAAAAATGTATTTTAGGGAAGATATGTTTGATCCAAACCTCCACTATATAAAAGAAACAAGTTTTAAAAATTTTATTCCTTTATCCTCTAAGTTTACTTTTTTTTACATTTTTTTTCCGATGGTAACTAGTTTATTTATTTACCTAGGTAATTTATCATTCAGGCCTAAAACTTTATTGTTATTATTATATAAAATTGAAATCTAATTTATCACATAAAATTATTATGTATTTTGAAAAATAATTTTAATATAGGTGCATGTAACGCTTGAAACCCTATTTTAACCTTAAGTGCAGTAATTATTATTTTTTTCTTTAATATTAGTTATGAATAAAAATTATGTTAGAATTATTAAATTATATAAATCATTATGATTAAAAATATCTGAAAAATTTTACTAAATTCAATACCAATAAGCAGAATAAATTCATTTTATAGTAATCTTGGAAAATGCGATGAAAAGAGATTTTTTAAGAAAATACATTTTCGAGAAAAAGAAAAACTTATGTTAACTCAATGATTAATAATCACTATTACATTAATTTTAATTAAATAAAAAAGACATATAATCTATAAATTTAATTTTAATATTTCCTTATCATTTTTTTAATTAGTTAAAATAGAGAAACATTATGCATTTAAAAACAATTTAAAAAATATGGGTTTTAAGCATAAAATCAAACATAAATGAAAATCTTGTATAAAAATGACTCAGATTTAATTAATTAAATTAAATATAACTAATAATTTATTATGTTACTATTAAATCAAATTAAAATCATTATAGTAATTTTGAATTTCTTAATTTATTTAAATTAAGTTATAGTTTTTAAAAAAGCGGTATTTTTCACTATTTACTAAAAAATCACTTTTTCCAGAAAAATAGAAAATTTTCACTATATAGTAATTTTGAAATGATAATTTCAACAATTAAGTTAATTTTTTACAATAAAATTTCAAAAATTGGAATAATTTAATTGTATTATTTTCTCACACAAACTAATAAAAATATTTTTGATGAAAAATATATTTTTTGAAGTATGTAAAGGATTTATTAAAAATTAAGTCCTTATATACCAATATATTTTATTTTTTCAAAATATTTATACCTAATGTTTTAAAAATGTATTCCTATTTATACTAAAAATTTTAATGATCAGTTCATAAAAATCACATTTTAAAAGTATCTCGTGGTTCATTTAGGCCTAGTGTTGCATTTCATATGTTCTATAGAACATAGTCTTCATTTTAAAAACCACAGGTGTAAAATTCTCCCCGCATTCAATAAATTTAAACATCACAATTGAAACATACACTCAAAAGTTAGGAGTTTTATATTTGAAAATTCCTTTGTGAAAAAATACATTGTGAAAGGGTTAATAAAAATTCCTCTTAATAACAAAGTTCATTTGGAATAACACATATAAAGGTTTCCAAGTAGAAAAACCTTAGTGGGAAGTGAAAATTTAGACATGTAATAAAAAACTAATGCCTTAAGAAAAATTTAGAGTGATAGAAAACAGAGACGTGAGGAAGTTAACAACCACAAGGCCATAAATCTGGGATGGATGAGGAGACCATCAATTCATAAAAAATGATGGTAAAAGGATAATATTTTTATTTTAAGGACCTCTTCAAAAAAATTTGGATTTATTTTACTATATTTAATATTAAAATAATGAAATATACTTATTTGATATATTTATATTTAATAAGAACAATTTTATCTTTTTTGTTTTGAATCAATGATTACCATTTATCCACATCCCCTAAGAGGTGATAAACTATTGTGACATTTTTCTCCCTTTTAATACTTCTCAAAGTGAGAAATATCTTCTCTAAAGAGATTATCCATTTCTATAATAAAAATGAATTTTTCCCATTTAATTATAGAGGTTGATGATGCATTAAGTGTTATAACACTATTACACCATGTTTTGGATCTATAAGAAGATCTATACGAGCTAGGTTATTGGTCATAACCTGAGTCAACTTCCCCAAAATAGTTTTAATTTTTTTATCTCCAGCTAAAGATCTTGTTATAAATTCAATATCTTTCCTAAGAGAGAAATCCCTAAATGAATTATGTGTGTTGATATAGTTCTTATTTTTTCCACCACGGTCCATTTCTAAACATTAACATACACTAGATTAGGTCATAACATTATGCATCATAATTTATAATCTGAAAACTAGTGAAACAATTGACATAAATTAATAAATATATGCATATCTAGTATCATAATCATAAAAATGGTTTCTTTAGTATTGTTTTCAATTAATAAAAATATTTTAAAATCCTTCATAATGGTTTATAAAGAAAATTTGAATTTTACTGAACATATCTGTAACGCCCCGACCCCAGTTACCCAGAGTCGGTGCATTATTACATAACATTGGCATGATCACAAGAAAGATCAAATCTCGAAAGACCGATTGGTTTAGTAGCCTTGGAAACACTAGATATATTCATAAGTTTTACATTACATCATAAAATGAAAAACTAATACAACAACATAATGTTTCCACAATCCACACTATTAACCCCTCATAAAATCCCTGCAGGTCATTCATAACTTACTTCTTCACATCCTGGGAAAAATAAAACATAGAAAAGGGGTGAGCTCAAATTCCCAATAAGGATAACAATATAGCGGAAAATTTTATAAATAAGAATAAACATTTAAGGCAATGCATTACTAAAACAAAAGCCTTTTAAACTTGAACTTCAACATAAAATGACAAAGGTAAAAATGAAATAATGCCATTTAGTTACTCACATGGATATTCTACTAATCGAATAATCACATGCAAAAATCAATAACCACTTTCATAATGTTGGAATGCATAATGCCAGACTATCATAACCACATAGCCAAGGCCTCGTGCCAAGACTACAAATAAGATTTTTTCAAGGCCTTGTGCCAAGACACTAGTTTGTCTCATGAGACCTACCGATGCATCGAGGAGCTATAGCGGGCTCCACCCGTCACATATTAAGTCCAATGCATTCCCATATGAAAAGGTTTAAACATAACATAAACATTCATATTAAAACTAGCATATGAAATGTCAATACTTTCACCATAAACTATGAATGGTATAAAAATAGCACATCCACAGTCAAACATATCACAAAACCTTCAATACAATATAGAAGTTTTCTATCATAATAAATCAACTTCAAATAATCTTAAAATCCATCAAAGGATGTTGACATAGATGAAATCAAAAATTCTTTTTAAAGAAATATCTCCTTTTATTTTGAAATAATTTAAGATCCATATAAAATAAAACATTTCTTTGAAAATATTCTCATAAGATTGTAAGGGAAGCTTTTAAGATTTTATAACGGCGGAAAATAGCCGCACCCGCCGTATAAGTTAAAAAAAACATTCTTACCTTAATTCTGTTGAAAAGGTTAAAAAGGACCTTGTTTTGAAAACGACTGAAAGATTCCTTTATAAACCACTTATAAAAGTCAAAAAGGGTATAAATGACTTTAACTCATATTCTAGTAAATAGTAAAAATATTTTGAAATGCATTTTTAAGAAACATGGATGTGGATGATAAAGAGATCCCAGTAGATTATTACGTATAAACAACCTTGGATAATGAAGAGGTTGTAAAGTAAACCGTTACCTTGTACTTTTCCTTGGTTGGGGTAGGTTAACCTCCTGTATAATGGTTAAATAGTTTTTATTAAATTATACAAGAATCATATATAATAATATGATATCATATATGATCTTTTAACATTGATTTGTTAATAATATCTTAGAATTATCGTCGTTTCGGGAGTTAACTTACTCAATTTATTTTATATGTTTTGTTACATAAGCCATGGTTGTTGTATCCTATTAATATCCAGAATGATATCTAGTCCTTAAACATCATTTTTAAATCATAAAATGATAATTATACTTGAATGGATACGATGGAGAATGAATCTCATCGCGTTCGTGGAGACGGTAGTCCGTACGTACGCACGAGCCACAATATCATTCTTTTGATATTAAAATAATATATAAATGGACGGTATATCATATATACAGAATCATTAACATGTTATATTTATTATTTACATGAGTTATACATCATTATTATACCCATCCAAATAATATTATATTGAATAACAATTACACCACGATGTGGAGACGGTAGTCCGTACGTACGCACGTATGGTGACATTTTATTCAAAGGGTGGATAGAATACTGAATATGGTTGTACCATATTTATAATAACATCACAGTATATGTGAGATACTGGAGTTATTATTTTAGAATGGTAAGAACAAAGGAAGAAGAAGTGGAAGAAGAAATGAACTTGGAGAAGGGTGGTGAAATCATTACCTCTTCTTCGGGTTCTTCCTTTTGATTTGATCAAAAGGGCTCCTTAGGTTGGCTTTCTGATCAAACTAAGGCCTCTAGGTTGTAGTGAGGTATGTTGGGAGAGTATTTGGGTAGAGTTTGGCCGAACCAAAAGGCTTTGAAGGTGTGAATAAATGAGAAGGAGGAGTGCCCTTTTATAAGAGGGGTGAGGGGCACCTTTGGAAAAGCTAGAAATATTAATTTATAATAAATTCATATTCGGTTTATAATGGCTCCAAAGCTTATTATTCAAAGGTTAAGGTGGGGATAGGTCGAAAAACACTCAACCAATAGAATTTAGACAGGTTTGGGTACTTATATTAACCTTATCTTTAAGTATTAACTCTAAGTTAATTAGTTTCACTTTTACAATGTCTCTTTGTATTTTTATATAATATGGTTAATAAACTTACTATATACATCCAAGAGACCCCCAAGTGGTACATTAATGATGAACCTATCATGATATAAGTCTCTTGGCCGAACCTTAGATTTTTAGGAATTTAATATCAATTAATAATATAATATTTGTTTTAAGAACTCTTTTATGTCAATTTTGACACTATTCAATAGTTGATTTTTGTGAAACTCATAACAGATTGATTACTTCGAACAAAGTCAATTAAATCAATCCTAATATATCATATTATCCTAGAAAATTAGTTTAATTCATTAAAAGTTTCATATTATATTTATTTGGGTATTTATAATATCAATTATTTTAATTTTTCACTATTATAGTAATTACTACATCATCATTGTGTCATAAATAAAATAAATTATTTAATTTTTAAAAATTATAAATAAAATATCATTATGTAGGAAATCTTTTTATCTTTCTAATGAATATTTATAATCTAAAATCCAACATATATAACCATATTTAACAATTGTTTTTCTAAAAGATATATGCTTGTGTCATTTTTGTATTCATTTTAACTTAATTAAAATAAAGTGTCATTATCACTTACAAGTGGATCCATGGGGTCCAAAAATAGACCCAAAGATTCCCATGGTCGACCATGTATCAACCAATAGGGTTAAGACACATTTTAGAGTAATTTAGTATTATTATAATATTATGTTTTAACCCTTATTTACCGGATTTACCCTTAACCATGGTAAATAAAATATTTACCGCAGTAATTATTCAAAATGTCTAAAAATAAAAGTTACCTATTTACACAATTTGAACATCCTGATTCCAAATATGGAATCCATTTTCCTAAATTCAAAACACATAAGTGGCAGAAATTAATTTAAAATTAATTCCCGCTGTCAAAACAAAAAGCGTGTTTTTAAGAGATAATAACTATAAAAAGATTGACACTCGTTTATGTTCGGTTTAATTGTAAAATTATGTCCAATGACCAACATTTTATTAAATGGTAAAAATATATTCTAAATATACTTTAAAACCACTCAAATTCATAATTTATCACTATTAATTATTTTTATTAAAAAAGTTGTTTTTAATTAAAACTTAGTAATTTTCACTATTCATCAAAATATGAAAGTTATCTGAAATGTACCAAAATTTCACCTTAGGCTAAATTCGATATTCAGAATCCAAAAATGAAGTCCATTTTCAAATATAAAATATATAATTTCAAAAAGTAGGTATTAATATTCATAACGGCTAGTTTGATTAGTTATGGTGTGTTAGAACTCGGTGTTGCGTACAACACACGCTATCACATTATTCAAAGAGAAGCGTACCGTAGAAGCTTGGGGTGTTACATTCTCCCCTCCTTCAAATAATTGTGTCCTCACAATTTCTAGGGTATTACTGCATAAACAGACTCAGGTGGTTCTTCATCATAAGTTCCTCGGGTTCCCACGTTGCCTCTTCCATCTTATGGTTTCTCCACAAAACTTTTACCAGACGCATCGTCCGGTTTCTCAGCACTTGTTCTCTCGTATCAAGAATCTTGACGGGCTCTTCGCAATAAGACAAATCGGGTTCCAGTTCTAATTCCTCATAGGTGAGTACATGCGTCGGATCAGGAATGTATTTCCTCAATAGAGATACGTGGAACACATCGTGAACTTTGGAGAGACTTGGCGGCATTGCCAATCGGTAAGCTACAACCCCAATTCGTTCTAGAATTTCGAAAGGTCCGATGTACCTGGGACTCAATTTACCTTTCTTACCAAAACGTATGACTCCCTTCCACGGAGATACCTTCAGAAAAACATGATCACCGACTTGAAATTCCAAATCCTTCCTTCGATTATCGGCATAGCTCTTCTGCCTACTTTGAGCTGCTTTGATGTGATTTTGGATTACTTTCACCTTTTCCACCGTTTCCTCCACCAGTTCTGGGCCTACAAGTTTTCTTTCACCAACGTCATCCCAACAGTTTGGTGTACGACATCTCTTTCCATATAACGCTTCATATGGTGCCATCTGAATACTCGAATGGAAGCTATTGTTATAGGAAAATTCTACCAAAGGTAAATATTGATCCCACATACCCTGAAAGTCAAGTGAGCAAGATATCAACATGTCTTCTAAGGTTTGAATAGTCCGTTCTGATTGTCCGTCTGTCTGAGGGTGGTAAGCAGTGCTCAAATGAAGTTCAGTATCCAGGGATTTCTGAAGACTTTTCCAGAATCTTGAAGTAAAACGGGGATCACGATCAGAAACAATCGATAGGGGTAATCCATGAAGTCTCACAACTTCATTAATATATAGTCTTGCTAGACGTTCCAGGGGTAGATCTTCTCTTATAGCAAGAAAATGTGCTGTCTTGGTAAGACGATCAACAATAACCCATATTGCATCGTTCCTTCTAGGAGTTTTTGGTAGCCCCATGACAAAGTCCATCGTAACATTGTCCCATTTCCACTCCGGTATGGGAAGAGGTTGCATGACTCCTCCAGGCTGTTGCCTTCCAGCTTTCACTTGTTGACAAACCATACATCTTGACACAAAATCAGCTATCTCCCTCTTCATGTTGTCCCACCAAAAATGTTCCTTCAAATCTCTATACATTTTGGTGCTCCCAGGGTGTATAGAGAAATTGGAACTATGAGCATCATCCAGCAATTCCCTTTTTAGATCAGGTATATTGGGAACACAAAGTCTCTTCCCGAATTTCAAAATTCCATCTTCATACACAAAGTCTCTCAATCTCCCCTCATTCACAGCTTTAATCTTCTTTTGGAATTCTTCATCATCGGTCTGAGAAATCTTAATCCTTTCTAGTAAAGATGGTTTGGCAACCATTTGAAAAAGCATTGATGTTTCACCTTCCCTGGTTATTCCCATGTCCATCTTCACTAGATCCATGAAAATTGGATCCCTTTCAATTCTCATATTGTTCAAAACTCCATGGTCTTTTCTACTCAAAGAATCTGCCACCTTGTTTGCCTTTCCTGGGTGGTAGTGTATCGTACAATCATAATCCTTGTGTAATTCAAGCCATCTCCTTTGCCTCATGTTGAGTTCTTTTTGTGAGAAAATATACTTCAAACTCTTGTGATCAGTATAAATCTCACATTTTTCACCATAGAGGTAGTGGCTCCATATCTTCAAAGCAAAGATCACTGCTTCTAACTCGAGATCATGAGTAGGATAATTTTGTTCATGAATTTTCAACTATCGTGATGCATAAGCAATAACTCTATCATTCTGCATAAGGACACAGCCAAGTCCTTTCTTCGATGCATCACTATAAATAACGAACCCATCATTCCCCGATGGTAGAGTCAATATAGGAGCATTGACTAATCTTCTCTTCAGTTCTTCGAAACATTCTTCACACTCTTTTGTCCAAACAAATTTAACCCCTTTACGTGTGAGCTTCGTTAATGGGTTAGCCAATCGGGCAAAATTCTGGACGAAACGTCGATAATAACCTGCCAAACCAATAAAACTACGTACCTCAGTTATACTCGTAGGTGCTGGCCATTCTTGGATTGCCTTGGTCTTAGAAGGATCAACAGAGATTCCATCTTTAGAGACAATATGGCCAAGAAAAGAAATATCCTGAAGCCAGAATTCAAACTTGCTAAACTTCCCATATAATTCATGCCTCCTCAGAGTCTTCAAGATAATGCGCAAGTGATTTTCATGATCTTCGTAGGTTTTGGAGTATACCAAGATATCATCAATAAATACCACCACAAATTCATCGAGATACTCCTTGAAAACTCTATTCATTAGATCCATGAATACAGAGGGTGCATTAGTCAATCCAAACGGCATTACAGTAAACTCGTAATGCCCGTACCTGGTTCGAAATGCTGTTTTCGGAATGTCTTCCTTCTTCACACACAACTGATGGTATCCAGATCGAAGGTCAATCTTTGAAAAGTATTGAGCTCCATGCAGTTGGTCAAATAAATCATCAATACGAGGTAGGGGATACTTGTTCTTTATCGTTATAGCATTGATCTCCCTGTAGTCGATACATAACCTCATAGATCCATCTTTCTTTTTAACAAAAAGAACAGGGGCTCCCCATGGAGAAACACTAGGGCGAATAAATCCCTTATTACTCAATTCCTCTAGTTGTTTCTTTAGTTCGACTAACTCTACAGTGGACATTCTATAAGGGGTCTTCGATATAGGCCTTGATCCAGGAATCAAATCAATAGAAAACTCAACATCTCGTTCTGGAGGATGTCCAGGTAAATCTTCCGGAAATACATCTACAAATTCTTTCACAACAGGTACATCCTCTATTTGAACATTCCTTTCCTCACTGACAGTTATTTCATTCTCTTCCTCCCCAATAATTGAATTAAGTTGAGCTACTGGGGGTGGATCTAAATAAGAATTAGGTGGTGACGATTCTGCTCTAAAAATAAGGTGCTCCTTATCATTATCATCAAGAATCATAACCTCTTTCTTCTTACAATAAATCTTCGCATCATAGTCCGAAAGCCAGTCCATACCGAGGATTATATCAAACTCAATCATAGGTATGACGATGAGATCAGTAGATAAAGAAAATTTATGTGCTCTAATGGGGACTGATTCACAAAACTTTGTTGCAACGATACTTCCCTTAGGAGTTTTAACTGACAACTCCCTTATTAAATCAAATTGGAAATATCTAATTTTCTTAGCAAACTGGGAAGATATGAAACAATGCGATGATCCAGAATCAAATAATGCATTTTCTAAACTTGAGGAAACCATTAAATTACCTGCCACTATGTCTTTCGGAGCTTCTACCTCAGCAATAGTGATAGCATAAGCCTGGCCTTGATCCCTTGGCCTTTTCTGAGGTAAGTTCTCCTGACGCTTAGGACATGAATTTGCATAATGCCCCATCTCCCTGCAATTGTAGCACTGAACGTTGGTAGCTTCCTTCTTCCCCTTGCAATCATGAGCTTGGTGGCCTTTTTCACCACACTTGTAACAGACTCCCATTCCCTTCAAGAAAGTACCAGGATGTTTCTTCCCGCATTTACCACAAGATGGATATTCAACCTTTACCTTCTTCCCCTTATTTCCATTCCCAGATTGATCAGCAGGTCTCTTCTTCTCTTTCTTTGCTTTAAATTCATAAGACTTAGAGAATTCCTTTTCGGTCTTGATAGCACATGAGACAATGTCTTCGTACGATGAAAAGGATTGTGAGACTAACGCTCGATGGAGAAATGGTTTTAACCCATCAAAGAAACGATCAATATTACTTCTTGGGTTACGAATATAATCACCAGCGTACCTCGCTAACCTTGTAAAGTTAGCCTCATACTTTGTGACATTCTCATCCTCCTTTTGTCTCAGACTCAGAAATTGCCTTTCCATATCTGCTCGATGGTCGCGAGGGAAGTATTTTTCTAAAAACAGATCTTTGAACTCCCTCCATTCCATATTTGATACTTCATAATCTTCCTTCTTATTTTGAATCAATGACCACCATTGATCAGCATCTCCAGTGAGGCGGTAAACTGCCATGATAACCTTTTCCCTTTCATTACTCCCCAAAGCCTGAAATATTTTCTCTAGGGAAAATATCCATTGCTCAGCTACTAAGGGATTTGTATTCCCATTGAACGTTGGTGGTTGTTGCCTCATGAATCGATCTAACATTGATCCTCCACGCTGCGGATCAGGGTGCTCCATACGGGTAAGGTTATTATTCATAACCTGAGTAAGTTGTCCCAGTATGGTGATTAGCTGATCAGCGCCAGTTGCATCACCAGCCCCACTATAATTATCTTGAGCAGGAGGGCAATCCCTACATGGAGTGCGTGCATTGATACGGTTTCCATTTCTTCCACTAGGCGCCATTTCTAAACAATGGCATAAACTAGATCAGTTTATGAATCAAAATACATAATCCCAAACTTATAAAACACTTAACATAAATTGAACTATTTATGGATATAATCCATAATCATAAGAATGTTTTCTTTGAGGATGTATATACTCATAATCCCTTCAAAATGATTTGTAAAGAAAATGAGAGTTATCCTAAGCATATCCCCCGGGAGTGTCGTAACCAAGAGTGCAGCAAGGCCCGTTGTCGTGCACCCGTTCCCGTTCGAGTCTAGCTCAAAGCGGTGTTTTCGGGTTTTACCCCTAGGTACATCTGTGCCAGAGCCGCCTCTACCTGCTCGTATCCAGACAGGGATGTATTGCTCGGAAAACTCACAAAATCTCTACAATACCAAAATTCTAGGAAGTTCTTCTATACTAATCCTCAAAGTTCATCTTAGGTCTACGTGCTCTAATCAGAGTTTATCTAAATCTAGCTTCCAAGGTTTGTACTAAACTTCCTCTGATACCAACTGTAACGCCCCGACCCCAGTTACCCAGAGTCGGTGCATTATTACATAACATTGGCATGATCACAAGAAAGATCAAATCTCGAAAGACCGATTGGTTTAGTAGCCTTGGAAACACTAGATATATTCATAAGTTTTACATTACATCATAAAATGAAAAACTAATACAACAACATAATGTTTCCACAATCCACACTATTAACCCCTCATAAAATCCCTGCAGGTCATTCATAACTTACTTCTTCACATCCTGGGAAAAATAAAACATAGAAAAGGGGTGAGCTCAAATGCCCAGTAAGGATAACAATATAGCAGAAACTTTCATAAATAAGAATAAACATTTAAGGCAATGCATTACTAAAACAAAAGCCTTTTAAACTTGAACTTCAACATCAAATGTCAAAGGTAAAAATGAAATAATACCATTTAGTTACTCACATGGATATTCTACTAATCGAATAATCAAATGCAAAAATCAATAACCACTTTCATAATGTTGGAATGCATAATGCCAGACTATCATAACCACATAGCCAAGGCCTCGTGCCAAGACTACAAATAAGATTTTGTCAAGGCCTTGTGCCAAGACACTAGTTTTTCTCATGAGACCTACCGATGCATCGAGGAGCTATAGCGGGCTCCACCCGTCACATATTAAGTCCAATGCATTCTCATATGAAAAGGTTTAAACATAACATAAACATTCATATTAAAACTAGCATATGAAATGTCAATACTTTCACCATAAACTATGAATGGTATAAAAATAGCACATCCACAGTAAAACATATCACAAAACCTTCAATACAACATAGAAGTTTTGTATCATAATAAATCAACTTCAAATAATCTTAAAATCCATCAAAGGATGTTGACATAGATGAAATCAAAAATTCTTTTTAAAGAAATATCTCCTTTTATTTTGAAATAATTTAAGATCCATATAAAATAAAACATTTTCTTTGAAAATATTCTTATAAGCTTGTAAGGGAAGCTTTGAAGATTTTATAACGGCGGAAAATAGCCGCACCCGCCGTATAAGTTAAAAAAACATTCTTACCTTAATTCTGTCGAAAAGGTTAAAAAGGACCTTGTTTTGAAAACGACCGAAAGATTCCTTTATAAACCACTTATAAAAGTCAAAAAGGGTATAAATGACTTTAACTCATATTCTAGTAAATAGTAAAAATGTTTTGAAATGCATTTTTAAGAAACATGGATGTGGATGATAAAGAGATCCCAGTAGATTATTACGTATAAACAACCTTGGATAATGAAGAGGTTGTAAAGTAAACCGTTACCTTGTACTTTTCCTTGGTTGGGGTAGGTTAACCTCCTGTATAATGGTGAAATAGTTGTTATTAAATTATACAAGAATCATATATAATAATATGATATCATATATGATCTTTTAACATTGATTTGTTAATAATATCTTATAATTATCGTCGTTTCGGGAGTTAACTTACTCAATTTCTTTTATATGTTTTGTTACATAAGCCATGGTTGTTGTATCCTATTCATATCCAGAATGATATCTAGTCCTTAAACATCATTTTTAAATCATCAAATGATAATTATACTTGAATGGATACGATGGAGAATGAATCTCATCGCGTTCGTGGAGACGGTAGTCCGTACGTACGCACGTGCGACAATATCATTCTTTCGATATTAAAATAATATATAAATGGACGGTATATCATATATACAGAATCATTAACATGTTATATTTATTATTTACATGAGTTACACATCATTATTATACCCATCCAAATAATATTATATTGAATAACAATTACACCACGACGTGGAGACGGTAGTCCGTACGTACGCACGTATGGTGACATGTTATTCAAAGGGTGGATAGAATACTGAATATGGTTGTACCATATTTATAATAACATCACAGTATATGTGAGATACTGGAGTTATTATTTTAGAATGGTAATAACAAAGGAAGAAGAAGTGGAAGAAGAAATGAACTTGGAGAAGGGTGGTAAAATCATTACCTCTTCTTCGGGTTCTTCCTTTTGATTTGATCAAAAGGGATCCTTAGGTTGGCTTTATGATCAAACTAAGGCCTCTAGGTTGTAGTGAGGGATGTTGGGAGAGTATTTGGGCAGAGTTTGGCCGAACCAAAAGGCTTTGAAGGTGTTAAGAAATGAGAAGGAGGAGTGCCCTTTTATAAGAGGGGTGAGGGGCACTTTTGGAAAAGCTAGAAATATTAATTTATAATAAATTCATATTCGGTTTCTAATGGCTCCAAAGCTTATTATTAAAAGGTTAAGGTGGGGATAGGTCGAAAACCACTCAACCAATAGAATTTAGACAGGTTTGGGTACTTATATTAACCTTATCTTTAAGTATTAACTCTAAGTTAATTAGTTTCACTTTTACAATGTCTCTTTGTATTTTTATATAATATGGTTAATAAACTTACTATATACATCCAAGCGACCCCCAAGTGGTACATTAATGATGAACCTATCATTATATAAGTCTCTTGGCCGAACCTTAGATTTTTAGGAATTTAATATCAATTAATAATATAATATTTGTTTTAAGAACTCTTTTATGTCAATTTTGACACTATTCAATAGTTGATTTTTGTGAAACTCATAACAGATTTATTACTTCAAACAAAGTCAATTAAATCAATCCTAATATATCATATTATCCTAGAAAATTAGTTTAATTCATTAAAAGTTTCATATTATATTTATTTGGGTATTTATAATATCAATTATGTTAATTTTTCACTATTATAGTAATTACTGCATCATCATTGTGTCATAAATAAAATAAATTATTTAATTTATAAAAATTATAAATAAAATATAATTATTTAGGAAATCGTTTTAGCTTTCTAATGAATATTTATAATCTAAAATCCAACATATATAACCCTATGTAACAATTGTTTTTCTAAAAGATATATGCTTGTGTCATTTTTGTATTCATTTTAACTTAATTAAAATAGTGTCATTATCACTTACAAGTGGATCCATGGGGTCCCAAAATAGACCCAAAGATTCCCATGGTCGACCATGTATCAACCAATAGGGTTAAGACACGTTTTAGGGTAATTTAGTATTATTATAATATTATTTTTGAACCCTTATTTACCGGATTTACCCTTAACCATGGTAAATAAAATATTTACCGCAGTAATTATTCAAAATGTCTAAAAATAAAAGTTACCTATTTACACAATTTGAACATCCTGATTCCAAATATGGGATCCATTTTTCTAAATTCAAAACACAGAAGTGGCAGAAATTAATTTAAAATTAATTCCCGCTGTCAAAACAAAAAGCGTGTTTTTAAGAGATAATAACTATCAAAAGATTGACACTCGTTTATGTTCGGTTTAATTGTAAAATTATGTCCAATGACCAACATTTTATTAAATGGTAAAAATATATTCTAAATATACTTTAAAACCACTCAAATTCATAATTTATCACTATTAATTATTTTGATTAAAAAAGTTGTTTTTAATTAAAACTTAGTAATTTTCACTATTCATCAAAATATGAAAGTTATCCGAAATGTACCAAAATTTCACCTTAGGCTAAATTCGATATTCCGAATCCAAAAATGAAGTCCATTTTCAAATATAAAATATATAATTTCAAAAAGTAGGTATTACTATTCATAACGGCTAGTTTGATTAGTTATGGTGTGTTAGAACTCGGTGTTGCGTACAACACACGCTATCACATTATTCAAAGAGAAGCGTACCGTAGAAGCTTGGGGTGTTACAATATCCTCCAGGAGTGTCAAGCCAAGTGTATAGAAAGGTCTGTTTTCATGCACCAGACGATGATCAATTCAAATCAGAATGTTCCCTTTTCTGAGTTATTACCTCTAGGTTAAACTATTATAGATCCAAATCCACTTTTACTATCTAGATGTGGGTATGTTGTTAGAAAATACACATAGTGTCAACCTTACCAAAATGTTAGAATGTTATCCTACACATTGAATTATACTCAATGTTAGTTATAAGGTTATATTTTGTAATTAATGTTTCCCTAAATATAGTTCCCAACGTTTCTACTAAATTTATTTTGATACTAGTTGTAAAGTTCCTGACTCCAACAACCCAAAGATGGTGGTTACTTTACTGCTTTGGTATATGATACAATAGATCACATCCTAAAGCACCAAATAGTTTACTAGTCTAGGTAAACTAGATACATACTTGAGTCTCAAATTACATTTTAAAAAATAAATAACTATGCTTAGAAAGTAAATATTTTTCATCCATTAACTCATTTAATGATTCCTTATACATATCATGGGGAAAATAAAAATAAATAAACCATAATATCATATTCTCATTAAGGGTTAGGTATATAAGAATCTATTATGAATCAATAATGTATGATCAATATTTCAATATAAATAACTAAAAATAAATTTCATTTAATTAATAACTTGTTCATGAATAATTAACATGGGAAGAATATATGAGGATCAAATAATTACATATAAATAATCAATTGATATTTAAGCTAATCCATGGATAATATAAATTTATTAATCTCATGGATAATAATAAATAAATTCTTAATGAATGAAATTTTTAATATTTGACTTCATGATCTCATAAACCATTATATCTATACCATCAAATACTTAAATAAAGACAATTTTAAACAGAGGGTAAATACCTATTTAATTTAGGATTCTCTATTTGTCTCATGAGGCCTGTTTATGAATATATGGGCTATATAATTTTGATCCACACCTATCAATACATTTCCAATAAATTCCTTATATATACAAGGATGGAAAAAATTAATAAATAATGTGTGTTATAAAAAAATATTGATATTGAGTAAATAATAATGATAATTAATAAATCCTCAAATAATGAAATAAATTTAAAATTAAAACACTATCTATAGAAATGATATCAAATTTATCAAATAATCATAAACATGATACACATAATATAAATATTTAAGGGAAGTGTAATGTTCAATGATCAAAAGAAAGTGATTTTTTCAAGAGAAAGTTAATGAAAAAAAACAAGATAGTGAATGACAATACTTACCTTGGGTACACTGATTAGAAACTATCCAAAGAAAGAATAAGGATGGTATCATTACCTTATATCCCCAAATTATTATAATAAAAGTATAGGGTTATGTTTTTATAAATATTAATACCACAAAAGATAATTTAAATCATTCTCATGGAAAATACACTTTTCACTTTGAAAACCCCTTTTAAAAACTAAGAATTTCAAGAATATAATAAAAACTTTTTATTTTAAAATAAACATAAAAAATTAAAAAGGATACTTTAAAAAAATGAGTGTTCATGATGGTAGGAATATTCTGTTCATGCCGAGTATGTGAAAAAAAGGCCTCTTTCACATTTTATATAAAAAGTCAAAAAGTACATTTTTTGAAAAATGACAATAAGATTACTTTTAAACCATTTTTAAAAAATCCAAACATGGGTAAAAATGTATTTAATAAATAATTTTAAAATATTAAAAATAATATTTAAAATACTTGAATGAAAATTTTGATTTGGAAGAGAAATCATTTTCAATCGAAAAGATAAATAAAGTTAGATTTTATTGAAAATATTTTTTGAATTATTTTAAGTACATAAGAGAGGAAAATTTCACTATTACTTTAAATTTTCATGAATAACTATATGAGAAGAAAACATATTGGTTTTATGATATAAATATTTAATAATTCCTCCAACTGATCCTTAATCATAAAGAGTCTCAAATAATGATGAGATTAGGAAATAAACCCTTACGACTTTGGTAATGTTAAAATAATATACCCTAGGAATGAAATAACATAAGATGAATAATAAATACCATGAATATTAATATATATATAATATAAATAATAAAAGGGTTATTATATATATATATCACATAAATAAATAGGTATATGATAAAAAATATGTCTTAATCGATTGGAAATTGAAATGAAATCTATGACAAAGATTACACCATTGAAGTGAGGATTAATAAATGAAATGATTTTGTGTATCAAATTTAAATACACATAATAAAATTGGAAATAAAACAAAAAATAATCAAAATACATTACACACATAATCTTAGAATATCAAAATCAACGAAGAAGTAATATAACCTATTTAAAATAAATTGAGTTATGTAATTCCTTACCACTTGGTAATTTTCAAGTAAAATCACCTTAGATGGAAAAATTCACATTGAAAATTAAAATATCATTATGTATGAAATATTCATGATATTACATTAAAATGTACAATATATACACTGTATTAAAGATGTTAGGTGCGTAGTAGTAAAATATGGCTCAATGAAGGAGAATTGAGATGAAGTCCCTTACCTTACATTTCCTTTTGATTGATCCTTATTTAACCACCTATATAATGGTTTTAAATATGTTATTAATTTATAACAGATCTATATTAATCTTTTTAATATCATATATTATATTATTATAAAAATTTACCTCCCTTTTGTTCATAATATTTTATCATTACTATTGTTTTAGGTGTAAACTGCTTCTATTTAGCATGCCTGTTTTGTAGAAAATTTCTAGTTCTTGTGCACTGGATATACATACATAATATAAAAAATAATATTAATGTTATATATTTATAATTTATTTATTATAAACCGTTTTATTACTATTATTTAAAGTTAGACGTGGAAAATGAATCACATCGCTTTGTGGAGATGGTGGTTCGTACATACACATGAGCAAAGATATCGTTACTTTAGTGGGTGAAAGGGTAATGAAGTAGATGATATTAATTTTACTGAAATAATATCTTGTTATTTATATCATATATATTCATTATTTACATCATTATTACTGTAAATGTGATTCGGCGATGAAAAACAAATTACATCGGTCCACAAGGCAGTAATACGCCGTACACACGAGCAATGGATTTATTTTCGTATTTTATGGAGAAGGAAATGGGTAAATATTATGAGAATAACATAATAATATATAATTGCATGGGATAAATTGGTTCTATTATATTTTAATTATTAACATACAATGGATGGTGGTAAAAGAAGAAGTAAAAAAGAAAATCTTGGTGAAGACAATTAACTTTCCTTAGAAGAAACTCAGTTGGATATCTTATTAAGGACACTAAGGTTGGTATTTTTTAAAATAATAATATAGATAAAATTTGTATAAGTATTTTGGGGATATATTTAGGTAGTATGTGGTTGATCTAAATGTCTTGGGAGGAGTCAATAAGTGCGGTTAGGGGGTGTTCTTTTATAATTGATGTGGAGTGACATTTTTTGTAAATACCCAACATTATTCAATAATAAAAATTCACTATCAATCAAATTGCCTAAAAAATTGATAAATAATGGATTATAGGTAATTTTTTTTTTCAATTAAAACATCCATCAAAATAGATAAATATTTTTGAAACATGTTATTCCCTTATACTATAATTTTACTTATATTTACCATTTTAGTTTTCACCATGGTAGCTAGTTTATTTAATCACCAAGGTTTTTTTTATATTTTAAGCCTAAAAATTAATGAGACTTATTAGATAAATATGAAATCTAATTTATAAAATACTATTCCTATGTTTGTGGATAATTAATTTTATCATAGTTTCATGTCAAGAAAATCTTAATTTTAACATTAACTGTGGTAATTAATTTTGGTTCTCTTCACTATTAATTATGACTAAAAATTAATTAAACCTTATTAAATAATATATATTATTCTGATTAAAAATATCAAATATATTTTAACAATTTAAATCTTCATAAGTGTTAAAAATTTATTTTATAATAACCCTGCAACATGCAATGAAAAACAGTTTTTTGGGAAATACATTTCAAGCAAAAGATGATCTTATATTACCTATATGATTAGAAATAACAATTATATGAATTTAAATTAATATATATATATATAATATAAATTTCATTAAAATATTTCCATTTAATGAGTTATTTTAATTAATTAAAATGGGGAAACCTTATGTATTTTAAAAATAGTTTTCACACAAAATCATTTTTAAGCCTAAGGATAAACTTATACAAAAATCTGGTAAACACGATTAAAATATAATAAATTAGATTAAATATAACTAAATAATAATTATGTTTCATTGAAATATAATTAAATTAATAATGGTAATTTTAAATTATATAACTTATTAAAAACAAGGGACATTTTTTCCAAAAGCGGTATTTTTCACTATTCACTATAAAATCAATATTTTTAGAAAAATCACAAATTTTCACATAAAATAATTTCGACATGTTTATTTCAAAAATTAATTTTTTTTTTCTAAAAGGTTGTTTTTAAAATTTATGGAAGTTAATTTTATTATTTTCTCAAACAAAGAAATACAAACATTTTTGATGAAAATTATATTTTTTGAAGTATATATAGACTTTACTAAAAATTGAGTCCTTATTTAGAAATATATTTGATTCATCTATTATTTTTATACATATTGTTTTAAAAAAAACCTATTTATACCTCCAATTTTAATAGTTTGGTCATAATGATCATTTTAAAATAGTATCTTACGATTCATTTAGGCTCAGTGTTGTATATCGTATGTGCTTTCGAAAATAGTCTTCATTTTAAATACGTAATATGTTTTAAAAATTATTTATATCTGAATGATATGGGTGCATGTACTTGAAAAAAATATTTATTTATTTTTACTTAATTAAAACTATTAAATTTAAAAGAAGGGCCTAACCGAAGGGAAAGTGTGTGCAAATACACGAAACAAAATAAAACTAAAGAAAATGATTGAAAAACAAGGATAAAAATGAGGGAATGGAGGGTAGTGGTGTGATGTTTCATGAGTGATGAAACAATAGTGAAATGAGAAATGAGGAAGTTTGGGAGTAGGAAATAGACATCAAACTAGAAAATAACAACAATTTATAGGAAATTGGAAGTTTGATTATATGGTATTGGAACTATATTCCTTCATTCATGTCGTAATGAAATTGGAAACGAGAAATATGGATAAAAAAATTCTATCTATTGGTCAACCAAAAAATAAATAAAATCTATTATTTATCTAAAGTATGGTTCACTAAATCACAAAAATGATGGAATTAGTTTTTAGTGAGTTCAAATTATCATTTACCCAAATTTTATACTGTTATGGATGAGAAATACTTGTCAGATGGGTCTTCCAAGAGGATTATTAAGAGTTTAAAATTTTATGAAGATTGGTAACGATTGATTGATAATTATTAAAGAAAAATATATAACCACATCAAAATGAAAAATAAAGTAACATTATGAAAAAAATCGGTAATAATGAGGTAAAATAATTAAACCTAAACAATATTTTTCTCCAAAAATGTTTAACTAAAAAAAATTATGAGTATAAGAAGGTGTAATAATTTCATAACATTAATAGGGGAGATGCAGAAAAATAGAAGAACGTGTTGAATTATCTTCTCTATTTATACAATCAGCCTCTCTATAAGATCCTCCTTCATTTCATTGGCCCCATATTATTTAACTTCATCTACGTTAGCATGAAATGATCATAGTCTCCTAGAATCGCATCTTGAAATCAATATTCTCCCTTTTGAATGAATATTACCCTAAATAAAGAGAACTTTGAGTGAATTCCTCCCATTTATAATCTTCCAACTTCACATGTTCCCTCTCTAAAAATGTCATTGGTCACTATTGACCATCTACATCAGGTGACATGATCCAATATTCCCCCCAATTTTCCCAATCTTTACATGATTCTTGATTTGACTTTAAATATTCCTCAACAATATTTTGTTATGAACTATATGTGTTTATTATTTATTATGATTTATAAAAATATAAGGGAGATATATTACATTTGTAAATATCATTACATTTGTTTTATCATTTAATTCCATCATTACCCCTATAGTCTTGGAATCTAAAGATATAATTAATGATACAATTATAAGACCTAAGATTCGTTAATTACAATATTTATATAAAATTCAAAACTAAGTTATTGACGTAATATATCTTCCGGATCACTACCTAAAAAAATGATTCATCCAACTTTCAACTAATGCATCAAAAATATATTATGGTGAAACACTGTCTTCTTCAGTGGAATCAACAAATACTTCAATAACACACATCACATTGGATCAAAACTGCGACAAACTAGTAAAAATAACTCCTTATTTTCGTCCAGGATCATGTTTATATAAATGGTAGATCCTAATTCATTATTCATCGAGACCATTTCATCTTCAATAGGTTTTCATCTTCTTAGATTTATCTAGACATTCAAGAAGGAGTAATAGATGAGCTCACAAGGATAATTTGTTGAGCACATTCTTGACACTCAAAATTGATATCACATAAATAATGACCCAGATCTATTTGTCCGCCTTCTTTATCAAAAAATTAATCCTATAAACAAATATGAAAACTAGTGATTTTTTTATTAATCTTCTATGCAATAATAACAGGATAAAAGGTGTCAAAGTATTGACCCTTATATAACTCAATCGGTGAATAATAAATAATATTGGGGTTTGAGCTCTTGATTTGAACCTCTTTTTCATGAATAAGAATCACCAACTTAGAGAGAATAAATATTCTTTGATTCTAGTGGCTCTGGATATTCAATATTATATTTTATTTAACATCATATCATGATTCCTATAGTCAAAGATGGAGGATCCCCATACATTCTCTATCACGTCCAGATGTAAAAACACTTTATTTGAACACTAGAGTTTATATAAAGTGATATGGTCATATATTTTACATCATTCCCACAAGATAAACATTAAAATCACAAATAACACACAATATCGAGAATATAAGTTTTAGTGTCTTTGAGGTTAATCTATATAAGTAACTTATTGAACACTTCTCTATAATAGAACAACACAAGAATCCTTTCAAGACCTCTTATTGGTTATACACATCTTGATAACTTGTGGAACATTAGCAAAATAAAGTGGTGATATAAAATTCTCTATAAGGGAAATATTATGAACACGTCGTTATGTGTAAGATCATAAGAATAAATAAGTATGGGAGAGATATCTTATTAAAATAACATATAATAATAATACTTGTCTATAAGATATGATATAAGTACATATAAACTCAAATGAACAATCCCATACCATGGAATTAGTGTGATAAATCTATAGAAAATAATGATGATCCATGAAGTATAATAAAGACACAAAACATAATCTCATGAAAACACTATATTGAAAGTAAACCCAATCATGCTCACCCAAAAAGTTGTGAACAAATCCATGTATGCCCACCATTTATTTTTGTGAACAAATATATACAAGTAAACCCTATATGGTGTGAAAAATCCAATTATGTTCACCCTGTATGTTTTGAAAAAAAATCCAAGTATGTATATCCTTTATGTTTGTGGATGGATCCATGCATATTCATGCTTCATTATCTCATGAGATATAAAACTTTACCCAATTAATTGGGGAGATTTAACAAACCTATATCATTTCAAGGGTTTATGAGGTCCAAACTATCTCAAGGATTTATCAAACCCAAACTGTAACATCCTTTTACAAGCTATCAATAAATTATAACCATTTTCTTTGATTTTCCTTTGTTTGGGTCTTATTTTGGTTTGTATTTGGAGACTTATATAAATTTTTGGAAGTTTATAAGGAATTTAATAAATTTTCACACATATTATACCAACCTTGTGGCCTAACCAAATAAATCATGTGATGATATTGTTAAACCACATGATACAACACAGACAATGACACATTTATCAAATTATAATTTATATCTCCTATTACACACTAGGAATGTGGAAACTAGGGTCAAACCAAAGGGAAGGCTGGTGAGATGTTCTATTGGATTATTTTATCACATAATCTACTAAAAATAGTGGAAAAAATGAAAGATGATTATGAAAAGTGTGTGATAAGTAAGTGAATAATGAAATCTATGTTAAATTAGCACTAGCTACACGAGAAAGTGATAAAGTAACTTCAACTACATGGTTTAAAATAAATTTATTATTTCATGGAAAAGTAATTTCATATGCATTTATGATTTTTTTAGATTAATATTCTTCTACAAGAGAGTATGATAATATTGGATGATTCTTATAACTTGCCTCTTTCATGACTCATCCAATAGAAAAATGACTGAAAGAAACATCATCAGAATCGATATCCTCAAAATATTATGATATTATGAAATTAAATCTTAAGTATCATAATTTTTTTTAAGAAATCGAACATGAAGAACTAATAATAAACCATGTAATTTTATTCCTCATGTACATATTAGCTATTGTTTTTTAATTCAAGATAATAACATGAGAAACAGTAAATAAAGATATAGAAAAATTAAATAGAGAGTTCAAAATTATTTTCTGTCAATTTAAAGAATTTGTTTCCCCACTTCATCTTGAACTTTATCCATTTGATGAATTCCCTATCATTATCTCCAATTGAGTCACCTTCTATCGACTCTAGAGCTTCACTATTATTACCCATCTAGAATTTGTTTGACAATAAAATTACTAAGTTACCTATAAAATTGTTCATGTTTTCTATAATCCCATC
Source organism: Viscum album (assembly GCA_963277665.1). Lineage (NCBI taxonomy): Eukaryota > Viridiplantae > Streptophyta > Magnoliopsida > Santalales > Viscaceae > Viscum > Viscum album. The sequence goes on from OY728166.1 coordinate 270,632,971, forward strand.
ACTTTAATACGTATTTGAAATGAATCCTTCCATCTTTCATCATAAAATATCACACCTATGTGTCATGATCTAAATTCTTCCTAAATGAATCTATATGTCCACATGCAATAACTGATGCTTCAAATAACAAATCTCATGTTCTTTGAACATGGACGACAATAACCTATGCACGCCATATACCCCTGTGAAAAGTCCCTCAAACCCCAAAGAAAACAAAACTTCACTAACACTATAATTACAATGCAGTGATCCATATAGAAGGTAATATTTAACGCTTATAAATTCCACAACCACAATAATAGTAATGATAATGGACCCTTCCTTCAAATAAAATCTGCATAGAGATTAATTATAAAAAATCATGAAATAGCCACCATTGATTTTAGCTTTCAACGTCCATTTGAATCATCAATGCACCAGAAGAAAACTTATCTTCACTCAACCAAACTCGGGTCAAAATCAGTCACTTATCATCATTAAAATGTAGTTAATAAACATCAACAATTCTTTTAATATTAGTTTATCTTCATTTTTGAGTATCTTAGAAGATGAGAATTCAATTTGGTGCCATCATCTGCTTATCGCCACGATTTGGCTTGGAATGTCATATACCTTGAAAAGATTAGATCTTGATTTCATTCTTCCTCTATGAATATTTTAGTTTTGATCAAGTTCGGCTTTAAAAATCCAGTCAAACACATTTTTAAGTCTAAAACATTTTATCTAAAAAATTAGTGAAAAATATTTCTCAACTATTCCTTGGCATCACTTCCGCATCATTGGTTTCAAGGTTCAAAAGGTGCTTCTCAACTTCTTCACTTATAGGCTTCAAATAAATTCTAATATAATATTCAATCATGTTATATTAATTAGTAATCAATTTCAAAAATATTCTTCAAACAAAAATATTATCTTCCTCAACCAGATGAAATATATTCTACCTAGTACTTTGTAAGTGATGATATCCTATGTAGAAGCTTCAATCATCAATGTCTTCAGTATTTCTAAGTTCATCTAGTGTTAGTGTCCTGACTTTAAGTCCCTATTCTTTATTTACTTTCTATACTTCAATCATTCTTTAATAGAATACCCAATTAGGAATCCATTATAGCTCTAGACTCCCTTTTGTTTTGGTAGGAAACCAAAACTAAAAATATATCCTCCAACATGATAGAGTCTAGATCAATGTTCTTCTCCATTTATGGTCAGTTGTAGATGTTCGACTTCCACATCCATGGTTTTCCCAAAATTATTGTGTTCATTAATCGGGTAGGATAATTTATCCTACATGGTCCTTTTGAGAATATCTTACATAAAAAATATTTTATATAGTCTTCAACATTATTATAATCTCTTACATGGATTCTATTATGGTAATAATAACTCTTTTTTAGTGATATTTTTATAAAATAAAATAAATGATTTTCTATTCTACAAATGAATATAAAAGAAAATAAATGATTGTGATTTCTCTCAATATCTTTGGATCAATAACTTAGTAAAAGAAAATAACTTACTTAGATTTATCTTCATCTTGTTTGAGGAATATTTTTCAAATAAATGAAAATAAATTCTTTTATAATACATGTGGAAAACATGGATAAAATTGGAATGTTAAAATATTAATATACCTCCACTATAATTTCCTTTCAAATAATCTCAATTTTTGAGATTATTTAAAAACAATATGAGGAGAAAAAAATATATTTCTCTCCATTTCTCCCTACTTAAAATTACCTCACTAAACATGAGAAATCTATTTCTCCCCTCAATATAATTTCTTTTCACCCTATATCATCCATGCTGAATGAAGTTTAAATAATTTACTAGACATCCAAAATACCTTAAATTGTCTACACAAAATTATTTTATGAAAAATCTAAATGATTCCATATTGTAGGAATAAAATATTTCTTTTAGATGACTAATGTTAGAATTATCTTATGAAAATAGTGAGAAAATATCTTACGAAACTTGTGTGGTTGGAATTTTTCTCACACCCAACAATATGATAAATAATAATAAAAAATTATGGAATTGTAATGAAATAAATAATTGAAAAAACTAAAACAAACTAACACTGAAATAATAATTTCAAAATAAAAATATTATTAAAATAGTAGATTAAAATAAAATATAAAACATAAGGAATTTAAGTTAAAAAATGTGTGAAGTAATAAAAATCACTAACTACAATTATTAAATTATGAAAAATAAATTTATATTATAAAACAATGTTGAAAATTAAATTAAAAATAAAATAAACAACCTAAATAGTCTAAAATTTTTCACACATTAAATTAGATATTATAAATAGAATAGTCAATAATTTACTAATTAATAAAAAATAAATCTTAACACTATAATTAATCACTTAAATAGAAATTATAGCTTTTGAAATACATTTTAATGACCAAAAGTTAGGTCTCAAAACACATGAAGTAAAGGCCACATCAAATTTCCCCACAACTAAGAATTGTTTCTCCTCAAGAAATCACCAAGTCAAATTTAGTAGAATAATATGAATATCAGTTTTAAAATACCAAATTTCTCAAAAAAATTAGATTTTAAATAAATTTATCCACCATGTATTTTACTCAATAAATGAATGAGTTAAACATCAAGAAATTAATTTTTCTTAGTGAAAAATAAGATTCTTCTTTTACAAAAATGATTGACATAAAATTCTATGAAATGAATTAAAAAAAATTAAATTTTCATTCAAATGTACGTCCAAACTACTATTTACCTCTAGGAGAACAAACTCATATAAATACCACCCATAATTATTAGTCACTTTTTTTTCATAAAAAAATCTAATAATTTAAATGAATTATAAATAACTCATCCTACAACTTAAAGAATAAAAAAATAATAAAGGAATAAATATAAAAGTTGGATTACAATTTTTATTTCATAATACATTTGAATACATATTTTATAACTTTAAACCCAAGATTAAAAAGTTCACAAGATATTATAATTGAATTACATTCATCCAATAATTTATTAATACACAATTCATTTAATGAGGGAAATAAAATGAAAAAAGTCAATTTAATATTTGGTGTAAAATATAATTAACCTCCTCAAAAACTCTACATAACATTAAAACATAAGAAATTTTTTGAATCACTGAATGTTATTAATTAAAACTTCAGAAAATATAATTATGAAACATTTTTAGGGAATGAGAAAGGTTTTTTGAATAAATAATTTTTTTGCTCATATAAGATGAAATTATCTCCCACAGTTAAAACTAAAAAAATTTCCTAATTTTTAAATCTCATGGGTAAATAAAACAATTATGAATTTTAATTCAAAATAAAATTTCAATTTAGTAATTCTATTACTTGGTGAAGAGAAATAATGAAATTTAAATAACTTGTTTTCAAAAAACATTTAGAACATTTCCAAAAAATATTTTTAAAAAAATATACAATATTTTTTATTTTAATAGAATAAATTATTCTCAAATCAGAATAAAAAATGTATCATGTGAATTAGTGATTTCACTTCAAAAAGGGTGATGTTTCCAAAAATATTTTAAAGGGTGTGACAAAAGGTTTCAATTTATTTTCAAAATACTTTTTAGTAAGAATGATTAAAGCAAGATAGAAACCCATAATTTTCAAGAAGACTCACTAAATAAATTTCTATAAATAAACAAAATTTTCCACACTTAATTTCCAACAATGGGTTGATTTTAGTATGATTTTTTTTGGAATCTTGCAATGATTTCTAAAATTAATATACATGAAAACTAAAGAATTAAACTTATCTCAAAATTATTCCCTTTTTTATTTAAGATTAGGTAAAAAACGAATTCCTTTATCAAGTCAACTATAGTTGGTCTCTCCCATGAAGGTACCTATAAATGTAATACAAAAACATAAAGCTCATACATTGAAAAGAAAAAAATGAGAATAAGCACGGGTGAGAGTATGTGGCAGTATGCAGTGATCCATGTAGGATAAAAATATGAGTATGAACTAACTAGGTTAATAATTAATTTCTATTAATAAAAAAAAAATAAACAAATGAAATCAAATTTTTTTATTTAATCATGGGTTTCCTCCCTTACGATGATAGATTTATATCACCTAGTTGGACTTTAATATAAACTAAATGAAGTCACTATATGGATGTTGTTTTTCATTTATAAATCACTATATGTTTTTTTACCATTTTTTATATTAAAAGTTGTTTTTATGTGAATTTGGAGTTACAATGTATCTTTCCACTCTTTCAACACCCAAAAATTTCCCTAGAAAGCACCTATCATCATCAAGTGTCTTATTAAACAAGTCTTTAAGTGGTGTAGAAAATTCATTACCCACGATTATTTTCTCAGTGGTTTCAATTAATTCAGAATTGGGTGTAAAATATGGGACTCCCCCAAGATCTATCAAGAAACTTTTAACCTCATCAATAGAAAATAAATCATATGGACCAGTCTTGAAATGTAGGATATCCAATTATGAAATTGACTCTATTTTGAAAGAAAAATATTTTTTGATAAGGTATAGTGGTGTATTAGGTTCCCCTAGGGATGTTTCCTGATCCACACAACCTCTTTCCTCACTTCAAAACTCTACAATCTCTAAAACAGGGGTGAAAGGGGATGAGTTCTCACAAACAAATTTAGGAAGAGGTTTGTTAATTTCATTTTGAAATGATTTTCAAATATTTGGAATAAATTCCAAATTCTCTTCCACTTTTGTCTTCGTTGAAATAATGAGGTCCACTTCACTAGTTTTTAATTCAATAATCACATTAATGTTTTTAAAATAAAAAAGATATCCAATTAAATCTCTATAAAAAAACTAAAAAAACCGCAAACATAATTTTTCACATTAGGTTTTATGAAAAATTATTCTATATTAATGAAACTAGGTTGAAACTTAATAATTTTGATCAAGTGGCTATACTCCCTTAAATATTATTCCATGATTTTAATTTACTAATGTTTTTCTTGAGAAAGTTAGATAATATAATCTCTATTAAATTTTTCATAAATAAACTTTTCTTAAATGATTATTCTAAACCAATATTCCAAGAATTAATCTACTAAACATGTTTTTGAACCACTTTTTCAAATTGATTTTCCATTAAAACCAATTGTTTATAAAGATTGTTCGTAGCCAACTCGAATACATCATCCTCATAGTCATTAGTCTCAAGAAATATTTTCAAGAAATATTTTCATGAAATATTTATCTATGATTACACAAGAAGGGTTTTTTATGGATTTTTTATAATATATATATTTTTTGTTTTTAAAATTATTTAATATTTATTTTAATTATTTTTTTTCCAATATATTGAATGAACTTAATTCATTCCTTCCCTAGAAACAACTCCAAAATTTGATTTAGTGTAATTGTTGACACGCTTATAAAATTATAGTCTATATCTCCTACTATACACTAGGATAATGGAAAGTAGGGTTGAAACACAGTGAATACAGGTGAGATTTACTATTTCTTATTTAATGATATAATGCACTGAAAACAATAGTAAAAAAAGAAATTATTGTGAGAAGTGTGTGAGAAGTAATTTAAAAATGCAATACAAGTAAAGTTAGAAATATCTACATGAGAAAATAAAAGGGGAATTTTAGAAACATGGTTTAAAAAAAATTCCACATTTTATATAAAATTAACCACACATGCATACATGAAATTTTTTAAATTAATATCCTTCACCAAGTGGGTAACCTAATGTTGGACGATTCTTATAGATCACCACTTAGGAGACTCATCCAACAATAATATAACTGAAGAAAATGTCATAAAAATTGATCTCACAAAATGATTCTAATGTTATAAAATTAAGTCGTTAGAAGCATGAATTTTTTTTAACTAAATGCGAAGAAGTGAGAATGAAATAAGAAATTTTATTCCTTAAGAATAAAATTAGCTATTCATTTTTTCATTCAAGATACTCATACGAGAAACAAAAAATAGAGATATAGAAAAATTAAATCTGGAAAACAATATTCTTCTATGCCAATTTAAAGACTTTATCTCCCAACTTCATCTTTAACATTCTTTGTTTGATGAAGTTATGGTCATTCTTGATAAATAAATATTCTTCTCTTAGATCCAGAGTATTGGTATTATCCCCTATTCAGAATGTGTGTCTATAAAATGATGGATTCCCCCATAAAATTATTCTTGTATGCCCCTTTTATTTTGGCATCTACACTCATAGATAACATTTAAATGTTTATGAGTCTATATTCACTAAAAATAATGTTTTTCTTTATACATTTTTCAATTCCGGGGGACATTAATAAATCTATCCAATAAGTCTAAGCATCTTTCAACTTACACTATCATCTACCCATGTGATGATCTAAATTCATCTAAAATAAAGTGCTCTAAATCTCTAAATAACTTAGTTCCAAATATTTGAATATGGTAGTTAAAAACCTATGCACACCATATACTAATGTGTGAAAAAAATTCAACACTCAAAGAAAAAAACACTTCACTATGACTAGAATTTAAATTATTCAATCCACTGAGAATGTATTATGCAGGACTTCCCATGTTTTCAACCAAAATTATGGGGATAACCAAGGCCACTTCATCTGAATAAAATCTAAATAGGGAATGTTTATCAACTAATAAAAGATATTCACCTTAGATTTTAGTTTTAAGAATCCTTGGGATTCATCAATCACATGATGAAACTTTATCTTCACCCAACAAAACTTAGATCAAATTCAGAAACCTATCAAAATTTGAAATTTTGTTCATCAATACCAACATTTCTTTTTAAAATCTATTGAGCTTCAGGTTTGGGTCTCATAGATGATGATAATTTAATTTGGTTTCAACGTATTCTCATGACCCAGAACTAGCTCCGAACATCATCGATATTAGATATATAAGATATGGGTTTCCTTCTTCCTCTAGGAAGATTTTGGTTTCTATTGAGCACAACTTCAGAAATCCAGTCAATAACATTTGTACGTCTGATATAGTTTATCTTCAAAAAATTTCGAACAATATTTTCTTGACTATTCCTTGGCATAAATTCATCATCATCATATTTAATGTTCAACATGTGAAGATAAACTTATGAAATTCTACCATTCAATTGGATTATCCTACAAGTATTGATTAAGCCATATTCATCATCAATTGATTTTAAAAACTCCCACTGAATAATCGTATTGTCTTCTTCAACTAGATGAAATTAATTACAACTTATTCTTTCAAAGTGATAGGATTATATGGAGAATCTTCATTTGGCCATGTATTCTATATTTTGTAATTTATTCAGTGTTAGAGTCCTAGACTAAATTCCATGTGCTTTATTTGGTCAATAAAACCCAATCATTCTTCAATAACATGATCAAGTATGATCCCATTATAGATTTTAACTCCCTATGATTTTAGTTGGAAATAACCACTCATAAAATATCTTCTAATATGATTAACTATAAATCAATATTCTTCTCCATTTATATGAGTCATAGATTCCCAACTTCCATTTCTATGGTTTTCTCAAAATGCTTATATTTGGTCATTGTTTAGGATAAGTTATCCCATGTGATATTTATATTACATACCCCCTTTGAGAATATATAATAAAAAAAATATTTTATGGAAACCTCAACACAATTTTACTCTTTTACACTGATTATATCACTGTTGTAATAAATTATCTAACTGGATGTCCAAAGTATCTTTCATTGACTAACCAAAAATATTCTATAAAAATTCCAAAATATTATCATACAAAGGCATAAAGGACTTATTTAATGTGACTGATGTAAGAATTATCTTATGAAAATAGTGATAAAATATCTTATAGAGTGGTTGTAATTTATCTGATTCTCTACACTATGAAAAATAAAAATAAACAATATGGGAATTAAAATAAAATAAATACAAGAAAAAACTAAATTTAATTATCACTTTAGATAATAATTTCAAAATAATTTTTTTTTTCAAAAAGATATATTAGAATAAAATAAAAAACACAAGTAATTTTTTTTAAAAAGGAATTAAATAATGAAAACCATTAATTAACTATTAAATAATGTAACTTAAAATAAATATTTTAAAACAAATTTATAAATTAAACTAGAAAATAAAATAAATAATATCCACACTCTAACATTATTCACACATTAAATTAAACATTATTAACCGAATAATAAAAAAATTATAATTAATAAAAAACAAATCTCAACATTATAATTAACCAATTAAAAAAATATTTTATCATTACAGATTAATTTGAAACACCAAAAGTGATGTGATAAAACAGATGAAATAAAGGCCACATCACCTAAAAAAATCTTAATTAAAGTACCAAAATACCCATTATAAATACTTAACACCTCATAATCAAAAATATTTGACCAATTATATTTTGGAATCTTTATAGAGGGGCTTTTGGCTCCCTTAGCCGCTTATTGTCTTAGATCTAAGTTCTAGTGTACAAGTTTGATCACATTCTGGTAAATTTAATGTAGTTGATTGGGAATCCTCTTATGTTCCTCTATATATCCCAATTTTAGAATGGTTTACCCTCATATTTTTGATAGATTGAAACTTTTATTTGATGAATTATAATTCTTGGGATTCCACTGTAATCTTCCTCAGCTTCAACTCTCTATTTTTGGTTCCTGTCTTGGGTGATTGATTGATCGTCTGACTAAAGTTATCAGGTTCCATAATATTTTCCCGAAAAATGAAACCTTAATTTATTTTATGATTTGAAATGTATTTAAAATTTATTTCTAAACCTTGATTTGGGATGTTTTCGATGATTGTTTTCATATTTCATGGAATTGTGAAATAAAACTCTTTTTAAAGGCCTTGTAAATATTTGGGGGATTTTTTGAAATGATAGCTTTGAGTGAAAAGTGATATGAGGAAATAAATTTCTTTAGAGTATTTAGAAAAGTTTATTTAAATGAAATATGATTTTTAATGGCATAAACATTATAAAAGCCTTGATTTTGTTTAAAAATTAAGTGGAATGTTGAAACTTAAAATTGGGAAATTGAACCATGGATAATGAATCGAATTAAAAAGAATTATTTTTCCATGATTGATTGATTGACTGATTGATTGAAAGAACATGCGGTCTTGAGTAGTTAGTGGGTGACTTGGACATGCACACTAGGACGCTAACCCACTATCAATAGACCGATGATGAAAAAATTAACTAAACCAAATTCAGCATGATTTTCTTTGTTGGGGTGTCGATTAATTTTATCTCAATGGCCTATGATTTATGGATGTGTTTACACATTATGTAATTATAGATTGAATGAGTTGTGATAGGATCTTAGGGCCATGAACTAATAAACCTCATGGATCATGACTATGGTTATTTATTTTAATTTTATTATCACATGCTAATTTTTATTAAACTGATTAATTCATTCCCTTATGTTATTTGAAAATGTTCATTTAAGATTATTTTTGATATACTTTACATCTAATTGATTCAAAATATTATTTGATTGAAAATGTTTAAAATGATTTTTCATGTCTTGTTTTATTTAAATTGAAGCATAAATGGTTTATTTGTTATTGAATTTCTTAAGGAAAATTTACTAAGATCCTACTAGGTTATTTTTTTTCACACCCTACCATTTCATTTGGTCATCTATATATTATGTTATATTTAGTCCAACAAAAGATAAAGTACCACTTGGAGGTGGAGTGTATGATTGACTAGCAAGACCTAGGGTTATGGAAGTGATTAGTAGAGCTATGATATACTCATTACATAAAGATATTTGAATTTTTTAGTGATGGATATTGTGTCATTTATTGGATGATTTACTATTTTTATCTTTATATATTCTTGGGGAAATTTTTTCCCTAAGGATTGTTTCTTATACTGAATTTTTGTTGTTTAATATTCCACTCTTCCATATCATTTTTCTTTTCCTGTGCTGATGTCATTCCCTATTTATATTTATTTATTCCCATGTTTCCCATGGGGATTAGGAATTTCTTTTGGGATGTGTCAATGTCACTCTTTTGCTGGTGTACCAAGGAATCTGGGTTAGTTTTTGACATGAAAAGTCTCATAATGATAATCTATACACATGTGATCCATAAAAAAACCAATCGAGTATCATTACTTAAAGAACACATGGAAGGAAAATGGGTTTCATATAATTTAAAAATGGCATCAAACATATTTTCCTCAAGAATTTAAATGGTTTTTACCCAAATTAAATCACCATAAAATATTATCTTATAATAAAAATTTGTGGGTGATTTATTAAAAATAATTTCTAATGAAATAAATCATCTAGAGATAAAGAGAAAATGTCAAAAAAAATTTAAGAGTTTTTTGGAAATTCTTCTACCTTTAGTGTAAAAGATGAATCTATGGTCACTTTGAAAATAATTTTTAGAAATGTCACTTTTGAGAAATTGGAAATAAATTATTTTAAAAATAAATATTTGGATAGAAATATCAATAATGAAGCCTTTAAAATACAGAATGTATTCAAAATGGTAATGCGAATTTTTTGAAAAATTTTACTTTTGAAAAGAATATTCAACAATACATCCTTGAAATATACGTAAAGGTATAAAAAAGGTTGAGTGAAAACTTTGTAAAACAATTATTTTTGTAAAATAAACATTAATAATAGATCCTTAAAATTGCATAAAGGTTATCAAAATAAATATAGAGTGGAAGAGAAAAAATTTTATTTTGAAAGGGTAGAAAAACTTTTTAATATTTTTGAATTCATTTTTTAAAAATGAACATAATAAAAAGTGTAAAAAAATTGTTCTTAAAATAGGATAATTGGAATATGATGGTCATATGAGATTAAAAATATTTGGGTCTCCAAATATAAATGAGAACATCCATAGGAAAATAAAACAAGGACAAGGATGGGGAATTTTCTATAAATTGGATGATAAATATTTTCAATATAAATATACTTTTTATAGGTAATAAATTCATCAAGGAGGAAGACATGAATAAAAGTTTCATTTTACCTAGAGATAATGAGAATGTAACATGAAATAAAATATTATTGTGGAAGTAATAAATCTTGTAAGATTGAAGTTCAAGAATATGCATTATAACTCAATGATGATAGTTGAGTTAAAAAACCCTTTTAATATTGGTTTCTTTTGAATCAAAAGTAATTTAAAGAATGAAAAAATATAGCTCTTTAAACACCATGAATTTAATTAATATTGATAAATTCATTCATTATTTATTAATTAAACCATATAAATGATATCATAGTGCATGAGAATAAATATATCTCAAAGAACTGAATTTGTGATAAAAAATCCCTTACCTTGTATTCCCGCTTAATGGAACATACTATAAAATCTTGTATAATAAAAAGAACTACCTTAATAAATAATTATATAACCTTATTAATTTATATTTCAATTTTTATACTTTATTTTTAACCATTTTTTACAAATATAGTATCTGTCTATTGTTTATTTTCATCATCAAATTCTAAAGACCCCAATTTCTTATTTTATACAAGCTTTATAATGGCATTGTCTATTTGTATTTAATAACAAAAATTTCATAATTCCAATATTATCCAAGATAATATAATCATTATGTTTCAATTTTTTATCATATACCATTTTCATTTAGTGAATTATAAAGGCATGGTTTGTGAGAATGGAAATTGTGAAGAACTAGTTTTAGTATGTTTAATGATTGAAAGGTGATACATTAATAAATATATTAAATATAGATAAATAATTTATAGAATAATTAAATAAAATTAAATAAATTATTATTATATGAAATTATCATAATATAATATTCCATAATCATTCATGATATAAATATTATAACACTGTTCACGTAGGTGGTAAAACAGACCAATATGTGAGAATATTAAAATGATTTAATGAGTAAGGAAATATCTTTATATAATGTTAATATAACATATATAATATATTAAGGATTTAAAAATAATTATTTAACTTTATTAAATTCATTTTTATAACCATATTTGTATAGTGGTGATGATAAAGTAAATTCATTGTTAGTCAAGGTGGTAGTCCGCGTGTATGCCTGATTAACGATTCCATTTCTCAATACATGGGATTGAATAAAGGTATATGGTAAATTGGAATTTAAGAATTATAATTTTGAAAAATAGAAATTATTCATTCAATAAATATATACTTGTTACTAACCATGATACTCGGTGATGAAAAACAAATTATATCACCTCATGGTGGCAATAGTCTGCACATATGCATAATCGATGTTGTTTTATATTTATTAAAGGATGAAAATGATTGAATAATGGTTGATATGTTAATATAATCACATTATAATTTATGAATATTTTTTTCCATAAATTGTTTTATATATAATAATTATAGAAGATGATGATTAACAAGAAAAAACTAAAGAGTAAAAAATACTCACATTGAGAACTTGAGATTTACCTTGGAAATTCCCTTTGAAATATGGGACTCAAGAAATCTAACTGAGACCAGAGGATTATTAACAGTAGATAAGTTCAAATTAGGTTCAATATTATAGATTTATAGGATTAAATTATAATGGATTCGTGTATTATTATATGGTGGAAGTGATCCCCTTTTAAAAGTGAAGAAAAATGAACTTTTATAAATATTGAATATTTTCTAACAATAGAACGACACTATTCAAGGGTAAATAGATCCAAAAGTGAGAAATAATGGATTTTGGGGTGATATGTGGTCTATAAATCCTATAAAACTCATTTTAACACATTTTTTAAACATGTTTCAATCCTTTTACCACATTTTTTAGATGTTACCATTTTAATTTTTACCTCGCTAACTAGTTTTACGTAAATAATTAATATTTCATTAAAAGTTAAAGGTAATGACTAAAAAAAATTTTATATTATAAAAATAAAATTTCACTCAATATAATCTAAAAATATTTATAGATAATATAAAACTTAAATTTCAAAATAAAAAAATTTATATATAGAAAATCTGTTTTGTAGAAAAAATGTTGTTTTACCATTAAGTGTTCTTAATCTTATATAACACTAAATACCAATTAAATGTGTAATAATATATTTTTTATACATTTTTAATCATCTTATATAATGTTTTATTTAAATTAGATCAATTTAATTTTTTAGATAACAATTACACAACATTAACAAAACAATTCATTGAAAATAAAACTTTAATCATTATTTTGGTCAATAACTTTAAACTTAGGAATAATAATTTGATAAATAAATTTAAATTAACCTTAATAAATAACATGAAAAAATTGATATAAAATTTGAAATACATTTTTTAAAATTTGGTTTCTACAAGTGATGAAAACTAATTTTTAATTTAAACAAATAAAAATAGTTTTCATAGTTAAATATTACTTGAGTTTCTGAAACATAAAAAATGGATTTTATAAATTCAAAACAGTGATTTTAAATTATTTATATTAATTTATAAATATATATTTTTATATAAAAAAGGTTTTAAAGAATTTCAATTTATATTCATATCATGATAATGTCATAAAAGTGATGGTATTAGAAAAATTGAAATTGCTTTTATGATTCAATAAACAATAAAAGATTTTATAAAAATATCAAAAATTAAACATGAGATAATTTTTATATATGGAATTAAAAAATTATTTTCTTTTTATAAAATCAAATTCTAAAATATTTAAATTATTATATTAAATAAATATATAATAATTATAAAGAAAAATTTATTTTATTGAATAATTTATTTTTAAAACTTTAACTGTTCTTAATTCTATTTTGTATGCATTTATAATTTTTTACAATATTCTTATTTACTAAATATTTCATTATTCTAATATTTTCTTATTAATATCCATATAATATGTGGTGACTCATTTTAGTTTGGTTTTGCGTGTTAAAAAAGATATTGACATAATGTTTATTTAATAGAAAAATTATGTAGTAAAATCTTGGGGTGTTACATTCTCCCCCCTTTAAATAAATTTTTTCCTCACAATTTTAATTATACCTGAATAATATGAATATATAAGGGTATTTAAAATTTTGAAATGTATGATATATAATTTCAGATGGTATATCTAACTTACTATATCAGTTAAGACTATGAAACTATTTATCCCAAATATGCTTTTCTAAGAGTTTATAGATATACATTCCATAAATTTATTTTCATGATCTTATTCCCAACCAAATAATCAATTAAAATGGTTGATATTCTATTAATAAAATCAGATTAATTGATCTTTTCAATATAAAAACTTAATCCTAATATGTATTCTCCAATGACACCATTGTTTAATCCTATGATACTTTCATTTCAACTATTGAATAACTGGATAAGACTATAACTCTTTTAGTTTAACCTTGGTTGTACATAGTCATATTCTTATCAGATTATCTCCCTTAACTAGTTAGATATTACATACCAAAATTCCAACAAAATCATCTATAATGGTTCAAAAAGAGAATGTGGTTAAATAAATAATATCCCTCAGGAGTGTCTAGCTAGGTGTTCAATCTTAGGCCTACTCATTATGTAACGAGTGAAGATCAAGATAATAATGCACCATGCTTTTTTTAGTGTTATTAAACATAGGTGCATCCTTACCAAATCCCTATATACACTTCAATATCCAGATAGGGATACAATTTCTTAGAAACCCCACAATCTCGACTTTATAAAACCATCAAGATGTTATCCTATTCATAGAATTATCCTCAGGTTTTCACTAAAGTTCTCTTAAACTAACCCCTAAAATAAATAATATACTCCTAGAAAATAACTAAACCTTTTTCTGATATAAAATGATACACCCCATACATTCTCCTCGAGTTCCAAGGCTAAAAAATTATTTAAACACCAACTTCAATGCAAACTGAGACAAACCTATCATTATTTTACAAAATTTTCATCTACTAAACATTATGTATCACAAATAACACACAATCCCATAAATGGAATGTTTAGTGTATTTGAGAATCAACTACACAAGAAAATTATTGAGAACCTCTCTATAATCAGACCACACTAGATTCCCTTTTATAATTCTCATCGGTTATAATCATCTTCATAACCCAAGGAATATAAATATAAGAAAGGGGTAAGCTCAAATGATTTATAGGTGACAAAATATAAACATTTCATTAAGGGTTAGATCACGAGAAAACATAATAATCAGAGAAATATATTGTTAAAAGAACATAGAATAATAATATTTGTCTATAAGGAATTAATATAAGGTCATATAAACTCAAATGAAAAAATATATACCAAGGAATAAGAGTGAAAAATCATGATTCAATAATCATGATCCATGAAGTATAAAAGGGCACATAACCCAAGAACATGAAGACACTATATTGTGTGAAAACCCAATCATTCTCACTATTCATGTTGTGAAAAAATCCATGTATTTCCACTCTTTATATTTGTAATGAAATCCAAACATATACACCATATAAGGTATGAAAAAATCTAAGAATGTACACCATGTATGCTGTGAAAAAATCAAAGTATGTACACATTTTGTGTTTTTGAATGAATCAAAGCATGTACACACTTAATTATCTCCTGATATATTTAACATTAATAAATTCATTTTAGGGATTTAATCGACTCAAACCATCTTAGGGTTTTATTAGACCCAAACCATCTTAGGGATTTATCAAAACCAAACCATCTTAAAGATTTATTTGACCCAAACCATCTCATAATGATAATATATAAACATGTCTTCCCAATAATATATAATTTCATATACATTTTAAAGTCATTTATTTAAGTATAATTAATGTTTTACTCAATAATAAACCAAGTACATGTTTATTCTTGTAGAGAATATATTTTCATGACTCCAAAGTAAAATCTAAAGAAATTGAACAAAAATGATAATTATACATCGTGAAAATAAATTATACGACGTGTAGGAATAATTCAAAACATGTGAAAATTATTGAAGAAATTCATGAATAGATTATAATCAATTAAAATATTACATGATGTAAATCTCTAATACACATCACGTAACATTCAAATACAACTTTTCACTTAATGTTAAAATCATGGGAAGAAGAATGTAGTGAAGACCAGTTACATGTCATGAGATGAGACAAATCTTAACATCTATAAGATTCATTCATCAATTCATGCCATATATAAAATCCTCATAGAAAATCATTGATTGATATTACATGACATGAGATGTTTACACATCATATAATATCTTGACAATTTATATTCCAACGTGAGTTCAATAGTGAATAACTCTTTTTCCTCTACAATTTCTCTCATTCTATTTGGTATTTTATCTTTATTTTCTATCCCAACTCAAATATTGACATATGTTACTACCATTTTGATTAAATCCACGAACCGTTGATTTTTCTACAAACGTTCTTCATTCCATTCATTGTCGTTCACTCTTTGAAATCCATTTTAACATTTTCATTTCCATTCAATAACATCTTCACCATATGCTATTGCTTGTTTACAATTTCAAGTAAGTGGTTGATTGATTAATTAGTTAATCTGATTGAAATAATGCATTATTCTTGAATTCTTTCTTTCAAATGATCACATTAAAATTATTTTCTTATTCTACCAAGCATGTTTATAATTGTTTCATTTATATATATTATTACTGTCATATGTGACTAAATCATTTAGGGTAAGGGTAGAGAGTAGGGGTGTTATGAACTTAATGAATATCTAAATCATAAATTGGTAACTCTAAGGATTGTAACCCGGTTATATAATAATTGTTTATTTAATTCTTTTATGAAAAACTATCCATGGTATGTTTAAATGAATGAACCTTTCATAATTAGAGTAGAGCATGATATGACTATTATCCAATGAAAAGTTATATCATAGAAGATATGATTAATGCATCCAGGTTGTTATCCATGCATGGACCAAGAAATATTTACATATTAAGATAGATCTAGTTGGTTTGGCTATAAGTAACTAGTGATCTGTGCACCACTTCTCGGCCCATTCCTTAAGATCATTCCAAGTTTGGATCAAGATTACCCTTTTACCTGAATGCTAAAATTGATCCTGATCCCTACCTTCTTCCTAAATCCTAAACCAAACTCAATATATTTAATCAAATCCCATACTAAATCCAATTCCTAAGGACTCCTACCCAAAGGGTTCTAATTCCTGGTTCCTTGTTTGCCAAAATGTTCATCGTGGGATCGACCAGACATTATCACTATACTACGTCCACTACTATGAAACTGGGTTTAACTAGTGCTAGGGTTTTAAAAGTACTAGCTGAAATCACTGTTAAAAAATACCTTTCTCAGCACTAGAAAAAGCACTGATAGTGGGGGGGCCTTTATCAGTTCTTGTAAAAATAACTAATAAAGCACCCCTTTACCCCCTTGTAAAAAAGTTTGGATAAATTTGGGTCTTTATTAGCGCTTAAAATATAGTGCTGATATAGGGTTTCCTTTATCAACCCTAGTAAAAATGAAATGATGGGGGGGGGGGGGGTATTTATCATTTCTTTTATAGAAGTAATGATAAAGACTCCCCTTTATTAGGGTTCTTTTTCTAGCAATGATAATGCATATATTTTGAAAAGAAATTATATTTCATTAAAAATAATATATTAATATACTAATATATTTATATATTTATGTTGATATAAATATAATATATATATTTTTAAATATGTTTTAGATAAGAAATAATAATAATTTACACATAATATAAAATAAATCTAGTTAAAATTTATTTTAACTATTGATAAATCCTTATAAACCCAAAATAAACCAAGAAACAAATAATAACTTTAGAAACCATTAAAACCCATAAAAACATTAAGAAACCCTAAAAAACCTAAAACGACCACAATTTTTTTTATATAGGAGTCTATTTTATCTCTAAAACCAAAAAAATAAAAGCATACGAAATGTGATAAAACTACATCAGATTTAAATCATGTGATAATCAAACAAATAAAATATATTACAATTTCAAAAATCTCAGAAATCAAACTTAAACTTCAAATGACCATAAATTTAGATCATGGAGTCCATTTGGGCTCCACCATATATCAAATTGAAGCCTCCAATGAAACTTATTCCATGGAGGGTTAGTGAAGAGATATTAGAGCTTGGGTAAATTTTTTTAACACCTAGAATGGACAGTAAGACCTCTAAAACATGGTTTTTAGTCACTATACCCCAATTTTGTAAAACTAAAACAACTATAACTTTCGATCCTAGTGTCTATTCAGACTATACCACATATAAAATAAAATATTTAAGTGATATATATACCTAGGTAACCCACGTTAACCCTTGATCACCTTTACCGAGTATAAAAATGAATTTATATTCTTTGTACCCTATTTTTTTCACATTCAATGGCCTTTTAAAGTGACTTAAATTTTGATTTAGTTGTCTGTTTGGGTTATACCACATATCAAATAGAATATTTCAATTATATATATGCCTTATTATGCCATAATGTCCCCCAATAACCTCTTTTGAGGCCAAAAAAGTCTTATAAGGCCTCCAAAACTGATTTTTTATCCTATGTATCCTAATTTTTTAACATCAATGGAATTTATGACTTGTTTAATGGGATACTTTTTCCCATTTTAGTGGGGAATGAATTAATTCACAGGGATAACATTCATATTTATTCCATGACATTGAAATTTTATCATTTTTTCATAATGTATTGTTATTTATAATCAAATATATAACAATATATACATATTTATTATATATTCACACATAGAAATCTAATTTTATAAATAAATAATTAAAAATATTTACATATAAAATATATTTCTCAATATATAAGCCTTATCTAAATAAAAAAAATCCATTTTAAAAAAATATATAAATAAATATATATTTTAATATATATATATATATATATAAACACACACACGCACACACAGATAGATATATATATATATATATATATATATATATACGTATATATATAAATATGTTGATAATTTATAAATATATAGATATATCATAAAAGGTAAATTAAAACAATATAGGTGAGTGGAAATGGCACTAGTGTATAAGCTGGAGGTCTCAGGTTCGGAACTTGCTGGAGAATAGGGCACACACTGGGTGGTGGGTGGGTTGGTGGGAAGTAATGATAAGGGTGGGGGGTGTGAAAGAAAATTTTATACCCTTTATTAGTGAGGCCTTTATCATCTCTAAAAAAATAACTGATAAAGGCCACATTTAGAAGCGGGTTTTTAGTACTTTATTGTGGACCTTTATTAGTGATCTTTATGAGTGATGTTAAATCTAACACTTTAACATCTCTTACTTTACCGGTGCTTCTATAGCGGTGATAAATCCATTTTACTAGTACTTTTAAAGGCCCGATTTGTAGTAGTTTTCATTGTAGCAAGTATGGTTTGACATAAATATAAATTTTAATCTAACTAAATCCCATGTAACTGAAATGATGAATGTGGGTGAGTTAGTTCCATACACAATTTAGTCTAATATAATAACTGAAATAACCCATGGAATAACAATGTGTTTCATATAATTTCCAAATGGTATCACCCAAATTAATATCATGAATGTAAATGATTGATACCCAAAATCCAATCACCAAAAATGAGTAATTTATAAGAAAATTTAGAGGGTGATTTTTGAAAAATAATCTACAATGAAATAAATCCATTATATATAAATAGGAAATGTTAGTGAAATAGTAAAATAGTTTTTTTAAATGCTTTTATCTTTGAAAAAATGATGATGTTATGCTCACTTTAAAATTTCATTTCCAAGAAGGTAAATTTAGAGAAATTGATAATAATGAATTTAAAAATTCAATTTTTTTAAAGAAATATCAATAATGAATCCTTGAATATACATAATTGTTTTAAAAATGTAAAGTAAAAATTGTTTAAAAAATATTTCTTTTAAAGATAATATTCAATAATAGAGACTTGAAAGAGACATAAAGGTTTCAAAATAGTGATATAAAATATTAAAAAGAAATTAACATTTGAAAAAGTAAATTAAATAATAGAAACATGTAATGAAATAAATTTTATCAAAATAAAATTTGAGTGAAAGATAAAAAATAGAATTTTAAATGATATTTTTTTTTTAAATTTTGAAATACCTTTATTTAAACCCACATCCTAAATAGTGTATTTTAGATTCATTTTTAAAAGAAGATATGGGAAAAATAATGGTCACATGAGATAAAATATAATTTAGTTTCCAAATATAATTCCTAACATTGGTGGGGAATAAAAATATAGACAAGGAGGGGAAATCGTCACTAAAAATGATTAGAATTATTATAAAAAATGCTATACTTTTTACAGGGAATAAATTATTTAAGGTGGAAGGAATAAATAAAATGTGTCTTATTCTATAGATTTAAAATGTAATTACCATGAAATAAAATATTAGGGAAGAATAAACCAATCTTGGAAGAAATAATTTCAAAAACATGCATTATAACTCAACGAAGGGAGTTGAGATAACAAAACACTTACAACTTTGGTATCTTTTTAATCAAAATCCACTAAAATAAAAAAACTTTAGATATTAAAATCCCATTAATTCCTTGAATATGTAAAAATACATTAATTAGTTAGTAATCACACAATATCTAAGATATCATGGTTGTGTAATAAGAAATATGTCTCATGGAACTAAATTTGAGACAAAAAACTCCTTACCTTATATTCCCTTTTACTTGAATACACTCTAAATTACTATATAATAAAAAGGAATATCATAATTTTTTATTCTATAACATTATACATATATATTTACATTTATACACTTTTTTATAACCATTTATTAAAAATATTTTAGTTGGTTGTGGTTTATTTTTCATCATCGGATACTAGAGAATCAGATTTCTTGTTTCATACTAGTTTTGTAATCTAGTTGTTGATTACTATTTATGAAAAAAATTTATCCTTAAATGATAATAAATTCTACTATAATCGTGGTTCAAAAATTATTTAGCATATCCAATTTTCATTTGGGGAATGATAAATGTATGGTTTGTGAAAATAGAAATTGTGAAGAACTATTTTTTTGCGTGATTTAAGATCAATAGGTGATACATTAATAAATATATTAAATATAACTAAAAACTTTATAAAATAATTAAAACACATTAAATAAATTATTATTACAAGATATTATCATTGTATAATATTCCTTAATCATTCATTATATAAATACTATTGCATCGTTCATGTAGGTAGTAAAAGAAACCCAAACATGAGCTTGATATAACGATTCAATGAGTAAGGAAATGTTTTTTATAAAAAAATAATACAACCTTTAAAGAATATTTCTGATGTCAAAAAAAAAAATTTATCTTCATTAAATTCATTCTTAGAACCATCCATGTAGGTTAGTGATGAAAAATGAAATTCATCATTTGTGGAGGTGGTAGTCCGCACTTACGTAAGACTAATGATTCCATTTCTCCATGAATGGGATAAAATGAAGATATATTATAAATTAACATTTTTGAATTATAATTAAGAAATATTAAGAAATATTAATTCCCCAAATATTTACCTATTACCAAATATTATAGGAGGTGATTAAGTAAAACTAAATCTCTTTATGGTGGCTATAGTCCTCACATGCGCACAATCAATGATATTTTTTTTTATTGAAGGACAGAAAGGATTCAATAATGGTTGATAAATTATACAATAAAATTATACTATATTAATAATACTTTTTTAATATTTTTAAGTGTATAAAATAAATTTTCATTATGAATATTAAGAAGAAAATATCATGGTGTAAGAAATACTCACATTGTGAACTTGAGATCTCACTTGGAAATATCCTAGGAAATAGAGGTATTAGGAAATATAATTGAGACCAGCGGCTTATAAAAATTAAATATGATTATATGAGGAAAAAATTTATGTTTTTTAGATGAAACTATATAGTATAGGGGTAACATGATGTTGTGTAAGTGATCCTATTTTATATGTGAAAAATAAAGCACTTTTGTGAACTCCCATTATTTTTTCAATAATGACATTACATTATTTGAGGGTAAATGGATCCAAAAGTGATAAATACTTGTTTTTTGGATGATATAAGGTAGATAAATCATATTAACATAATTTTAAACATGTTTTAATCAATTTTCCGGTAATATCTATAAATCTACTATAATAAGTAAACTGTAACTATTCATACACACAATCTATTTTTACAAAATGAACTTTTATTCATGATTTTATGTGAAAGTTCAATTTTTAGTTTTTATAATTTTAATTTTATCAAATTTATGTTATATTTAGAATCATAACATCTAAATTTACATAGGATTATTTTATTGCGATTTTTAGAAATATTTTATTTTTTTGCGAATAGTGAAAAATACAAATATTTCTAATTCTGTCACTTTTACAACATCATCATGATATAAAAATGTATTAAAACTATGTGAATTTTCTTAATGAAATAATATATATTTAAGAATTTATATAGTGAATATAAAATATAATATTTAATAGATTAATATTTCTTTAAAATTTTGGAAATTTATTAATGATTTTTTTCAAACAAAAATTGTTTTATTTTCTTGTAATCAAGAATTCACAAGATTGTTTTTTTTGTTTTTATATATTTTTAATATAAATTTAGTCACATTTTATTTAAAATAATTCAATTAACCAAATTTTAAGAAAAAATTTACATGATTTTGGAATAAAATAATTTTTATGCTTCAAAATGATTTTTTTTTCTAAAAACCTTTTTTCATCACGATACTCATACTAGTTTTAAATTTATCCTATACCACTTATAGAAATTTAATATAATAAAATTGATATAATATTTTTAATTAGGTTGTTTTAATTTTTTAATGATTCTAATTTCATTTTTGGTCATAAATAATAGTAACTATGGTAAAAATTTATCATCACGGTAGTTGTTAAAATAGTTAACGAGGGCAGTTAAAACTAAGAGATTTTTTTAAAATATCATAAATATTAGTTTAAATTTTATTTTATGAGTTTATTTTGAATCCTTGTAATATTATATTTTAAATAAATCAATTTCATTCCACTTTCATGTGGGTAATACATTTATATTAAATTAATGTTATGGATATTTACTAGTGTGCCACTCCCGTCACCTATAAAAGTTAACCACCGATTCTCACTTATTCACACATTTTGAGCCACCTATCTCATAAAATAGCTTCCCAAATTACTCCATAAATTACTTTCTCATTCCCTAGAGGTACTGGTATCCCCAAAATACTTACCTTAAAAGGGTTAAGTTGTAATCTAAATGAGATTTTCCAAAGAAGAGGTATAACTCTTAACCAAGTTATTCTGTGTTTATTTTTTTCTTCTACCTCATTAGAGCCTATAATGACCATAATTATATAATTAAAGAAGTATATAAAATATAATTAAATGTTAATATGTTTTTTACATATTTTGTTTCTCCTTTTAAATCCTATAATATATTAAAACATCCCTCAAGTGTAGGTGTGGACAACCACCACCTTGAAGTGATGTATTTCATTTTCCATCAATACTTCAGATTGACGGTTATAAATAGATAAGTAATGAATATATAATATTTTAATGAAATACTTATTATTATTTTTATGTTAATTCATTATCTAACTTGTAACCCTTATATATTATGCAAAATGATAACATCACTCTTGCGTACATGTGGTCTACCACCTCTATGAAGTGACATGATTCATTTTTAATTTCTAATTTACATGAATGTTAATAAGTATGTATTGAACAAATAAATATTATATTTATAATATTATAATTATTATATAATATTAAAACTTCATATATTTCATTTAACTTTCATCCATCAGAAAAATGAATTTTTTTTCATGCGTACGTTTAGACTACCGCCTCTATGAAGCGACATGTTTCATTTTTTATTATTTACTATCATTGTTGGTTATATAAATATATTTAATATGTAAAAAATATTAAAATTTAATGAATAATATTCTAGATATTATAGAGAAATGAAACCTTTGACCATGGTCAACCTACCATTCCTTTTACATTTATGAACTAAACAACCTCAAAACATCCGACATGAACTTAAATGATTTAGTAACTTTATAAGAAATGGTAATAAATGAAATATAAGAGATTATTATAATTTAATAATACTAAATAGGGTTATTATTCAAGTATGTAATCATTACAATATTATTATATATGAATGTTCAATACGTCTGACTATACAAGAATTTTATGATAAGGGTTTATTCTACAATCACCTTTTTTATTCATGATTGTTTATGTTTAAATTTAAATTTAGAGAATTATATGAAATTTATCTTTTAAACTCAATATATTTCCTTTTACTATAGTTATATATCTATTTTACATGTTTTCCTTTCATTTCCTCTATTCGGTACTCAAAACAATTCACAATGTTTTTAAGGAAAATTGTCATTATTTTTCCTTTGGGTGGGGAATCTTTCTCCACTATATCCATGTTCTCTATAGTTTTTTCAAGAATATTTTTTCTATTATAAAATTATTTTATAAAGTGATTTTAAACTATATTTTTATTTATTTACAAATTTTTAAGAGGAATATTCATTTCATTTATGAAATGAGGCCCTTTTGAATTTCTACCAAAATTGTTAAAGGTATATTTGTTTTAACGTTTCCCAAATAAATGTATTTACCCACAATAATAAATATTTTTTTAATATTATATAATAAATTTACATGTTTATTTTCTTAGAAATATATTTGTGAAATATTTTGGAAATTTTTAATTTTAAAATGTTTTCAGAAGAAAAGGATATTTCTTCTGTTCTCAAAGTTACATTCTAATGTCTTTATAAAAGTAATTTTAATCTATTTCAACATCCTTTAAAGATTTTTATGATTCAATGGGTATATTATATAATGATAACCGGAGATTATTTATCTATATATCTAATGATCAGGTTGTTATAGTTATTGATTGAGGACAATATTGACATTTCATATTCTAGTTTTTTAATATGAATGTTTATATTGAATATGTATTATATTGTTATTCATTTCCTTCATATGATGAAGTTATTGGGATTATTAAGTAATGGATGGGGCTTGGTAAATACCTAACATGGATTTTTATATCTCATTAGACAAACTAGCTTCGATATCTGGCATACACCTTACTTATTTATGTATCAGGTCTTGACATAAATCTTTAACAAAAATATTATGATATCCGGAACTATTCATTCTATCATTATGAAATCAGTTTTTATTATCCTTGTGATTATTCATATTTTTAATTAATCCATGGATATAATCCACTTTCTGGATATTATTTATATGGATTATTTGATTATTTTTTATCTCTCCCATATTATTAATGTTTTATTTATTCTATGATAGCTTCTATTGTACAGTTTCCCTTATGGAGATTCTGAGCTCACTCGTTATTATTTTTCCTTTCACTAGGGTACCAAGAATTGAAATATTAAATATTTAAGGGATATAATGGGTTAAATAATAAAGTTATCACTACTATTTTATCTTTTATTTAAATTTTTTGAATGTAATGCGAGAATCATGTATGTATCTAGTCTCTTATGACTAATAAACTATTATATAATAAGGGATGAAATATCTTTTATATAATAATAATGTGGTAAAATAACCACTAGATATTGGTTACCAGGGTTAGGATATTAAATTTCAATCCTTTTACCGCTACATATTTTTTTTACATTTTACTATTTTTAAGAAGGCAACTAGTTTTTACCCATGTAAATTATATTTTATTAAAAAAATAAAGTAGATTTTTTTTGATGTTATAAACCTAAATTTAATATATATATATATATATAATATAACTAGATTTAAAAATAATATAAATTAAAATTTTTAATTAAAACATTTACTATATTCTATAATTATTTTGTAGAAAAAGGTTTTTTTTTCAGCATTAAGTGTTCTTAATCATATAAGAAATTAATTACCAATTAAAAGAGTGATAATATATTTTTATAAATTATAAAACATCGTATAAAATTATTTATTTGAAATAGATATAATTAATATATTAGATAATAATTACACAACATTAATAAAACAATTCTTTGAAAACAACCCTTTCACCATTATTATGCTCATTAACATTAATTTTAGTAATAATAATTTTATAAAAAAATGAAAATGAAATTATAAAATTATATGAACATGTTGATCTAAAATATAAAATATTTTTAAAAAAAATTAGTTTCTATATGTGATGAAAAATAATTTTTAATATATGAAAATGAAAATATTTTTTAGACTAAAATATTACTTACGTTTCCAAAACATTAAACATGGGTTTGATAAATTCAACATGGTGTTTTGAAATTATTCATTTTAATTTATAAATATATATTTTTATATAAAAATGGTTTCAAATGAATTTAATTCATTATTTTATTATGAAAATCATATAAATTGATGGTATTAGAAAAATCTGGATTTTTTTAATATTCTCCAAAAAATTATTTATATTAGAAAAATCTCAAAAATTCGCCTTAATATAATTTTCTTATCGGTAATTAATAAATAAATTTTTATTTAAAAATTAAAATTATAAAATTTATAAATTTATATTTGAAATGAAAATATAATATATATAAAGAAAATTTAATTATTGAAAACATACTTTTTAAAACCTTAATTGTTCTTAATATTATTTTGTTTGTATTTCTAAATGATATAAATATTTATTTTTAATAAAGAAATTATTATTATTAAATTATATTTATATTATTCATCTAATATTTCATGGATTATTTTATTTTAGTTTGTAATGTTAAACAAGCTATTCGCATAATGTTTATTTAAATGAAAAATTTTATAGTAAAATCTCACGGAGTTATGAAGTTATAAGTTCCATATTTTAATATATAGATGAAAAATTTAAATAAAATGTAATATTTAATCCTAGATCATTAGTTATTTGGTTAATCAAACCCTAGAAACTATATATAAACTATTTTATGTTCCTTCATTTGTACATGCTTAGGTCAAGCATCCACTAGACTATAATCATATATAAACATATTCATAATGACTTCATTTCAAACTCTAGGTCGGTCTTTGAACAGAATTTATTCATCAATAATTTAATTTTTCTCTTCAATCAATGATCAAAATTCATCCCAAATATATTTTTTAAAAGGTAAAAGAAAGTTTCTTGACCTCATTCAGTTCGGTTCCAAGACTCGACATCTCATATTCTTTAGTGAAACTCGAGAAAAGAGCACTCTTCAATAAACATTTTGTAGGCTCTATTATTCATTTATCAATCCATGGGATTAATGTTTAGTTATAGTGGTAGTATATTTAATGAAACATATTTTATAAAAGGTATTTTCTTCTTGAAATAAATGTGAATTATATAACACATTATTATACACATATAATACATATAGAAACCAATAAAGCTTTATTCAATTAATCATTACATTAACCAATAAAAAAACCCAATACAATTTCAAAAATTACAAGTCGTAAATAATATAAAATAAAAAATCTAACATGGGAAAATATGGATCACCCTAATCTTCTAGAACCACCCCTCCTATGAACAACACTATAGAAAAGAAAAAAATATTAGTAAACCAATCAACATCATAAAAAATGGAATTATAGAACCTTTATAGGATTGAAGTTTAATTTTGAAAGAATGAATAGAGTGGTATATATATTTGGTAATTTTACTGTTGGAATAGCAACGTGACCATTGTAATTGTAACCCGACCATTGTGAATAGTTACCTGACCGTTGGGAATAATAACATGACCGTTGGAATAGTAATGTTATCTTAAAATAAAAAATTATGATATAAATGATATTTATCATGATTAATTTAAGTAAATATAAATATTAAAATTCCAAAAAATAAATATCATGATTAAAAAACTCAAAGAAAATATAATCATTTTTTAATAAATTGTATTCTAAAGTATTTTATATAAAAATCATTATTTTTATATTAAAAATTAAAATTACATTTTTTAGGAATTTATTTTTATAAAATAAATATAATTTTTGAAATCATAATGTGAAAATTATCCAAGGGTTATTTTTTTTTTAATTTTATGTGATACTTTAATTTTTAAGTGAATAGTAAAAATATAGTTTTTCACAAAACGTGTATATCTTAAATTTCATCATTCATGAAGTAATACTAAACTAATATTTTATATAACTTGAGGTTAAGACATGATATATTTAATTTCATAAATGACTCCTTAAAATATGATAAACATAATTTCCAAACCTAAAAAGAACTTTCCAAAACCTAAAGTCAAAAGTGCTTCCTTAAAATAACAATTTCTTTTTTTCCACTTTTCTTTTAAAAAACAAATAAAATCGAATTATAAATGGGATTTAAAGTCTTAAATGTAATATATTATATTAATATATTATTTATAATTTCAGAAATCCTTTATTACAAGGTTTACCTTGGATATAATATTTTATTCTAAAAATACCCCACTCCTTAAGTATAAATAACCCGTCTCCCTTCCCAAGGAAAACCATTGATCCCACCCATTCCAAAGCCCAATATATACCCAAATCCTCCTTATCAATCCCTGTAGAATACCTAGGTATATTCTGGAACAATATTACTCCAATAATTAATGGAGTTATAGTGTCGTACAAGAGAAGCTACATTAAATAATGGGTATGTTTTTCACCACTTCACTCATTTTCATTCTCTTCAATATTTTTTCTAAAAATTATTTAAAAATAAAATATTATAATATTAATTTTTTTCAGAATTTAAAAATTATATTAATTATGTTAAAATTTTGTAAAAATTATATTTTTAATGTATTTATGTTTTATACCTTTTTTTTCATCAGATTTTGACAACGATTCCATTAACTTTCATTTAACTTCCAATGAGGATATTTGGAAATTTTTTCCTATCAATAACCTTATTAATAGTTAAAATAAATTATTTATCATATTTAAATGTATAATTTTTTTTATTTTATGTTTTTTGAATTTATTATACTTATTTAATAATCACCTCGAACAAAATATTTAAATTGAAGGAAAATAGGAAAATTTTAAGAAAACATGATATTAAAATGCATTACTTTCAATAAAAAAAATTAAAAATATAAAACAATGATTATAATTGATAAATAATTTTATAAATTAATATAATTCACTTCTGGATCAATGTTGTAATAAATATATGTTTATTATTCCGAATGTGAAAAAGTGATGAAATAAACCAGGAATAATGTTAAGGGGATTATCAAACCAAATTCCTTTATTTGGGTTATTCTCTCTTCCAAGATATGAATTTTCATATTATATAATTTAAATGTCCTTTACCTTTTATATTGGGCATAAATATGTTCCTAACATGCCAACATGTTTTCTAATAAAGGCCTCTTTTTTTTCAAAGTGATTTCAAAACATTTTATTTTACTTCTCTTGAAATGATTCTTGTCCACTCCAGAATAATGATGTTTTATACACAAGTATGATTTAACTTATTCACTTGGGAACAAGAAAGTTTATTCACGAAATTATTATTTATTAAATCTATATAAAACCCATTCTCTTCCTTGGGTTTATTTCATGACTATGATTGTTATAAATTTTATGTGGAATGATTGATTATGTAAATGTTATGATGTGATTAGTGGAATCATAATTATATATCCATATAATTAATTGGGTAAAGATATGTATCTCATGAGATAATTAATAACATACATGAAAATGATATTATACTTGTTCAAAATGAAGTTATTATAATCATGCACATATGTTATGCATAGACATGATGATAGCTTTATTTACAACTATGTGTGGTATTGGAATGCTAATACATGATGTTATATTTTTATGCATTTCCACATTCCATTCCATTATCACATGCTTCACTCCTGATTCTGATGATGAGCCTATGCTTATGATATGATGTTGATGTTTATTCTCACCAATGTAATATTGATTGATGTCCCTTATTCATCCTCTTACTAGGATTTTAGCTCATCCATTTCTTTGATGTATATCCTCAGGTGATTAATTGAACTAAGGATAACACGAGGACCTCTAAGAAGATAGAGAAAAAGTAATTAAATAATGTTTTAGTTTTATTATGTAAAACTTATGTATAAGCCTAATTTTCCCAAGACACAAAAAATTTTGATCATAGATTTGTATATCTATTATGTTGTTTTTAATTAAATGATGTAATAGTTATAAAAGAAAAAGCAGGATCACTATAGTAGATTTTTTTTCATTTTAACTTCCATCACATAGTTCAAGAAATGTTTTAAGATTACATGATATTTTCTTCACAAATACAAGTGTGATCAACTTGTGACTCCTATTCAACTGTAGAATATGAATCATTTAAAGATGATTTATGGAATCATATTAATTAGGGACATATATATTTCTATTCATGTCTCTCATATGAAAAATTATTATAATTTGACTCTTGCAAAATAGATATTTTTCACTTATATTCAACAACTACAATTGACTCATTCAAAACATCCATTCTAGAAAAAAATTCCGTGCTACTTAAAAATAGAATGAAAATTAAATAAAACAAGTTCATTGTAAAAGTAAAGAAAAATACATATTTAAAAAGAATTTCCAAATTTCATCAATTGAAATATAAAAATGTCCCATCCAAAATTCATTCAAAAATAAAAAAATGTAATGTTGGAAAATAAATTATAAAGAATAAGAAAAATTAAACACTTCCAAAAATATTATATAAAATAAAATTTCACCATAAAACATATGAAAAATTTGGTTAAAAAATAAGGAAATTAAATCCAAAAAAAATCAGTACTAAACCCTAAAAGGCCACATTTTGGATTAATTGTTTGAAGAATTATTTTTTATCAAAAAATGACAATGATTTAAAATATTTAACATTTAAATTAAATTTATATTAAAAAAACTAAAATTTCAAAGAAAGAATGTAGAAAACATGTATAAAAATAAATCCACCTAAAATTATCTTACAATTAACGCAATTTGTATCCTTAATAAGATATTCAAACAAATTAAGTAAATAGAATGTCATCTTATAAACGAAATAATTTAAATGTTGAAAAATTGGTGATTTCAAAATTATTATTCCTCATGGTTTTTCTTAAACAATAAATGATGATTGGTCGCTAAAAAGGTAAATGATTTTGAGAAGTGATAGTTTATTATTTCATAAAAATGATTAAATTTTAAAATATTGAATGGAATTTTAGAAAATTAACCATGAATTAAATTATTCATATAAATATCTCTTTTCTTCTATGGTGAACATAATCATACAATTTAAAAACTCAATATAAATAGATAAAACTAAAGTATGATTGATATTAATAATTAACAACCTAACATAATTAACCCATCCAATAGTTTAAAATAAAAATAAAAAACTCAACCAAGTTTGAGAGTTCATTCTCAGACTATTTTAATGTAAATATGATTATTTGAACTCTAAAAATTATGGTCAAATCAAATAAAAACTATAAAATACCTCTCAGATTATGAAAAACGTAATTATTTTCCATAGGGAAATGAAAATATTTTACTTGATAAAACACATTATTGAATAAAATATATTAATAACTCAATGAAACAAAACAATCTTTAAATTCATAATGAATTGTTTTCCACTGAATGTGTTTAGTTGGAGCTTAAAAATATTCAATTTTTAAAAATTTTAAGGGTATTTTTTATGTGAACTAAATGAAATATATTTTATAGAAAAAAAGACCCATCCAGGATACTTAACCCTTAGTATTTCCCCCAGTGTTGATATCTAATGTTAGAGTAACATTTAGAATAGATTGAATTTCCCAAGTAGTTTTTTCAATTAAAAAACATAAAATATTTTTTAAGGGGTTTTAATAAATCTTATAAATAATTTTTTCGATTCAATATAATAAATTTTATAATTTTATAATTTTAAAAATATTTTCAACTCTCAAATATATAACAAATAGTGTGCATAAATGAAATTATAAATAGAAATGAATGAAATAGTTAATGTTTAGAATAATTTTTAAATGATTCAAAGAATCAAGAATTGAGTTGAACTGGTTCATCACAAAAAAGAAATAAAATTATCAGTAGTAACCAGTAGATATTTTCATTTGAAATGAGTTTGTTTTAGAAATTTTTAAATGAAACCTGAATACTTATAAACTAAAAATTGCAAGAAACAATTATAGAAATGGTATATTAGTAAATAATGATGAAAAATTTAAAAGTAAACTTCTTTATAGTTGTAACTCCATGCATTTAGTGGCCAACTCATTTAGAGTCTAAGGATGAGTGAAATAACTAATAGGGGGTGGTGGTGAATCAATGATTTATCAATATTTTATTTTTACTTCCAAAAATCCTTCATTACATTTTTGAGTGAATTTATTTTTTATATTACTACACACATGAACACATAAACAAGGCACTATTGATTTACAAGGTTCAGTACTCAATGTGATTATCTAATCCTTGGAATGATCATGTAAAACTTATGATCACACAATCTTCTAGAAATACTATATTAACCAAAATGAAATTAAAAAAGCCTTATAATTTTATTTAAAATTATCATATTTATTTGTGGGAATACTAAAATGTTAGTACATCCCAAAAAATTACAATTATGAACAATTTGTGACACAAATGATGAGTATTCCACTAATGAATTCTATCAAGTTTTTCTTATGCTATTACATTATACCTATTCTGTTATAGCACTTAATCAAGACGTCACTTCAAATTGAATGCAAAAATCCACATTAATCTTTAACTATATCTATCTTCATTATGAAAATTATTATTTAGAATATGTATATGGAATCATTTAATTCTTCTTCCCCTCTCTCTATATCTCTAATTTGAGCTTCATGAACAACTCTTCTGATATTATTATCATAGTACACACCCCAAAAAACTTCCCCTTCTTTGACGAATATATATATTCATGAAATATAATTTGAATAATAGTCTAGTATGTATTCTTTCTTTTTCTAGGTCAAAACTATAATATTATAGTTATAGATATTCAAATTCTTATTATTCTAAAGGTTTGGACATTAAATCCCACTTCTTTGCTTCTTAACTACATATTAATGGACATAAAAATCACTTGTAATAACTATCACATAATCTAACTATTCTTCCTCTTTCAATCATCAAACTATCAATTCTTATATAAGGAATACATTTGAATTTATTCATGCATGCATGTTCTTTACGGTCACCTAAAAATATTAAGTTTCACCATTCACAACACAAACCAAAATAATTATTATTTCTTTTTCAATCTTGGAATTATTATTGTTATTTTCTAAGTAATACACACATATTATATAATATATATAAATATATATGCATTCATACACAAACTACATGCATGTAATCTCTATTTTTAGTACAAAACCCTTGTAATTATCTTCTACTTCTTCCCTCATAAGTACTTCCCAAATCGTGATAATAATTTTAATGATAATTATATTCATTATAAAAAATAAAACCTAGAATCTTTGGAATTAACACATGATTTAGAATATAAAAATTCTGGAATAACAGATTTGATATCATTATTTCATATTCCCTTTCCATCGAAAAAGATCAAATCTCAATAATTCAATGTTTTTATCACAAAACAATTAGTGGTGTTTTAATCATGGGAAAACAACCAAACCATCATGTCATAAAATTTCACATGAGCCATTCAATTTTGGAAAATTTATAGATTTCAAAAATCCATAAAAAAATGGATACAATCAACTGTAGAAGGATCTGTTCACCTTGGGACCCCACAAGAAGACTCACCTATTATCCAACCTCTGGAGTGAACCACTACCCACTAAGAAACCATAACCACTATAATAACCATTATACCATCAATGTTATAAAACATCACCATTAAGGTAAGTATCAACATGTTCACCAATGAAGACAATTGAACATCAAAACTAAACAATCACAAATCACCTTAAAAATGGAATAAAATTATATTTGAAACTATAAAAGAAACCCCACAATATGGACATTGTTATCCCCTTTCTATAGAAACCTCACCAACTCGAATAGAAATCCACCAACTTCACTTGATCCAAAATTATTTAGGAAATAAAGAACACTCACAATATCATTTAAAAGTTTTCATCATGTATAACACAAATAAAGAATGATATATTCAAAAATAAATCAAAAACCAAATCCTTACAAATTGATTCCCCCAATGAACACATGACCTGGTGATATACAAAAAACCACCAACTGAAATAACCCCATGTGAAACATAGAGGAAAAAATTATTGCTACAGTTGTGAATCTCAATCTTATCACCCTTTATCCATGATCTCTATTAATTACAGAAGTGAAACTCAATTGAGAAACTCATGGAGAAGGAAGAAGCCCTGACTAAAAGATCCAAGGAAGTGAAATATCATAGATTAGAAGGAAAAGAATGGTTGAGAAACCCTCATTATTATAATATATTTATATATATATCCAATCTTTCATTTAAAAAATTCAAATTATTTAGGAAAGTTTCCCACTTAGAGTACTAAGATATTTTTACTTGTTTCTTCCCATATAAATCATTTTTAACATGAAAAAATTTACCATTTTCTCCAAGTAAGAACCCATATTATTGATCAATGTATACATCCTATTCTAACTCACCATTGAGGAAGGTAGACCTGACATCCATTAAGAATATATTATATCAAATTTTTTACTTAAATAGAAATAACAATTTTATTGGTTTTAAAACTTCCCATTGGTGAAAATGCCTCATCAATTTTTAAAACTAAAATTTATGAATATATTTTACACACCAATCTAGATTAACTTCTCATCACTACCCCTTTTTATTCATCTTATTTTCTAACTCCCACTTTCCCCAGTCGCATTCCTATCATTATGTTTGGGAACTAGCTCCAAAGTTTAATTATTTTCAATTTGGTCTAATTTTTAATTCATAGAATCAATCCAATATTGATTTCCCAATGATTATTAAGCATATTTAGTTTTAACTTAAGATTATAATAAGGTATGATAAGTTTTACTCAGAGTTACAATGGTTTATACCTACTAATTATTATTAAAAATGATATTTTAGATCTATATATGCCTTATAATCCTTGAATGAGGTGAATTAGATAGTTCAAAAATACTTGAAATGGAAAAATCATCTTCTATAACCTTAACGTCCTAAACATTTCTATATATAACTGTAATTGCTTTAGAATATTTAACAAAAATAGAATCAAAATCACTTTGGGAACATAAAAAAATAATGAATTTTATTAGAAATATGTACAAAGTACCTTGACGATAAAAGATATAAGGCATAGAGGGTCAAATAGGTTCGATGAAATAGAGGCAAAGAGCATCCCCTCTACAAATATTCACTCATTTTATGGGGAGGGACCCTATGATTCTAAAGTGAATAAAAGGATGGATATTAATAATATTACATGTGAGAAGATATGTTGGTTCATTCTTCTCATGGAACATATGAAGAACCTCTCTCTGGTTGGTATTTAACTTCTTATAAAGGAAAATATGATAAGTGATGTGCTATGGGGTGGAGATACAACATTTATGGGACTCATGAA
This sequence comes from Viscum album, assembly GCA_963277665.1. Taxonomy (NCBI): domain Eukaryota; kingdom Viridiplantae; phylum Streptophyta; class Magnoliopsida; order Santalales; family Viscaceae; genus Viscum; species Viscum album. Next base: position 270,668,610 of record OY728166.1, read on the forward strand.
TAACCTGTGAATTAGTTTCCAAAAAATCCTTCTTGTTGTTATTAAATTTGTAGTGTTATAGGCCCTTAAGCATGGATAAGGCCTCAACCTTGAGAGAGTTAACTCTCTATAAGGAATTAGCGATGAAAAAAACAGATCCTTTGTTAGTACAAATTATTCTTTCACCCCTCATGGATCCCAAAGAGAAAGTGCCATTAACAATTTTCTTAAAACATTATGAAAGATGGAGCCATCTAATCTAATGGCCCTATTGAAAATTATTGATGGTGCTACTTGACTAAGTAGTAATGGTCAATAATGTCTTGAGAGAATGGGAAATATCCCGTCAATTAAGGAGTGAAGAAAAATCTACCACCATACACTTTGTTATTTCAACTAGCACGGGTTGAACTAAGATAAAATCTGACGTGGGTAGTGTTCTTAGTGTTTTAGATGTACCAACACATGATGACTGACAAGATGGTCCTCACTTTATCTTCCTACATATTTAACCTAACACCTCCTCTTATTTTAAACTAACTTGGATTTTTACCTTTTAATTTTATGATATTAGGGCTTCTAAATACACTAATATATTCTAAACCAGGATTCCACTTATGAAACATCTCATATATATTAATATTAAAATTTATTCTATAAAGGGAATGATTTTTTACATAAACTACTATTCTAATATCTTACCTCAAAAAATATCAGTTGGTATCATTCAATATTAAAATTATATGAACCATCTCTCAAAATATTCTATTCTCCTATTCAACCACACCATTTTCCTTATGTGTATGGTGCACTAAATTCATGAATAATTTCATTATTTTTAAGATAAGCCACAAATTTTTTATTAGTGAACTCAACACTATTATATTTTTAGAATTTCTTTAGGGATTAACTACAACCTTTTTTAAAATTTATCCTAAAACTATCAAAAATATTTAGGTCATTTGATTTGTGTCTCACAAACACAATGCATGTAATATTTTTAAAATAATTAATAATGTAAATGGAATTCTTTCCTCTATTAGCTTATTTATTTATATTGTCGCACAAATATCAAAATAGATCAGATCCAATGGATGTGATATGTCAATATCATCCCTTTTGTGCAATTAATTTGTAATCTACCCCTTATGTCATGTAGAGAAAATCTAATTAATTACTCTATTAATCCTAGTAACATCACCAATATAAAGACCTTGACTCTAGTAGCCCATATCCAGTGGTTAGTTTGTTATAATAGTAGTAGATACAAGAAATCACCTCATAAAGGACCAAATTGTTTAGTTGTTTTGGTAAACTATATACATACTTGAAATTCACAATTTATTTTATAAACATAAAACACACAGAGTATTTTATTTGAGAATTCAATTATTACCCTTAGCATATACCTTCATTTCAATCAGAAAATAATTCATGGCATCCAAGGCAAAATGAAACATAATTAAGGGGTGATACCAAATTCACAAGTAGGGTATGAATATAATGGAAGCTATCCTGAATAAATATGCATACACAATACAAAAAGGTAAATATTTGAAACATATTATATTTAAAAAATAACTTATGTATAACATGGCATGAATAAAGTCTGATATCCTAACCCAAATTTGACAAAACCAGTGTCCTGGTATGGTTTATTGTGAGGCCTCAAGCACAACTCCCCATATTCTTGAGACTGCCGAATAATAGCATGGGACTAGGTTGACACTGTGGAGAGACTGTTCTCCCATATAAGAGTAAAAGGATAGTAAAAATAGCTAAGTATCATACATTATAGTAAGTAAATAGAGTTCATACCACTTAAATAAATTCAAATAGACCATGCTGAAGTAATAATTGAAATGCTATAAAATCCCGGACAACTATGATATACGTACAACACTGGTCACCCCTGGGATGACCATATATAAAAGAGTACAAAATAAATTGAAATAAAAGTATAGAGCTCTCTTACTAACTCTGATCCAGACCACGTACCCGATCTCTAGATATTGTCGAACTAAAGTATCCCGACTAGAAGAACTCACATGACCAAATCCAATTGATCATGAAACTCTACTCCTCAACCCTATCCACCATTAAACTATACTCAACATGAAAAGTAGACATAATGTATACATGTACACTGGCGTGCACATGAATGGGTGAGAAATAATCTTAGTAGTCCACCCCAATGATGACTTATTAATAAACTACTATAAGTGCATAAAAAATAAATATGCTTAGCCTAGATGAAACACAACTGAAAAAGAAATGTAAATCCAATAAATGTGTAACCAGAGTCAAAACTTGAGTCTTTAATCCTGGTCAGCTAAGAAATTTCCACCATGGATATCCATATCTATATGCATATACATTTATTGTCTCATACTTATGAATATATACATAAATATGAATATTCCTGATTAAGGTGAATGAAATATCAAAAAACCAAACTACAGTCGATCCGTAGGTCTGTAATCTTGATCTCCTAGACATCATGTGTAAGTTCATTGATCTAGACTTTATAACACTCGAGAAATGTATAATTAAGTTAATATCTGGTTTTGTAATCACAATCAACATATACCTGATTCAGACAATGACAAAATTGTATTTGAGCAAGATACGTCACCATAAGGGGGATACTTGTCCTGACCCTGGGTTCACCCATACTCACCTCCAATCACCGTAACAATGTATTCAAGGTTTTTACATCTGGACATCCTATAAATTTTCATTGAGCTTGAAACTATACTGATCATGACATCTTAATCTAGTCCATTGTTTGAGCTCTAGGTCCTGGTCTATAAGCGGTCACTACATTCAGAACCAGTATAATCCCTAAGGGTGTTACCCTTATGCGATCTGTAAGGATAACTCACTGGTGATATTCCATTCCCACCACTGGAGTCTCTAATAAGGTCAAATATAATCATACCTATCATCTGGAAGAGCCTAATCATTATGGCTATCCAACGATGTGAGACGTAAATCCCAACACCATGATCAAGTAACTAATTAGGGCATAATCATCCCTATCATAATCCATATGTCCAGAAGACCATAATCATCAACTATAGACCACAATTCAAGGAGTGGTTAATCATCCTCATCACATATAAACTAGAGGAGAGAGGAATAATCCTCATAACCTAGGAGAGAAGAATTATCCATGAGTATAATTACTAGGGACTCTATGACCATATATCATAGTCATAGGCTAAACAACAACATCATATGAAGAAACTATTGAAATTCTAATAATCTAATAATCAAATATATAGGATAAATAGCCAAGTACCATATAGTATATCTCAGTATACAAATAAATTTCATAAATAACATGGCTCAAAATACATATCCCAGTAAATTCGTTTTGGGAATCCCAATGAATAAGACGGATCCTAGAAAAATGTTTTCACATCCCAAAATGAATGAAAGACTCCTCGTGTTAGGATTAGTAGCCACCAGCTTGGAAGCCCATCTGGATAACATCACTCCATCATCAATAAACATGTTAATGTATAAAAAAAAAGTGTGAGGGAGGAAAAATGCATAAACCCAACACTATTGTCACAGTACCATGGTCTTACACAATTATAATAGTTTCTAAGGTGACACATGCTACCAGCTCTACCCAAACTAGATTTACTAACTTAGGATCGGTCAAACATTAGTTCATCCACTAGGTCCCTTAAGGTAAACACTAAGATTCATCCTACTTAGGATCCTTAAAAATACATATATGCAAATGCATCCCACTAGGGATCCTTTGTAGGAAATGTAAATGGAGAAATACTATATGGGACCCTCGAACGATAAGCAAGATAGAGTCATCTAACAAAAGATCCTCAAGACTACACATAAGTGAAATCATCCTACAAAGGACCCTATATAAATTTATATGAGGGAAGAGGCATCATACATGGGATCCACTAAATAATATATATGCAAAAATATCCTATAAGAGATTCCCTAGGTTGACATGTAATCAAAGGCACTCAAAAGGAGATCCTTAAAAAAAAAACGACCTCACGACCTCTTAGGCTAGAAGGGTACATCTCACAAGAGAGACGTCCTCATGGTAAAAGCTAAAAAGGTACCAATCAAGAGAGATTTATCATTTCCCATCTCAGATAATGGTCTAAAACCAGGTTGGTTTTAACCCAAACTATTCAGTCTCATTCAGGTATCTCTCAAAAGAGGAATGAATTTGACTATTGGGGGAAACACCTCTCCTTTTAGATAAAATTGTGAAATGACACCCAAGGACCCTCAAACCACATCATGTGTTTAACTATAATGATCTACATGGAAAGATACATATAATCGACTACTATTGGATCCAATTCCGACTTTTGGGAAATAAGTTACCAAAAAAACCAAAATGGGTTTCAAAAGGGGAAGTACATGGCGTGTACTCCAAATCCCCACCTAGGTGTGTACTCCATCCAGAATTGGTATGTAGAAGCCCAAGTACTTGTCATGTTGGTCCTATACACGGTGTGTACCCTACATGGGGAACCTTTTCATGTATCTCAAATGGTTTGGACATGTATTCTACTTGTCCATGTACTTATACATGACCCGCAACAACACTGGGTCTTCTCATATACTCTACACAACATGTACCCCTTACATAGGCTGTGTGACTAGGTACTCGTCTCCATGACTGAGTCCCTATACATGGTGTGTATGATACATACAATACTTTTATTTTGAAAATATTTTCTTTCCTAAATAAAAAGTACACACATCATGTGTTCCCTAAACCAAACAACATGTAAGAAAGTTTTCTCGAATAGAAATCCTCAGAATTAGCCTGAAACCCCCCATTTTCACCCCGAAAGAAGTAGATAAAACCTATTGGAGTCCTAAAACATAATATAAGGGGATTAAAACATGTAAAAAACAAATATATAAGTATATATGGAGAAAAAACAAAAAAGGACAACCTTTGGGTTGAATCTTCCAAAGCTTTTTCCATTTCCATGGTCCACAGTTTCCACATGAAAATTCGTCGCATCCTGAGCTCCATGGAGGTACCTCTATCTCTCCGACTCTCATTATAATTCTCTATATCCCTCCCCTAACTCTTAGTTGTTTGATGGGTAATACATATGTAAATATGCATGAATCCGAGGAAGGAAGATAAGGAAAAGAAAGAAAAGAAAAGGAAGAAAAGAAAAAGAGAAGGGGGACCAACCTAGCCTTAGATCCCAACATGAGTTTATGCCACAAGTAGGTAAAAATCATCATTATGGACTCATGAAAAGAGAAATAATCTTATTACGATTCTCCATTCCAATTATATGACTGAACAAACCTATGAAAATAAATTAATATTTAGTTTTTTAAATATTCAATATGAATTTTCTAGAAAAAATTAAAATAGTTTAGAATTCCACCAAACTTCTATCATAGGGTAAAAAATCCATTCTGGAACCAAAAGAGTGGTTATAAAAATAATCTGAGATTATAATCTATGGTTAAAGAAAATTTTATCACCTACAATATTATGAAAGAAAAAACTGAAATTTGTGCACAAAACTCACATCCGGAAAACATGGGACCTTATAATCTACCAACCATAAACCTTCTCATCCTTGCGAAGACTGGTCGTAACACTAGTAGACAGGTTGTCCACCCACATATTGACAAAAACAAGATATTCCTACTTTCCCTCAACCAATATCAATGTATCAAAAACTTTCTCCTACATAGAAGACATTTAACTACGACTGATCTAATATTCCCCATCATAGGAATACCCTTATTGTCATCTCAAAAAGGACACTGATCACAAAAACCCATGGAAAAAAACAACTTAAAATGGAAAATGAGAGTCACCACTATCAAACAGCCAATAAGTCACTCCCCACCATATGGATTACCTTACACATCTCCTTAAGATTACCTCAATAGGTTCCCTCAACCAGGAATACATTTAAAAGAAAAGAAGATCGGTGTAGGGATGACACTCTCTCAGTGTAATCAAGATGAAGTCAAGAGAGAGAATGATCATATATAACCAATATTAGACAAAGATTCCACAAAAAATCATGTAAATACATCTATGATCCACACTCACAACAAACAAGCTATACTTTCCTTTAACCAACACCCAACACCATGTCTCTCAAAAAATCGTGTCCAGGTTCAAACATGGATCAACCATTTTACAATACCCAAATCCTTTATGGTGTATCCTCTAAAATGGAGGGGGGGGGGGTAAATCATCTTTTAACCAAAACTATCGGGAAACCAATCCCATGAAAATTCTTGAAACATCGAAACACAACTAGCACCAGACCACTCATCGGTTAAGGATTTAATGACACCATGCTCAAACAACGTATACCTTTATCACCAAAATCATGCTTCAGTGAGTCTTACAACACAAGGTTAAGATAACCATTCTATATATATGGTTATTCCTAAAAATACAAAATCTCCCATTGAAGTACTCTTTAAAATAAGTCCCCCACATGTGCGATGATTTTTTTCTATGACCACCCATCACCCGAGATCATTCTAGTCATGTGTGTATATACGTGATCTAACATCATGAGAAACAACATAAACCATAGTAAACTGAGCCAGGAACCTGAACAATACTGCCTGTTGAAGTTAGTCATGATACCAAATCAACCAAGGTGTTTGTCAAAAGTTGAAGGCATCAACATTCCTATAACGCAAACCATGAGCACCTACTGTAACCCAATCAAAAAATGACTGTAAGACCAAGATCACTGCCTAAAAAAGAATTTATAAACCCGATACAACCTCACTCATATAGGATCCCCTTGAAAAAAATTAATGTTAAACTACAAGATTCCGATTCAAAACAAAGGGTATCTAGGTCTCCCACCTAGCCATACAGATTAGGTTTCACAACTAGATCACAAGTTTTAACAATGTACCCCAAAAGATCAAACATATATAAAGAAGAGTAAGATCACAATGACCTATAAGGGTCAAAACTAAGAACATAGCCTAATAGGGCCCAATTCTCAATAAGCATCCTCACAAGGAATCACTCCCTATAGTTCATGATACCAATGCAGAAGAGACATTGAACTGTCACTCACAAGGCATCCATATAAAATAACACCCCATTGAGTTTTAGTTCATGAGAAAATTCATGGTACCTAGAGGTATTATACTCAATAATCTAATTAGATAACCATGACCCAAGAAACAACACCCCATAATTGGTACAATAGAATGACATCACATGCCATTTCAACCTACTAGGGTCACTTTACCTCCCATGCATGGGGATTGAGTCTCAGCCTCAAAACCAATGCCTTAATGTAGATCCACAAAATCTTCCATCAGAATGATATATATATATATATATATATATATATAAGTAGACAATATTAAATAAGACTTAGTCATTAGTAAAACAAATTGTAGAATGCCTATATTATGTGAATCCTACATGCCAAATATGATGCATGAGATGCCTCTTACCTTTGCCGTCCAAGAGTCAAAATACATCACTGGACACTTTCCAATGGTCAAGAGACATAGATCTATAGTAAATCATAAAATCCATTAAACATGTGAGTTTATCAAGGTAAAAATCATATAAAAGAGCAACATTTAAGATTCTAACAATAATCCCATACCCCTGGAAACCAGAAATGCAGACCAGAATAAGGGATCTTTATGGACCAATCCAATTTCCATCACCAATCTTGACACATTCTTAATAATCCTATCTACCATATACTGATGATTAAATACTAAGAAAAGAAAAACAATGACACAACTTTGTGATGTCCCGCCCTGAATTCAACTAAACAGATGCTCTGATGTGGTTCGATACAAGGACTCAAGTACACCTACCTATATAGAAGAGGTTGTTGACTAGTAGTATGGGACCAGGGTGTGACCATGGTGAGACTAATCCATCAATTCTAATCAAGATAACAACATAAATATCTAAGCATAATATATAATAGTAATTAAAAAAAATTAAGAAGTTTTAACTAAAATGAAAAAGAAAATGTTTCAATAATAATTGAATTTCTATAAATGCATAAGTAGTTATTCCATACATACAACACAGGTTAACCGTTGGGTCGACCATATATATAGTAATACAAATGAAATTGAATATAAAATTATACAGATCTTATAATAACTCCAAGAAAGAACACCCACCCGGTCTCCAAGAACTGTTGAACTGAACCGGCCCGATCAGAAGAACCCACACAACTAGTTCCACTGGATCATGAAACTATGGGCCTCATCCCTAACCAGAATGAAACTGTGCTCAAATTTAAAAGAAAAAATAGGGTGTACATGTACACTACAGTTCACATTAAGGGGTGAGATATAATATTAGTATTACACACCAATTATAAACCTATAAATACATTTTTATAAGTGCATTACAAGTAAATATGATTATCCTAGATGATACCCAATTATAAAGATAACTAAAGCCAATAAACATGTAACCAATTTCGAACCCCAGGTCCATAATCTGAGATAAATGGGAAATTTCTAATATGGATGTTCATTTATATATGCGTATACATTTATAGTCACATACCTATACATATATACATAAATATGAATATTAATGTGTAATGTGAATGAAATATCATAAAACTAAACTGTAGTCGATCCTTGGTTTTGTAATCCCAATTGCCTGGACATCCTGTGCAATGGAATTGAACTGGGTATCATACCACTCAATCCATTTATAATTAAGTAAATCTTGGGGTTCGTAACCAATACTAGAATTAATTCCAAGAATGCTACATCACCATAGGGGGATACTCATCCTAATAATGGGTTCACTCATACTCACCTCCAATCACTGTAACAATGGATTCTATGAAAGTATGTCTAAACATATTATAAATGGTTGCTAAGATAGATTAATTGATTCTCAGGATATATAAATATAGTCCAATGTTTGATACTTAGGCCCTGGTCCATAGGTGGTCAAAAGTTTCAAAACATGGATATTCCTTAAGGGCCTAACACTTAGGTGATCTATAAAGATAACTCACTAGTGAGACGACATTCCCAAACCTGGAGTCTCAAATAAGGGAGAGAATAATCATCCCTATCATCCGAATGAGCATAATCATTCTAGGTAGCCAATGATATGAGACGCCCTGACCAACACTGCCATCATGTTACTGATAATGGAGAGAATAATCATCCCTATATAAGGCACAATTCAGGGAGAGCGTAATAATATTCTATAGACCACATGTTGAGGATAACATAATCATCATCATCACATATAAACTGAGGAGACAAGAATCATCCACATCACTTAAGAGAGATGAATAATCCATGAGTTTAATTACTATGAATTCCATACCCATATATCATAGTCGTAGACTCAATAGATAGATCCTAGGAAGCACCTCTATAAATCCAAATAATCTAATAATCAAATACACAACCTCAATATCCAAGTCATAGGTAGTACCTCTAGATAAACAAATAAATATAAAAAATAACATAGATACAAATATGAATCCAAAGAATGAACATATGGGAATCCCAATAGATAATATGATGCCTAGGATGAACGTATAGTAATCCAAAAAAATAATGAAAGAATACCCACGATAGGATCAATAACCACTATCTAAGAAGCACCTCTAGCTAACATCAGTACATCAATAATAACTAAGTGAAAGTATAAGAAAAGAGTGATGGTGGATGAATTCCCAAACACAACACTACCACTATAGCCCCATGGGATTATAAGTTTGGAATGATTTCTAAGGTGAAACCCATTACCATCTATACCCAAACCTGATGTACAAACTAAGGGTTAAAAAAAATTAGGGAACCCACTAGGTCCCATAAGTCAAAGAATAAGAGGAATACTACTTGGGATACTCAAATCTACGCATAAGCAAAGGCATTCTACTAGGGACCTTTAACAACAAATGTAAAGGGAGGAATCATATAGAGGATCCTCAAATAGTAAGCAAGACTGAGGCATCCTATATAGGATCCTCAAAACAACACATAGGTGAAGGCATCCTATAAAGGGCCATCCATAACCATATATGAGGGAAGAGGCATCCAACATGGGATCCTCTGAATGATAAACAAGAAATAAGATCCTATAAGGGATTCACTAGGATAGAATATAAAAAAGGTATTCCAAATGGGATCCTTAGAACTAACTTATCTCATGTTCTCCTGGGCTATAAGGGAATATATCGCAAGGGAAACATCCTAAAGGAAAGAGCTAAAAAGGCATCAGTTAAGAGAGATATCTCATCTCCCATATCAGATCATGGTCTCAAAATAGGTTGGTATGAACACTAAAAATTTATTTCTAATTCAAGGCTCTACCTAGAGAGGAATAAATTTTATTACTAGAGGAAGAACATATCCTTTTATAAAAAACCATGAAAAAAATCCCAGTAGTCCTCAAAACACCTCCAGTGTTTCACCATCACGATCTATGAGGAAAGATACTCAGAATTGACTAATCTTGGGTTTTATTTTGACTCTTAGTAAAGAATTCAGCAAAACCCAAAAAAGGTTTCAAAATGAGTAGTACACAACATGTCTCCCTGAGCACATGGCATGTACTCCCAAATCCCCACCTGGTCGTGTACTCTAGCTAGAATTGGTATGTAAAATCCAAAGTACAAGGTGTGTTGGACATATAAATTGTGTGTACCCTAAATGAGGTAACTTATCATCTACCTCACAAGGACTAGACATGTATTCTACATGGTCTTGTACCTTTACATGATGTGCGACACACATGAGGTCTGACTGTGTACTCCACATAGCATTTACCCCTTACATAGGGGACCTGACTGGGGACTCAACTATATAGCTGAGTCCTTGTACATGGAATGTTTGAACCATACACAGTGTGTAATTCAAAATATTTTTCTTTATCAAATATTAATAACACATAACATGTGTTCCCTGAACAACATTTTAGGTGGCTGGGTTTTCTCAAACGGAAAACATCCGAATCACCCTGAAACCCTCATTTTCACCTTGAAAGTAGTAGATCAACCCTCAAGGGATAAAAATAAATCATATAATAGGATTAAAACATGAAAATGATAAATTTACATGTATATTTGGTGAGAAATCAAGATTCCTACCTTTGGGTGGAATATTCCGAATCTTCTCTCATTTCTGCTGCCCACGGTTGCTGCACGATAATCTGGCAGGTCTCAAATTCCATAGTGATACGTCTCCATATATCCCTATCTATTTACCTTTATCCCTATAAATTTACTCTCTATCAATTGTGTGAAGGGGAAAACATAATGTAATACATGATAAGCCATAGGAGGAAAAGAAGGAAAACAAAGAAAAGAAAATGAATAAATGAAATGAAAAGAAAATGAAAAGGGGTTTGACTCTATCCTGACGCCTAACATGAGTTTACACCTCAACTTGAAAAAAATCTCCATTAAAAACCTAATGTTTGAGATATAATCTCAATATTATGAACAACTCAAAATATATTACCAAAAAAACCTACACAAATAAATTAATATTTAATTTATTAAATATTAAATATTAATTATTTCCCAAAAATACAACGGCTCAAAATTCCCCCAAACTCCTATACTAGTGTAAACACCCTATTCTAGGACTAATGAAGTGGTCAAAAAAATTATATAAGATCATATTCTAGGTTAAAGAACCATTTTACCCCTAAAAATCTTTTAACAGTAAAAATTTAAATTTCAACTCAAAATTCGTATCCGAAAAAACACAGGACCTTACATAAAAGATAGTTTAAAATGCCATATAAATAATCACATGAGCTCAAAACTTATCTATGGATATTATAACTAATCAAAAAATAATATGGACATCAATAATTGATTTTATAATGTTGGAATGCATATTTATGGACATTTGAAACTTAATGTCGAGCTCTAAAACAAGACATTTGAAAATAATTTCAAGTCCTTATTCCATGAAATATACATAAATAGGTAAGTCATTGGTCAAAAAAAAAGTTGGTATCATGAGACCTATAAATACATTGGGGTTCTATTGAGGTACCCTACCATCACTTATAAAGTCTAATTCATTTCTTATATAAATAAATAAAACAACTAAATCAACATTCCTTAATAATCAATAATTATCTATTTTGAAAGAACTATAATTTAGAATGTCAACAATTTAGGCCTTGTCAAAGTGATCATAAACCATATAAATAAATATGGTGGATGGAATAATTATATTATATCCTAAAAATATGATCCAAAAACTAATTTTTCCATAGACTGAAATAGTTTAAATAGTTTATAGGGAAATTTCTTAAGTAAAAATCCATTTTTTTACTTAAAAAATCACCTTTTAAAATCTAAAAACATTTCATGTAATAAATAAATAATTCAATTTGAAAATAATATTTCAATATTATAAAAGATTGTTTGAATAGTTGATGCATCACGAATATGGGTAATTTCATTCACACTGTATAGGTTAAAAAACATTCCTTTCACACTTTTGTAAGAAAAGTAAAAAAGTAACTCGTCCTTAAATCAATAGGAATATTTCTTTTAAAATATTTTTTTTAAAATTTAAATAAGTGTAAAAATGAATTTAAACAATAATTGGTTAATATTAAGAAAAAATTTGAAAACTTTTTATAAAACATGGATGTAATATACCAGAAATTCCATGTATTTTTTTAATTATGTGGGCTTATTTTGAGACCAGATGCTTTGAATAAACCTGATTGTGAGGCCTATTGAGCCCGAAATAGAATTATGAACTTTTTTTAGATCCATTTAAGTAAATGTGCAAGCATATTTTTCTATATTTTAAAGGAGTTCTTGGATCAGAAATTTGATTTAACTGTTGAACTGAGAACATCCGTATTCTCCTAGAAATGACTTAACTTTGACCAGTGAGGGTCGACAAGAAAAGATAGTTTTTGGAATTTTCCAAAAAATAAGATAACTAATAAAGTTATTTTATTTTATTTTTCTCACCATTGAGAATTTTCATGTCAACACTATGGTGTGGTGATGATGTAGCGACGATCCCGTTTAATGAGACTCTATAATGGAAGTGAAATAGACATGTTGTTTCATTAATGAAACAACGTAACGACATGGTGACATAGAATAACCGTAACACTTGAATAGATTTCTCTATTAATGAGATAACACATTGGGGAATCAAACATTTAATTCCTTTGACAAACCTATGGTGAAAATCCTCTCTAACTACGAATGAAAAATGCTGAAAAATCTCCAGAAACAGTGACGCACCCCATGAACCGGACCTGATAGTGAGAAATTACAACGTAATACCCATGAATAAATCCTTCCAACGACAAACCTCTTCTATGAAGGTTTTTTTTATGTTTTCTATATTATTATTCTAAATCTATGAATTTGGATCAACCCATGAACAAGTTGATCTTCAGATCGTTCATTATTTTTGGAGGGTACTTTTCTTGTGGTTTTGCAATTGGATTATAAATTATTTGTATGATTGAACTTTAATCCCAAATCTCCCCTATTTAAACTCTAATGTAGAGGGTGAGAGCCAACCTGAACAAGGCCTGATCCCCTCTTCCTTTTGCATTATTCATGGACAAACCTCCATGTGATGGTAAAATGGCTTTGAGGTCTTAGCTGGAAAGGTGGTGACCCATGGAGGCTAGAGGCCCAAACAACATGAAGAACAGACCACCGACCATGTGATGACGTGCCTCGACATGCTACAAATTCAGGACGGAGGAGGAAAACATTCAACCTATGGTGGAACGGTCAGGGCATGTTCCACCCCAGTGGGCTGGAACCACGCCCAAAGGCCCAAACCAGAAGCCAAACATGCTGTACCAGTCCGGACCTAGGTAAGGTCGGATCTGGGTCGGTTGGGTTTGACCCGGTCAGACTGGACTCAGACCCAACCAACCCATTTTCAAAAAAAAAATGATTATATATTTCAAACCGGGCATCCTATTAATGATAAGTTTGTGGATTTGGAACCCTCTAGATGTGGTACATCTTTTGGAATGCTCCAAGGAGGCTTTCATGTAAGTTGAAATAAGAAGAATGGATTGAGGAGTCATTATCTTGGAATCAATATCACTACGTGCAGAGATCCTACGACTTAATGAGACTTGAAGACTGCTAAAAAGTGACCCTATGTGGATCAACTATGATGGCCTAGTGGGAAGATGCTCTATGTGACCTATAAGGTCCACTATGGGGAGCAGATCTATGTGACCTAAAAAACCCATTGTACTCGACAGGGAGGAGTACCTCAATATGATGACCAAGGTGGGAAGCGACTCTGTGTGACCCAGTATGCCTCTGGTGGGAAGAAACTCTATGTGACCAAGTATACCCACAATACTCATCAGGGATGAGTACCAAAACAGTATAAGGTTAAGGGTAAGTGGCTCTGTGTGACCCGAAAGGACCACTGTGGGTAGAGACTCTGTGTGACCAAACATACCCATGATACACATTGGGGAGGAGTACTTCAGTAGCCCAGGGTGTTTAGTGATATGACTGATTTTATTACTTTCCTACTCTAGATTATACCTGGTGTGATATGTATTGCTTCGTGATGAGGTTTCATGATATTGCTTCATGGTTTTCTTATGTATTTCCTTGTGGTCTTTCGTTATTGGTTTTTGGTCCCTACTTAGTATTCTGTTACTCACCCCTATATGAGTTTCTCCCGCATGTATTGTATCTGGTGAAGATGGTCGATGACTTGGTGGAGGACATGGTGGCCCAGGACTAGTTAGTGTCTAGTGAGATCAGGCAAGCATGACGTGCTTCTACAGATTTCGGTAGCAACTATATACTTACCCATCAAGTAGGTTTTCCTGTGTATGGATTTCCATTGATCTCTTAATTGATTTTGTTACAATTTTATTTTATTCGGTTGGTATTCTGGACCATTTACTTTTAGTTGTACCTTTTCACTTAGTGGTTGTTTAGTAGTTTTCATGTTCTATTTTCTAGTTTTCTTGGGACATATTTGTATGTGCATGTGTACAAGTACTTATAAAATTTATTCCCACTTTCAAGTTGATGCCTTCAGTGTTAGTTCCCAAGCCCTGGCCTTCGGGAGGCAATCTTGGGGGAGAAACTATAGAGGCCTCAGGGGATGAGTCATGAAAAAGTGGTATCATAGGTGGTCAGTTCAACCTTAATCAGGAGTCTGTTTTGTTTTTGTTTTTGGGAAATAGTGTTAAATGTTTTGAGTTTGACTTTCAGATTTGTGGAGTCCAGTATTGGTGCGGTGACCAACATATCCATACGTCAGGACCTCTAATTATTCTTTTAGGATCTATTCATAAAAACTTTTGTTGCATGAAACATATAATAATTGGGAGTTTCCTCATGTTTTTCTTGAATTAGAGTCATCTCACCAGGTATAATCTATTAACTATGGTATGTATTGATATGTTTTAGGATGCCTCCATATAGATATCCAGTTTGGGTTCTGATAAATAACTGTGAGGACAACCCACCTAGCGATGATGCATTAGTTTAGGGACCCATGCTAGAGATGGCCCCCCCCAGCTGGTGCACTAGCATTACCACCACCCGTTGATTAGTAGTTATTACTGGCATTACTGGTAGAGGACGCACACAATATCTATGACTTACACAATTTCTAGGGATAGATACCTCACATGTTCATGGGAGAGATAGTTCCTCAGGCTGTTGAGTACTAGATGGAGGCAGTGATGTGTGTCTTGCTCTTAGTGAGGACGCCACTCGACCATATAGACATCTTACCCATGATCCTTCTTCAGGGATCAACAAGGAGATGATAGAGTTTGATGATTCAAACTCATGATGAGGCAACCCTCAATGGGGATGACTTCGAGCGGATTTTCTGAGAGGAGTTCTTCCCCATGACCTTGTGCATGGTGTGCATACATTAGATACTTAACCTATATTAGTGAAACATGTCAGTGGCTTAGTACTTTTCAAGGATTACAAAACTCTCCCACTACCCTATGAACATTGTGTATGACTCTTTCTTTAGGGACCAGACCTTTGAGCAAGAGTTCCAAAAGGAGATCGGGGCGTCAATGATTTCCCTCAGCATCCCCACTCTGGATGGAGTGTTAGAGAGATATAAATTAGTAGAGATATTCCTCATAGAGCAGACACCAATGGTGGGAGCCACCATTGGGTGACTGGTGGCCAAGTCATCCTTGGCGGGAAGCCGATAGATGACGCAGAGGTCCAAGAGAGCCAGATCATCTGGAGGGTGACCCCATGACACATGATCAGTGGTACAAGGCCACCAGGGTAGTTGGGGTCCTCATAGGAACAATGCATTCTACTTGTGTGATGGTCAGAGACATATGGCTCGTGACTGCCAGACCTACTGCATAGAAGACCAACAGACAGTCGAGGGACTACCAACGCAGAGGAAGAGGTTTGAGAAAGGAGATCCACAGGGTGGTGGATGTGGTAGGGGAGTGGGTGGATAGGGGCGATCTCAACTTCAGGTAGTGGAGGCTTATGATCACGACACTCCGAATATGACTAGAGGTACGATCTGTGTTTTCTCCAATATAGCTGCAGTTCATATAAACACATGTGCCAGTCACTCTTTACTTTCCACGTACCTTGTTCATGGATGAATGATTTTGGTGGAGTCATTGGACTGATCCTTATGATTAGAGACTCCTATGTGATGAGATTCTATGATTACACCCTACTGGGATCTCCTAGTAGCAGCACTGAGGCTATACAACATCATCTTGGGTATGGACTGCTTATCCATTGTTCATGTTCAGATTGACTATATTAGGTGTATAGTGTGGTGTGTCTGTGATGATGGGACCAATTTTTTCTTCACCGGAGATAAGGGAACTCTTTCAACGCATGAAAGACTTCCTCTAAGGATGGTGCAACCCATCACTCACCAGTTGGCTAGCCTCGCCCTCAGTGTGATGGATGAGAGGATTCCAAGATTTCTTATAGCGGTGGATGAGTTTGAAGATGTCTTTCCTGAGGATGTTCTGGGACTACCTTCTTGCAAGGAGGTAGACTTCTATATCAACCTACAACACAAAATGACACCGATATCAAAACTAGAATATTAGATGGCCCCCATAGAGCTTCGTGAATTGAGGGTACAGTTAAAGGACTTGTAAGAGATAGGCTTCATGAGGCCCGGCGTTTCACCATGGGCATACCTAGTGTTGTTTTCCAAGAAATAATATGGAATCTTGAGGCTATGCATGCACTACCAGTGCCTAAACTAGGTGATCATAAAGAAAAAATATCCACTTCTGAGAATTGATGACCTCTTCAATCAGCTGAAGGGAGAGAGGTGGTTCTCTAAAATATACCTCAGATTAGGCTATCCCTAGCTTTGGGTACTAGAAGAGGATGTACCGAATAAATTCTTTAGATACCAGTATGGACACTAAGAGTTCTTGGTGAAAACCTTTGGTGTGACCAATTCACCACTAGTGTTCATGGGACTCATGAATAGAATCTTACAACCTTACCTCGATCATTTCATGGTGGTATTCATTGATGACATCTTGGTGTACTCGATGTTAGAGGAGGATCACAATAGACACTTGTGAATAGTACTCGATACACTATGAGAGAAATAGATTTATGGTAAGCTCTTGAAGTGCCAGTTCTGGATTCAGGAGGTTCACTTTATGGGACATGTCATCTCAGAGGCTGGAGTTTCAGTGGATCTAGCAAAGATAGTGGCAGTTCTTTCTTGGGATCCGCCTATGAGTGTGACTAAGCTGCATAGTTTCTTGGGGTTGGACAAATACTACTGGAAGTTTTTGCTTGAATTCTCCAGAGTATAAGCACACTTATCGGCTTTGAAATGGAAGGGACAACCCTTCGTGTAGATGGAAAAGTTCCAGCATAGTTTTTATGAGATGAGACAGAGATTGAAAAGTGCCTCCATCTTGAGACTACTGGAGGATGGAATTGGGTCTATAGTTTTCTACGATGCATCATGGACCAGAATGGGTTGTGTCCAGATGTAAGAGTGAGAAGTGATCACCTATGGTTCATAGTAGTTGTGGTAGCATGAGCAAAATGATGTGATCCATGACCTGGAGTTAGCAGCAGTGGTCTTCGCTATGAAGATGTGGTGACACTACTTGATGGGTGAATGATTTACCATCCACTCTAACCAAAAGAGTCTCAGGTATATTTTCTCCTAGAAGGACCTGAAATTGTGGTAGAAGAAATGGATAGAGTTCCTCTAGGATTATAACTTCGAGATAGTCTATACTCTGGGGAGGGGGAACGTGGTGGCAGATGTGCTCAACTGGAGGTCTGGTTTACAGCTGCTGAGTGAGGCAATGAGGAAGCTAACCATGATGCAGATATCCTTCATGGATAATGATGAAGTATCTTACCTTCAGTCAATGACTATTGATCTCCCAGTCTTATAGTGATTTAGGGAGGCAAAATTTGTGGATATTGATTGTGAGGCTCAAAATGCTCAATTATCCTTGGATAAGCACCTAATGAATTTTCAATAGCCGGAGAGAAGGCCATCCTCAAAGGGTGCATAGTATTACCAGTGGTATTGTGAGAGGATATTTTGATGTACTTCCAAACCTCCCCCCTTGGTGATACATCTTGGAGAGGAGAAGATGTACCAGGATCTTCTATCACAGTACTAGTGGCCAGGGATGAATAAATTAATGGCCGAGTTCGTTTCATGACGTGTCACTTGTCAGCAGGTGAAGGCTGAGCATCAGGTTCGAGCAAGATTGGCACAACCACTTGAGGTGCTAGAGTGGAAGTGGGATGGTATCTAAATGGACTTAGTGACAGGATTACCAAAAACTTCCAAGGGCTGAGATTCTATCTGGATGATCATTGACCGACTCACCAAGTCGGCTCAATTCCTACCCATCAAGGAGCAGGGATCAGTAGAGGGCTTGGGACACCTCTATGTCCAGAAGATAGTGCGTCTACGCAGGGTGCCTTCGAGGATCGTTACATACCATGATGATTGCTTCACATCCTGGCTGTGGAAGGGATTAGAGGAGGTGTTCAGTACTCAACTACACTTGAGCACAACCTTTCACCATCAGACAGAAGTTCAGACATAGCGGACCATACAGACATTGGAGGAAATGGTTCTTTCTTGCGTCCTTTATTTTGGTCACAGTTGGGAGGACCACCTTGCACTAGTAGATTTTAAATACAACAAAATCATCACTCCACCATTAGAATGGCCCCGTTTGAGGCCTTGTTTAGGAATCAATGTATATCACCTCTATGCTGGACAATCCCAGGGGAGTTAACACTGATGGGTTCAGAATTGGTATGTGATACCACTGAGAAAGTGCAAATCATCCAGGAGTATATGTGGACTACACAGAGTAGGCGTAAATCTAACGCTGATAAGAGACAGAGACCCTTGGAGTTTGAGGAGGGAGACCGTTTGTTTCTTCATGTCTCACCCTAATGGGGATTATAGAGATTTGGATGGGTCAACAAGGTATCTATGAGGATCATCAAACCTTTCCAGATTCTACGAAGTATATGAAATGTGTCTTACATCCTAGATCTCCCCCCAAAGATGCACTGGGTGCATGAGGTTTTCCACATATCACAGCTGAGAAGGTATGTGCACGATCCATCACACATCATCGACTAGAGAGAGCTGAACATTGTCGCTGAGGCGATGTTTGTGGAGTTCCCAGTAGAGATAGAGGATCGACAGGAGTGGGTCCTTTGTAGATGGTTTTTTCATTTGGTGCACATTTAGTGGAAGCACAAAAACCTCTAGGAGAGGACATGGGATCAGGATACTAAAATTCGTGTTCAGTACCCCCATTTGTTCGTTTGGATTTTCTTGTGGCTTATAGGGATGTGAAGTCCTAAAGGTAGTGGTAATGTAATATCCCAAAAATTACATGTAATTTTTTTTAATTAAATGGGATTATTTCGAGACCAGACACTTTGAAAACATCTGATTCCAAGGGTCAATGAGCTCCAAATAGCATTTTTAACTTTTTTTAAAATTTAATTTAAGTAAACGTGCGAGTGAGTTTTTATAACTATTAAAAAGGTGCTCAGATAAGAAATATGAGGGCACCTTTGAACTTAGAACATTGGGATTCTCCTAGAAAGGACTTAACTTCGACTGGTGAGGGTCAACCAGAAAAGATATTTTTTAGACTTTTTGGAAGAAAATAAAATATCATAAAAAGTTATTTTATTTAGATTTTATCAGCATTTAGAGGTGGAATTCCAACACTACTGTGCGATGATGAGGTAACGACAAGGCCCTTTATTGATACTCCTTAATAAAAGTGAAACAGACATGCTGGTTCATTTATAAAAGAGTGGAATGATGTGGAGATGCAACATAATAGAAACGATGAGATGCATTTCTCTATCAATGAGATGAAACATTGGGGAATAAAATGTGAAATTCCTCTCATGAACCTATGGTGAAAATCATCTCCTATGATGAATTAAGAATGTTAGCGAATCACCGGAAACATTGATGCACCCTGAGAATGGGAACAGAGAGTGACAGAGGCCAACAAAATCCTCGCGAACCGATCACTCCAACAACGAACCTCCTAAAGGCAGGGGTTTGTTTTTATTTTACGTTTCCACATTATTTATTTTAAAAAAATGAAAATGGATCAATCCACGAACAAGTTGATCCATGGATCACTCATTCCTTCCAAATGGTACTTTTCTTGGTGTTTTCTATTGGAATTATTAATTATTTTCTTGATGGAAATTCAATACCAATCCTCCCCCTATTTAAAATCTAATACGGAGGGCGCAGGACGACCCAAACAAGGCATTATCCCCTCCTCCTTGTGCGTTCTTCACGAAAAAACCTCCAAGTGAGGAAAAGTGTCTTCGAGGCCTTATCATGAATGGTGGAGACCAACAGAGGTCGGAGGTGCAGACGATGTAAAGAACGGACCACCGGAGCGGACCGGCCGGTGTGCCGACAACGACAATAGACACAGGCGGGGGGTGATGAACCATAGGTAGAAACTGCAGCCGGATCAGGACGCAGTGAAGTTGTAGGATCCTCCATCACTTGGGCTGGTGGCCCGTATCCAGGGGCCACAACTCCTCATGGTACACGGTCCCCTGACAATGTGTGGAAAACTCGGGCGATCGGGTTTGACCTGCTGCATGATAGTGCACCCTAGATGCACTACACGTCCAGCCTGGAGGAGAAAACTGGCCCACCCCTGTGGGCTGGATCTGGGTCAGGTCGGTCCAACCGGGTCGGACCAAATTCTAACCCAACCGGTCCCTTTTAGAAAAAATAGCTATATCTTTCAAAACAAGCATCTGATTGATGATCTGTTTGCGGTGTTGGAACCATTAGGATGAGGTGGATATTTTGAAATAATACAAAGAAGATTTCATGGATGTTGAAATATGAAAAATGTATTGGGGATAAATTCTCACAGAATCAGGCGCACTACGTGTGGAGATCCTATGGATGACTGAGACATGAAGACTGCTAACCAAAGACCATGTGTGGATTAGCTATGATGGCCCAGTGGGAAGCAACTCTGTGTGACCCGACATGCTGATGGTGGGGAGAGTCTCTGTGTGACTTGGGAGACCCACGATACTCAACATGGAGGAGTACCTTACTATTATGGCCAAGGTGGGAAGAGACTTTGTGTGACCCAACAAGACCACAGTGGGGGGCGGCTCTGGGCGACCTAACATACCCACAATACTCATATGTGATGAGTACCACAACAGTCCATGGTTAAGGGAAAACCGCTCTTTGTGACCCAGTAGGCCCACATCAGAGAGTGGCTCTATGTAACCGAACATACCCATGGTAAACATTAGGGAGAAGTACTTTAGTAGATGAGGGTGTTTAGTGATACTACTGATGGTCTTACTTTCATACTCTATACTATACCTGGTGTGAGCTATCTTGATTTGTGATCATGATTCATGATCATGCTTCTTGTATTTCTTGTGGATTTACTTGTGGTCTTTCCTTATTGGTTTGGGGTCCCTAGTAAGTATTCTGTTACTCCCCCTTACATGATATTCACTTGTACGTGTTGTTTTTGGTGTAGATGATCGATGACTTGGTAGTGGAATTGGTGGCCTAGGACCAGGAAGTACCTAGTGAGATCAGGTGGGCAGTATGTGCTTCTAAGGTTTCCAGTATCTACTGTATACTTACCCATCAGGTGGGGTTTTCCATGGAATACTTTCCATTGATATTGTACTTTAACTTATTGCAGTTTTATTTTGTTGGGTTTGTATTCTTTCCTATTTACCTTCAATTTTACCTTTACAATCAGTTGTTTTTAGTAGCATTTATATTCTCTTTTTGAGTTTTATTGGGACGTATTTGTATGTGTGTGTGTATAGGTACTTTGAAAACTGCCTTCCACTTGCAGGTTAACGCCTTTGGAGCTAGTTTCCAACCCCTAACCTTTGAGAGGTGGGCTTAGGGGAGTCACGACACAGGCCAAGGGGGTTGGGTCATGAAAAAGGACATGAAAGAGAAATATTCCTTAACTGTGACTTAAAAATAAACATTCCCAAATAATGATGTGATTGTGAGATAAACCCTTACCACTTGGTATTCTTTTGAATCGTAAGCTCCATGAAAGAAATAACTTCAGATGAATATTTAAATACCCTGAAATCAAAGGCGTTATTGATATAATATATCAAATGGGTAGTATATAAGTCACACAAAATAAATAAGTTGATAATATAATATATGTCTCATAGAAGTAAAAGTGAGATGAGAAATCCCTTACCTTAGGTCTGGATTCCTTAGTATGTGTTAAAAATTCCTGTATGGTTAATATAAATTTATTATAAACATATTAAAAAAAATAATCTTATATATCAGACCATATTTTATTTACTTATAACCTTTTATCACCCATTTATTAATAATTATTTATTAAAATCACTCTATCAGGTGATAACTTCTTTATTTTTCATGAAGGTTTTGATTTTGTAGTTTGGATCCTTGAATATTGATCATAGTTACATCATTTATAAAATTTTAATAGTTATATAAATATAATATATAGTCATTATATATTTATTTATAATAATCTATAATATTATCCATAGAAAAATGAACATCACCATTCATGGAGACGATAGGATGTACGTTCACATGAATGTTGTTTCCTTTTTTTTCAACAGATGAAATAAAAGAAAGATAAATAAAAATTCACCTTCAAATATTTAATCATTATATCACAAAAAAATATATATTCCTAAAATCCTCCTCACCATACCATTAAAATATAAAAAAAATGAATCAGATTGATAGGTGGAGGTGGTAGTCCACACCTACGCATGTGTGATGTTATAATTCCCCAATAGTTTGGATGGTAAGAAGATATATATGATAGTATAATTAAATAATTAAAGAAATTTAAAAAAATATAATATATAAATATTAAACCCATCATAATTCCCATTCATAAAATACGGCAATGAAAAATGACTTGTATCACTAGGAAGAGACAGTAAGCCGCATATACGTATGAGTAATACTTTCGCTTCCCATTTGATGGGAAAGAGGGTGGATAATGGTTGTTTAAAAATAATGATACAATGTTTGTAAATTAAGTATAATTATGGAACTATTTTATGATAAATATCATATTTTTAGAATAGGTAGAACAAGAAATAAATTGTATGTGGCCAGGTAAGATTATTACATCTTCTTTGGGGGACCTCCTTTAGATCCTGACTCAAGGTATGCACAATTGGAATTTTTAGGAGATAAGAACCTCTATAATGTGTCTAAGGAAGTTGATAAGAGTATTTTTTTGGGTTTTTTCTAGATATATGCCTCAAGGTGGTGTAAAAAGGGGAGGGAGTATGTGCCCTTTTATAATTGAGGTGAGGGGTACCTTTGGACTTTCTTAAAACAATTAAAATATAATAAGACTATTCTAAGAAAAAATGATTCAAAATGGTCATGAATTCAGAGAAAAAATATTCTAGGCTTGAAATAAAATAATCTAATGAAATTAAGATAAGTTTTTATATCATTTTAATACTTATATATTTTATTAACCTTTTGGATAAACTATTTTAACATTAATCACCGTAACGTCTTTTTTCACTATTAAAGGGTTATAATTTTACATATAATATATCTATTAACCCATAAATGGAAATCATATGAAATATTTGACGATATATTATCCTAATTTTAAACATAAAATAATTTTTAAATTTCTAAATAATTTAGTAAAATATTATTTGGATAAAATATCATTATAGTCAATTTTAACACTATTAATATAACTTGACATCAAATAAACATATAAAAAGTAATATTAAGAATATAATTATTTAAAAAATAAAATTTATGCAACATAAATAAATAAAATTAGCGGTACACATTATATCATTCAAATTATTTCACTATAAATATTTATAAATTTATTTATTTTATTTTTTTGTTAATGAAATAAATATTGTTTTAGAGTTACATAATGATTTGAGGAAAATATATGGTTTAAAAAAATTAGAAATATATTTATATTAAATAATATAATTAATATTAAAACAGACATGTATTTTCATTCAGATATTGCTTTTTTCCCTATATGAACACATAAGAGATATTAAAAACAAAAGACTAACATTTTGTTACTTTCTTTGATTTAAACAATATATAATCCATTTCATGGAAAAGTCTCAATTAAACAAATAAATTTGTATAATAAGATATTAAATATTGAACTGAGTTTTTATTATAACTATTAGGATGAAAAATTACAGCTTTATCAAATAGCTTTAACCAAGATTAACTTGAGTTATCCTTTATTGAGGTGATAAATTTTACTACGATAACTATTCATAATGCCCAAAAATGAAAAGAAAATATTTAATAAATTTTATCCTTCTAATTTAAAATATATAATCCATTTTAACAAACTAAATCTCAAAAAATTTCATAAATTTATTTTAATATAAGTTCACAAAATGTGATGAAAACAAATTTTTGAAAAAAAATAGTTTTTCTTAAAAATATCCTTATGGTATAATTTTATTTAATACCAAAAATAATTATTAGTCTCATGCTTCGCATCCAAAAGACCGAGGATCAGATCCGTGTAGGGAAAATTTTTTGTCACTGTAGCAGCATTGTAGCAGGGTACTGTAGCAGTGACGGAATTGTAGCAGTGACGACATTATAGTAGAGGAGGCACTATAAAAAGAACTGTAGCGGTGGTGGTAATATATCAGGAACTGTAACAGTGTAGGTACTATAGAAACACTGTTCATCGAGGGGTCCTTTGGGCAAAAAAATGGGCTTTCAAGCCTTGTATTCAGGCCACTTGGCCTTGGGCCTTCAGGCTATGTAATCGGTCTCCCTATACCCAGTCTTAAAGAGGTCTTTGCTTTAAATAATAAATTGTGGCTTCAATACAAAACTTTAAAAAAATATAATATAAATAATTTTACATTAAATCAATTTTAAAATAAAATTTATCTTTGGAAATGGTTGAAAAAAATATAGTTTTAAATAAAAACCAGTATTTTTCACTATTCACTGGAATATAAATCTTTTTAAAAAATATAAAAATTTCATTCTAAGGTAATTTTGATATTATGATTTAAAAAAATGGTATTATTTTTATAAAATAAAATTTATATAAGATCCATAAATTAGTAATTGTAATGCCCCGACCCCAGCTACCCAGAGTCGGTGCATTACTTCGTAACATTGACATGATCACAAAAGATCAAGTCTCAAAAGACCGATTAGTTTAGTAGCCTTGGAAACACTAGATACATTCATAAGTCTTACATTACATCATAAAGTGAAAAACTAAAACAAAGTCTTCATAGTCCACACTCATATCCTCTTCTGACTATCCCTGCAGGTCATTCATAAAATACTTTCACATCCTGGAAAATATTAAAACATTGAAAGGGGTGAGCTCAGATGCTCAGTAAGGATAACAATATAGCGGAAGCTTTCATAAATAAACATTAACATTTAAGGCAATGTATAACTAAAACAAAAGCCTTTTAAACATGAACTTCAACATAATATGGAAAAATTAAAATGAGATAATGCCATTTACTTATTCACATGGATATTCTACTAGTCGAATAATCACATGCAATATCAACAACCACTTTCATAATGATGGAATGCATAATGCCAGACTATCATAACCACGTAGCCAAGGCCTCGTGCCAAGACCACAAATAAGATTTTGTCAAGACCTCATGCCAAGACACTAGTTTGTCTCATGAGACCTACCAATGCATCGAGGAGCTATAGCGGGCTCCACCCGTCACTTATTAAGTCCAATGCATTCCTCATATGAATAGGTTTAAACATATCATAAACCATAACATAATCGTATCACATAAAACATGCATAAAGGAAACATAAAATTTCCACATTTCAATCACATGATATCAATACAACACATTGATATAATAAAAACACTTTTAAAACATTTTTCAATACCAAAATAAAAGAAAGTTAAAACTTTGTATTTATTTTTCATTAAAAAAAAGCGATGGCTTGCAGAGGAAGTCGGAACTCAAATAATGGTCACGGCGGCGGAGAATTCGTTGTTGCCGCATATGTACGGAAAGAAAAACATTCCCTTTTTTTCGTTTAGTAAAACGCTTCGTATAAAAAAAGATTCCTTTTGAATAAACATAAAAGTCAAAGGGGTTTATACACCGTATAAAAGAAAGTTGTGTATAAAACCAAATATGCCTCAATGAAAGAAGATTGAGACGAAGTCCTTAAAAAGATCATTTTTAAAATAACATAGATCTATTATGTGTATTCACTATATGTACACATAAAGAAAGTATAAATACAAGATAGGACATAATAATATCATGACATAATTTGAAAGTAGGAGATTAACCCAATGAATGGAAATTGGGTTAAGAAGTTCCCTTACCTCGTGTCCGACTTGACTCGACCTTTCTTTGATCTCCTGAATAATAAACTAGAGTTAATATCTACCTTCTTAAGAACCTTTTTCAAGTTCATTATTCCTTTTATATCACTTATTACCATGTCATGAACATTATGTAATTATTTAAGTTTATAACGGTCGTTTTGTCGATCTTAGGTACTTGAGTCAAAAATAAACTTCTTATAATTAAAAGTTGTTCTTGTGGTGAAATATCCATTATATCCAGAATTATTTTCATGATGTAGATATCATATATATAATATATATCCAGTATATACATTCATTTATAATATTACATAACATTTAGAGGTAAGAAATGAAATGCACTGTTCATGGAGACGGTAAGCCGTACGTACGCATGAGCGCTACTTTCATTTCTATTTCGTATTTAATGGAATGAAATAATAATAGTATAAAGGTGTATTAAAATTACAGTATAATATCATATAAAATATCATTTACTCCATCCTTTATACATCCCATATATGGCATTAACGATTCAAATCACTTTGAGGGGGTGGTAGTCCGTACTTCCTAAAATGAAATTTTCGCGTTTACCCATAATGGAAATCATAAATTATTCCATAAATGAGAAATAAAGAAGCATAAGGAAAACATAAACATAATATATATATCATATATGAAAATAGTTTCATCAAAATGGCCACCATTAGAGGTGTTAAAAGAATATTGAATAATCATCGTTTCGCGAGGTAGTATTTTTCCACCCACAGAAATAGTATGTTCTTTAACCATTAGACGAAGGTGTGTGTAAGTGTAAACCAAATACTTATCATAAAAACATCCTAGTATATTTTATATAATGTTGTTGTTACAAAATAGAGGAATAAAAAGAGTTTAAGGGGTTGGAGAAGAAAAATAAAACAAAACAACATTAGAGAAGACATTACCTTAAAATCGGGTAACTCTTTTTGATTTGAGCCAAAGGCTTCCTTGGGAAGAGTTATACCCAAAGTGAGGATTCTAGGAGTAATAGGGGAAAGTTGTGAGAGTATTTGGGTAGAGGTTGGCTGATCCAAATGGCTTTAAAGTGTGAATGAGGTGGTAGAGGTGGGGGCCTTTTATAAGTGGAGAGGAGGGGAACTCTTGGAAAGTAAAGACAAGTCACTTTATTATAAAATGCGTTTTGGATTTTAGAGGTCACAACCTTATATAATTCGAGGATAATGTGATAAGGGTTCGAAATATACTCATCCAATAGGTTTTTGACAAGTGTAAGCCTTGGATTTTACAGTATCTTTTTATTTTATTTAAATCGTTAAATAATGAGGTCATCGCTGCATCATCATGATGTCATAAATAATTTAATTTATTTAATGTCTAAAAATTATAAAAAAATAATATGATGTAGGAAATCTTTTTAGATTTCTAATGAATATTTATAGTCAAAAATATGACTTGTATAACCCCATGTAAAAATTATTTTAGTAAAACATTTCATGTTTGTGTCATTTTTTACTTTAACATTAAATAAAAGGTATTTATGTAAATTTCCAACTAAAGTGGCTCTATGGGGTCCCCAAGATGACCCATGGATTTTCTGGGTCGGCCATGGCACATCCAATGAGGGTAGGACATGTTTAATGCTCATCTCTTATTATTAAAACATTATTTTTACCTTAAACTACACTAATTACCTCTAATCGCGATTAAGAACTTAAAAGTTAATATTCACCAAAAAATTATTTTAATCTCATTGAACCACATTTTAATTCTTAATGACAACCATGTATGTCAGATTTTTGAAAATAAAATCACAGAAGTGGTAATATTTCATTTAAACGAAAAATCAGTTTTTTAACTACAACTTAGTGGTTTCACTATTCATCAAAAATTGAAGTTTTTCAGAACAATGCCAAAATTTCACCCTAAGCTATAATTGATATTCCGAATCCAAAAATGATGTCTATTTTAAAAAATTCCAAACATATAAGTTTCATTAATTAATTTTATAACTAATTCCCGCTGTCACAACAAATAGCGTGTTTTTAGAAACAATATATATCAAAAGATTGATAATTGTTTATGTCCAATTTCAAAGTGAAATTAATTTTAATGACCACCATTGGATATAATGGTAAAAATTAATTCTAATTATAATTTAAAACCACTAAATAGTATAATTTATCACTATAAATTATTTTGATTTAAAAAGTTGTTTTAAGTATTTTTCACTATTCATAAAAAAATGGAAGTTCTCAGAAAATTACAAAAAATTCAACTTAGGATAACTTCGATATTACGAATACAAAAATGAAGTCCATTTTGAAATATAAAATTTCTATAATTTTAAAAAGTGTGTATTACTATTCATAACGGCTACTTTTATTAGTCACGGTGTGTTAGAACTCAAACTTGCGTACAATGCAAGCTATTGCAATATTGAAAGAGAGGCGTATCGTGGAAGCTCGGGGTGTTACATTCTCCCCTCCTTCAATAAATTTCTTCCTCGCAATTTGAAAATTTTCTTTGAAAATAAAAGGTTGAAAATAGAAAATACCTTTGTGGAAAACCCACATCGGAAATAAGGTTAATAAAATTTACCCTTAATAAGATGGAAAGGGAAATGAAAAAGTCACCACCAAATTATGATCTCGATAAGGTGAACATTGGTGGAAATTAGAGACATATAATTGGAGGAAAAAAGTAAATATTTGTAGGGAGTGATTGAGGTCATCAATCACAAACAATTGTAAAATTAAGGGCCTCAAAGCCTTCAATCTTTGATGATTTAAAATATTATTAGTTCAACAAGACATAAGGTATTAGGATAACACATTTTTTGTTTTAATATCCCTTTACTAAAGTTTAAGAATTAATTTATTCAAAGAATAAGAGATAGGTATATATATATTTATTCTTGACAAGTAGAGTTTCAACCTTCAACTAATTTCTACCACAAACTCATCTTTCACTCAAAAAGATAATATAACTCAAAAATATTATATTTATCCTAATTGTACAAGGTTCAAAATATTAACACATAACATTTAGATTAGGAAAACTATTTTGTAATAACCAGGGACTTCCTGTAGGCTAGTGGTAGGTAATAAAGGCCTGTCGCACTATGGTTGTGGGTTCGATTCCTGCAGCTTTGTCCGACGCGACGAGTTATTCCCCACCCTGCAGGTTGTCCTTTTCCTAAAACTATAGTATTATAATATTCCAAAAATAATCTTCAGAATTGTTTTAACCTTAAACAATACTATCCAAGGTTAAAATTAATCCATTCCAACCTATATAGTTATCCAAAATACCTCTGTCCAGACTTTCTCTAAAAGGTCTCTAAATTCCAAAATCAATTGTATCATCAGATTCCTCAAACAAGGTAAAGTTTCTCTTATTGTCACATACAAAAATATTATTACCTTCATCATATTAAAACCTTAATGAAACAACAAGTACTGCATTACAATCCTTATATACTCCATAATTATTATAACCAGTACAACACTCAAATTAAAAAATTCTTTAATAACAACATAAGAACTCTAATCCTTCCTCCTCATCTGTGGTAGTATCATAACTTGATTATTATCCAATAAAATCATTTGGGGCACACTCTGATTATTTGGACATTGGTTTGCGTAGTGTCCCCACTCCTTGCAAATTAAGCATTGTACATTTGAAACCTTTTTCTTACCCTTGCAGTCACACACTTTGTTTTCTTTTTCTCCACACTTATAACAAACTCCCATTCCCTTCAGGCAAGTTCCAAGGTGTTTCTTCCCACAGTTATCACATATTGGAAAATTCTTCTTTTCCCACGTCCCTTTTTCCATCATTCTCTCTTCCATCCTTTTCTTCTCTTTCTTCCCTTCAAAGCCATATGACTCAGATAATTCTTTACTTATCTTATTAACACATGATACTATTTCTTCATATGTTGAGAACACATGGGAGATTATTTCCCTTCTAAATGTTGGATTAATACTGTGAAAGATATGATCCTTCTTACGCTTTGGATCATACGTATTGCTAGAGTTCACATTCCTTCCACTGGGCACCATTTCTATACAATGGCATAAACTAGGTTAGTTTATGAATTGCAATGAATAATTCCAAACTTGTAAAATACTTAATGTAAATTGAATGGTTTATGGATATAATCCATAATCATAGAAATGTTTTCCTTGAGGAAGTATATACTCATAACCCTTCATAGTGGTTTGTAAAGAAAACGAGAATTATCCTAAGCATATCCCCCGGGAGTGTCGTAACCAAGAGTGCAGCAAGGCCCGTTGTCGTGCACCAGTTCCCGTTCGAGTCTAGCTCAAAGCGGTGTCTTCAGGTTTTACCCCTAGGTACATCTGTGCCAAATCCGCCTCTACCTACTCGTATCCAGACAGCGATGTATTGCTCGGAAAACTCACAAAATCTCTATAATACCAAAATTCTAGGAAGTTCTTCTATACTAATCCTCAAAGTCTATCTTTGGGCTATGTGATCTAATCAGAGTTTATCTAAATCTAGCTTCTAAGGTTAGTACTAAACTGCCTCTGATACCAACTATAATGCCCCGACCCCAGCTACCCAGAGTCAGTGCATTACTTCGTAACATTGGCATGATCACAAAAGATCAAGTCTCGAAAGACCGATTAGTTTAGTAGCCTTGGAAACACAAGATACATTCATAAGTCTTACATTACATCATAAAGTGAAAAACTAAAACAAAGTCTTCATAGTCCACACTCATATCCTCTTCTGACTATCCCTGCAGGTCATTCATAAAATAATTCTTCACATCCTGGAAAATATTAAAACATTGAAAGGGGTGAGCTCAAATGCTCAGTAAGGATAAAAATATAGCGGAAGCTTTCATAAATAAACATTAACATTTAAGGCAATTTATAACTAAAACAAAAGACTTTTAAACATGAAATTCAACATTATGTTGCAAAAGTAAAATGAGATAATGCCATTTACTTATTCACATGGATATTCTACTAGTCGAATAATCACATGCAATATCAACAACCACTTTCATAATGATGGAATGCATAATGCCATACTATCATAACCACGTAGCCAAGGCCTCGTGCCAAGACCACAAATAAGATTTTGTCAAGGCCTTGTGCCAAGACACTAGTTTGCCTCATGAGACCTGCCGATGCATCAAGGAGCTATAGCGGGCTCCACCCGTCACTTATTAAGTCCAATGCATTCCTCATATGAATAGGTTTAAACATATCATAAACCATAACATAATCGTATCACATAAAACATGCATAAAGGAAACATAAAATTTCCACATTTCAATCACAAGATATCAATACAACACATTGATATAATAAAAATACTTTCAAAACCTTTTTCAATACCAAAATAAAAGAAAGTTAAAACTTTGTATTTATTTTTCATTAAAAAAAAGCGATGGCTTGCAGAGGAAGCCGAAACTCAAATAATGGTCACGGTGGCGGAGAAGTCGTTGTCGCTGCATATGTACGGAAATAAAAACATTCCCTTTTTGTCATTTAGTAAAAAGCTTTTTATAAAAAAAGAGTCCTTTTGAATAAACGTAAAAGGCAAAGGGGTTTATACACCGTATAAAATAAAGTTGTGTATAAAACCAAATATGCCTCAATGAAAGGAGATTGAGACGAAGTCCTTAAAAAGATCATTTTTAAAATAACATAGATCTATTTTGTGTATTCACTATATGCACACATAAAGAAAGTATAAATACAAGATAGGACATAATAATATCATGACATAATTTGAAAGTAGGAGATTAACCCAAAGAATGGAAATTGGGTTAAGAAGTTCCCTTACCTCGTGTCCGACTTGACTCGACCGTTCTTTGATCTCCTGAATAATAAACTAGAGTTAATCTCTACCTTCTTAAGAACCTTTTTCAATTTCATTATTCCTTTTATATCACTTATTACCATGTCATGAACATTATGTAATTATTTAAGTTTATAACGGTCGTTTTGTCGATCTTAGGTACTTGAGTAAAAAATAAACTTCTTATAATTAAAAGTCGTTCATGTGGTGAAATATCCATTATATCCAGAATTATATTCATGATTTAGATATCATATATATCATATATATCCAGTATATACATTCATTTATAATATTACATAACATTTAGAGGTAAGAAATGAAATGCACCGTTCATGGAGACGGTAAGCCGTACGTACGCATGAGCGCTACTTTCATTTATATTTAGTATTTAATGGAATGAAATAATAATAGTATAAAGGTTTATTATAATTCCAGTATAATATCATATAAAATATCATTTACTCCATCCTTTATACATCCCACATATGGCATTAACGATTCAAATCACTTTGAGGGGGCGGTAGTCCGCACTTCCTAAAATGAAATTATCGCGTTTACCCATAATGGAAATCATAAAGTATGCCATAAACGAGAAATAAAAAATCATAAGGAAAAAATAAACATAATATTTATATCATATATGAAAATAGTGTCATCAAAATGGCCACCATTAGAGGTGTTAAAAGAATATTGAACAATCATCGTTTCGTGAGGTAGTATTTCGCCACCCACAGAAACAGTATGTTCTTTGACCATTAGACGAAGGTCTGTGTAAGTGTAAACCAAATACTTATCATAAAAACATCCTAGTATATTTTAGATACTGGTTTTGTTACAAAATAGAGGAATAAAAAGAGTTTAAGGGGTTGGAGAAGAAAAATAAAACAAAACAACATTAGAGAAGAAATTACCTTAAAATCGGGTAACTCTTTTTGATTTGAGCCAAAGGCTTCCTTGGGAGCGTTCTGACCAATGTGAGGATTCTAGGAGTAATAGGGTGAAGTTGGGAGAGTATTTGGGTAGCGGTTGGCTGAGCCAAATGGCTTGAAAGTGTGAATGAGGTGGTATAGGTGGGGGCCTTTTATAAGTGGAGAGGAGGGGCACTCTTGGAAAGTAAAGAAAAGTCATTTTATTATAAAATGAGTTTCGGATTTTAGAGGTCCCACACTTATATAATTCTAGGCTAAGGTGATAAGGGTTCTAAATATACCCATCTAATAGGTTTTTGACAAGTTTAAGGCTTGGATTTTACATTATCGTTTTATTTTATTTAAATCGTTAAATAATGAGGTCATCACTGCATCATCATGATGTCATAAATAATTTAATTTATTTAATGTCTAAAAATTATAAAAAAAAATACTATGATGTAAGAAATATTTTTATCTTTCCAATGAATTTTTATAGTAAAAAATATGACTTCTATAACCCCATGTAAAAATTGTTTTAGTAAAACATTTCATGTTTGTGCCATTTTTTACTTTAACATTAAATAAAAGGTATTTATGTCATTTTCCAGCTAAAGTGGCTCTATGGCGTCCTCAAGATGACCCATGGATTTTATTGGTCGGACATGGCACATCAAATTAGGGTAGGACATGTTTCAAGCTCATCTCATATTATTAAAACATTATTTTTACCGTAGACTACACTAATTACCTCTAATCACGATTAAGAACTTAAAAGTTACTATTCACCAAAAAATTATTTTAATCTCATTGAACCACATTTTACTTCTTAATGACAAAAATGTATGTCGGATTTTTGAAAATAAAATCACATAAGTGGTAATATTTCATTTAAACAAAAAATCAGTTTTTTAACTACCACTTAGTGGTTTCACTATTCATCAAAAATTGAAGTTTTTCAGAACAATGCCAAAATTTCACCCTAATCTATAATTGATATTCCAAATCCAAAAATGATGTCTATTTTACAAAATTACAAACATATAAGTTGCATTAATTAATTTTATAATTAATTCCCGCTGTCACAACAAATAGCGTGTTTTTAGAAACAATATATATCAAAAGATTGACAATTGTTTATGTCCAATTTCAAAGTGAAATTAATTCTAATGACCACCATTGGATATAATGGTAAAAATATATTCTAATTATACTTTAAAACCACTAAATAGTATAATTTATCACTATAAATTATTTTGATTAAAAAATTTGTTTTAAGTATTTTTCACTATTCATAAAAAAATGGAAGTTCTCAGAAAATTAAAAAAAATTCAACTTAGGATAACTTCGATATTACGAATAAAAAAATGAAGTCCATTTTGAAATATAAAATTTCTATAATTTTAAAAAGTGGGTATTACTATTCATAACGGCTACTTTGATTAGTCACGGTGTGTTAGAACTCGAACTTGCGTACAATGCAAGCTATTGCAATATTGAAAGAGAGGCGTATCGTGGAAGATCAGGGTGTTACAGTAATAATATATTCTTAATAAAATAAACAAAAAATATTTCTGAAGAAAACACATTTTTGAAGCATAAAATAGCTTTATTGAATGCTGAGTGCTTATTTCATATACATTAATCAATGACTCTTTGTGTCATAGGTCATATATATATATATATATATATTTCACAATTTGGTTAATACAATTAATACCCACCAATTTAATTGCTAGGTTATAATGGTCATATTTTAATAATTATATTTTGGGGTTAATTTAAGCATAGTTTTGTGTGTTGTATATACTATCTAACAGAGTGTTACTTTAAAATATAAAGCTATTTAATTATTATATTCTTTAAAAAATTGAATCCTAACAATCTAAACTAGTGATTTGTAATCAGGGGTTGAACATTGGAAAATCCAATTGTACAAAATCTGCATTTTAAAAAGAGTTAATAAAACTTCTTCTTAAAAATAGGGAAATCAAATTATAATGGTCATGAAAATATCCTGTTTATTAAGAGGTGAAAATTTAAGGTAAGTAAAAATATGGATATGTAATAGAAAACTTATTCCCAATGATTAATATAGAGTGATAGACAACATTTTCATGAGAAATTTAACCATAAAAACCTATAAATTTGTGATAAGTTAGAAGACTAATGATTTCTAAGTAAAAAAATAAATAGATAATGTTTTTTTCAAGGACATTTTCCAAATTCCCAAAAATTATTTTACTATACAGTTAAATAAGTGGAGGAAATAAATTAACATGATTTATTTCCATGTCTTAAGCATAATTTCATCCTTTGGTTGTGCTTCGATCTCTTTCTACTTTATCTATTCTTCTAGGAAATGGAAATTTGAGATAATATTTTTATATTATTGAAGCACCTTTTAATGAATCATATGATCCATAATTCATTCATTTTTCATATAAATATCTCCAAAAACCAAAATTATTAGAACTTGTTATCCAATATAAAAAGTCACACATTTACCTCAAACACTAATATTTAATGATCAAATTAATCCATTACTTAATTTTTTAACCTTAAGACTCATCAAAAATATTATTGACCATCATCAGAACCAAAAACATTGATAAAAAATTCATACTAAGAAGTTCATAATGTTACATTCCAAACATTTAAATACCCAGATCTCATATCCTAATAACATGAATCAACATTAACTTTATCCTTTTTCAATATCTCCCATATAACACCAATAACCTAAATATTACATATTTTTTAACCTCAAAGGTTATCTCGTACTCTTTAGCTTTCACATCCAAAAATATAATAGCATTCCTACCAAATAATCTTTTAAGTTAAACTTAGAGGTTTCAAATACTTTATCCCAATGATGTGTCTCCTAGAATTTCATTAATCACATCAAAATCGAAAAAAAATTCAAAAAAATGTGATTCTATAATATGATTACCAAAAAAATTTATTATTTATTTATCAAATTATTTATTTAAAAAATTTCATACTAATCATGACATAATGTAGGCTAGTGGTAGGAAAAACACCCTTGTCACCCTTCAGCTGTATGATCAAGCTATGAGGCCTTCCCAGATGCAACAGGTTGTCACCACCATGTGGAATGTCTTTTTTTTAAAACTATATCAATCCCAAAAATAATATGGGCATCCTTAAAAAATAACATTACTCATGAAATACCTTTCTTAACCACTAAGGTTTTCTATATGACATATTCTAAAAATTTATTATCTCTTTTGTGCTAATAATCCATAAACAACTCAACCTCAGAATCATATTAACCTTAAAGGTTATCAATAACTTTAAAATTATTTGCACAAAATAAAAAGTCATTATTCCCAAAATATTCTTTTTAGTACAACATATACTAAACCAAAGGGTTGAATTCCCATATATGTCTCATAAAATTTATTGTTAAACTCCCATCACATAAAACATAAAAGGGATATATATTCCATTAAAAATATAATCAACCATAGACTTATCATCTTAAGACACTTTATGTTTATCCCAACACCAAACTCATAATAAGGGTTATCATTACCTCAATCAGTTATTCAATAAAATATTACCTTATCAATAAATTAATTTTCTATATCTACCCTCACTTTTCAAACATTAACGTTACATAAATTTTTTAGAATACTTAAACATTATAGAAATATACACCTAAATAACGTATATAGTATGTGACTTTGGAAGCATGAAAACATAAACACTGGTAAATATGTGAGCTAAATCATCTTCCACTAGGTTCTTATTGACTATAACCCTTAATTAGACATATTAAACATAGTATATATCATCATAACTTGGGGGAAAAACATAAAAGCGGTGAGCTCAAATTCTCTGTAAGGGTAAACAAGGAAGACATGTTATCATAAACATGAGGATAAGGGTATAAGAATGTGATCATGAAAATAAAAGATCTTACCATGCATACCGAAGATCAAAATAGAGATCATGGAATAAATATTTGTAGTTCATAAGACATGAATCATAATGAAATAACAATCCTAGGCCATTAAATCATAACATAGGAATAAAACATGGAATTTTGGAAAACTCATAAGCATATAATTATTTCTATAGTATCCAAGGAATCACTTCCAAGACCGTTGTAGTAGTATGGGTTAACTCCCTATAAAATAATTGCAGTCATGGTTCACTCCAATGTCCATCACAATAGCATGATTTAACTCCACATACAATCTTAGTAGTCATGGTTCACTCTAATGGTTATCATAGTATCCAAGGTTCACTCTCAAGACCATCTTTGTTTATCTCATGATATACAAATCTTTACCCAACACATTTGAGTAAGATATAGGTCCCACCCTTCACATAATGAAATCATACATACATATACCATAATATCATAAATAGACACATCATAACCCATGAAATTAAATGGGTATCATAAACATGAAACATATCACAACCTTTGTAAAAATTACATGTTTCATAATCATTTCATAAAAATCCTAACCTATGAAAGAGTAACAGATTTCTTATATATATAACTCACATAGAATAAATGGATTTCATAAAGACCACGACATTAAGAATAACCCATTCATAGAAATGATATTAATGGAACCTTTAGATTGGCATGAGTAACATCAATAGATGTAATCTTATATAGAAAATAATTTTGAAATATCCTCTAAAAACTAATATATTTTCTTGTTAGAAAAAGTATTTTTAATACATAAAACCATTTTAAAATATTGTTCTTATAAAATACCTTGAAAATATATAATGAATTCATGAAATAATTTTGATTTTTTTCCTTTAAAAATTATAAAAAAAAATTCAAAACATTTTAAATAATTTTTCTTTGAAAAAAATTCGAAAACATATTAAAAGATCTTGAAAACACATTGTATACCGTTATACTTGAAAACTTATAAAAGAATCTTGCAAAATTTTAGAAAGTAATTTTTTCATGAAAACATATAAAAGAAGCTTGAAAACATTTTTAAATCCATTTTATTTGAAAATATTGGTTTGAAACATTTTCTTAAAGATTAACATTTCAAAAATTAAAATGGATCTTTGAATAAATGATGGTGGGTAAATGCGTACATGCCATACGAGGTCAAAATAACATTCCATTTTCACAATAAAAGGTTAGAAAAGTACCTTGTTCAGAAATAGAGGATAATATTCCATAGAATATATTGGTAAAATAACTTTTTTTAAAATATTATTTTAAAGATTATAGGATAATGGTATAATATTCTTGGAATCCCTTTTTAGAAAACATAGATTTCTGACCAAAGAAAGGGTAAAGCCGAGCATTCCTCAAAAAACATTCTTTACAATATTATGTACCAAAGAGTAAAATATGGTACCAATACCTGAGTATATCATAAAATTATAGAGTATAAGGAAACTCATGAATATTGATGAGATATGTTTCATAAGATTTTATTAAAGTAAGTATAAACATAAATAATCTCGAAAAGAAATGATATTGTGTGAATAAAATATTATAACTTGTTTTCTTGGGTTCATACTCTCCATTTAGGGAAATTAAATTAAATTAATCCTAGAATATCATGAAAATATTTAGATTCATTATATTTAATTAAAATGGAAATATATGCACATTGAAAAATAGTTTAGGTGTATAACAAAACATCAGTCTCAAAAAAGGAAAATTGAGACAAAACATTTTATCGATTTGGTAACTTTTGAAAGTTAAACCCCAAGAAAGAAGGATCATAAAATGGAAATGTAAATAACCATATATTTTAGTATAATATAAATATAATAATATCATATGAATTATATATACCACCCAAACAAAAAGATTGGTTAACATAACATGTATCTCATGGTAATTAAAAGTGAGATGAAATCCCCCTACCTTGTGTATTGACTCTCTCCATTCTCGTACAAGACTCATGTATAATAAATATAAGTTTATAATAAATATTTTAAAAAAAATAATATTATCATATCTATTACCATATATGGTTTTATTAAGACCTTATTATACCCTCGTTTTAATGATCATATGTTATGGTTTCACTTCAGGTATATTCGCTATGTTTTTTGCATGTGTCTTATTTTGTTGTATCGTTTGTATTTATACATATATCATGATTAAAATTTTTTTCTACTAATATAAATAAAATTTATATATATTATATTTATATTATTATAATATATATCATAATTAATTATTAAATGGAATACACTGTTCATGGAGATGGTAAGCCGTACGTATGCATGAACGCTGTTTCTATTTTTATTATCGTATTGAATGAAAGTATGTAAATGATATATATATGTATGTTTATGTATATATATCATTATTAAACTGACAATAATATATTATATATATATATATATCATATAATTTCACTAAACCCATTCTTAATACATTCCGTGTGGTGTGTGAATGAATCACATCGCTTTGAGGGGGTGGTAGTCCACATTTCCTCAAACAAGATTATCAGATTAACACCAAATGGGAAGAAAAATTATAAATGTTGTGAAAATGAATAAATAAGCTTAAATATATAATATATATAATATATAACATATATAAATACAGTTTCCATCATAATGGACACCATTATTGGTGGTAATGGAGAATTAAACAATCGTCGTTTCAGGAGGTAGTAGTTCACCGTACACCGAAACAGTATATTAAATATCTGTTAGATTGAGGTGTTTTTAAGTTTAGGAAGAAATATATGCATAAAAATATCATATTATATGTTTTATTATTGTTTTTTACAAAATAATAGAATAAATATAGTGGATGGGATGAAAAGAGAAAATAATGGAAAAGAGTTTGAGAGAAGATGTCACCTCTTAATCAGGTAACTCCTTTCAATTTATGCCAAAAGGTTCCTTGAGAATATTTCTGAACAAAGGGAGGATTCAAGGTTTAAGTAAGTATTTATTGGAGGCTAATGTTTTAGATATTTACAGAGCTTATATGGTTTGAGGGGTGTGAGGAATGGGTAGACGTGGTGGCCTTTTATAGTAGAGGGGGAGTGACACTCTTGTAAATAATTAAAGAGAGAATGTCACCCATGTTTTTCATATTACAAGTGAATAAAATAATGGAAAAAGGTTGAGAAAATTGATTATAGGGTAGAAATATGGGAGACCAATGGGTTTTGGAAAAGTTTCTAGGTCATTTCCGGTCTTACATTTACAATTTAGTATATTATTAACATAATTTTTCTCTAAACCGATGTAATTACTTTTAATTACTTTCACTAATAGTTTTTTGTAAAAAACAAATATTAACATATTATAAATTATAATTTTTGAAAATTATAAATATGGAATTAATTTTTCTAAAATATAATCATATATGTGATAGAAATTAATTTAAAACTATTCCTGTTATCGGGACGACACTACAGGTTTTTATAGTAAAAATGATCAAAAGATTACTAAGTTTTTATACCCAATATAAATGTGAAATTGGTTATAATGAACTAAATTGTATTGATTGTTAATAATATTATGTATATAAACAATTAAACCATTTAAAAATATAATTTCACCAAATAAATAAATTAGATAAAAAAGAATTTTTGAAATAAAATTCTGTATTTTTAAAAATTCATTAAAAGATAAACTCTTTCATACCAAAAATTAATCCTAACCTAAATTTTTTTGTTTCAATTCCAAAGATAAAGTTTTTTTTACATATTAAATCCATAAAAGTTCAAAAAATGTGATTTAAAATGGGTTCACCAGTAAAAGGAGGTAAAAAATTCCTTACTAGAAATATAGTTTTTAAGCATAAAATTGGGTTTATTATTATCTGACGTCTATCGAATCATTTGGATAAATATAAAAAATATTTGATTGAACAAATGAAATATGTATTATTTTAATATCACTTACCTATTTTAATTAATTTAACTTACTAGTTTAAAATATCTTTGTGACAATAATGATATTGTTCATAATATTCAATTAGTTTTCATATTCATTTATAATTATTTGGTAACCTATGAAATCATATTTTATTTTTTTAAACCACATATTATCATAATTTATTAAATAATATTCATATAAATAAACACAATTACTAGGTTATATCTCATTATAATAATATTTTTAATATTATATTGTAGTTAGGTAACAATCCATCTTGCGTGTTACGCAAGCCATCGAAGAAGGCCAATCTTGCATGCAATGTAAACTCTCATTGTTGTTCCATGAAACGTATGCCATGTTGGGACTTCATGTAAAATATTACAATTTGGATCTATGTTAAATGAATGTTTGACTAAGTGAAAATATATTTTTAGTGTTGCGTTATGTGAAATATATTAATAGATTAAATTAATTTGAAAAAAATTCACTCAAATCACGAGGTGTTACATTATACCCCCTTATGAATTTCTCCCTCGAAAGGCATTTGGGATATCAAAGGTTTAATACTTGAAAATTCATTCATAGAAACAGACATCATAAAAATGGATACTAAAACTTCACTTAAAAAAGTAAAATTTGGAACCATAAAGGTTACCCAAAGTAACATATAACTAGGTTTCCACATAAGAGAACAATGGTTGGGAATGAAGATTGGACATATAGGAAAAGTGTAAAAATTTATAGGGAGGGTTTGAGGTTATCAATCAGAAATAAGTGTTTGGTCAAAGGAAAGTTGAGGGCATCAAATTCTTAAATCTGTGAGGATTCTAGAAGCCAATAGTTTAACAAAATTTAAGGTAGTAGGACAACATTTTTTTGTATCAATTTTAGAACATTGAGTAATTCATGATAAATTTATATAAAAAAATTTAATTATTGGGTTATTCATTGAACAATTTTTAATACATATATTACCTAATGTAATGAATATTTAGATATTAACATTGATGAAAGAATCACTAAAATACACTTTTAACAGATCTTAAGGCCCATAAAAGAATGAAAAAGTATAACTATTTGTCTATTCAAAATAAACATGCATAAACATAAAAAGTAAATTTAATGGTTCATTATAAATATTTATTCATTAAAAATAAATTTAAATTAACAAAGAAATCACATTGGCCAGTGATAGGTGTGAATTCCTTATCATCCTTCGGTCATGAGTTCAAGACCCGTGACCTTACCAGACTTGATTGGTTGTCACCCGATATACAAGATGTCCTTTTTAAAACAAAGCTAATATAATTTACCAAATATAAAATATGGACATCCTTGGAATAAGGTTAATGAATAAATGGCCTTTGAACCTAATTTTTTAATACAAACTCTGTGAAGAAATACTTACTTTGAAAGTTAACTCAATATTTTCATGAACGGTTAACCTTATAACCCTTATAAAAGATGAAAATCTAATACCTTAGAAAGAGCGTCACAAAAGTAGCTTAACCTGTGGACCCATGTTGCTTACCACCCGGCTACTCCATGAATTTGCGTTGAAGTTGATGTTTCGAAGGAACCGGTTGAATCTGTGTGCGTTGAGGTTGAGGGTGAGATCAGGTGGCATCAACATGTATGCTTCGAGTCGTGGACACCCTACTTTGTGAACTGTTTTCTCCTTGGTCACTCAGATATCCTCTGTTTCCGCAAGGCTTGCTGTGGATAGGATGTTGTTGTGCAGCCTCCGGATGCTCCTGGTCTACATAATGCACTGGAGACATGTGGATCAAGGGATGTTGTCATCATTTCATCTTTTGGGGATGCAGGAATTGAGGCCCCAGGTGGTGCTGATCCTGTCCAGATGAAGGAGTCCAATGGGTGTGTCCATCCATCGGTTAGAGAAATTTTTGACAGACTGAAGAAAGATCTCAACTGTAATGTTGCAGCTGAGTCAAGTAGGTTGAAGGAGGTTTCAGTTGATGAATGTGGCAATGGGATACCGATTAATGGGAACTGTGATACTAGTCTGAAGGAAATCATCATCACATCTCTTGGTAACCGATTTGTAGGTTTGTCTGATCTGGATCCTAATGCACATGAAACACAATAACCACATCAGGTCATGGCTGCACCTGGATATGATTATTCTGGTTCTAGTGGTAATTGGGGAATGTGGGAGGTTGCTGGGGATCCTGCTGTCTTGATGTAGGAGGGACCAAGTGAGGGATATGGTGGGTTACAGAA
This sequence comes from Viscum album, assembly GCA_963277665.1. Classification (NCBI taxonomy): domain Eukaryota; kingdom Viridiplantae; phylum Streptophyta; class Magnoliopsida; order Santalales; family Viscaceae; genus Viscum; species Viscum album. The sequence goes on from OY728166.1 coordinate 270,712,377, forward strand.
GAATGAAGTTCTGAATATGGTGAAGGAGGTTCCTGGAACTGAAGTTGGAATTTTTTTTGGGAAAGTGATTAATGAAATTGTTACCATGGAGCAACAAGATGTCAGGGATATGTCTTTAGATAGGTAGGAATTCTTAGAGGCACGCTGTAGGGATCAGGCCAATGGGGAGCATTCCATATGTTTGACACCTATAGATGGTAACAAATAATCTTCACCGGTCACAACCTCCTCAGTGAATGAGGGATCTCAAATGGTGTATGAACTTGAAATACTTTTAGATAAGTGGGGCGATGCTTCCCTTGAGGGGAAGGAGAACCAACGATGCAATTATAAGTGTCACATGAAGGAATCCAACAACAAAATTATCATCAATGGTGTGAGAAGGAATGAAAGCGGGGTAGAATCCATGGCTCCACCAAAGAGGAAACCAAGGAAAGATTACTCCAACATGCCGAAGACCGTATCCACAAGGTCATCTACCAAGAGTGAAAATTTAAAGACATGGACCAAAAGAGGGGATGAAGCAAGACCAATGGGCCTATGTCCCCAGTTCAGTTACGTCTGAGGGAGCAATACATCCAAATGCTAATTCAATATGCCCTGCAATCTGTATGGGAGTCAGTGGATCCGAATGAGTTCACCAAAGGTGGTGGTGGTGAGGGCTTTGATTCTTTCTGATATATGATGTTGTGAGGTATGCTTTTGATTTTCTTTCTTTTCTTTTTACTTTATACTGTCCTTTTTCCTTAATAATTTTTTGGGGGACTGGGCAATCTACCTAGTCCTGCACCTTCCTTGGTATATTCTCTTGAAATATGATAATTACCTGAATTACTATAAATACTTTTGGAAAACATGCATTATACCATATTACAAAGTATATTGGATATATTCCTTATATCTGAAAATTATGTAAAATTAATTGGTGATATTTTTAACCACTTATTAAAAAATCCTTACCTAGTTTCAAGGTGATCAATACTATCCAATTTACTTATTCATATCCCATGTATCATTATCCATATAGCATTACCTTAACATAAATAACATATAAAGGTTTACCTCCCCGGAGTCAAAATACAACCTTTTCATTAAATCACTTCCCAATCCATAGGAAAAATTCAACAAAAACATGTAAATACTAAGTGAAAAACATAAGTAGAACACCCCTTGTATATTTCATCATTCATGACTTTTGAATCCAAATACATAAAAACATTGATCATCATGCTTCATCATTATTCCATTAACAAGGCTATCTCATCCTATTACATAATACCTTTTTCTTTTCACATTTCTTCTATAGTATCATAATTATCAGCAATGTAACCATTACTCACACTGCCCTACTAATTCTCTTTAGGAACTTTCCTTTTAGGATATTGAGTTTCCCAATGACCATTTAATCCACTATTAAAACACTTAACCTTCAACGATGAATTAGGGAGACCAATATTCTCATCAATTTCATTAGCCAAACCTTTAATTTTCTATTAAATTCACTTGCTTTGTGTTCTTATTTTCCATTGCCAAAACATCTTCTTGTTCCTCTAAAACATTAACATTGGTGATTCTTTCCATATTATTGACCCAAATAAAACTAAATCTTCTTTCCTCCATGATCTCTATTACCTAAAATCTCAGAGAACTCCTTCTTTATATTACTTGGTGAGTCTGAGAGTTGGTTATGGTAAAAATTATTAATCATGTTCTGTGAAAACTAATTAGGCATGATCACAATATCTTTCACTCTAGTGATCATCCCACTTGACTGATCATCAAAAAATAATCCATCACATTAAACATTAATCCAGTTCCTTTCAGTTCACACCATTGACTAAAACTGAAAGCATAGTGTGATAATTACTTATCATTGTAGAAAACCACATAGTCATGAAAATAATTACTTATAGGACATCTAAATCATGAAAAATTTCATAATCTATGACACCTTAGGATTATCCATAGTTATTCATAGACAAATTATATCTAAATCCTCCATAATGGTTCATGAAGAGTTTGTGAATTCCCAAAGAATAACCCCCTAGAGTGTCAAACCAGGTCTGCAGGAAGGCCTGTTGTCATGTACCATATTACCCATAGTCAAGCCTAGAACATATATAAGTTTTTTTACCCCTAGTTACATGTGTTCCAGAGACACATCCACTTGTAGTGTCCATACATGGAAGAAAAAATATGAAACCACTCACTCTAACCTTTCCCAAAATTCCAAGACATTTTACTAAAAGTTAACTCATCCTTACACATATCATTAAAGACATCCCTAGACATATCCTTGTGAATATACCTTGGGATCTCAATAATGTTTTTTCATCCTAGTTTCAAAAGTTTAACTATAACTTAGATCTGATACAAATTATAGAAACCATCTCTTTTCAAAAATTAACATTACATAACTTTTGCGAAATACATAAAAATTATACAAAAAAATGCCCAAAGACCATAGTTTTTATAATGATTTTGGAAACATGGAAACATGAAAACCAATATATATATGAGCTACATCATCTTACACTAGGTAATTATTTACTAGAACCATTCATAGACATATCCAACATAGTACATATCATCATAATCTTATGGAAAGGAAATATAAAATTGGTGAGCTCAAATACTCAGTAAGGGTAAACAATGGAGACATGTAAGAATAAACATGAGAATTAGGGTATGGGAATGTGATCATGAAAATAGAAGATCATTAGTTACATATCAAGGATCCTGACTGATATCATGTAATAAATATTAGCAGTTCATAAGATATCAATCATAATGAAATAGAGAGCATAAGCCATGAAAGCATAATGTAGGAATAAAACATGGAATTGTGGAAAACACATAATCATATATTGATTTCTATAATTACTAGGGAATCACTACTAATACCATATTATTACTATGAGTTCACTCCCCACCCCATCAAAATAATTATGGTTCCCTCCCATGTCTATCATAGTTTCATGAGTTCACTCCTCATACCATATAAGTAGTTATAGTTCACTCCCATGGCCATCATAGTAGTCAAGGTTAACTCCCAAGAGAATCTTAGTTTATCTCATGAGATATATATCTTTACCCAATGAATTATAGAGAGATATAGTTCCCACCCATAATATAATGAAATCATACATACATTTTCCACAAGATCATAATTAGACATATCATAACCCATGAAATGAAATGGTTATCATAAACATGCAAAAGTATAACAAATTGTGCAAAAATTATAGGTTTCATAATCATTTCATCAAAATAAAAATCTGTGAAAGGGTAACGGATTTCATATACATATAACCCATGAATGTGGAATGGGTTTTATAAATACCCTGACATTAATAATAACCGATTCATAGAAAGGAAATTAATAGAACCTTTAAATTGGCATGAGTAACATCAAGAGATGTCATCATATATGGAAAATAATTTTGAAATATAATTTTAAAACTTTTTTTGAGGAAAATACCCTTTCTTGTTTGAATATGGATTTTTAATACAAAAAACCATTTAAAATTTTTTTCATAGAAAATAACTTGAAAACTTATAAAGAAGGAATGAAATCATTTTGAAAACCTTTATCCTTGAAAACATATCAAATAACATTCAAAACATTTTAAAAACATTTTCTTTGAAAATAATTTGAAGACTTATAAAAATAGCACAAAAACATTTTGAAAACCATTGTACTTGAAAAATTATTAAAGATGATTGAAAGAATTTTGAAAATCATTTTTCATAAAAAATTATAAAATAATATTGAATTTTGTTTGAAATCCATTTTCATCGAAAATAATTTTTAAAAACATTTTCTTAAAGGCTAACATTTTAAAAGTGAAAAGGGAGCTTCAAATAAAAGATGGTTGGTAAATACGTACATGTTGTATGAGGTTAAAAGAAGATTCCTTTTGCACTATAAAATGGTTAGAAAAGTGAGTTGTTCATAAATGGAGAAGAATATTACCATGAATATATTGGTAAAACGAAAAAAGGTAAAATTTCTTTTAATTATTATAGTATAATAGTGAAATATTCTTTGAATCCATTTTTAGAAAACATGCATTTTCGACTGAAAAAAGAGTAAAGACTGGCTTTCCCAAAAATACTTTCTTTACTATCTTATGTACCAAAGAGTAGAATTTGTTAATAATAAATGATTATATCATGAAATAATATAGCATAATAAAACTAATTAATATTATTGAGAGATGTATCATTATATTTCATTAAAGGAAGCATAAACATAAACAATCTCAGAAAGCAATGAGATTGGCCCAATAAACTTTTATAACTTTGTATCACGGGTTCACACTCTCCATGTAAGGATAGTTAATTAAAAAAAGTATATAATATCATTAAATTATTTTTATTCATTATATTTCCTAAAAAATGGAAATATATTCACCTTAAAAAAGAGTTTTGGTGTATAATAAAACAAGCGTCTTAAAGAAGGGAAATTGAGACAAAACATTTTACCGATTTGGTAACTTCAGAAAGTTAAAACCCATGAAAGAAGGACCATAAAAAAGAATTGTGAATAACCATAAATTTTAGTATAAGATACATATAATACAATAATGGGTAGTACATACACCGCACAAAAAGAAATCGTGTAGAACATAACATGTATCTCACAGAAATTAAAATTGAGTTGAAATCCCCTTACCTTATGTCGTGACTCTCTGCATACTCAATCAGTATTACTATATAATAAATATAAGTTTACTATAAAAATTTTAAATAATATTATTATTATATATATTACCATATATGGTTTTATTATGACCTTATATTATACTCTGGTTAACGATCCTATGTTAAGATTTCACTTCAGGTAATATTCTCTTTATTTTTCACATGTGCCAAAATTTGTTATATCATTGATCCGTATAATTATATCATTATTTCATAATTTATATCATTATATAAATATAATTTATATCTAGTATATTTATATTATAATAATATATTTTTAATGAAGTAGGAAATGAAATACACTATTCACGGATACGGTAAGCCGTACGTACTCATGAACGATGTTTTCGTTTTTATTATCATATTGAAAGAAAGTTTTAAATGACATATATATATAATTATTAAAGTATAATTAATATATTATATATATCATAAAATTTCATTAAACCCATCCTTAATATATTCCATGTGGTGTGTGAATGAGTCACAACGCTTTGAGGGGCGGTAATCCACACTTCCACAAATGAGATTATCGTATTAACACCAAATAGGAAGTAAAAATGTATATTTTGTAAAAATAAAAAAATAAGCGTAAACAATAGTTGATATTATATAAAACATATATAAATATATATTCTATCCAAATTAACACCATTATTAGTGTTAATAGAGAAATGACCAATCATCGTTTCGTGAGGCAGTAGTTTGCCTTACATAAAAACAATTTGTTCTATATCCATTAGATGGCGGTGTGCGTAAGTTTATGTCGAAATATTTACATAAAAACACCATATTATATTTAGGATACTGGTGTTTTTATTAAATAATATAATAAATAGAGTGGACGGGGGAAGAGGGAAAAAGGAATGTAGTTTTAGAGAAGATGTTACCTCTTAATCTAGTAACTCATTTTGGTTTATGCCAAAAGGGTTCCTTGAGAATATTTATGACCAAAGGGAGGATTTAAGGTATAATAGATAATTTTTGGGAGTCTACTTGGGAAGATGTTGGCTGAGCATAAAATTTTTGATAGGTGTGAGGAATGAGTAGATTTGGTGGCCTTTCATAGTGGTGGAGGAGTGGCACTCTTGTAAATATTTGAGGAGATAATTTCACCTATGCTTTTCATGTTGAAATTGGATACAATAATAGACCAAGGATGATAAAATCTATTATAGGGAAGATATATGGACAGAAAATTAGTGTTGGAAAAATATATAGGTCTTTTTGGGTCTTAAATATAATAAGGAGTACTTTGTTAACCGAATGTTTCTCTTAACTAATGTAATTAATTTTAATTACTTTCACAAATATTTTAGGTCAAATACAATGTTTAAATTATTAGACATTATAAATTATTATTATTCTAAACATGGAATCCATTTTTACAAATTATAATCACATAAGTGGATGAAATTAATTTAAAATTAATCCCACTATCGGGATGATACTACATGTTTTTAAAGTAAAATGATCAATATTTTACTATGTTTTTATATCCAATTTCAATGGGAAATTGGTTCCAATGAAATAAATTGGATTAATTGATAAGAATATTATCTAACTAAAATATTAAATCGTTAAAAAATATAATATAACCTTATAAATAAATTAGATGAGAAATTAGTTTTGTAACAAAATCTAGTATTTTTAAGTATTAATTATAAGATGAAGCCTTTCATAAAAATACCAAAAATTTATCCTGATAAATTTTTTATGTTTATCATACAAAGATAATGATTATTTGGACATATTAAATCTATAAAAGTTACAAAAAATTGGATTTATAATGGGTTCTCCATTAAAATTCGGTAAAAAATGCATCTACAAAAATATTGTTTTTTAAGCGTAAAATTGTGTTTGTTCTTATCTTACGTCTACCGAATATATTTGATAAATATAAAAAATATTTGATATGATATATAAAATATTAATTATATTAATATAAAATACCAATTTTAATTAACTTAATTTTCTAGGATGAAATAGCTTTGTGACTATAAGGATGTTTTCCATTATATTCAATCAGTTTTCATATTCATTTATAATTAACTGGTAACCTATGAATTCATATTGTTATTTTTTATAATAAATATTTTAATAATTTTGTCAATACTATTCATATACATCAACTTAATGGATATGTTATATATCATTTTAATAATATTTTTAATAATATATTGTAGTTAGGTAACACTTGGTCTTGAGTGTTATGCAAGCCACCAAGGAAGGTCAATCTTAGGTGTAATGTATGTTATCCTTGTTTTTCTAATAAATGTATACCATGTTGGTATTTTATGTAACATAAAAGTTTTCTCCATGTGAAAGGAATGTTTAACTTAGTGAAAAGATATTTTTATTATTGCGTGAATTGAAAAATATCAAAAGATTAAATTAATTCAAAAACAATTCCCCAAAATATTATGGTGTTAAATTTTCTTGGTTATCATAACTATTCTACATATAATTTGAAATCCTTAATGTAAAACTAAAAAGTGTAAATAATTAGTTTTTTCATGATTCCTTTAATTAGAACACTATTGATAAAAATAAAAACAAACCCTTCAATACTTTCACTTAATAAATTTTTATATCATATGTTTTTATTTGATAGTGGGAGTAACACTTAGTTTAGGGAACTAACATAGATAATTCCCATGTTCCCCACATACATTACATTCAATTCCTTGGAAATTTGTTACTTTATTCCATTTAATTATATATATAATACCTCTTCCCTTCTATTTAATATATTTTTCAAGGGGATTCACCCCACATTCTTGATAAAAAGATAATTTAACTTTCCTACCTCCATGATAATTTCCCTATAAAGTTACATAAAAGTCAATTTTCCTCTTATTTTTCACATTATGAATCTCACCTAAGATTATGTTTTTAATCATATATCAAGTTATCTAATTAGTCACAATCAAAATATCTTTCTCTTTATTCATCAAAAAATTTCTTCAATCATAATCACTTTATTGTCCATCACATTCAATGTTAACATGATTCCACCTAGTTCTATCCACTGACTGAAACAAAAAATAATAGTATGAGAAATAAGAATAATGGTGGGAAACCACATAATCTCTACCCTAATAATTTTTAGGATTTTATCCTATACATAGACATATAATAAAATCCATTAATAGGGTTATGTTCTCTAATAAATGATTTCCAAAATCTTATTCCCAAGGATTCCATTACACTTTATAGAATACCAATTTAAATACCCTGACCCCATTAGTCTATATCCAATAGTTAATTTGTCTCATTGACCCTATACACAAGTAATCACATCCCAAAGTAACGAATAATATAACAGTATTGGTACACTAGATATATTCCCGAAATTATCATTACATTTTAAAAACATAAAATACACACAATTTTTTCTTTTAGAACACCATTAGTCCCATTAGAATATCCCCACATATCAATCACAAAAAACTTCTTGGTGTCTTGGGGAAAATGAAACATAAGTCAAAGGTGAGATCAGATACTTAGTAAGGGTATGAGTCCAGTAGAATCTATCATGAATAAATAAGTTTAAATAATTTGGAAAGGAAAATAACTAAAATACATGATATTTAAAAAATAACATGATAATAATGTGAAAGGAATAAATGATGATCAAATAACCCATATAAACAATCATAAGAGCTCAAAAATTATCCATGGATATTATAAATAATTGAATAATCACATGGATATTAGTATCTTATTTCATAATGTTGGAATGCATTATTCCGCACTACTAAAACATTCCATCGAGTTATCCAAAAAGACATCAGGTAATACCATGAAGGACCCATGCTAGGAAATCTACAAAAATATGAAAGTCCTTAGGAAAAACCAAATCTAATTTGTCTAATAAGACCTAATGATGCATCGAGGTGATATAATGGGCCCCATACATCACTTAAAATATCCAATGCATTCCTTATATAAATAAACCATAAAACTGAATCAATATTCCTTTACAGTTAATAACTATCCATATCAGAAGAACAATATTATGGAATACCAATACATACCCATAGTGAAAATGATTATAAATTATTTGAAGAAATATGGTGGATAATATCATTAGATGATATCATCAACATAATATTTAAAATAAGATTTTGTAATAGATGAAAATACTTTAAAATGTGTATAAGAAAATTTCATGAGGAAATACCCTTTCTACTTTGAAAATAAAATTTTAAAATCCAAAAAATTCACACACAATAAATAAATCATTTTATTTGAAAAGAACCTTATGAACTTGTAAAGAATATTTCAAATCATTGATGAATTATGATGGTGAGAAATTTCTTTCATGTTGCATAAGTTAAAAAAACATTCCTTTCACACTTTTGTAATAAAATTGAAAAAGAAAATCATTAAATTAATTATAAGAATATGACTTTTAAAACATTTTGTAAGAAGTAAAAAAAGGGTAAAAATGAATTTAAAAAATAATTGGAGAATAGTAAAACTATTTTTGATTTTTTAATAAAAAGTGGATATGAAACAAAAATATTCATCAATTGAGAATTAAAAACAAATGATCTTGAATAATGATGAGATTGTTAAATAAACCCCTATTATGTGGGTTTCTTTTGAATCATAATACCCATGAAATAAATAACATGAAATTAAATTTTGAATACCTAAAATAATAATATATTTATGATATAATATATCAAAGGGGAATTATATACACTACACAGAAGAATTAAGTGGTGAATATGGAATATGTATCATAGAAGTAAATTTGAGAAGTGAAAACCCTTACCTCGAGACCAGCTTCAGGAGATAACTACAATATTTTATAAAACATTTACTAATAATAATTTATTAAAATCACTCTTTCAGGTGTTAACAACTACATATTTTATGTATTTTTTGATCTGGTAGTTCCATTCCTTGTATATTGATCATGGTGGCATCATATACATAATTTTGATCATGATATAAATATTATATATATATATTTTCTATTTATAGTAATACATAATTTTATATATAAAAGAATGAATTCCACCATTCATGGAGATGGTAGTCCGTATGTACACATGCATACTGTTTTGAATTTTCGATGGACGAAACAAAATAATGGTAAATTATAATTAAAAATTATAAAATCATTAATTTTTTTACAAATAATATATATTAATAAAATCCATAATCATGACCATATACTTAAAATAGAAGTAAAAAATGAATGATATTACTTTATGTATGTGGAAGCTCATACGTACGCACGAGCGACATTGTCGTTTCCAAACTGTTGTGATGTTAAGAAGGTAGATATGATATTATCATTTTAGAATTATAATTATATCATAAATATCATATATAAATATAAAACCCATCATAATTTCCATCCAGAAATTATGTTGATGAAAAATTTAATGTATCACTATGTGAAGATGGTAAGTCACATGCATGAACGAATGATACTTTCACTTCCCATCTAATGGGAAATATCTTTGATAATGGAAGATTCATAATAATATTAAAATTTCAGTATATTAAGGACACTTATTTTACTTTTTTATGATAAATAAAAAAGATTTATTTTATTTAGAAGAATAAATAAATTTAAAGATGTCGGGAAAGATGATTAGATCTTCTTTAGGTGACCTCCAAAAGATCCTTCCTTAAAGAACCTAAGGATGGAATTTTGAGGATACCGGTACATCAATTATGTGGATTGGAAATTTTAGAAGAGAAATGGGTAGGATTTGGTCGAGATATATGGATCAAAGTAGTGAAAGGAAGTTAGGAAGGAGGTTCCCTTTTATAATTTAGGCGAGGTGAACTTTTGGAATTTCATAAAAAATTAAAATATAATATTACTATTCTGGATCCAAATTTTTATAAATGGTTATGAATTCCAAGAAAAATTGGATATGATTGAAAAAAATAATCCAATAAAATTTATAAAATGTTTGATATTATTTTAAGCATTATCTGTTTTATTAGCCCCTTGGTTAACCTATTTTAACATTAACCACGATAACAAATTTTTCACTACTAAAGGGTTATAATTTTACATAAAGTATATATTGATCTATAAATGGAAAAGGGATGAAATTTTGGAATATATATTATCCTAATTTTCTACATTCAATATTTTTGAAATTTCTAAATAATTTAAGAAAATATTATTTTGATAAAATATCATTATTGTTAATTTTGAGACTATTCTTTTAATTTGACTTCAAATATATTAAGAAAATGTTATATTTTTGAATATAATTTGTTTAGAAATAACTATTATGTCTCATAGATCTATAAAATTCTTAGGACACAATATTACATTCAAAATATTTCAATTTTATTATTTTTATAATATTTATTTTATTTTTTTGTTTATTAAATAAATATTGTATTTGCATTGAATACAAATTTAAGGTAATTATATAATTTATAAAATATTAAAAATAAATATGTATAATGAAAATAATTTCATTAAGATCAAAATAGATATTTATGTTCATTCATATCTTGTTTTTTCCCTATGTGGACTCATAAGAGATATTAAAAACAAAGAGGTGACATTTTGTAACTTTCTTTGATTTAAATAACATATACGCAATTTCAATAGACCGGTTTACATTAAATAATTAAATTTATGAGACTAATTTGTTATTGGTTGAATTAACTTCATCTAATAAGAATTATGATGAAACTTTATTTTCTTATCTCTTAGTTTTAACTTAGATTAACCCAATTTATCCGTTCTCAAGGTTAAAAATTATACCGTTGTTGCTATTCATAATGCCAAAAAATGAAAGTGAACTATTTACTAAATTTGAGACTCCTGCTTAAAAATAGGGAATCCATTTTATGATATTAAATATATAAAAATATAATAAATTTATTTTAAAATAGCTATGAATAACATGATGAAAAATGATTAAAAAAATAGATTATTTCTTAAAAATGAATTTTCTATATAAAAAACTGTGTTTATAACAATATAAATTATAAAAATGAATCTAATAAACATAAATGAATTATTAATAGTATAATATAAATAATTTAACTTTGAAACCATTTTAAAATAAAATATAACTATGAAAATGGATGAAGAAAATATTGTTTCATTAAAAATCATTATTTTTTTACTATTCAAAGCGAAAAAATTATTTTCTAAAAAAAAGTTAACCCTATGATAGTTTTGATATGATGATTTAGAAAATTATATTATTATTTTTAAAATAAAATTATATAATTTTCAGAAATTTTCTATAATATATTCTCATAAAAATAAATGAAAATGGTTTTTGAAGAAAACATATTTTTGATGCATAAAATAACTATACTGAAAATTGAGAACATTTTTTAAGAGAATTAATCATTAAATTTTATTGATTAGTTAATATATATATTTAATAATTTGTTTAATACCATTTATACCTACCAATTTGAAGGCGAGGTTATGATGATTATATTTAAATAATAATATTTTTGGGTTCATTTAAGCCCAGCGTTTCATGTTGTATATGCTATCACACAGAGTGTTCTTTTAAATTATCATGGTGTCACAAATAAAACATTATATTTGTGTACGTTTTCTCATATTACTTTTTACATGATATCAAATCCATATTTTTGGATGTTCATTTTATAAATTCATGCTCAAATTACAATTATTCTAGTGAATCTCTACCCAAAAAATAAGTTTCCCTTTATTTTTCATAATTATTACCCAACATTTACATACTTATTTATTTTTACCAACAATCCATCATTCCTAAAAATCACCTAATATCCTTCATCATAGAGGTGAGAATCACTCAACATGCTTTCTTAGTCTATAAATGTAAATGGGGTTCTTTGATTTCAATATTTCTCAACCAAATATAGTAGAAACAACCCATTTTATTTTAGGTGACCCATAATTTAAAAACATCATAGAAACATATTTAAAATAATCAATATCCTTCAACATATAGACATATTCTCTCATATGTGAAGGTAACCCACTACCCAATATCCATGGACACTACATTGTTGAATCTTTAAGTGAAACATCTATAATAAAATAATTTTATTTACCTTTATCTATAAACTTATTTCATTATTGGGATGTTATTATTGAGATAAATATTTTTTTATGGTGACATTTTCAAGAACATATATCATAAACTTCTTATAAAGGATGGATTTTTTTCTCATACATTAATTATGATTTTTATGATGCTTCTATATTTGTTTTATTTGAGTGGGATGACTCCCCCTAAAGTTCTGTCTTCTAAGTCTTATAGACTCATAATCATTATAGTAATTAAATCAACACATATTCACCATATACCTAAACCCTCCATAAAACTAGTTGTAGACATAGGAAAATAATTTTCCATTAAAATTAACATGCTTTCAAGAAATTTTTCTCCTCATTTCATCCACATTTTGACCATTAATATTGGTTACTTTTTGAATAACAAAATTTTGATGGACACCTAACATATTTCAATTCAAATTATACATATTTTCTTATTTTTTAGAGTCAGTAGTTGTATTAATTTATGAATCAATGTTTAGATTCAAAAAAATTCTAGATTTATGTGTCTCATTTTATTTATCCACCAACTTAGTTCTTTTGATATGATTCTTATTCCATAACACTATACTATCCTTTTCAAAATTAATATCACCATGGGAATAATATTTTTATTGTTCCTCTAACAATTCAATATTCTTTGAAAACTGTCCAAATTATTGTATAGAAGATAGAAAAATGAGTCTTTATTGGTTCAATCCTTCTTCCATTTTGAATAGTTTTCGTTGAATAAGATAAATATCATTCTCCAAACCATTAACTGTTTCTTCTATATTTATAAAAAAGGAATTACCATAAATAATAATTTTTTTGATTATTAATATCCTTTAATAACATAGATTTCTCTTTTTAGGGACTGATTTCACACTATTAGTTATTGATCATATTTCTTCAATAGCTTATGTTCCTTTTATATATTTAATTTTTTCGAGAGACATTATATCAGTTATATCTGCTCTATAAACTCTATATGAGTTTCCACATATTTACTTCCAACATTCTGACTTCTAGTACTAGTGAGATGATTATGATTACATTTATCAATGAGAATATTTTAACTAACATCATTATCAGTATCAACCTCTTTTTCCTTATCACTAATTTTACCTTCCACACACTTAGATAAAACATTACTCTTTTTTTTATTTGATACATTATTACAATTTATTATAGAAAATAATTTTTATATATATAAATTATTCTTTAATGTCCTTCTAGATCATTCACATTCTTCATCACTAACTTTATATTATTTCAGTTTTGGATAGTTTACTACAAAATTTCCAAACCCCCAATTGAATAATTTATGTTTGAATATCCCTTTAAACATTACCTTTACTCTTATCACATTTTTTGATATTATAGATATCATTTTATCAAACTTAATATCCATATATGAATCTATATTTTACAAGATAGATTCACCATCTTCACAAAGAATCTTCTTACTTTTCTCATATTTTTAAGCATTAAAGGAAATTTATTTTTTAACATTTCCCTTTTTCATGATATAATCGTCATTATTAATTCAAAAAAATATTAAAATTTTATGAAAATAATTAAGAAAAATATCACTTGGATATTTTTATTCTAAATTAAAGTCTTTATAATCAAAATTAATTTGTAAGATACAAAAAATATTTTAAACAACATCATAATCATCTAAACTCTCACCATAGTCTCATATTATACTCAAAAATTCATTTAGCCTTTTGTAAAATATATGATTAGTCTCATAATAATGCATCAAAATAATTTGCGAGTATAATAGTCTTCTCATAATACATCAAAATAGTTTGATACATATGTCTCTAATACTATAACATATTTTATTAACTTTTGTATTTCATTCATAGATTTTATAATGTTTATATCAGATATCTTTTTTATTATAATTCCTATAACTTTAAAAAATTTACTATCTGAAATATAAGATAAAATAGAATTCTTAGCATGAACATAATTTTCCAAATTCCTCTTATCCACTATTTTCAGGGATTCACTGAAATTAAAGGGATAAAATCCATCATTTGTTACTTCCAAGACATCAAAATAGATATAAAAGTGATAAGAAAACATCTCATCCTCCTAAATAGTAAAACCCTTCTCATTAAACATGGAAATTCTCTTACTATTCATATAATTTGAAATATCCATTAAAGATATTATAAATCAGCAATTATTTCAGAATGAAATAGACTTGAAATTTGAAAATATTAAAAAACCAATAAAAAATGAAGGTAACCTTCTCAGATACTAATTTTAGAGTAATAAGATCAGTGAAATCATTTGTGGGGGGGGGGGGGTAATTAAATGATTTATAAATTTTATATTTTTTATTTAAAACATACTTCATTATATGTTATAGTAAAGATATTTTCTATCTTAACACACACAAGAACACACAAACAACACACTAGCTATTTAAAAGGTAAAATACTTAATGTGAGTAGTTAATCCATGTCATGATCTGGTAAAATCAGCGATTACAAAGTCCACTAGAAGTAAACTATGAATCACCATGGGTATGGGAGATCCTCAAAACAGATAATACAAGTCACTTGAATATTTTTGTTCTTACCATGTTTTTAGAGCATCCCAAACTATTACAATGATGAAAAATGGGTAAAAAAATATTGTTTCTTCCACTAATGAATGGTATCAAGTTGTTCATGTGCTCAGATATTAATTTTTTTCTAATATTATGAAAAAGTAACACTTATGTTCAAATAACATGCATAAAACTTCATAAAAAATTAATTATATAAAACTTCACTGTGAAAAGAGTTCTCCAAAAAATGTATATGAAATAAATTACTTCTTCTTCCTATTTATATACTGTGAAACTCGTGGTTAACTGACCTAATATCTTTTTTCACAGAACCATAACCTATTTATTCTTACATAATGAATATATATATTCATGAAATATTGTGTGAATAAAATTATAGAACAAATTATTTCGTTACCATTTTCCAAATAGTAATAATACTGTTATATATATTTAAACTATAATTCTCTTATATAATCGGATCTAAAATACCACTAATTTTATTCCTAAATACATAAAACTAAATGAAAAAACATTTTTTAATTACTATCACTTAATCTTGACATTATTATTCATTCAATTATCAATCCTACATTTCTAATAAGATGTATGAATTTTAATTTGTTTATGCATGAATTATATTTATAGTCACCTTTAAATATGACGTTTGACCATTCATGACACAAACATCGAAGATTAGTATCCCTTATTCAATATTATCATTCTTTTACTTCTCTAGAAACTAAACCTTATACATCAAATAACAGTTATAAATATATATAAATACATGTATGAACCATAGCCATGGAATCATTTTTTGTGATACAAAACTCTCTGAAATTATCTTCTTCTTTTTCTTCCATTATAGTTCCTTCCCAAATCATGATAATAATTATGACGATAATTATTTTCATTAAATGACATGACCAAAATATTCTTAATTAACCCATTCTTCAGAATATATAAATTATAGAAATAATATTTTTTTAACTTTATTTGATCTTCCCTAAAAATAGATAACATGTAGCACTCAATAATTAAAAGATTTTATCACACAAATTAGTGAGTTTTTAATCATTAAAATATGTAATAAGCATCATCTGTCACACCTTGACCAAACAATTATATATTATTTTATTTATTTTTGGGTTTACCTTTATTCCACATATTTTTTAGGTGTTTTCCAAAAAATACCAGTTTTTGGGTGAACAAAAGGAGGTAGTTGATTGATTCGTGGTTAGGAGAGTTGTGTTCCAACTAAGTGCTAACCATGTGACCTAGACAATGGAACTATCTAGGGAAAATTTATAGGAATATAGGCGTGTGTCTCTACCCAATATCATGTATGGTCCCTCACTCTTAGGATAGAGTTAACCACATGGTTGGTGTATGATATGGTATACTGTATAGATAAACCATTACATATTCCAAAGTTTTAAACAAAATCAATAAAAACAAAAATAGAAAAAAATAAATAAAAATAAAAATAATAAAAATAATTATTATCTTAAAAGAAAAAATGTTTTTATTATTATTATATTTTATTAAAACCCTCTAATGGGTATCCCTCATCACCTCCCTGTGCACGACCCGGACCCTCTTCCTTATCCACAACTGATCCCCACTTTCCTCATCCCTTCGCGTGCCAAGAACTCCCTTACTTCCCTAATTTGTGGCTATTTCTCCCTAATATTTGGTGTGATCAGATATGGTAATATTATCTAATCCCCCTCTTCATTTATTACTATTTTGTTTTTAGTTTCCCTTCCCCCATTGTAGTTCATGTGACCTAGCTTGAGCCTAACTCTATTTTGGGTATTTTACTTTTTAAATCTTAACATCTAGGGTTTGTAGGACCTGTTAGGCACGATTCTTTACATGATCATAAAATATAGTGGACTTAACCTTATTTTAAGGTTATTTCAATTCTAATTTTTTCTTTTGTTTGAATTTAATTTATGGTTACTTTTTTTAGATTTTGTTATTTGTTTTCTTTAGTACATTTAAGACTGCAATTCGTGTGGGTGATCTACACACATAAGCATAGATAAGGTATACATATATACCATATTTCTAGACATTCACTAATAGAAAGGGGAATATATACATTGAATCTTGGAGTATATATATATATTTTTATAAATTCATATGCCTGTAAGAGAAAAAACAGTGGATTCAGATTGCCTTTATGAAAAGAAAGGTTTTTGAGGTAGGTTCCCTATTCCTAACACTTTAATTTTAATTCTATAATTTCATGAATATTTTTAAAATATATTTTCATTATTATATTAAGTGTAAATTATATGAAAATTGGTATTGTTTATTGGAAACTTTTATTTCACTTTTTTTCTATGATTTTACTTAACTTCCAACATGAGTTCCCCTTATCTAATTCAGTTTGCATACTTAAATTTAAATTAGAATTATAAAACATGTTTGAAATGGTATACTAAATTATTTATATCATGTAAAGAATATTTTTTGAACTAAAAATATTTTTTCAAACATGTTCTCTAAAATTGATGTGTTTCTTTAAAGTGTTAAGGCCTAGTTAGCATTTTAAAATATTTTATGAAAATGAAAAACCCCACTTAAGGAATTACCCCATAGATTTTGAAATGTGGTGTGTGTGTTAAATATTTTATTTATATTATGTTCCTAGTGAAGAGTCTTTTTCTTATTTTTCATGTGACTTATAAAGGGGCTATGCTTATGGTGGGAGTTTGGAGGTGAGAAGGCAGTTGGGATTTTGTACAAAGAAGGTGTTAAATATGTAATATCTAAATTAAAAATTTCATAAATTTTATTTTCATTGTTAGACATGGGTATTTAGGTTGGATCCTTACACTAGTAGAAAAATGGACTTTAACATTGGTTTTTTTTATTTTTGACATTGAGTTTTAACCGACATTGAATTTACTGATGTAAAAAATATGAAATTTTCATCAGTTTTTGTTAAACAATGCAAAAAACGAATTAAATTTGTTTTTTAGTAATTGTTTTGTAAAAACCCAATTCCAATAAAACTCAGTCATGTCATTTTTGGCTCGGGTTTCCTTAAAAAATGACGTCAAAAAGTCACAATAATATTTCAGCCTCAGTTCTTGGAAAAAACCGATGCCATAAATGAAAAAATATATTTTGCATCGGTTTTTAAAAAAACCGAACCCCAAAAGTAATTTTGTTCTTCTTCTATGTTTTAGAGAATTTACTAATCTTTTATTTGACTTGTTGTGGAGTAAAAATGGAGTTACTAATCAAAATTTATGTCTATCAGAATTTGAACCTGTTAAAATTTTGATTGATAAAACTTGTTTCAAAGAAAACTTGATAAACATGAATTAAAATCATATACACCAAATGAAAAAAATAAACATAATACTTAAAAGATATTTCAATGGTTTTGGGACCTTCTATCTAAAGTATTTGTTGTTTATATTCATATAACTTATTTTTAGAAATAATAATTAATCATAATTATAAGATAGCTAATCGAGCGGTTTAAAAATGAAGGATAATAATAATAATAAAAATAATTGAATAGAATATGTACCATGGTAAAATTAATGATTAAAGACACATTAAAAACATTATTGAATAGAAGAGTTTTAAAATGATGAATGCTGTAGAATATAGATATATATATATTAAATGAAAATATTTTCTATTTTGTTGAATGAAAATATAGGCGGAATTTTTTAAAGTTAAACATACATTGTGAAAAAAATTAAAATTCAGATCCCACATTACTCTTTGGCATTGGTTTTGTTTGAAACCGATGAAAAAGAGGATTTACATTAGTCTCTTGATGTTAGCTATTTAGAAAACTGACACCAAAAATCCCAATTGATATCCTTTTGGAATTATTTTTTAAAGAAACCAACCCTAAAAAGTAAGAAAAAATTATTTTTCATGTCGGTTTTATTAAAAAACGATACCAAAAAGTAGAATAAAATATTTTTGTCATCGGTGTTTGAACAAAAAAATGATAAAAATTTTAAAAGAAAAATATTTTCACGTCGGTTATTTTAAAAACCAAGCATAAAATAAAAAAATTCTTTTGGCGTTGCCTTAAAAAACCGATGAGAAAAACTAATTTTTTGGCATCAGTTTTTATAAATATTGAGGAAAAAAATTTAAAAAAAATTACAATGTTTTAAATAATTCCTTAATATTTGATTTGAATGGTCATGGAGCTAAGATAGAGTTACAGATTAAATGTTATGGATTTTGAAAGTTGGAATTCTTTAAGACTTCTCTTAGAGAAGATAAACTTTCATCATCCATAACTTTTAATCTATAACTTCATTTTTCTCCAAGAATAGTCAAATCGAAGCATAGAGAATTCTATAAAACATTTTAGTTTTTTTTTAATTTTTTTCTTCAGTTTTCATAAAAACTGATGAATTTTTTTTTAGTTTTTCACGTTGTTTTTTTAAAAACAGACGCCAAAACAATTCTTTTGGCGTCGGTTTTTTAAATAACCAATAAAAAAAGTATCCGTATACATTTTTTTACATTAGTTTATAAGAAACCAATGTAAAATCAATGAAATTAAAATCATTTTTATACTTGTGTTAGGTACACATTCTGCACTAGTTTAGATTATGCACTGGCTAGGGGCCCTAAGCAGATAACCTGATTACTTTTCGGATATTCCCTTTAGTCGACCCAGTGATGATGTTTCTGTGTATTAGGGATGTGTTGTGGATAACTTATATTGGTAGAGATAGATTTTGAGGTATTATTATATCTTTATCACATGTCATCTCAACTGGCACCTGAGATCCCAAGACACATGTTTATACGTACACTACTTTACTCAAATTTCTAGTTTTTTTATAATGTAATACCCTTACATTGTATTTCATATTAAAATTCACAGTTTAGAACTGGTTATATTTTAATGTACCTTATTTAAACAACTTTTCACTATTTGGAAACAATTTTGGAAATGTAATGGAAATTGTTTTTTCTTAAAAATGGAAGCTTGTTACTTATTTTTGAAATTAATTGAAAAACATTGCCTTTATATGTCTTATTTTCGAACTAGATTGACTTGGTTTTATTATCAATGTTATTGCTTAAGGAATAGTTTATTCTATCACACCTACTAAGTTGTAATACTCATTCCCATATCTCTATTTTTGATTTTAGTTTCTGGTTCTGATTCTGACTCAGACTCAGTAACCGTGGAGAGACATTAGTTCGTTACTTTGTGGTTAACCGCATTGTCACATGGAGTATATGTTTTTTTATTTCTGTATGATTAATATGTTTATTTTTATTATTTAGTTTATATTTTTCCTAGTTATAAATCATTCCAAATCGTGTATATTTTATTCCCGACACTTATTTCTAGCCTTGGAGGATTATGAACGTCTCTTAAGCCCTATTATAGGCTGGATTAGGTGATCAGTTCAGGGTTGACTCAGGTTGGTTCATAAAAATGGGTATCAGAGTATCACTTTGTTATTTAAAATGTCAGGTTTATTAGAGATAATATTTTTGATGCTTGAAAGGTAGGTCATGGGATAGTTATTGATCACCACATGCGTGATGAGTCCTGATTCACTAGAGGTGGTTGGGGTTTGTGTAATTATTTCTGGTTTTGGGTTATTCTGTTGGCATTTTTTAGATAAATGAGCTTGTATATGATGAGAGATAACAATGGATGTGAGTTGGTGTAACACAATGAGATTATATGATATAAATAACCATGTGGATCCTGCGTACACAGTTCAATATGCATCTAGTGGTTGGTGATTGCTTAGTTCATGGGTTGGTAAACTGTGTGGATGGGTAATGCATGACCACTAGTTCCCTATTTCAGGTATTTTGGTATAGGTGATGATCTGATCTGATTTTGGTTTCTATGAGTGGATTTTAAAAGGAAAATTATTTATGATATGGGTTTATTGAGTGACAAAATGGGTTTTAAAATGGGAAAATGCTTATTTTCTATTGTGATTTTTTGGTTTGAAAGGGGAAGTAAAAATGTTAATTTAATTTTTAAAGGTGGGAATTGAATTTAAACAGGATGAGTTTGAAAGTGTTTGTTTTTTAAAATATGTTAAATATCTTGTTTTGTGATGTTGTGGTTTCATTTTGATTAGAATTTTATATGGTTTTGATTTGGTTTTGTGAAGTGTTTTTTATGAGATTAGTGTTTTTTTTCTAAATTTTTAACTGTCTGAGATTTGGTTTGGTGTTGATTTGGTTTACTGGTTTATGTTGTTTAGATTATGCCTCCCAAAAAGTCCTATAATGTTTATTATTATTCTCTTCCAATCATCAAACCTTCTTCAACTACTCGTTGAGTGATGGAGCCAGTATATTCTTAATAGATGCCCATAGTTTGTAGTAATTTAGGTCCGTTAGAGGCTATGAAGTGACTTGAGAAATTTGAGAGTGTATTTAGGTTTTTGGGAACTCTATATTCTATGAGAGTTCAAGTTATATTGGGTATGTTTAAAGAACCCAAACCAGATTAGTTTAATGATATCATTCCATCCTCATTGCAAGTTGGGATGACTTGGAAGATCATCAAGACCACTTTCATCCTGTGATTTATTTTTGATGTAGTGAAGGAGAAGAAATTGACATAGCTTTTGGATGCTTGATAAATTCAAATGATATTTAAGGGGAAGTTTTACCATTTTAATTAACTGGTTTCCTTTTCTCTAGTGATAGTTTTGAGAGATCAATTTAAATATCCTCTTTTAATGTGGGGTATTTTTCCCATGTTCAAGGATCATATTATTTCTTCTAGGTAAGACTCAGGGGGAAGATCATGGTAGTTAATATTTTGTTTTCTTTTTATCCTCCTCTAGGTGCATCATATTGTTAGGTGTTTGAAGTAGAAGAACCTATTATGAATAATTATCCTTGTTAGTTCTTAACTTTCATTCGTCTGACCACTCCCTTGTTTTCTTCCAGTGTGGTTGGTTTGGGAAAACGATTACATATTTTCATAATCCTTAAAATATTTTTCATCAGTGTCTCTATTTTTGATTGAGAAAAGAAGTTATGTAAGTTACATTACTTATATTATGATCTTCAGTTGGGGATTATAAGTTTCTAACTTTGGTATATAAGATGATTCACGAAATTAGGGCACAAACAATAGGTCTTGGAGTGAATATTTTCAAGCAGTGAAAGATATTATCTGTGTGGGGGATGTACATACAATATGTTTACTCTGGTGTTATAGTGGTGTCCATTAAATGTTTCCCTTGCCATGGTTTTTTGTCCTTAGAAACCTTTCATTTTTATGATCTTAGTGTCCTATTTCTTGAAATTTATATAGTTGTGCATTATGGATGTGAACTCTTGAATATTTATTCTTCATTTCAAATTATTTTAGTTTTGGGTGGTTCCTATTTAGAGATAATCTGACTTGATGAATTATGAATTGCGTCTTATCCAAGTTCCCTGTTCAATTATCTATAGTTAAACCATTTTCATGGTTGTGGGTGGTTTTTTTGAGAGTTCCTCTTAGTTCAACCACTATAATAGTCAGTTCCTTAATGGTGGGGAGACCCCTTACTATCCCCCATATATCTACTCATCATTTTCTCTTTAGTTGTTTAGGTGTGAACTGTGGAGTTGAATGGTCACACTGGGTTTCGTGGTAAAATTATTTCTTGATTAGTTTTGAGTTTTGATTTTGTTCCTCATGTGTCTATGTGAATATTTGGGGGTATAAAGTGTTAATAGTGGGGATAATTCTCACCCGTTGATAGAATAATTATATATTATTTTAAATATTTTTGGTATTAACTTTATTATAGGGATTTATTAGCTATTTTTAGGAAAAATGATAGTATTTTGGAGAATATAATGAGGTGAATAGTTGGAGCATGGATAAGAGAAACAATACACCTGACTAGTGCTAACTGTTCATCCTATATAGTGGCACTATATAGAGAACATGGCAAGGTGGATGGGTGTGAAACTGTAGAGACCCAATCTTTACATGCATGGACGTTACATTTATTTATCATAATAATTAATACATGAAATAGATAGGCACATAAATATATTATTAGTTTAGTGCCTTTGGAAACTCAGAACATAATATTCTAACTTTGGGAAAGATCTTCAACATCTCCCATAAAGATCTCCCCCTTTTGTTTTCCCACCTAAATCCTTTATTTATATATAGGGGAAAATAAAACATATAATCGGTGAGATTAAATTCTTAGAAGGGGTAAAAATAGAGAAAATAAAACAAACCATAAATATTTGGACGTAAAAACATGAACATTAATTTTAAGCATTAAAATCTTGAGTCATGAAATAAATCTTGGCAGTATGTAAGGAATGGATCATAAAGGAACATTAAATATGATATAATCGAATTAGAATAAAATATGTAATTGTGGAAAAATAATAAGCACATAATATGATTTCCATAGTATCCAAGGCATTGCTTCCAATACCATCATAGTGGACATAGTCTATTACTGAACCATGTTTACTTACTGTTCCAGCCGTGTATTACTGAACCTAATTTACTTTCCATTCCAGTTATGATTATGTCATGGGATATAAATATTTACCCAATTCATTGGAGGGAGATATAGGTCCCACCCATCTCATAATTAAATCATTCCTACATATGCCACAAAAACATAAATCATTCATCATAGCATAACCCATTAAATAAAATGGGATTGTCAAACATCATTCCACCATAATCCATATAAAATAAATGGATTTTATAATAATAATTCCATTATAAACACAACAAAATCAAAGTAATAATATAGATAGAAAACTAACCCTATGTCATATTAGGTGGAAAATAATTTTGATAAAACACTTGAACTTAGTTCTTGAGAAAAATATCCTTTATTCCATAAAACATTTTCATTTCTCAAAATTCAGGGCAATTTTAAAATAAAAGAATTTAGTTGAAAATAAACTTGAAATAATGTATAGGAATTTTCTTGAAAATAAGGTGTCATGAAACTTTAAAAATTCAGTCATTCTGTATAAGTTAAAAAAACATTCTTCTCATACTTTTGTCGTAAAAGTAAAAAAGTAACTCATATAGTAAAAAATGGAAAGATTCTTCCATACTAAATAGAAAAATTCAAAACTCGGTAAAAATGAATTTAACCATGTATATAATATTAGTAATGATTTAATGAAAACATTTTTATAAAATATTGAAATATAGGATAAATATATCCCCAGTAAATAGTTACATATAAACAATCTCAGATAAAAATGAGATTACAAAATTATCCCTTACCTTAGGTCTGATTTCTTTCAGATGTGTCCAGAACTCTTGTATAGTGGTTTTAAAAATATTATTAACTTGTAACATAACCATAATAATATTTATGATATCATATATGTTTTAATTATTACCTTATAATAGATAGATAAATGAAATTGAATACACCATTCATGGAGACGGTAGACCATACGTACACATGCACACTATTTTCATTTCTTTATTAAATTGAATGGAAGTAAGTAAATCACATATATATTTATAAATAAATCCAGAATAATTATTATGTATTATATTTCCTAATTTCTTATTATAAAACTTTATAATCTTTATTGAATAGTTAACGTGGAGAATGAATCTCATCGCATTGTGGACATGGTAATCCGTACGTATGCACGAGCAATGATATCGTACCCATAATTCTTGGATTGTATTGGAGTGGATAGTGTATAATATTGTAGAATTATTAGCATGTTATAATAATAATATTTAGTTATTATTTACACCATTATAATCATTCATGTAAGTTAGTGATGAAAAATATATTACACCACGACATAGAGAAGGCAAGCTGTATGTACGCACTCACAGTGATTTCATTTTTTATAGGATGTATAGACAGGGAAATTGGGTTATTTAATATTTATTATGAAATATAAGTATATTATTGATACTTATTTTATTAATTTATAGTTAAAAAACTAAATAATATAAAGTTAAAGAAGAATTAAATTTGAAAGAATTGGTAGAAGATGTTACCTCTTTCTCAAGGTGCATCCTTTTAAATTTTCTCTTAGGGAACTAGAGATGGTATTTTGAGAAGAAAAAAACCTCTATAATGTAACTAGAGAGGTTTAGAATAAAACTAAGTAGGGGATATCCAAGCATTAAGGCTCAAAATGTATTTTAGAGGATAGGGATGAGGTTCCCTTTTATAAGAGAGGAGAGGGGCACTTTAGGAAACTCCTAAAATATTAATTTATTATAAATTCAATTTAGATTAAAAATAACCCAAAACTAATTTAATTCTAAGGTAAGATTATTTTGGTTCTAATAACCTTCATACAATACTTTTTAGGCAAGGTTTGAATATTTTTTTATCCTTATCTTTTGGTTTAACCTGTATTTTACCCTTTTTCATCTTATTGTGATATCTTGTTTTTTACACATTGTGGGTTAATTTAATTACCATATCATGTCAAAAGACCCAAAAAATGTTATTTATGACATATTTGGTCTTATAGTAAACATTTTTAAGAATATTTTTTTAATAATTTAACATCATTTAATAAACAATTTTATGTTTTAAGTTATGAATTATGTCAATTTTGGACACAACTCATACTAGATTTTTTTTTAAATTCATAAAAACCTGATTACTTCAAAAAAGGAATTTAATCACCTCTAATATGTCAATTTCATCCATAAAAGTCATGTATGACATCAAAATGTTCAAATAAAATTTATTTTAATATTTATAAATTCATTTATTTGAATCTTTCTTTAATGAAGAAATAACTACACCATAATGGTGTTATAAAAAAATATATTTATATAGTTTCTAAAAATTATAAATAAAATACCATGATATCTTAAATATTTTCATATTTCTAATTACTATTTATATATATTGAGATCAGTTATATAATTCTATATTAAAATTAATTTAGTAAAAGATATATGTTTATGATATAATTATCTTTACTTTAAATTAAATCTTATAAAATGTATTTTTCACATCCAAATGAAACCATGGGGTCCCAAAAACGACCCAAGGATTCCAATTGTTGGAAATATCTCATAAAATAGGATTAGGACATGTGTTAGGGCAGTTTAATGTTATCATAATATTATTTTTTTACCCTTATTTACCAGATTTACCTTTTAAACATGGTAAATAACAAAATTAATGATGTTACTATTCATAATATCTAAAAATAAAAGGTAAATATTGACACAATTTTAACCATACGATTCCAAATATGGAATACATTTTTCCTAATTCAAAACAAATAAGTTTTATTAATTAATTTAAAATTAATTTCCATTGTCAAAACCAAAAAGAGGGTTTTTAAGAAATTATAACTATCAAAAGATTGACAGGTGTTTAAGTCCAATTTGAAAGTGAAATTACATAATATTACAAAAATTGGATTAAATGATAAATTTATAATCCAATTAAACTTTAAAACCAATTAAAAAGATAATCTAACTATATAAATAAATTAGATAAAAAGGCAGTTTCAAATTAAAATGCAGTATTTTTCACAATTCATTAAAATTTTAATTTTATTAGAAAAATAGAAAAATGAAAAAAGTAAAATTTTATGTTACTATTACAAAGAAGAACTTTATTTTTTCAAATTTAACTTATATATGTGTAAAAAACTATATTTAAAATGAGTGCACCATCAAAAGGTGGTAGAACTGCATTTTTTGAAAAAATATTTCTTTTATCCAAAAAATTGTTTTTTTCTCATATGTTATTCTATAAAATGTTTAAGATATAATATTAATGTTATAAAATTAAAAATGTGGTTAAAAAAATTCATAAAAGGTAGTTTATATAATATTTTAATAATATATCATTGTTTAGTGAAACTCGGTATTACATACGGCACAAGCTATCAAGGAAGGTCACTATTTCCTGTTACACAAGACATGGCAGTGTTGCCTATAGTGAATGTTTCCATTGGTTTTTCATATAACATAATCCACCTTAGTTCATTTATACATTGAAAAAAATATATACTCAGTGCTATGTGAAATGAATTCTATCAAAAGAACATGAAATTATGTGCAACACAAGACAAGAATACTATTGCATATACTACAAGCTAATATAGTGTTGTGTATAGTGAAAAGTAATCATGGTGTAACATAAAACACAAGACATCAAAAAAAATAAAAAGAAAAATAAAAAGAATATATATCTTAAAATCATATGGTGTTACATTCTTCCTCCCTTAAAATGAATTTTTCCCTCAAAATTCTTTAGGGTTATAAATTGCTTACTACTTGAAAATTTCTTTAATAGAAACCCACATCTTAAAAGGAATTCTAAAACTTCATTTCAGAAAGGAATGTTAGAATCATAATGGTTACCAAAAGTAACTATTCACTGGGTTTCCAGATAGGAGAACATAAGTAGGAAGTGAAAACATGGATATGGAAGAGAAATATAACAATCAAGTTATGATGGGTAGTGATAGAGAATAAGGTTTGGAGGATGTTTACTATAAGAAATCCATAAATCTGCGATGAATTAATGGATCTTCTGATTCAACGAATAAGAAAGTACTAGGATAACTTATTTGGTTTTCAGGATCCTTTCCCTAAAGTTATGTATTTTTGCATTATAATAAATACTTACTTGATTTTGGTATAATATCACCATTGTTCATGCATTGAACAATTTCCACTTCATCTCTTATTTAATGAAATGTTGTTGAATTTTTCATTCTTAAAGAGTTAGAAGATTATGCAATAGAATGACATGTGATTCCATCTGTCCTAATAAAATGTTATTATATGTAATGAAATATGCATAAGTCCACCAATAGTGAGATAATAAATTAATATAACAAACATAAAATGGAAAATAACTTATAATGTCCATAAATGGATAGCATTAAAATCCCTAAAAATTTAAAACTTTAGAAAAAGGTGAACTAAATCGACATAACATTTGTCTCACATATCTCATTTGAAAGTTCTTGGTTGTCACATTCCAAACATGTGAACACCTTAATTATTTATTCTCTTGAAACATGATAATAACAAGATTTTCCATAGAAACATAGTGAAAAAATGCATTTCATCAAAATTTACTATTTCAATACACAAAAAATACGAAAAATTCATTCCACTATATCACTTTGTCCTTATATCTGCCATGAACTCATTAATGCTATCAAATATCCCATTATCTCCTTATCCCTTCATTATGAGCATATCACATGCTTTTAAAAATTATTTAAATAACTTCTCATGGTTACCAATACCATATAATTATTGAAAACCACATTAAACCAATACATAGAAATTAAAATATTCCATAATGCTATAAATGAGATTCCACAACACTATTTTGGAATCCCATTACATAAACACTTAATCATTCCACCGCTTCGTTGTCATACACAACATCACTAATGGTGATTTTATGTGACTTCCCTTTGTAATTTTCCATAATAGTTTGATGAATTCAATCATAATTAACCCTTGGATTATTTCATTGGTTAGCATAATGCCCCATTTCCTTGCACTTTTATCATTGAAGTGTTGGCGGTGCGTTCTCTATATTATTTTATCTATTGACATCATTAGCAAATTTTTTCCCGTTGCTTTGACACTCAACTACTCGATGAACTTATTTTCCAAACATGAAAAATTTTCTTGTCCCTTTAATAAAATCTCCACCATAATTCATTCCACACTTTGAGCATAAGGAAACATTCATCTTCATTTCACCATTTTTTTGTGTTTTTTTCTTAAACTCCATCTTTGATTTGTTGTCAAAACCATGAGATGAATATGTAACACAAAATTATTGTTCTACATTGATATCAAAACTCACAATATTTTCATAGCTACTAAAGTGTCTTATAGATAATGAATTTTGAATAAAAATTTTTATGCTACTGAAAAATCGATCAACATTACTTTTAGGTTAGATGATAAAGCCAGAAGAATACCTTGAAATCCTTGTAAAATTAATCTCGTATGTTCTGATAGATTCATCATAATTTTTCTTAAGATCAAGGAAATCCTTTTACATATTTGTTTCAATAATATGAAGAAAGTAATTATTGGAAAATTAGTTATTGAACTCATCCCATTCCATAGATTAAATTTCATCTTGGTGCCTTGTATTCTTAATTAGAGTCCACCATTGGTACGCTTCAACTTCTAAACAGTAAATAAACAAAATTAATTTTTCATGATTCAAATAGCGAAGGATGGAAAATATCTTTTCAATGATACCGATCCATTGTTTAGCAACCAGTGGATCAGAAGACCCACTGAAAGAAGGTGGTCGTTGCCTTATAAAGGACTCAATAGATTGTTATTCCCTTCTCTGATCATTTGGAAGACTAGAATGATTCATAGATTATGTAAGTATAACAATACGATTTTTCATTCCATATACCATAACATTTGGTTATTTAGGAGGACAATAATTGCATTTCCCAGTGCATTGGTAATTAACATGGTTCTTTCGGGTTCTAGCCATTGTCTAAAACCCAAAAAGAATTGTGGGAGAAGGAGAAATCAGACTAGAAAACAACATTATCACAAGGGAGTACTTTAAATCTATAAAATTTTATGTTTAATACAAGGTTATTCATGGTCATTACCATAATTCTAGACTGTATTATATAGTTAGACATACCCTTAGGGACATCCCTGGACATACCATAGAAATATCTCGAGGGATATCACTAATGTTTTCATATCTTAGTTTTCAAAGGTTTACTAAAACTTCACTCTTATACCAACTATAGAGACCCAATCATGATATACATGAAAATTACATTTCTTTTTCAAAAACTTAATACATGAAATAGATATATGCCCAAATATTTTATTAGTTTAGTGCATTTGGAAACTCTGAACATAATTTTCTAACTTTGTAAAAGATCTTCAATATCTCCCACAAATATATTCCCCTTTTGTTTTCCTTCCTAAAAACCTTATTTATATCCCAGGGAAAAGAAAATATAGAAAGGATGAGATCAAATTCCCAGTATGGTTAATCATATATAACATAAAACAAACCATAAAATTTTGAATGTAAAAACATGAACATAATGTTTAAACATCAAAATCTTGAGTCATGAAATAAATCTTGGTAGTACATAAGATATGGATCATAAATAAACATTAACCATGATATAAAATCATTGGTATAAAACATGTAATTGTGGAAAACTAATAAGAACATAATATTATTTCCATAGTATCCAAGGAATTGCTTCCAAGACCATCATAGTGGACATAGTCCATTATGAAACCGGGTTTACTTACTGTTCCAGCCATGTATTACTGAACTGAATTTACTTCCCATTACATTCATGACTATCTCATGAGATTTAAATATTTACCCAATGCATTGGAGGTAGATATAGGTCCCACCCATCTCATAATGAAATCATTCTTACATGTGCCATAAAAACAAAAACCATTCGTCATAGCTTAACCTATGAAATACAATAGGTTTTTAAACTTCATTCCATCATAATACATATTAAATAAATGGATTTAATTATAATAATTCCATAATAAACACATCCAAAATAAAATTAATAATAGGGATAGAAAACTAACCCTATGTAATCTTAGATCGAAAATAAATTTGATAAAACACTTGAACTTAGTTCTTGAAGAAAGTATCCTTTCTTCTTCAAAACGTTTTCTTTTCTCAAAATTCGGCACAATTTTAAAAGAAAAGAATTTAGTTGAAAATAAAATTGAAATAGTGTATAGAAATATTATTAGAAATAAGGATTCATGGAACCGTAAAAATCCATTCATGCCATATAAGTTAAAAAGATATTCTTCTTGTACTTTTTCCGGAAAATTCAAAAAGGACCTCGTATGGTAAACAAAAGAAAGATTCCTTCCATACCATATAGTAAAAGTCAAAACTGGGTAAAAATGACATTAAACATGCATAGAAGAATAATAAACATTTTATGAAAACATTTTTAGAAAACATGGACTTGGATGATAAATATATTCCCAGTAAATACTTACGTATAAATAATCTTAGATAAAAATGAGATATCAAAATTATCCCTTACATTAGGTCTAATTAATTTTGTATGTGTCCAAAACTCATGTATAGTGGGTTTAAAAAAACTAGTAACTTTTAAAAGAACCATAATAATATTTATGATATCATTTATGTTTTACTTATGTCTTTACATTACCTGTTTATTTTTCAATTCCATGTTAAAGAAACGTTTTGGGTAATAACCATTTTATTTATTGTATGTGTTTGAACTTGTTATTCTTGATATTATTACTTATATAATGATTTAATTACTTCAAAAATGTAAAATATGATTTATATATTATATATATTATGAATAAATAAATTATATATAGATAAATGAAATTGAATACACCGTTCATGTAGACGGTAGGCTGCACGTACGCATGAACGCTGTTTTCATTTCCTTATTATATTGATTGGAAGTAAGTAAATGACACACATACATATATATATACAAAAATAGATCCAATAGAATTATTATGTCTTATATTTCATGATTATTTATTATATAAACTTTTTAATCATTCTTGAATGGTAAACGTGGAGAATGAATCTCATCACATTGGGGAGACGGTAATCCGTACGTACGTATGAGAGACAATATCATTCCCATAATTATTGAATTGTATTGGTGTGGATGGTGTATAATATCTCATAATTTTTATCATGTTATAATAATCATATTTTTTTTATTATTTACACCATTATACTCTTCTAAGTAAGGTGGCGATGAAGAATAGATTACACCATGACGTAGAGACATTAATTTGTATGTACGCATGCGCGGTGATTTCATTTTTCATAGAATATATAGAAGGTGAAATAGGGTTGTTTCATATTTATAATAACATATAATTATATTATTTATAAATATGTAATTACTTTATATTGAAACAACTAAATAAGAGGAAGTAGAAGAAGAAAGAAATTTCAAAGAATCAGTAGAAGAGATTACCTCTTCCTCAGCGTGCCTCCTTTAAATTTCCTCTTATGGAACTAGAATTGGTTTTTTGATAGGAGAAGAACCTATATAATGTGACTAGGGAAATTTAAAAGAGAAATGGTCGGGTTTTGGATGATATCGAAGGCTCAAAACCGAGTGAAGAGGAGAGGGAGGAGGTTCCCTTTTATAAGAGAGAAGAGGTGCACTTTAGGAAACTATCAAAATATTAATTTATTACAAATTAAATTTTGATTCAAAATGATCCAAAACATATTTAATTAAAATATAATATGATTTTTTTGAATACCCATTATCCAATAATTTTTAGACAAGTTTGGTATATTTTTTAATTCTTATCATTTTGGTTTAAAGGTTATTTTACCCGTTTTAATCTTACGTTGATATCAAGTTATTTTCACATTGTGGGTTAATGTAAATACCATATCATGTCGAACAACCCAAAAAAGTTATTTATGTAATATTTGGTCTTATATGAACCACTTTTCTGAATCTTAAATTTTTATGAATTTAATATCATTTAATATACTATTTTATTTTTTAAGTAATGAATTTTTTCAATTTTGGTCATTATTCATACTAGACTTTTTTTTCAAAATTCATAACAACATGATTACTTAGAACCAAAGGAAGTAAATAATCCCTAACATGTCAATTTCATCCATAAAATTTTTGAATGGCATCAAAATTTTCAAATTAAAATTATTTTAATATTTGTAAATTCATTTATTTGAATCTTTCATTAAAGAGGTAATAACTACTGCACAATTGTGTCATAAATAAATATATTTATCTAATGTATAAAAATTATAAATAAAATAACATGATATATAAAATCTTTTTATATTTATAATTATTATTTATATAAATTTATATTAGTTATATAACCCTATATTAAAATCGATTTAGTAAAAGATATATGTTTAGGTTAAAATTATCTTTACTTTAAATTATTTCTTATAAAATGTCATTTTCACATCCAAGTGAATCCATGGGGTCCCAAAATCGAACTAAGTAATCCAATGGTTTGAAATATATCATCCAATAGGATTATGAAACGTGTTAGGGTAGTTTAATATTATGATAATATTATTTTTTAATCCATATTTACTGGATTTACTATTTAACCATTGTAAATAAAAATAATAACGAAAGTTACTATTCATATTGTCTAAAAATTAAACATTATTATTTACAAAATATGAACCGTATAATTCCAAATATGGAATGAATTTTTCTAAATTAAAAGCACAGAAGTTTTAGTAATTAATTTATTATTAATTCACATTGTCAAAACCAAAAAGCGAGTTTTAAAGAAGTAATAACTATAAAAAAATCGACACGTGTTTATGTCCAATTTAAAAGTAAAATTACTTTAAATGACCCAAATTGTATTAAATGATAAAAATAAAATCCAATTAAATTTTAAAACCAATTAAAAAGATAATATAACTATATAAATAAATTAGATAAAAAGTCCATTTCAAATTAAAATGCAGTATTTTCACTATTCATTAAAATTTTAATTTTTTTGAAAAATACAAAAAATGAAACAAAAATAAAATTTGATGTATTGATTCCAAATAAGAAGTGTATTTTGTAAAATTTAACTTATAAAAGTGTGAAAACAATATTTAAAATGGGTGCACCATCAAAAGGTGGTAAAAGTGATTTTTTTTTGGAAAAATCCTTCTTTTATCCGAAAAAGTGATTTTGTTCTCATATAATGTTATATAAAATGATTAAGATGAATATTAATGTTATAAAATCCATAATTTGGTTAATAATATTTATAAAATATTTTTTATATAATATTTTAATAATATATAGTTGTTTAGAAAAACTTGGTATTGCGTACCGCACAAGCTATCAAGGAAGGCCGCTCTTGTGTGTTACACAATCCATGTCAACATTGCTTGTAGTGAAAGATTAATTTAGTGTTGAGTATAAAATAATCCAAACTTAGTAAATTTATACATTGAAAAAAATCTATAATTATTGTTGCGTGAAATTAATTCTATCAAAAGAACTTGAAATTATGTGCAACACAAGGTAAGAATACTATTGCATATACTACAAGCTAATACGGTGTTGCGTATAGTGCAAGCCAATCTTGGTGTTGTGTAAAAAACAAGAAATAAAAATTTAAAAAGAATATATCTCATAAAATCTCAGGGTGTTACAACAACTCCTCAAAGTATCCCGTGTGGCCAAAGTGTGTGGTCTACCAAGGTTTTTTTATAAAATAAAATAAAATAAAATAAAATAAAATAAAATAAAATAAAATAAAATAAAATAAAATAAAATAAAATAAAATGAAATTAATAATGATAATAATTAAACAAGAAAAAAATAAATGCATTATTATTATTAGTATATTTTATCAAAACCCTATAATGGGTCTCTTTCACCCCTCTCCATGTGAAACCTGAACCCCCTCCCATATCCAAGGCTGAGCCCCCATTTCCCCCCTCCTTCATTCCCCATGAACTCCCCTAATATGATAATTGTGACTATTTTCTCCCCAATATTTTGTATGGTCAAATCCAGTTAGTTTCTATTTCATTCATCTTTCATTTGTTCTCTTTTATTTTAGGTTTCACTTCCTTTATTATGGTGTGGGTGACATAGCTATAACCTACCATGATTTTTGTTATTTTACTTGTTGATTTTGGATTTATATGGTTCTCGAGTTCCTTTAGGGTTAATCCCTACCACATCCATCCAAGATAGTTTTTCCCCTTCAGTTTTGGGTAAGGTTTCTTTTAATTCTCTCCTATGGTTGATTTTAATTTAGGGTTTATGTGATTTTTTATTTTCCATTATTTTTTAGTGTGTTTTGTATCTCTATTCAGGATGGTGACATACACAAATATTCATGGGTAAGGAATGTATATATTTATAAAATATTTGTAAATATTTCATCATGGTGAGGGGAATACCTATATTGGAAATTGTGGTATTTATGTATATATGTATAAATTCATGAGCATGTAAGATTAAAATAGAGGATTTAGATTACCTTCATTAAAATCAGTGTGTTTTGAGGTAGGTTATCTATTCACAAACCTTTAATTTGAATCCCCTAATTTATTTATTATTTTAAAACATTTCATTCATTATTATATTAAGTGTAAATTCAATGGATATTGGTTGTGTTTCTTGGAAGCAGTCATTCACTTTGTCTCTATACATTCCCTTAACTCCCAACATGATTTCCTCTTATATAATCATGTTTAAAATATTACCTTTAAAAGTGAAGTATATTAAATGTTTAAAATGTGCTTCTAAATTATTTCAAACATGTGAAGTGTGGTTTTGATACCCAAAATCTTGGGTCAAATTTTTTCTCCAAAATGGAAGCGTGTCTTTAAAGTGTTACGACACAGTTGAAATTTGGAAATGTTTTATGAATACAGAAAAACAATCTTAAGGAAATCACCACCTTGATTAGAAAATGTGGTGTGTGTGCTAAATGTGTGATTTGAATTGTGTGTCTAGTTAAGTGTATTTTCTATGGTTTTTGTGTGACATAGGAAGGGGATTCAATTACGATGGGAGTTAAGAGGTGGGAAGGAAGGTGGGATTATGTTTAAAGAAGGAAATATTTATGTTATTTCTAAACAAAAAACACCTACATTTGATTTTTATGGGAAGATTATGATTGTTAGGTAGGATGCTTAGGTAAAAATGCAGCACAAGTTGAGATTATGCCCGGGAAATAGTTCGGAGTAAATAACCTATCTTATTTTGTGATGTGCCCCTCGGTCAAGCCAATGTGGGTGTCTAAGAGATCTAGTGTAGTGTTTAGGATAATTCATACTGATAGATTATTTTTATGTTATAGTATTATATCTTTTTTATTGGTCATCTTTACCATCACCTGAGATCCCATGAAATCAGTTTATATGTATACAACATTCCATTATTTTATAGTATTTTTATAAATTGACACCCTTGATTAGAATTTCAAATTAAAATTACCATTCCAAAACTAGTTATATTTTAAATGAACTTATTGAATTGAATTTTTATAGTTTGTAAAATATTTTTCATATGTAGTGGAAAATGGGTTTTCTTAAAAATGGATGCTTGTTACTTATTTTAAAAAAGAACAAAAATTAATTATCTTTATATGTCCAAATTTTTAACTAAAAGGACTTGGTTTTCATTTTAAATGTATGGTTTTGGTAATAGTTTATCTGGGAGCACCTACTGAATTTTAATACTCACACATAAAGCTCTACCTTGGTTTTTAGCTTCTGGTGCTGCTTCCAGCTTAGACTCAGTCACTATGGAGCGATGTTGGTGTTGTGGTTGGTAGTGACCCAAATAGTCCCATGGGGGTATGTTTAGTTTATTTAATTACAATAATAGTTTTTATTTTTGTTTTTCAGTTTTTATTTGTTTATAATTTTTTATAGGTTAATGCACTCCCACCTAATTATATTTGATGTCTGACAGTAGCTTCTTTCCTCGGGTGATATGGAATACCCCTTGGGCCTTATTGTAAGCTGTATAATGTGATTGGTTTAGGGTTTACCTAGGTTGATTCATGACATCATCTCATAGAACTTTAATTCATATTTTGAAATATTGAAAACATCGTTTTTTCACCTTGAATTCCATGTGAAATTATATTTGTACAAATTGATCGTACAGAGAAATCATCAATGGATCGACCATATGATGTAGACAAGAAAACACATAGAAAGACAACATGTATATGAACTGACTGTGAATATCGACAGAATGAATAAGATAAGAAACCAAATAGATCGACCACATGTATAAACAAATGGCCATATGAATTAACTATGAGGTAGGTAAGTGCCAATATTGATCAACGACACATACAAAGCACTAACCATGTGGATTGAACATGAAAATTGGAGGAACTAAATTCCATTATACACTAACTATATATATATATAAAATACTTTTCATATGGATCAATCATGAAGCAATAAAGTGATCATGTGATTGTCTCAGTCTAAAAATTATAGACGTTCTTCAACCCAAACCAAGGCCTCCACAATCATCTAATTCACTTTGACCATGATTTATGTTTTTTAAAAAATATAACAGAATATTCACATCCACTTTTAACCACTCCATATATTTCTTTTTGATATGAATACTACAATATATTGTAACTTCTTCAGTGTGAATCCACCCACTAGAGCTACTTTCATAATTTTTTACACTTTGGGAGTCACCCTATGCGATTTTGTCTTTATTGGGTATCCCAACCATCTTGAATAGGCCCTGTGATAGTGGGACTTCATGAATTGAATTTTCAATCACATAAAAAACACCTTCTTACAATTTTTCAGTCTCACTTCTTACTAGTATATCACCCCTAAAAGCAGGCCAATTAGACCATATCATGAATCTATGGAGAGCATTGAACAACCTAGGGAATTGAAATCTCCACCTCAATATTACCTAAGGGATTTAAGAATTCACATGGTGCTCTGATTCGACATATAGGTCAAGGTGAATCTTCCTACTATCACTATAATCAAGATTTTGTATTCTCAGGGAGCTACTCCACATATATTTTTCATTCTAAGGCATTCCAACCATCTAAAAATTCCTCATGATAACATGACTTACTTATTTGACTTACTAATCAATTTAAAAACTCCTTCTAACTACATACAGAACTAGCATATTGCTAGCATATCACACCTAATAATAGGGTAGTCAGTCACTATCATTAATCTGAAGGGATAACTATATAATATTGGGTTAAACAACTCCTTATTACTTGAAAAAAGGTTGGGATTCTACTCTGATATTTCTAAAAAATATTTTCTCTAAATCATTCACCACTAGTCTAAATTCCTTAGTGTACTCAAGAAAAACAAAAGTTAAGTGACCAATAGTCCCAAAAACCAATAGATATTTAAAATAATTTCATTGAGTGTAAAATAATCTTTATCCAAGAATAAAATAGTGAATCATAAGCCAAAACTAATTATTTAATTCATGTTAGAAATAAAATAAATAAATAAAAACAACTAGAAGATCACTTTCATGGCTCCCATGAAGAAGAAAATTCCAAGTATCCAGTTAGACTCAGTAAAAGATGAGTTTTAAATCACAATGATAACAACCAAAAATAAAGAATTTCCCTTGAAATAATTTTATATCCTATAACCATTAACTAAAAAAGGTCTCTTCTTTGCACTAACTAGTTATATTAATCCATTAAATAAGACTTGTAGAATAGTAAAAGGTTTTGATCATT
This sequence comes from Viscum album, assembly GCA_963277665.1. Taxonomy (NCBI): domain Eukaryota; kingdom Viridiplantae; phylum Streptophyta; class Magnoliopsida; order Santalales; family Viscaceae; genus Viscum; species Viscum album. Next base: position 270,750,945 of record OY728166.1, read on the forward strand.
TGGTTTTGAATTTTTTCGGGAACAGGTTTATTCTAGAATTTAAAAAATTATTCTTTATGAACATCCTTGGAATCAATTATTTGAATTATAGTGTTATAAACACCCTTTGTTAATTCCTTTTAAATTCTAGTAGTTTTATATGGATCTTTTTTAATATAATTATGCACACTTTACTCAAGAAGTCTTCTTTCTCTAGTAGATTTAAAATCTAAGTTCAAGGCATTCACTAACCAAAATTATTTACTCTGAATTTCTATATGAAAATGAATTATTTTCCTAAATATAAATCAGTTAAGGGATATCAAGGTAAGAGTTTTCAAGGAATTCCTTAAATTTCATAAATCCTCATCATGTTTCAATAAAAATTCCTTCCAAAAAGCACAAAATATTTTCTCTAGAAACTCTTTGATATCCCTATTATAAACCTCATTTTGAGCACTAGATTGAGGATGGAAAGTTGTTCTATTTTTTTACAAATAATTATATTTTTGTACTAATTTTTTTGAAATTTATGTTCTTGAAGGGGGTTTCATTGTTTGTGAAAAGATCCTTCAGGACTCCAAATCAAGAGAAAATATTCTTTTTGATGAATTTCAAAACACTATTATCCTTATTGTTCGGAATTGACACTACTTATACCCATTTAGAAACATAGTATTTATCCACTAAAATATAATCATTCATATGAGAAGATATGAATAGTACCCCAAAATAAAATTCCCATAGTAATTTACTTTTTAGAAAGATCCCTTTTCTATCAACACAGCTTATCCTTGGACACTAGTCACAACCCAATTCAAAACTCATAACTTATTTTAAATAAAAATTTCAATAAAAAATACTTTTAAATAGTTTTTGTCTTATTCTATACCCCCATGGTGTTCTCTCTATAGTGAAGACTGGAAGCTTTTTGAAAAATAAAACACATCTTCTTCAAGGAAACATAGTTTCAAAATGCCATTGGCACACATTATAAATACTAGAAGGTAACCCTAAAAGTAGTGATATGGTTTTAAATGAAAATTTTTCTTGAATTTTATGTGAGACAACTGGGAATTACTTCTATAGAATGAAAATTATCAATGTCCACATACCATTTCATTCACTTCCCAAAAATTTGATGTAGTTTTTTATCTATAAATAAAGAATATATCTCTATAATTTTATCATTTAGAGAACTGGATAACCATGATAAGTGGTCAATAAATACATTATCTATAATTTGGTTTCCCTAATCTACAAATCAAAATCCTAAAATAATTGTATTTATCAAATAATCCTTAGTTTAACCCCTTTTTTATATAGTAGGTTCTTTAGTGTTGCATGGTCCGAGGATACTATAACCATGGACCCAATCAAATATTGCCTAAAATTTTTAAAAAAAAGATTTAGGAAACTCTTTTGTAGTTGTAGTTCAATTTATTCAAGAATAATTTTGAAATATACACGCATAGTATGCCAAATAAAATCAATTTTCCATACCTTATCACAAAACAAACTTAATAGTTACATCACTATCATAACACATTAACTATAAGGCCATTTTCCAATTAGGGGAAGTGATTATTGGTAAAGAAGTAAGCTTTTAAAGAAGGTGGATAAAGAAATATAGAAACTTATCATCATAAAAAAAGGTGTATATTTAACCAAAATAGTGTATATGGGATTTATGATCTTAAAATAATGTTTAATAAATCACTGATAGAATCCAAAGTGACCTAAGAAACTTATAGTACCCTTAAAATTTTAAGGAGGGGAATGTCTTCAATGTACTTTATATTATAACTATCAACTTCTATACCCCTACATGAGACCTTGAGGTTAAGAACAATTCCTTTAGTGACAATGAATTTAACTTTTACCAGTTAAGAATAAATTTGGTCTCTTGAATCCTTTGGAAAACTAATTAATGATTCTTCAAAAAACACTGAAATGTGATTAACACTACGGAAAGATCATCGATAAACAACTAAAATTTTATTCAAAACATAACCAAAAAGATATCCTGTATTTCCTTTTAAATTATGGTTAGGGAACTATTCAAAATATATGGAATTTTCCAAAAGAAATTTTTTTCAAATGGGAATTTAAATGTTGTTTTTTGTTAATCTTAAGGTAATATAATAATATTATTGTACCCTAATTACCTATTTTTAATGTAGTAAAATTAAGTCTTGACTAGTATCTCAATAGTTTTATCCAAAAATGAAATATGAAAATAATCATTTATAGTGTGTGAATTGGGTTTCTTATATTCAATATAAAATCGCCCCTTAGTCACTATAATAACTTGAATTTTATCATATTTTTCATTAGGGATAACAAAAACACCCACTTATTATTGAATTAATAGGTATGGATGACTCATGGGTTGTTTGATATGGGATAAATGACCCAAACAATTAAGTAAATTAATAAAATCCTACCACTGAACCTATTTTGTTTTGACATTTTGCTTATTTTATGGCTCAATTATTGGTTTACGATTAGGATCCATTCAGAACCTATTCATGGAATATGAAGGACTAATCCCTTTGATATTAGAAATGAACTATCCAATAGTAGTTTTAGTCTACTTTAATACATCCCAAAACTTCCCATTTTAATTCATTCCCCATTTGGTTGAAATAATAAATAAAGGTGTTGAATTATAAAAAAAGGAGTATTTTAAGTGGGATTGAAGTAGTTTAAATTATAAATATGGTTATACTTATGTTTAAGGTAGAATATTGGGATTATGTGGTATTAGTTCTTCAATATATCTTTTAAATAATGTGTGGTTGTGTGATATGACCTTATTCCCACTGCTATACATAATGGATAACTCTTATACAATGATTCCAAGACTTCCCCATGAATATTTTCTTGAGAAAAATCATCTAGGCATTCTAATGAATCACCATTAAACTCATCTCAGAGAACATTATCCTTACTATTACTAATTACAATACAAATTTTTATATTATTTGGTGTACAATAAATATAAATAATCATCATAAAAAATATTCCTGTTCATCATCAATAGAATCATCAATGTATAAAATATTATCTCTAGAGTAGTTTCTAGTATGCAGAGGTACCTTACACCTTTAATAAATATTAAATTCCTATATTTTCACCGAAATTGATGATATATTTTACTTTATAATTATTAGTGATTATTCCACTAGTGGAAACGATTAACCTACCAAGGATGATAGATACTTCCTTATCAAACTCCATATCAAGTATAATTAAATCAATATAAATGCATAATTTTCCTAGACCCACTAGAAGTTCATCCACTCTCCCAATGGGGTGAGTGATGGAATGATCGACCGGGTGTCACACAGTTGTAAAAGGTTGTAACTCTCCAAGTCTCTTATATTGGAATAATACAAAATGTATTAGATTGATACCTGCACCAAGGTCACACAAATATATTAGTAGAGAACTATCTACAAAGGGGTATGGATTAATAAATCTTTCATGGTCTTGGAGCATATGAAATATCCTATTTTTAAGGACATCACATTAATCCTCTATCAGGATATAGGTAGAAAATTCTTCCATGGAATTTTTGGATTTAATTTTCTTTAATAATTTGAAATATTATATGATTTTTGAAAAATGAATATTGATATGATGTTTCTTAAACTACTAAATAATGTTGATCAATTTAGTTTTATCATTTCTCTTCTTGAATATATTTGTAAAAGAGATAGGTAGTGATCTTTAAAAAATACATCGAGATACCCTCATGTTCCTCATTAAATTTTTTTCTTACCTTATTAATTCTTATTTTTATGTATTCTTATTATAATCATTGAAGTGAGAAAAATAGTCAAATATAGTTTCAATGATTCTATATATAATTTAATATTTTTTGTTTAACTTATTCAAAATTTGAAAATCTTCATGATTTTAAATTAGAATAACCTTTGGGTCATCTATAACCTCTTAATGAATTTTAAAACAACTCCTTATGGTTAAATCCATGATATTTTCCTTAGGATTTACCATAGTTTTTCTTGATAGTTCACCCTTTTCCTATGAATTAAACTCTCATACTAACAATACCATTTATAATTATAGTTCTTGAATCCTAAAATCTATCTCAATTTTTTTTATTTCAAACCTAGAATCATGTGAATAAAACCTTCTTAATAACTATGACATCATACTCCTTAACTGAACATGAGAATTAAAGTAACAAACCATTTTTTGGGATTATATTTATTTTCCCTGTTGTTTAGGTAATTCAAGGGTAGTAGTTGACAAGTAATTTTTTACTCGATAAAAAAAATTTGTGGTTCCTATATCTGAGATTTTAATTTTTCAAAAATGGATTATTTTTGGATTGTATCATATGGACATAACATGAAAAACAAAAATTTTATTTCTTTACTTTGTAATATAAATGTTTGGATTGTATTTTCCAATGTGACTAAATATATCACATGAGGTTTATTGTTATCCAATGGTTTGAGTCTTATTTTGAAATTCCACTTGATTAAAACATTGTTTAACATTTTTTTTCATAAGGAATTAAAGTTTATCTTTAATATCATCTAGTTGGGGGTTCATTTCTGTCCCTAAAAAATATTCTTCTATCCCATATTAACACTTGTTTCTTAATAACTTTTATGTTGAGATTTAGGGTATAGAGTATTATATATTTTTATCAAAGATCCATTGGTGTTATCTATGTAATTTCATCCAACATATTGGTCTACATGTTTATAACTAAAGTTGAAAACCCCTTATAGAAGGCATCCATTAGTCAATGGTATGTGAGATACTGATGATGGTACATCCTAAGAAGATCCATAAATCTGTCCCAAGATTCTTGGAAATCCTCTCAATCCTCTTGAAAATAATTAGTAATTTTTTGTATAAGTTCTCCATTATGTCTCCTTGGATAAGATTTCATGATTAATGAATTTTATAACTTTTCCCAAGATTAAAATATGTTTTAAACTAATTATAGAAACAAGTTCCTACCATTACCCTTAAAACATCATGGGAAGACTCTCATTTTGAGCCCAAACTCACTAATCACTTGAACTGTAAGCTTATACACTATATTATAGAATTACCTAATAAATTATAGAGAGTCCTCATTAGGAATTACATTGAATATAGATAGAAGTGAAAAATATGAGTGTTTATGTTCATAATTTTAAGCTCTTATGATCATCCTAATGCAATAATGGGTTCCTAACACTTGAGGTAGTGGATAATTCCTGATCATATATATATTTCTATGTAATATTGAATGCGAATATGTGGAATTTTTTTTTTCACATGTAATCTCTCTCTCTAAAGTTTCATTTTCCCTAGAAAAACACCAAATTCTAATACATGGTTATTGAAACACATAGAATATTTATCTATTTTTCCAAAACTAAAAATAATAATGCGAGAAGTATGTTTTAACCCATGGGTAGGTGTGTATAAAACTAAGAAACAAAAAAAATTATGAAAATAAAAAACAAGAAGGGATGAAAATGATAGAAAAAAGTCTAGTGGTGTAATGTGCTATGTGCGATGAAACATTAGTGTATTGAGAAATGAGGCTGATTGGGAGAATAGAGTTGTTAAAAAATAGAAGAAAACTAAAATTAATGGGAAACATATATTTTAATTTTTATGCTATGAAACTATTTTCTATCATTCACATAATAATGAAATTATAATTGAGAAATGTAGGCAACAAATTAGGCAGATTTTTCATGCTGTAGCTGGCTAAAATATATATTTTTATTGATTATAGTTCACTCAATCACAAACTTGATGGAATCCATTTTCACCAATATTAAATTATAATTTTACCATGGTGTGATACCATCAGGGATGAAAAATTATTTTTATATTGGTTTTCAAAAATTATTCTTAGTAGTTTAAAATTTTATCATGACCAATCCCTATTTACTCTCGATGATTAAAGAAAAACATATAATTTTAGTGAAATGAAAAATAATGTAACACCCAATTAAATAATATGTAATTATAAAGTAAAATAATTACAATAGAATAATATTATTCCCCAAAAAATGTTCATCATAAAATAATTATCAACTAGAAATGTGGAAAAATTTATTAATATTAGGAGAATAGATGAAAAAAAGAGAATAATGAGTTGAAGGATCTTCTCTTTTGAGTTGATTAGGCTTAATATAATATCCCTTCACTTCAATGATATCATTCTATTTAATTTTTCTCATGTCTACCTGGAACATCCTTTGTATCCCAATAGTATGTCTATGAATCAATGTTCTCCCAAAAAATATTGTGGCCACACCCAAATAAAAATAATCTTTAGTGCATTACTCATTGAAATTTTCTTCCACAATCACCTTTTACCTCTCTCCATGTGTTTGCAATCAATACCGATCATACACTTCAACTAATATGGGTAGTTATTCCCCAAAAATAGTCATAATATTCATATGAATATTGATTCATATATAAATATCTCTTAATAATATTTAGTGATAATCTCCCTCTTTTAAAATTCAATTTTGAATTAATATAATATAAGGGAGATTTTGACGAATTGAAAAAATATATCTCTATTTAGTTTATATTTAAATTCCATATTTAACCCCATAGTCCATATATCCAAAGATATGATCACTCATATAATTATAATATCCACAATTAATTACTGACTATCTTGGAATGTAAGAAAAGGAATACTAAAGGAGATCCTCAGAAGAAACTTATCTCGCGGCCTCCTGGCCCAGAAGGGGATATATCATTGGGGATATGTCTTCAAGGGAAGAGATACGGAGGAACTAATCAAGAGATATATATCATAACCCTTATTAGATAAAGGTCTCAAAATATGTATGTTTGAACACCCAACCATTCATTTTCATTCAAGTCTCACTCAGGAGAGGACTGAATTAGATTACTAGATGAAGAGCCTCTTCTTTTAGATAAAAGCTTGAAATGACCCCCAAGAGTCCTCAAACCACCTAAAGGGTTTCACCATAACAATAAAAACATAATTATACATGTAATGGAATAATATTAGGTCTAACTATATTTCCTAGAAAATAATTTAAAAAAATCCCAAAAAGGGTTGCAAAAGGGGTAGTAGAAGACATGTCTCCATGAGCACACGATATATACTTCCAAATCCCTACCTAGCTGTGTACTCTTTCCAGAATTAGTGTGTAAAAGCCCAATTTAATTTCATTTTTTCCCTGCACACAACATTTACGCTACATGGGCTACCTACCCATGTACCTAACATGGTCTGACCATGTATTATACTCTGTCATGTACATGTACATGGCATGCGTTCCACACGGGGTCATGTCATGTACTCCACATGACATGTACCCCTTACATGGGCTACCTGACCTAGTACATGGATACATGGTCAAGTCCCAATATATAATGATTACAACCCATATATGATGAAAACTTCAAAAAGGTATTCTTCCCCAAATAAAAAGAACACACAATGTGTGTTCCCTGAACCACATGCTGTGTAGACTAGTTTTCCTAAACAGAAAACCTCTGAATCACCCTGAAACCTCCAATTTCACCCTAAAACCTCAAGGGGTCATAAGAAATAATATAAGGGGATTAAAACCACAAAAATTATAAATCTATGGGGATATACAGTGAGAACTCAAAAAAATCCTACCATTGGGAGGAATCTGCTGACGATTTTTCCATTTCAATTGCCCATGCCTACCGCATGACAATCTCACACATCTCAAGATCTGAGGCAACACCTCTATCTCTATAAATATATCATTATATTTCCCAATATTATTATCCTATACATATATCAGTTGAAAGGGAATCCACATGGGAATACACGAGAATCCATATAAGGAAACGAAAGAAAAGAATGAAAAGAAAAGGAGGAAATGAAAATAATAGAAAAAGAAAAGGGGGACAAGATTAGCCCCTATGCCCTTCACGAGTTTACACCACACCTAGGAAAAAAATACCCATTATAAACACAATAGAAGAGATATAATATCAATATGACACTGTTTTCAATTGATATGATCAAACGAAGCTACCTGAATAAATTAATATTTAATTTATTAAATATTAAATATTAATTATTCTGTTAAAATTCAAATGGATCAAAATTACACTAAACACATATAATAGGGTAAAAAACTATTTTGGGACTAATGGAGTGGTTAAAAAAATAATATGTGATGATATTATAGGGGATAAACCATTTTACCCCTTATAAGATTCTAAATGAAAAAATTCAAATTTCTGCTAAAATTTATTGCCTAAAAAACCACGAGACCTTGCATAAAGGATGATCAAATATCCCATATAAATAATCACATGATATGGGAACTAATATTTGTATATTATAACTAATATAATAATCATATGGACATAAATCATTGAATTTATAATGATGGAATAAAATTTTTGGGAGATCTGAAACTTACTATCGATCCCTCGATCAAGACATCTAAAAATATTGTAAAGTCCTAATTCAATGACACATAAAAAGATAGTTAAGGCCTTAGAAAAAACCTAATAAATTTTATCTCATAATACCCACTTATACATCAAGGTTATAATATACTCCACCTCCATCACATACTAAGACCAATATATTCTACATTTGAATAAATAATTCAACTAAATTAATATTCCTTAACAACCAATAACTATCTATTTTGGATGAATTGTAATATAGAATGTCAATAATTTTCCCAGTAAAAAGGATCAAAATCCATCTGAAGAAATATGGTATATGGGATAATTAGAGTTTTTCCTCAACATAAGATTCAAAAAACGATGTTGATATAGACTAAATTAATTTAAAATGTCTATATAAAAATATCATAGGGAAAATACCCTTTATAATTTCAAAAAACATTTTTAAAATATAAAATCCATGGATGTAATAAATAAATAATTTTATTTGAAAATAATATAAAAATATTATAATTAAATATTAAAATAATTTAGGTATCATGATTTCAAGAAATATTGTTCACACTTTATAGGTTAAAAAACATTCCTCCAACAGTTTTATAAGAAAAGTAAAAAAATACATTATCCTGAAAAAAATAGGAAAATTATTTTTAAAATATTTTATTTAAAGTAAAATACGTGTAAAAATAAAGTTAAAAAAGAATTATATAATATTTAAAATATTTTTTAAAATATTTTTAAAAAACATATAAATTAAAGACAAATATTCCTTAGCAATACTTTCACTTCCAATTTGATAGAAAGAGGGTTGATAATGGTGGATTAATAATCGTATAAAATATAATTATATTTAGTACAATTATAATACAATTTTATGATAAATACTATATATTTTTAAAGGGTAGATGATGAAATAAATTTAATGAGTTCAGGTAAGACGATTACCTCTTCTTCAGGAGAACTCATTTTTATCCTTACTCAAGGAACCTACTGAGGGTCTTTTAAGGAGAAAAAACCATCTTTACAATGTCCAGGGAAGTTTATAAGATTAAATTTCATGGTTTTGTTGAGACATATGTCTAAAAAAGTTGTAAAAAGGTTAGGGATTAAGAGGCCCCTTTTTATTTAGGTGAGAAGTACTTTTAGAATTTATTAGAAAAATTAAAATATAAAAATACTAATCATGGAAAAAATGCTTCCAAATGGTCATTAATTCCAATAAAAATGTCTACTGTTGAAATAAAATAATTAAATTAATTTTGGAAAAGATTTGATATCATTTTAATACTTATATTTTTAATTAACCCTTTGGCTAAACTATTTTAAAATTAACTACTCTAATGTCTTTTACACTCTTAAATGGTTATAATTTTACAAATGAGATATCTATTAACACATAAAAGGAGAAGGGATGAAATATTTTACCATTTATTATCATAATAATAAACATAATTTTTTTATAATTGATAAATAATTTAATAAAATATTATTTGGGTAAAATATAATTATTGTCAATTTTGAAACTATTCATATAGTCAAACTTCAAATACATCAAGAAAAAGATAAATTTACAATATAATTAATTTAAACATAAAAAATATTTAAAATATATATAAAAATTATTTGTACACTTTATATAATTAAAATTATTTAAATTGAAATATTATCAAAGTTGTTTATTTTAATTCTCTATTAATTAAATAAACACTATTTTAGCATTGCACAAATATTTATGGTAATTACACTGTTTCTAAAAATTTAAAATAAATTTATATCATGAAAATAATTTAATTATTCTTAAAATAAATATTTAGATTCATTAAAATATTTATTTTTTCTCTTTGTGGACACATAATAGTTATTGAAAATAAAGAGGCTGACATTTTGTTATTTTCATTGATTTAAATAACATATAAGTCATTTTCATGAAAAAGATTCCATTCAACATATACTTTTAAGGAATCTGTTGTTAAAGGTAAAATAAACTTAATATCATAATAATTAGGATGAAAAATTATTTCCCTATCACTTAGTTTTAACCTAGATTAACTTGATTTATCCTTTATTGAGGTGATAAATTTAACCACGGTTACTCTTCCTAATTCCGAAAAATGAAAGGGGGTTAATTAATAAATTTTTATCAATATAATTACAAATAGGAAATTAATTTAAAAAAAAAGAAATGTATAAAAATATTATAAATTTATTTTAATATAATTTCACAAAATGTGATGAAAAATTCATTTTTTTGAAAAACACAGTTTTTCTTAAAAAATATATATTTTTTGCATAAAAAATGTTTTTAGAAAAAAATAAATTAAAAAATTTATTATAATTAACCTAACTGGATTATTAATAATATAATAGAAATAATTTTAATTTAAATTATGTTAAAAATAAAATATAACTTTTCAAATAGTTGAAAAAATATAGTTCTCAATAAAAACCAGTATTTTGTAATATTCACAGGAAAATCAATCTTTTTAGAAAAATATAAAAATTTCATCCTAAGATATTTTTGATATTATTATTTTAAAAATGGTATTATTTTTATATAATAAATTATTATATATTCCTGAAAGTATTTATAATATCCACTCCCTAAAATAAACTAAAATCATTTTTAAAGGATAAAATAACTTTACTAAGAGTTTAGTACTTATTTCATGTGCATTAATAAATTAATTTTTAGATGGTCCTATATATATATATATCTATATATCTATATTTTTGGTTAATACTATTCATACCCACCAATTTAATGGTCATGTTATAATGATCATATTTTAATAATAATATTTTTGTATTCGTTTAAGATCATAATTGCATGTTATATATACTATCTGATATAGTGTTCCTTTAAAATATCAAGTTGTTAAATTATAATATACTTCAAAAAACACAATCCTATTAATTTGATATTTTTATTAGTAATCATGGGTTTAAAATTTGAATATTACATCGTAGAAATTTTAAATTGTTATAAGATTTAATAAAACTTCCTCTTGAAAAGAGGTAAAATGAATTCCAAAGGTCAAAGAAAAAACAGGTTTCTAAATAATTGATCATTAAAGGGAATTAAAAATATGGATATGTAAGATAAAACTAATATAAAATTACTAATATATAGTGATATAAAATATGTGCATGATAATGTAAACCCAAAAAACCTGTAAAATTACGATGCACTAAAAGACCATTGATTTCTCAGTAAGAAACGTATACTGATAATGTTTTTTCCAAGGTCCTTTTTATAAAGTCTATTTTTTTACTATATAAATAAATAATTGGGGGAAATAGAACTAATTTATTTATTTCCATGTATTAAGCATAATTTTTTCCGTTTTTTTTTCTTCGATCGCTTTCTACTATAACTATTATGCAAGGAAATGGATATTTCAGATAATATTTTGTATATGAATAACTTTTTAATGATTCACATATTTAATTATTCAGAACACTATCCTATTAATATTGACCAAAATCAAAATGGATGGCACATGTTATCAAATATATTAAGTCACACATTATCCTCAAACACTAATATTTAATGTTCAACTTAACCCATTACATAATTATTTGCCCTCAAGACTCCTCCAAAATATTACCAACCCTCTTAAAAACCCAAAAATTTAATCAAAAATTTATACCTAGAAGTTCATAATGTTATAGTCCCGACATGTTAATTCCTGGATCACATATGCTAATAACATGAATCACCATTAACTTTATCCTCATTTTATATCTATAATATAACTACAGTAAACTAAATATCAAATTATTTCTTAACCTCAAAGGTTATCTCATACCCTTTATCTTGAAATTACAAAAACAGAATATAATTCTTTCCAAATAACCCATTATGTTAAAACTAGAGGTTAAAAATACTCCAACCTAATTATGTGTCTCCTGGAATATCATTAATAAAATTAAAATAAAAAAGAATTAAAAAATATTTGATCCAATAATATGCTTCCCAAAAAAAAATTATTTTTTATTTTTCAAATTTCTTAAGTAAAAACATTTCATACTGACAAGGAAATAATATAGGCCAGTGGTAGGCACTTCACCCTTATCACCATTTGGTTGGGGGTTTAAACTCCAAGTCCTTACGGGATGTGATGGGTTTACACCCACCATACGTGTTTTCCATTTTCTAAAACTATATCAATAAAAGAAATATTATGAAATTCATTTAAAAATAAAATTACTCACCAAATAAAATTTTTAAGAACCAATGTTTTCTATATGACATATTCCCAAAATGTGTTAACTCTTTTATTAAAATAGACCATAAATAAATCAGTTTCAAAATCATATTAACCTTAAATGTTGTCACTAAATTTAAAATTATGACCACAAAATAGAAAATAATTATTCCCCAAATAACATTTTTAGTAAAATAAATAATAAAAAAGAGGATTTTATTCTCATAAATGTCTCCAAAAATATCTTGTTCAACTCCCATAACATAAAACATAAAAAGTGGTATATATGACATTGAAATTATGATCAACGTTAGACATATGATCCCACAAAAATTTAGGTTTATCCCAACATCTAACTCATATTATGGGTTATTAGTCCCCCAATCATGTTCTTCCATAAAATATCACCCTTTCACTAAATTACTTTTATTGGTTATCTATACCATTCAGTAAGTACTTTAAAATATAAAAAATAAAAACAACTGAGGAGACATCCTAAGATGTTTGATGATTAATTTAACCATAATACAATTAATAAAAATAAATTTACAAAACAAATACTTTAATACTTTAACTTAAAAGTTTTTAATATCATAGGCCCTTCTTTGATCAGGGGAGTAACTTTAAGTTTAGGGAATTAACTCAGACAATACTGATGTTCCCCACATATATGATATTGAATTACTAGGAAATTTGTTACTTTATTCCATTTAATTCCATATAGAAAAACTATTTACTTCCATCTCAGATATTCTTCTAGGGGTTTCTTTCAAAATTATTGATAAAAAAAAATTATCTTTCCTACCTCCTTGATAATTGCCACCAAAACTTTAATAAAATCAGACTTCCCACTTATTTTTCATTTTAGGAATCCCTTTGAAGTATATATTTTTTATCAAATATCAAGATAGAATATTAGGAATAATCCAAATATCTTTCTCTCTATTCATCATCAAATTGGTTTCTCATAATCACTTCATTTTCCATCACATTTGATGTTAGCCTGATTTATCATAGTTTCAACTGTTGGCTATTACCAAAAAGAATTCTATGAGTAAAAATAATCATTGTGGGGAACCACATAATATCTACCATAATAATGTTTTGGATGTTTTCCTATACTTATATATTTGATCAAATTCATTCATTGAGTTATGTTCCCTAATTTAGGTTTTCCTCAATCTTGTTCCCAAAGTTTCATTTAATCTTCTACTCATAACAACTATAAAGACCCCAAACCCAGTAGCCTAGATCCAATGGTAAATTTCCTCATTAGACCAATATAAAATTAATCACATCTAAAAGTATTGGATAATATATTTTTATTAGTTTTATGTACACGTAATTTAAATTAAAATAATATTTTGAAAAAAATAAAATACAGAAAGGTTTTTCATTGAGAATGGAATTACTCCCCTCCGAGTATCCTTGTATACTACCCACAAAACACTTAAAATCATCAAGTGGAAAATGAATAATAATAAAAGGTTGAGCTTTTATTCTTATTATGGGTACATTCCAAATGGAAGGAATAATTAATAAATAAGAATAAACAATATGGAATGTTAAATAACCAAAACACATGACATTTAAATAATAATATGAACATAATGTAGAAAGAACAAAGGATGATCTAATAATCCCTATAACTGATAAAATGAGACCAAAATTTAAGCATGGATATTATAAATAATTTAGTAATCAATTGGACATCAATAAATTTGTTCATAATGATGGAATGGATAATTCCATACATCTAAAACTTACAATTGAGGTCTCAACCAAGACATCTGAATATACCATCAAAGACTTGTGCCATGAAATCTACAAAAATATATAAGGTCTCATCCAAAACCCAAGATACTTTGTCTCATGAGAACTATTGATGCATAAATGTAACACCCCAAGCTTCCACGGTACGCTTCCCTTTGAATAATACAGTAGCGTGTGTTGTACGCAACATTGAGTTCTAACACACACCACAACCAATCAAAATAGCTGTTATGAATATTAATACCCAATTTTTGAAATTTTATAAATTTTATCTTTCAAAATGAACTTTATTTTGGGATTAAGAATATCGAAATTAGCTTAGGATGAATTTTTGGAATTTTTATGAAAACATTCAATTTTTGATGAATAGTGAAAAACACTGAGTTATTGTTTAAAACTGAATTTTTATTTAAATAATTATTTATTTTATTTAAATTTAATTAAGGTAAAAATAGATACATAATACCTATATAATTTCAATTTAATTCATTGGAGTTAGTTTAGAATAATTTTAGATATATAAATTTTTTTTGAACTTTTCACCGACTTTTACCCACTTTCTAGGAGAATTTGGAAATTCACATAAAAACTAATTTTACCGCTTCTGTGAGTAGAATTTCAAAAATCCAAGAGACACTGTTAATATCAAGGAGTAAAATGTGGTTCAATAAGATGAAAATAATTTTTGGTGAATAATATCTTTTTACTTTTATTTACCACGGTTAAAAGTAAATAAGGTAATTAAGGGTAAAAATGATATTAATATTACCCTAACACATGTCCTAATTCTATTGGAAAAGTGTATCTCGACCAAAAACAACCTTAGGAATAAAATATTATCATTTAGGTCCACTTGGATAAGATTACAACATTTATTATTATTTAATTCAAAGAAGTGTTAAAAGAGTTAAAATCAATTTTTGATTACTACAAAATTTTTAATATAGGGTTATACATAAGATAAATTTGATTGTAAATATTAATTAGAAAGATAAGAAGATTTTATACATGATGGTATATAATTTTTAATTTTTAGACATTATATAATTTAATTTATTTACAACACAATGGTGGTGCAGTAATTACATAATTAGTGAAATATTAAAATAATTGATATTATAAATACCCAAATAAATATAATTTGAGACTTTTAATGAATTTAAAGAATTTTATAGCTTAATATGAAATTTTATTATTGATTTAATTATGTTTTTTCGAAGTAATCATCCTGTTATGATTTTCACAAAAATCCAATACCAAATAGTGTGAGAATTGACATAAAAGAGTTTTTAAAACAAATATTATATTATTAATTGATATTAAATTCATAAAAATCTAATGTTCGGCCAAAGGACTTATATCATGATAGGCGTATCATTAATGGACCACTTGGGGGTCTCTTGGATGTATATAGTATGTTTATTAACTATATAATATAAAAATACAAAGTGACACGGTAAATGTCAAACTAATTAGCTAAGAGTTAAAACTAAAATATAAGGTTAATATAGTGACCCAAACCTATATAAAATCTATTGTTTGAAAGTATTTCTACCCATACCCACCTTATACTTTGAATAATCCACTTTCAAGCCTTTAGAAACCGAATATGAATTTATTATAAATTAATACTTTATGTTTTTCCTAAAGAGCCCCTCCCCCCTTATAAAAGGACACCACTTATAACCAATTATTCACACCATCAAAGCCTTTTGGTTCAGCCAAAACCAGCCAAAATATTTTCTCCACTTCCCTCAATTCAACCTAGAGGGAGTAGTTTGGTCATAAAGCCAACCTAAGGATCCCTTTTGATCAAATCAAAAGGAAGAACCCGAACAAGAGGTAATGTTTTCACCACCCTCTTTCAAGTTCCTTTCTTCTTCAACTTCTTATTTCTTTGTTATTTACATTCTAAAATAATAACTCCAGTATCTTATATATACTGTGATGTTATTATAAATATGGTACAACCATATTCAGTATTCTATCCATCCTTTTAATGACATGTCACCATACGTGCGTACATATGACTAACCGTCTCCACGTCGTGGTGTAATTGTTATTCAATACATTATTATTTGTATGGGTATAATAATGATGTTAAATTCATGTAAATAATAAATATAACATGATAATGATTCTTTATATATGATATAACATCCAATTATATATTATTTTAATATCAAAAGAATGATATTGTCGCTCGTGCGTACGTACGGACTACCGTCTCCACGAACGCGATGCGATTCATTCCCCATCGTATCCATTCTAGTATAATTGTCATTTGATGACTAAAAATAATGTTTAAGGACTTGATATCATTATTTATATGAATAATATAATACCTATCCATAACAAACACAACTTACATAAAAAAACATATAAAAGAAAACAAGTACGTTAACACCAGAAACGATGATAATACTAAGATATTATTAACAAATAAATGTTAAAAGATCATATATGATATCATATTAATGTATATGATTCTTGTATAATTTAATAAAAATTATATCACCATTATACATAAGGTTAACCGACCCTAAAACAAGGAAAAGTACAAGGTAAGGGTCTATTTGACAATCTCTTCATTATCCAAGGTTGTTTATACGTAATTATATACTGGGACCTCTTTATCATCCACATCCATGTTTCTTAAAAATGTATTTCAAAACATTATTACTATTTTATAGACTATGGGTTAAAGTAATTTATACCCTTATTGACTTTTTATAAGATGTTTATAAAGTAATCTTTCTGTCGCTTTCCAAACAAGGTCCTTTTTAACCTTTTCGACAGAATTAAGTTATGAATGTTTATTTTAACTTATACGACAAGTGCAGCTATTTTAAACCGTTGTAAAATCTTCGAAACTTCCCTTACAAGTTTATAAGGATATTTTCAAAGTAAATGTTTTATTTTATAATTATGTGACTTTTAAATGATTTCAAAAAAGAGATATTTCTCTCAAATAGTTTTGATTTCATCTATGTCAACATCCTTTGATGGATTTTAAGCTTATTTGAAGTTTATTTATTATGATACAAAATTTCCAAATTGTATTGAAGGTTTTGTGATATGTTTGATTGTGATTGTGTTATTTTTATACCATTCATGGTTTATGAAGAAAGTATTGAAATTTCATATGATAGTTTTAATACGAATGTTTATGTTATATTTAAACCTGTTCATATGAGGAATATATTGGACATAATAAGTGACAGGTGGAGCTTGCTATAGCTCCTCGATGCATCAATAGGTCTCATGAGACAAACTAGTGTCTTGGCATAAGGCCTTGACAAAATCTTATTTGTAGTCTTGGCATAAGGCCTTGACTATGTGGTTATGATAGTTTGGAATTATCCATTCCATCATTATGAAAGTGGTTATTGATATTGCATGTGATTATTAGACTATTAGAATATCCATGTGAATACGTAAATGCAATTATTTCATTTTATCTTTTTCATATTATTCTGAAGTTCAATTTTAAAAGGCTTTTGTTTTAGTTATACATTACCTTAAATATTTATGCTTATTTATGAAAGTTTATGCTATATTGTAATCCTTACTGGGAATTTGAGCTCACCCCTTTCAATGTTTTATTTTTCCCAGGATGTGAAGAAGTATTTTATGAAGGACCTGCAGGGATAATATAAGGGGATATGATTGTGGAGACAAGATGTTGTTTTAGTTTTCACTTTATGATGTAATGTAAACTTTATGAATGTATATAGTTATTCCAAGGCTACTAAACTAATCGGTCTTTCGAGATTTGATATTTCTTATGATAATGAAAATGTTATGTAATAATGCACCGACTCTAGGTAACTGGGGTCAGGGAATTACAGTTGGTATCAAAGGAAGTTTAGTACAATCCTTGGAAGCTAGATTTAGATAAACTCTGATTAGACCACATTGACCTAAGATAGACTTTGAGGATTAGTATTGAAGAATTTCCTAGAATTTTGGTATTGTAGATATTTTGTGAGTCTTCCGAGAAATAAATCCCTCTCTAGATATGAGAAGGTAGAGGTGGATCTATCACATATGTACATAGGGGTAAAACCAGAAAACACCGCTTTGAGCTAGACTCGAATGGGAACTGGTGCACGACAACCGTCCTTGTTGCACTCTTGGTTACGACACTCCCAGGGGATATGCTTAGGATAATTCTCATTTTCTTTACAAACCATTATAAATGGTTTATGAGTATATACTTCCTCAAAGAAAACATTTTTATGATTATGGATTATATCCATAAATAGTTCAATTTATGTTAAGTGTTTTACAAGTATGGAATTATGTATTTTGATTCATCAACTGATCTAGTTTATTCCATTGTTTAGAAATGGAACCTAGTGGAAGGAATTTAAACCGTATCAATTCACACACTCCATGTAGGTATTTCCCTCCTGATCAAGATAATTATTATGGAGCTGGTAATGCAACTGGTGCTGATCAGCTAATCACCATATTGGGACATCTCACTCTGGTTAAGAATAATAACCTTACCCATATGGAGCAACCTGATCTACAGCGTGGAGGATCAATGTTAGACCGCTTCCTGAGGAAACAACCACCAAAATTATATGGGAATAAAAATACCTTAGTAGCTGAGCAATGGATAAGTTCCCTAGAGAAAATATTTCAGGCTTTTGGGAGTAGTGAAAGGAAAAAAGTTATCATGGCAGTTTATCGCCACACTGGAGACGCTGATCAATGGTGGTCAATGATTCAAAACACAAAGGAAGATGATGAAGTATCAAATATGGAATGGAGGGAGTTCAAAGAGATTTTCTTAGAAAAATACTTTCCTCGTGACCATCGAGCAGACATGGAATGAAATTTTCTGAGTCTGAGGAAAAAAGAGGATGAGAATGTCGCAAAGTATGAGGCTAACTTTACAAGGTTAGAAAGGTATGCTGGAGATTATACACGTAACCCAAGAAGTAAGATTGATTGTTTCTTTTATGGGTTAAAAACATTTCTTCATCAAGCATTAGTCTCCCAATCCTTCTCGTCGTACGAAGATATTGTCTTATGTGCTATCAAGACAGAAAAAGAATTCTGTGAGTCTTACAACTTTAAAGAAAAGCCAGAGAAGAAGAGATCTGCTGATCAATCTAGGAATGAAAATAATGGGATGAAGGGAAAAGTTGAATATCCATATTGTAGTAAATGTGGGAAGAAACACCCCGGTACTTTCTTGAAGGGAATGGGTGTCTGTTATAAGTGTGGTGAAAAATGCCACCAAGCTCGTGATTGCAAGGGGAATAAAGAAGCTACCGATGTTCAGTTATATAATTGTAGGGATATGGGACATTATGCAAATGAATGTCCTAAGCTTCAGGGGAACAAACCTCAGAAAAGGCCAAGGGATCAAGGCCAAGCTTATGCTATTACTACTACTGAGGTAGAAGCTCTGAAAGATGTGGTGGCAGGTAATTTAATGGTTTCCTCATGTTTAGTAAATGCTTTATTTGATTCTGGATCATCACATTGCTTCATATCATCCCAGTTTGCTAGGAAAATTAGATATTTACAATTTGATTTAACGAGGGAGTTTTTAGTCAAAACCCCTAAGGGAAGTATCATTGCTATAAAATTATGTGGATCTGTTCCCATTAGGGCATATAAATGTTCTTTATCTGCTGATCTCATCGTCATACCCATGATTGAATCTGATATAATCCTTGATATGGATTGGATTTCGGACCATGATGTGAAAATTCACTGTAATAAGAAGGAGGCTATGATTTTTGTTGATGATGATAAGGAACACCTTATCTTTAGAGCATAATCATCACCACCTAATTCTTATCTAGATCCACCCCCAGTAGTTCAAATAAATTCAATTATTGGGGAAGAAGAGAGTGAATTAACTGTGGGTGAGGAAAGGAATGTTCAAATAGAGGATGTACCTATTTTGAGAGAATATGTTGATGTGTTTCCATAAGATTTACCTGGACATCCTACAGAACGAGAAGTTGAGTTTTCCATTGATTTAATTCCTTGTTCAAGGCCCATATCGAAGACCCCTTATAGAATGTCCACTGTGGAATTAGTTGAACTAAATAAACAACTAGAGTAATTGAGTACCAAGGGATTTATTCACCCTAGTGTTTCTCCATAGGGAGCCCTTGCCCTTTTTTAAGAAGAAAGATGGATCTATGAGGTTATGTATCGACTATAGGGAAATCGATGCTATTACAATAAAGAATGAGTATCCCCTTCCTTGCATTGAGGATTTATTTGACCAACTTCATGGAGCTCAATACTTTTCAAAGATTTACCTTCAATCTGGATACCATTTGTTGTGTGTAAAGAAGGAAGACATTCTGAAGACAACATTTCGAACCAGGTACGAGCATTACGAGTTTACAGTATTTCCTTTTGGGATGACTGATGCACCCTCTGTATTCATGGACCTAATAAACAGAGTTTTCAAGGAATATCTCGATGATTTCATGGTGGTATTTATTGATGATATCTTGGTATACTCCAAAAGATACGAAGATCATGAAAATCACTTGCGCATTATCCTGAAGACTCTTAGAAGACATGAATTATATGGGATGTTTAGAAAGTGTGAATTCTGGATTCAGGAGATTTCTTTTCTTGGCCATATTGTCTCTAAAGATGGATACTCTATTGATCCTTCTAAGATAAGAGCAATCCAAGAATGGCCATCACCAACAAGTATAACCGATGTACGGTGTTTTATTTGTTTAGCAGGTTATTATCAATGTTTCATCCAGAAGTTTTCCTGATTGGCTAACCCATCAACGAAGCTCACACGTAAAGGGGTTAAATTTTTTTGGACAAAAGAGTGTGAAGAATGTTTCGAATAACTGAAGAAAATATTAGTCAATGATCTTATATTAAATCTAACGTTGGGGAATGATGGGTTCGTTATTTATAGTGATGCATCGAAGAAAGGACTTGGTTGTGTCCTTATTCAGAATGATGAAGTTATTGCCTATGCGTAACGACAACTAAAAATTCACGAGAGAAATTATCCTACTCATGATCTTGAGTTAGCTGCTGTAATATTTGCTCTGAAGATATGGAAAAACTATCTCTATGGTGAAAAATGTGAGATTTATACTGATCACAAGAGTTTGAAGTAAATTTTATCACAGAAAGAACTCAACATGAGGCAAAGGAGATGGCTTGAACTACTCAAGGATTATGATTGTATGATACACTACCACTCGGGGAAGTCAAATAAGATGGCAGATGCTTTGAGCAGAAAGGATCATAGAGTATTGAACAATATGAGAGTTAAGGATCCTATATATATGGACCTTGTAAAGATGGATATGGGAATCACTATGGAAGGTGAAACCTCAATAATTTTTCAAATGGTTGCAGAATCATATTTACTTGAAAGGATAAAGAGTTTTTAGGCCAATGATGAAGAGTTTAAAAAGAGAATTAAAGCTGTGAATAATGGGAGATTGAGTGACTTTGTGTATGAAGATGGAATTTTGAAATTTGGGAGGAGACTTTGTGTTCTTGATATACATGATCTAAAAAGAGAATTATTGGACGATGCTCATAGTTCCAATTTCTCTATACACTCTGGGAGAACCAAAATGTATATATATTTGAAGGAACATTTTTGGTGGGACAACATGAAGAGAGTGATTGAGGATTTTTTGTCAAGATGTATGGTTTTTAAACAAGTGAAAGCTGGAAGGCAACAGCCTGGAGGAGTCATGCAACCTCTTCCCATACCTGAGTGGAAATGGGATAATATTACAATGGACTTTATCATGGGACTACCAAAGACTCCTAGAAAGAATGATGCAATATGGGTCATTGTTGATCATCTTACCATGTCAGCACATTTTCTTGCTATAAGGGATGATTTACCACTCGAACGCCTAACAAGACTATATATTAATGATTTTGTGAGACTTCATGGAGTACCCCTATCGATTGTTTCTGATTGTGATCCCCATTTTACTTCAAGATTCTGGAAGAGTCTTCAGAAGGCCTTGGATACTGAACTTCGTTTGAGCACTGCCTACCACCCTCAAACAGATGGACAATTAGAATGGACTATTCAAACCTTAGAAGACATGTTGATATCTTGCTCACTTGACTTTCAGGGTATGTGGCATCAATATTTAACTATGGTAGAATTTTACTATAACAATAGCTTCAATTACAGTATTCAGAGGGCACCATATGAAGCGTAATACAGAAAGAGATTTCACACACCAACCTATTGGGATGACGTTGGTGAAAGAAAACTTGTAGGCCCTGAACTAGTGGAGGAAACGACATAGAAGGTGAAGGTAATCCAAGACCACATCAAATCATCTCAAAGTAGGCAGGAGAGATATGCTGACAACCGAAGGAAGGATTTGGAATTTCATGTAAGAGATCATGATTTATTGAAGGTATCTCTATGGAAGGGAGTTATACGTTTCAGTAAGAAAGGTAAACTGAGTCCCAGGTATATAAGACCATTCGAAATTCTAGAACGAATTGGGGCTGTGGCTTACCGTTTGGAAATGCCTCCAAATATCTCCAAAGGTAACGATGTGTTCCACGTATCACTGTTGATAAAATACATGCCTGACCCAACCCATGTAATTATGAGGAATTAGAACTGGAACCCGATCTGTCTTATTGTGAAGAGCCCATCAGGATTCTTGATATGAGAGAACAAGTGATGAGAAACCGAACGACTCGTCTGGTAAAAGTTCTATGGAGAAACCATAAGATGGAAGAGGAAACGTGGGAACCTGATGATCATATGATGAAGAACCACCAGAGGCTTTTCATGCGGTATTATTCTAGAAATTTCGAGGAAGAAATTATTCGAAGGAGGGGAGAATGTAACACCCCAATCTTCTATGGTATGCTTCCCTTTGAATAATACAGTAGCGTGTGTTGTATGAAACTTTGAGTTCTAACACACACCACAACCAATAAAACTAGCCATTATGAATATTAATACCCACTTTTTTAAATTTTATAAATTTTATCTTATAAAATGGACTTTATTTTTGGATTCGAAATATCTAAATTATCTTAGGGTGAATTTTTGGAATTTTTCTGAAAACATTCAATTTTTGATGAATAGTGAAAAAACACTGAGTTATTGTTTAAAACCGAATTTTTATTTAAATAATTATTTATTTTATTTAAATTTAATTAAGGTAAAAATAGATATATGATACCTATATAAGTTCAATGTAATTCATTGGAGTTAGTTTATAATAACTTTAGATATATAAAAATTTTATTGAACTTTTACCGACTTTTACCCACCTCCTAGGAGAATTTTGAAATTCACATAAAACTTAATTTTACCGCTTCTATGAGTGGAATTTTGAAAATCCGAGAGACACAGTTAATATTAAGGAGTAAAATGTGGTTCAATAAGATGAAAATAATTTTTGGTGAATAGTAACTTTTTACTTGTATTTATCACGGTTAAAAGTAAATAGGGTAATTAAGGGTAAAAATGATATTAATATTACCCTAACACATCTCCTAATTCTATTGGACAAGTGTATCTCGACCAAAAACAACCTCAGGAATAAAATATTATCATTATGTCCACTTGGATTAGATTAGGACATTTATTATTATTTAATTCAAAGAAGAATTAAAAGAGTTAAAATCAAAGTTTAATTACTAATTTTTTTTAATATAGGGTTATACATAAGATAAATTCGATTGTAAATATTCATTAGAAATATAAAAAGATTTATTACATGATGGTATTTTATTTATAATTTTTAGATATTATATAATTTAATTTATTTATGACACAATGGTGATTCAGTAATTAACTAATTAGTGAAATATTAAAATAATTGATATTATAAATACCCAAATAAATATAATTTGATACTTTTAATCATTCAACGAATTTTATAGATTAACATGACATGTTAGTATTGATTTAATTATGTTTGTGTGAAGTAATCATGCTTTTATGATTTTCACAAAAATCCAATACCAAATAGTGTCAAAATAGACATAAAAGAGTTTTTAAAACAAATATTATATTATTAATTGATATTAAATTCCTAAAAATATAAGGATCAGACAAAGTAATTATGTCATGATAGGTGTATCATTAATGGACCACTTGGGGGTTGGTTGGATGTATATAGTATGTTTATTAACTATATAATATAAAAATACAAAGTGACATGGTAAATTTTAAACTAATTAACTAAGAGTTAAAACTAAAAGATAAGGTTAATATAATAACCCAAACCTGTCTAAAATCTATTGGTTGAAATGATTTCTACCCATCCCCACCTTATACTTTTAATAATCCACTTTGGAGCCTTCAAAAACCAAATATAAATTTATTATAAATTAATACTTTAAGTTTTTGATAAAGAGATCCTCCCCCCCTTATAAAAGGACACCACTTCTAACTAATTCTTCACACCTTCAAAGCCTTTTGGGTCAGAAAACCCCTGAAAAAGTATTCTCTCCACTTCCCTCACTTAAACCTAGAGGCCTTAGTTTGATCATAAAGCCAACCTAAGGATCCATTTTGATCAAATCAAAAGGAAGAACCCGAAGAAGAGTTAATGTTTTCACCACCCTCTTTCAAGTTCCTTTCTTCTTCAACTTCTTCTTTCTTTGTTATTTCAATTCTAAAATAATAACTCTAATATCTTATATATACTGTGATGTTATTATAAATATGGTACAACCATATTCAGTATTCTATCCATCTTTTGAATGACATGTCACCATACGTGTGTACGTACGGCTTACCGTCTCCACGTCATGGTGTAATTGTTATTCAATACATTATTATTTGGATGGGTATAATAATGATGTGAAATTAATGTAAATAATAAATATATCATGATAATGATTCTTTATATATGATATAACATCCAATTATATATTATTTCAATATCAAAATAATGATATTGTCGCTCGTGCGTACGTACAGACTACCGTGTCCACGAACGCGATGAGATTCATTCCCCATCGTATCTATTCAATTATAATTATCATTTGATGATTAAAAATAATGTTTAAGGATTTGATATAATTTTGTTTATGAATAAGATACAAACAATCCATAACAAACACTTCCTACATAACAAAACATATAAAAGAAAACCAGTAAGTTAACACCCAAAATGATGATAATACTAAGATATTATTAACAAATAAATGTTAAAAGATCATTTATGATATCATATTAATATTTATGATTATTGTATAATTTAATAAAAATTATTTCACCATTATACATGAGGTTAACCTACCCTCAACCAAGAAAAATTACAAGGTAAGGGTCTATTTCACAGTCTCTTCATTATCCGAGGTTGTTTATACGTAATTATCTACTAGGACCTCTTTATCATCAACATCCATGTTTCTTAAAAATGTATTTCAAAACATTATTACTATTTTATAGACTATGGGTTGAAGTAATTTATACCGTTGTTGAATTTTTATAAGATGCTTATAAAGGAATCTTTCTGTCACTTTCCAAACAAGGTCCTTTTTAACCTTTTCGACAGAATTAAGGTAAGAATGTTTTTTTAACTTATACAACGGGTGCAACTATTTTCCACCGTTGTAAAATCTTCGAAGCTTCCCTTACAAGATTATATAGATATTTTCAAAGTAAATGTTTTATTTTATAATCATGTGACTTTTAAATGATATCAAAAAAGAGATATTTCTCTCAAATAGTTTTGATTTCATCTATGTCAAAATCCTTTGATGGATTTTAAGCTTATTTGAAGTTTATTTATTATGATACAAAACTTCCATATTGTATTGAAGGTTTTGTGATATGTTTGACTGTGGATATGTTATTTTTATACCATTCGTGGTTTATGGAGAAAGTATTTACATTTCGTATGCTAGTTTTAATACGAATGTTTATGTTATGTTTGAACCTGTTCATATGAGGAATGCATTGGACTTAATAAGTGACGGGTGGAGCCCACTATAAATCCTTGATTCATCGGTAGGTCTCATGTGACAAACTAGTGTCTTGGAACAAGGCCTTGAAAAAATCTTATTTTTAGTCTTGGCACAAGGCCTTGACTATGTGGTTATGATAGTCTGGCATTATGCATTCCATCATTATGAAAGTGGTTTTTGATATTGCATGTGATTATTCGACTAGTAGAATATACATGTGAATAAGTAAATGGAATTATTTAATTTTATATTTTCCATATTATGCTGATGTTTAAGTTTAAATGGCTTTTGTTTTAGTTATACATTTCCTTAAATGTTTATGCTTATTTATGAAAGTTTCCACTATATTGTTATCCTTACTGGGCATTTGAGCTCACCCCTTTCAATGTTTTATTTTTCCCAGGATGTGAAGAAGTATTTTAGGAATGACCTTCATGGATAGTATAAGGTGATATGAGTGTGGAGACAAGGTGTTGTTGTATTTTTCACTTTATGATGTAATTTAAACTTTATGAATGTATCTAGTTATTCCAAGGATACTAAACTAATCGGTCTTTCGAGATTTTATCTTTCTTTTGATTATGCCACTGTTATGTAATAATGCACTGACTCTGGGTTAATGGGGTCAGGGCGTTACATAAAGGTGTTATAATAGGCCCCGACTATCACTTACTATGTCCAACACATTGTCTATATGAATAAATAATACAACTGAATCAATATGCCTTAATAATCAATAATTGTCTATATTGGAAGAACAATCATACAAAATGTCAAGAATTTCCACTAGTTAAAAAGATTATAATGCATTTGAAGAAATATGGTGGATGATATAATTATATAATTTCCTCAACATAAATTTCAACAAATGATTTTGACATATTTTAAAATACTATAAAAAAGTTCATAGTAAAATGTCTTGGGTAAAATACCCTTTATACCTTGAAAATAACTATTTAAAATCTAAAAACTATATAGGAAATACAGAAATAATTTTCATTAAAACAAAACATGTGAACTTGTAAATGATATTTCAAATAATTGGGGAATCATGTGGCAGGAAATTCCATTCAATCTTTATAATTTAAAAAAACAATCATCTCACACTTTTGTAAGAAATGTCAAAAAGTACCTCATTCGAAAAATGTCACGAAGATTCATTTTAATTTATTTTCTATATAGTAAAACAAGGGTAAAAATGAATTTAAAAAATAATTGGGTGATAATAAACCCATTTTTTAATTTTTTATAAAACATGGACATGAAAAATAAATTTTCATTATGTAAGATTTAGAAATAAACCATCATGAATAATGACGAGATTGTGAAATAAAGACATACCACTTGGGTTTATTTTGAATCATAATCTACATAAAAGAAATAAAATAAAATGAAAATTAAAATAACAGGAAAACAACAATTTTTAGGTTATAATAGATCAATGTGGAATTATATACACCACACAAAAGAATTAAGTGTTTAATATGGAATATGTATCACAAGAGTAAAATTTAGAGGGGAAAAACCTTGCCTATGGCCCAGATTCATTCGTATCTGTTCGAACATCATGTATAGAAAATATAGATTTATTATAAATTTATTTAAAAACCATAGTAATATATTTATCATACCATATATTAGGTACTCATATTCTTTTTTAACCCATTTACTAAAATTTCATTATTCAAATCACTCTTTCAGGTGACAAATACTATGTTTTTCATGTATTTTTTGATTTGGTAGTTTCAATCCTTGTATATTTATCATGGTGACATTATATCCATAATTTTAATCATGATATAAATATTATATATATATATAAATATTATATTTATTTATATTAATACATTATTGTTATAGATATAAAAATGAACTGCACCATTTATGGAAACGATATTCTGTATGTACACATGAACACTATTTCCATTTTTCAATGGATGAAACAAAATAAACATAAATAATAAATAAAATTTATAGAATCATTAATATTTTTATAAATAATACATATTAATAAAATTGATCCCCATTATGATATAATTAAAAAATAAATGAAAAGTGAATCACATTGCTTCATGTATGCGGTAGTTCATACATACACACGAGTGACATTATCATTTCCCAATAGTTTGAAAGTTAATAAGGTAGATATGATATTATCATTTTATAATTATAAATATTTAATAAATATAATATTAAATATTAAAACCATCATAATTACCACACATAAAAAATGTTGATAAAAAGTGTATTGTATCACAATGTGGAGACAGTAAGTCGTACGTATACACAAGTGATACTGTCACTTCCCTTCTAATGGGAAAGAGTGTGGATAATGGTGGTTTCATAATCATTAAAAAAATTCAGTATGTTAAGGATAATTATTTTACCATTTTATGATTAATACCATATATTTATAATATGTATAAGAATAAATAAATTGAAAGAAGCTAGGTATGATGATTATTTCTTCTTCAGGATACCTCCAATATATACTTCCTTAAGAAGCCTAAGGTTGTTCTTTTGAGGATACCATTAACTATATTCTATGGATAAAGAATTATAGTAGAGTAATGTGTACGATTTTTTCTAGATATATGACTCAATATAGTTTAATAAAGTGAGGGAGATTGTGCCCTTTTATAATTATGGTGAGGGGAACTTTTGGAATTTCATAGAAAATTAAAATATAATAAGACTATTTAAAATCCGAATTCTTAAAAATTGTCATGAATTATAAGAAAAAATGGATATGATTAAAATAAAATAATCCAATGAAATTTATAAAGTTTTTATATTATTTTAATCCACATCATTTTCATTAACCCTTGGTTAACCTATTTTAGCCGTAACCACCGTAACATCTTTTTCACTATTAAAGGTTTATAATTTTTATATAAGTTATATACTGACCCATAAAGGTAAAAGGGTTTAATTTCTGGATGATAAATTATTCTAAATTTCAAAATTCAACAATTTAAAAATTTCTAAATTTTTTAATAAAATATTACTAGGATAAAATATCATTATTGTAAATTTTGACACTATTCATTTACTTTGACTTAAGATACATCACGAAAAATGTATATTTTGAATATAATTTTTTTAAAAATCACTAATTTGTCTCATATATATATAACATTCTTGGGAAACAATATTAAATTCAAATTATATCAATTTTAATATTTTTAAAACCATTTATTTTATTGTTGTGTTAATTAAATAAAAATATTACTAGCATTGCATAAAAATTTATGGTAATTATATAATTTATAAAAAATTGAAATATATTTATATCATGAAAATATTATCATTAATATAAATAAATATATAGGTTCATTCATATATTTATTTTTCCCCATGTGGACACATAAGGGATATTAAATACAAAGAGGGTGAAATTTTGTAACCTTCTTTGATTTAAATAATTTATAAGTAATTTCCATGGACAAGTGTCCATTAAATAACTCTGTTTTTAGGATAATTTTTTCAAGGTATAATTACCTACATAAAATAATAATTATGATGATAAATTGTTTCTTTATCACTTATTTTAACCTAGATTAACTTGATTTACCCATTATTGAAGTGATAAATTTTACTGCAGTTACTTTTCATAATGCCTAAAAATGAAAGAGAACTATTTAGTAAATTTGAGACTCCTGATTAAAAATATGGAATCTATATTATCATACCAAATATATATAATTTGAATATATATATTTTAAAATATTTTTTTACAACATAATGAAAAGTTATTTTTATAAAAATACAGTTTTTTAAAAAATTCATTTGTTGTATAAAAAAGGTTTTTATACCAAGTTGAATTATAAAATTGATTAAAATAATTATAAATAGATTATTAATAATATAATATAAATAATTTTACTTTAAAACCATTTTAATATAAAATGTAACTCTGAAAATTCTTAAAACAAAAATACATTTTCCATTAAAAATCATTATTGTTTTACTATTCATAGGAAAAAAATATTTTATAACAAATCTCAAAATATCAACCAAAGATAGTTTTGATATTATGATTTAAAAAATTATATTATTATTTTTAAAAATATATTTTATATAATTTCTAGAAATTATATAGCATTTTCTTATAAAAATCAATAATAATCATTTTTGTGGAAAACGTATTTCTGAAACATAAAATATCATTACTGAAAATTGAGTACTTAGTTTAGAAGCATTAATAAAAGAATTTTATTGATTAGTTACTATGTATATATTTTATAATCTTTATAATACCATTCATACTTTGCAATTGAGTGACTATGTTATGATGATCATATTTAAGTAATAATATTTTTGGGTCCATTTAAGCTTAGTGTTTCATGTTTTATATGATCTCAAATAAAGTTTTCTTTTGAAATACCATGGTGTTAATATAAAGACACTCTATTTGTTTAATTTTTCTCTTATTCATTTTAAAAATTTGGAAAAGACTTCTGTTCTGAAGATCATTCTATTCTTTCATTCTCAAATACCATTTTTTCTGGTGATTCTATAGCCTGAAATAGGTTTCCCATTATTTGTAATAATTATTTCACAACCTTTTCATATTTATTTCCTTTATAAAAGAATCCATAATTCCACAAAATAACCTCATATCCTTCATTAAAGAGTTGAGAAACACTCAATATGTTTTTTAGTGCATGAATATAAATGGGGTTATTAGATACTAATATTTCTATTTCAATTATAGTAGTACCACCCCATTTTATCTTAGGTGATCCATAATTTAAAAATATAATTGATACTTACTTAATAAATTCTTCATCCTTAAATATATGGAAATCTCATATCATATGTGAATAGAACCCACTACCCAATATCCATGAACACTAATTTTGTTGATTCATTAAGTGAATCTTCTTTAATAATATCATTTTAATTACCGTTATCATGAAACTTATTTCTTTATTGGGATGGTATCACGGTGATACATCCTTTATAATTGTTGAATAGTTGAGAATATCTCTCATGAGCATCTTCCAAAGGATGAATTCTATTCTCAGTCTTTAATTATGTTTTTAGGTTGTTTCTAGATTTTTATTCGTTGAGTGGGATGACTCCCACTCAGGTCTTATAGAATCATAATGATTATAGTAATTAGATCAAAACATCTTCACCATATGCCTAAACCCACCACAATACAAGTTTTGGATATATAAAACATATTTACCTTTAAAAAAATTGTTTCTAGAACCATGTCTCATACTTCCATCCATATTTTGACCATAAATATTGGTTCATTTTTAAATACCAAAATTTTGATATACTTATATCTTTTTCCAATGAAAATTAGACATCATTACTTAATTTTTAGAGTTTTTAGTAGTATCCGTTTTTGAATCAGTGTTTATATTTTCAAATTTTTTAGATTTATGAGGCTCATTTTATTTATCCACAAACATGGTTCTTTTGACTTTCTTCTTATTATCTTACACTTTACCAACCTTTTAAACCTTAAAATAACCATGGGAAGAATATTCTTATTGATCCTATAATAATTAAATATTCTTTGATCACCCTAAAAGTTATTGTATAAAGGATCTAAAAATTAGTTTGGATAGGTTAAAGTATTCTTCAACTTTGAATAGTTTGAGTTGAATAAGACAAATAACCTTCTTTAAATCTTTAACATTTTATTCCATCATGATATACATGGTATTCTCATCATAAATAATTCTTTTTATCATTAGTCCTCTTCAACAACATAGATCTATAATTTTATAGACCAATTTTATATTGTTAGTAGATTGATAATCTTTCTTCAACTTCCAATTCCCCTTTTCAACATTTAATATTCTGGAGAGACATTATCTTTGTTATATCTTCAATATGAACTCAATTTTATTTTACACATATTTATATGAAAAGTTGTGACTTCTATGACCTGTGAAATATTTATCATTAACTTTATCAATGTGGTGATTTTCACTGACATAGTTATTAGTGTCATTATATTCTTCCTTATCACTACTTTCACCATCCTAAAACTTAGATTAAATAGTCCACCTTTTTTTCATTTCAGAAATTATTACCCTTTCTTATAGAATAGAATTTTGACCTAGATAAATTTTTATTTGGGGTCCTTCTAGATCTTTAATCTTCCTCATCAATGACTTTATATTATTTTAGTTTTATAAAGTTTATTTCAAAATGTCCAATAACCCCAAATTAAATCATTTATTTTTTAACATCCCTTTAAACTCTCCCATTCATCTTCACACCTGTCTAGAATTGAGAGATATAATTTTCTAAAACATCATATCCAAATAAGAATCTAAATTTTATGAGTTATCATCATAATATTAACAAACAAATTTCTCATATATCTAATATTTTGATGTTTTAATGGAAATTTAATTTTCAAAATTTCCCTTTTTCTTGATAGTATCATTATTCCTAGTTCAGTAATATACTAAAATATTACTAAAATCATCAATATAAAAATCACTAGATCATTTTATTCTGAGTTAGAGACTATATCATCGAAATTATATTGAAAGATATATAAAATATTTTCTCCAACATCATAATCTTCTTAATTCTCACCATACCCTCAGATTATACTCACAAATTCATTCAGGATTATGAATAATCTATCAATAGACTCATCATCATATATCAAAAATATTTTGATACATAAGTATCTAATTCTATAATTTAGATTTATTCACTTTAGTATATCTTTCTTAGATATTCTAATGTTAATCCTTTCTATCTTTTTTTTTGTTTTGAGTCCTTTAACTTTTAGAAATTCACTCTCTAAATTAGAAGATAAAATAAAATTCTTTGTATAACACTATTTTTTTAAATTTTTCTTATCCACTATTTCCATGGCATAAAATTCATCACAGGGATCAAATCCATCAATAGTTTCTTACAAGAAATCAAAACATATATAAAAGTGATAAGAAAACATCTCATACTTCCAAATATTAAAACCCTTCCCATCAAACATGGTCATGCACATACTATTCATTGAATTTATAGTATTTATTAATGATAATAAAAATCCATGATTCTTTTAGTATAATAAAGAATTTACAATGAAAAACTTTAAAAAAAATAAAAAATGAATGTAACCTTGTCAAATACCAGTTTTAGAGTCATAGGATTCGTGAAATCACTATGGGGGGGGGGGTAATTAAGTGACTTATCAATTTTATATTTTCCACTTAAAACATTCTTAATTTTTTTCTAGAGTGAATTTATTTTCTATATTACCATGAACAAGTAGACACCAACAAGACACAAGATAGTTACAAGGTAAACTGCTTAATGTGAGTAGCTAATCCATGACATGATCTATTAAAATACATGATCACACTATCCACTAGAAACACTCTATGAACAACCTTAAGTATGGTAAATCCTTATACCTAACTATAAAAGTCTCTTGACCCTTTTTGTTCTTTCTATATTTTTAGTGCATCCCAAACTATTGAAATGATAAAAATGGGTAAAAAACTAATGTTTATTCTAATAATGAATGGTATCAATTTGTTCATGTGATAAGATATTAATTTTTTTCCTAATCTTAAGTAAAAAGAACACTTATGATCAAATAACGTGAAAAAACCTACATACAAAATTCATTATGTAAAACTTCATCATGAAAAATTTATTTATAATATGTTTATAAAATGAATTAATTCTTATTCCTCTATCTATACAATGAAACTCATTGAAAAATCATATGATATCATTATCACTACACACAAACCAACATCTTTATCTAACTTTGGACCAACATGTGTCTTGGAAGCCCACTAGAGAACCTTTTCAGCATACCCCATAGTCTTAGGAATATGAACATTGATAATTTTATCACACATTAACCAAATCATAGTCACATTCTGCCTACACAAGTTTAGATACAAATTTAGCATTACATATTCATAAATTGGGATATACATATATAGAGACACGACATGTTTTGTCACATCTTCAAAAAGTTTTTTTTTATAAATTGGATTGTATGACATTCAATAAATCAACACCATGGATTATGAAATTCAGGGAACCCTTTATAAAACATTCTTAATTTCTTATCCTTTAGAGTATATTAAAGTATAGGCTCCCTAATCATGACCATATTTGGTAGACTGGACAACAAATGGTGTTAGTCTCTATCATATGTTTCAAGGATGAAGAGGATGCCAACCATCTTTTATTTAATTGACGTTTTGTGCAGCAGCTATGGGTATAAATTTTCTATCTATTTGGAATGAATTTTAACATTAAACTATAGGTTCATGATTTCATAGATCTTCTCAGCAATGCATGTCAAAGTGTCTAGATGCGGCACTATTTTCTTATATCCACTACATCCATGTTTTCAGATGTTTAGATTGCAAGGAATACCATGACCTTTGATGATCAACAACCATACATCTATGTGGGAAAGGTGGCGATTTATATAGAGGTGTAAGATGCATAATTTCTACAATCCATAAGAATGTCAAACAACCTTGGAGACCGTGACACCCTTCAGTGGTTGGGTGTTGTAGGAAGGCTGAGAAAACATGAAGTTATTAAATTTATAAGATGTATCCCAACTATCATTTCATGGATCAAGGTTAACATTAATGGCGCCAACTATGAAATTCTAGGACCCTCGGGTTATGGTGGTGTTTTCCGCACTTACTACATATTTTTCAAGGGACAATTTTATCATTACATTGGAATTGGTGTGGCCTATGAAGTAGAATTATGGGCTATTGTGCATGCTATACGGTACACCATTCAATATAAGTGGAACTTATTATATATTGAATATTATTCTGAAGCTACTATTAATGCTTTGAAAAAAAATAAAGGAAAATGTGCCTTAGAAAATTCTTACCAATTTGATTGACTATCTTAGTAATATTGATAAACTCAATTTTGTTATCTCACATGCTTATCAAGAAGAAAATAAAGTATTGGATGCCTTATTGAAGAAGGAGGTCTTTGATATGGGTATGATTTGGTCATTTAGATCCCCATATTTTTGTATTCCCATGGTGGATGTAGACATGTGTGGTAGTCTACATTCCTGACTTTGTAATAACCCCTTGTAACACTTGTCTTTCATTGTTCTTTTTATATATAATATTTTCTCATAGCTGGATGACCGGGCCCTAAAACTTTTGGCATTATGGATTATATCATTTTAATTCTCGGAACTATAATAAGAAAGTTATATATATATATATATATATATATTCAAATTTGAATTCTCTTAAAGGCTCGGATATGGGATCCCACTAATTTTATTATTAAATACATATAACTAAATGATTAAACCTTATGTAATAACTATGACTTAATATTAACATTATTACTCTTCCAATTATCAAAACTATATGTCCTATCAGATACATGAATTTTAATTTATTTATTAACGAATTATATTTATAGTCACCTATAAATATGATGTTTTTATCGTTCATAACACAGACCTCAGGGATTAGTCTTCCTTATTCAATATTTTCATTTCTCCTCTTCTAGTGAAATTTATCTACATGCATTAAATAACATATATAAATATAAATTAATTCCGTCAGGAACAATTGTCATAGAATTTTTATTTGTGTTGGAAAAAACCCTGAAATTATCTTCTTCATATTATATCACAATTTATTATTGAATTACAAAAATAATTGTCATGATAATTGTTTTCATTAAATAATAACACACTTGGAATATTAGTAATTGACACATTCTTCAAAATATATAAATTATTGAATTTTTTTGTCTTTCATTGATCTTCCCCTAAAATAAAGAAAGACTAGAACTCAACAATTCAAAGATTATATATCACAAAATTAGTGATTTTTAATCATTCCAATGTGGAATAAACATAATCTATCACACACTAACCTAACACTTATATATTAGTTTATTTATTTTTGGTATTACCTATATTCCAGGGCTTTCCCAAGTTTTTTTAAGATAAATGTTGTTTTTTGGGAGAATAGAAGTATGCACATGGTTGGGTAACAGTTAAGAGATGCTTTGAGCTAACATAGTGATAACCATACAGACTAGACAGTGGCATTGTCCATTGAATATGGCTTGGAACATAGGTGTGTAACTCTCCCCAGTAGTCTGTGTGGTCACTTCCTCTTAGGTTATAGGCAATTGCGCTATTAATGCACTGTCTGACATACTGTGTAGACAAAACATTCGATCATCCCATGTTTTATATAAAATAAAATAAAATAATATGAAATTTATAATAATAATAATAATAATAATTATTATTATTATATTTTCTTAAAACACTCTAATGGGTCTCCCTCATTATCTCTCCATGCACGACCCAAACCCCCTCCCCTCTGCACAACCAAACCTTCTTTCCCCTATACCTCATGTTCCATGACCTCCCCTCATTCCAAAATTTGTGGCCATTTTCTCTTTGATATTGGGTGAGATCAAATCTGGTAAGATTAACATCCACTCATCTATTTTTCTTCCTATTTTATTTTTGGTTTCCTTTCCCTCCACTTTGGTTCGTGTGACCAAGCCTAACACTAACCTGATTTTGTGTATATTACATGTTTATTTTTGACATCTATGGTTCTTAGGTTCTATTAGGGATTATTTTTATGACCTTCATCAAATAAAATAGAGTTTCCATCAATTTAAGGTAATGTTTCTTCCTCTTTTGACCTTTGGTAGAATTTTATTTATTGTTTTTCTATTTTTTGATTTACTAGTATTATATAAATTAGTTCTTTTTTGAACACTGCTCATGAGAGTGACCTACACACAAAAGCATGGGTAAGGTATGTGTATATATATATACAACCACAATGTTGATATTTCCTCATTGAAAAGGGAATATCTAAAATTCAACTAGGGGTATTCATATACATTTTCATAAATTCACATGAATGTAAGTGTAAAATAGTAGATTCAGATTGCCTTTGTCAAAATAAGTGTGTTTTAAAGTAGGTTACCTATGCCTAACCCTTTAATTTTAATTAAAATATTGATTAATTGTTTTTAAAGTGTGTTTTAATTATTATATAATGTGTATATTCTTTGAAAATGTGTTTTATTTTTTAGAATTGGCCTTCCACTTGTTTTCTATGATTTCATTTATCTTCCAACATGACTTTCCCTTATATGTGACTATTTAAAATATTAACTTTAAATGTGAAGTATCATAAATTTTTAAATGATTTTTAACATATGAAGTGTGGTTTTGGAACACAAAAGATATGAAAAAATGTGTTCTCTAAAATTGAATTGTTCATTTAAAGTGTTAATTCTTAGTGGGAATATGGAAATATTTTATGAAAATGGAAAACCCCTCTTAAGGAATGAACACTTTGATTTGGAAATGTTGTGTGTGTGATAAATGTGTGATTTATATTATGTTCTTTGTGAAGAGGCTTGTTGTTATTTTTTTCATGACCTAAAAATGGGATACAATTATAGATGGGGTTTGGAGGTTAGAAGGATGTCAGAATTTTGTTTAAAGTAGGTGATATATATGATACAACTTGATGAAAATTTTCCTCAATTTTATTTTCATGGGAATCCTTTGGTATTTAGGTGGGATTATTATGTACACTTTTTGAACTAGTTGAGATTATGCACTGGCTAGTGGCCCTATGTAGATAACCTGATTGGTTTTGGGATGTACCCCTCAGTCAAGCAAGTGATTATGTTGCCGAGTGTTAGGGCATTGTTGTGAATAACCAGTACCAGTAGAGATTTATCATGAGATAGTATTACAACATTATCTTATTCTGTATTGACCAGCACTAGATATCCCATGAAACCTATTTGAAAATATTTAACATTGAATTGTCTTATAGTATTTTTATAAAGTGACACCCTTATTTTTCATTTAATTTTAATTTTTTGGTCCAAAACTGGTTATATTTTAAAAGAACTTTTTGAAATGAATTTTAATGATTTTAATCATATTTTCAAATGCCGTGGAAAATGGTATTTTATAAAAATGGAAGTTTGTTCCTTGTTTTTGAAAATAATTGGAAAATATTGTCGTTATATGTCATATTTTGAAACTAGACCAACTTGGTTTTGTTTTTATAGTTAAGGGATATGGAATAGTTTATTTAAGAACACATACTTTGTATTAATACTCACGCTTATTGATCTATCTTTATTTTTAGATTCTGGTGTTGCTTCCAGCTTGGACTTGGTCAATGTGAAGCAATATTGGTTCAGTGGTTGGTGGTGAATCGCATGGTCACATGGAGTTATGTGTGGGTTTTTTTCTTTTTTTTTTCTTGTGTTTATTTTTATTGTTCAGTTTCTTTATTGTCTAAACTATTCCCACTTCAGTATATTTAATTCCAAATAGTAGTTTCAAGCCATGAAGGTTTGATAATTCCTCTCGGGCCCTATTGAGGGACGGATTGGGTGACCAGTTTGTGTTTGAATTAAGTTGGTTCATGATAAAGTTGTATTACAACATCTATTTGTTATTTGAGATGTATTTTATATTGGAGATAAAATCATCATTTCTCAAGAGGTTGGTCATGGGTTGATTCCTGATCACTACCATTCGTGTTGAGTCATGAGTCACCAGGGGTAGTTGGGGTTTGTGTCTTTATTTTTAGTTTTGGGTTATACTGTAAGCATTTTTTTAGTTCAATGAGATTGTGTGTGTTATGGGATAACATTAGAAGTGAGTTGGTGTGACACAGTGAGATTACATGCTGAATCAAACCATGTGGATCATGCCTACATGACTCAATATTCTTCCAGTGGTTAGTAAATGCTTAGATAATGGTATTCTAAACCATGTGGCCAAGGTATGCATGACCACGAGTTACCAAATCCAGTTATTTTGGTATGGGAGATTATTTGGTATGATTTTGGTTAGTGTGAGAGGATTTTTAAAGGAATATTATTTTTTTAAAGGATTTATAGAGTGAGAAAACGTTTTTAAAATGGAAAAGGCTTCTTTTCTAAAGGGATATTTGGTTTCAAAGGGGAAGTACAAAATTATTTATAATTTTGAAAGGGGGGAATTGAATTTGAAAAATGGTGAATTTGGAATTGGTGATTTTTCTTTAAAATGGTTTCTTAGATTGTTTTGTGATGTTGTGTTTTTATTTTGATTAAGACCTGATTTGGTTTTTTGAGGTGTTGGTTTATGAGCTTGGTTTTTTATTTATAATACTGAATGGTCAAGTTATATTTCAATGTGGATTTGGTTTTTTTTGCTTTATGTAGTTTATATTATGACACCCATAAAGACACATATGGATTCTCTTCCATCCATATGGCCTTCCCATACTCCTAGATGAGTAGTGGAACATAGATCTACTCAATCGATTCCTTTTGTATGTAGTTAAAAATGTATGTTAGAGTCTATGGTGTGTCTTAATGAATATAAGGGTTTCTTCAAGTTTTTCGTAAATCAAGATTCCATGAGAGTGTGAGTTATCTTGGGAATATCTGATGAACCGAGACTGGACTAGTGGAAGGTTATCATTCCCTCCACATTATGAGTTGAGATAACTCATGAAATATTCAATGCCACTTTTATCTTGTGGTTTATTCTTGAGGAATTGAAGGATAAGAAAGTGAAAAAGCTCATGGATACTTGAAAAGGTCAAATTAATATGAAGAGAAAGGATGACTATTTCAATGAATTGTTTTCCTTTTCTTTAGAGATTGTTTTGAGTGATCAATTGGATGTTCTTATTTTCATGTGGGGTCTTCGTCCAAGGTTCAAGGATCATGATATTTCTTGTAGGAAAGTATAATGGGCATCCCATGGAAATGATATTTTAGTTTCCTTTGGTTCTCATGATGGTTCCCCATTAGAGGAGGAATGTGAACCAAAGGAACCTATTATGAACATGTCCTCAAGTTAGTTCTTACCTTTCATTCATTTTACCACTCAATTTTGTTCTTCCAGTGTGGTTGGTTTGAGAACACTAATATATATTTCTATATTATTTTAAAAAAATTCATTAGTTTCCCATTTTCTGGTCCCTGAATAAGTTTAGAATGTTGCATTGATGAAATAAGGATTTTAGGCCAGGGATTATTTGCTCAATACTTTAGAGAATGAGACGATTCATGAAATAAGGGGTCCAACCATAGGTTTCAGAGTGA
Source organism: Viscum album (assembly GCA_963277665.1). Classification (NCBI taxonomy): domain Eukaryota; kingdom Viridiplantae; phylum Streptophyta; class Magnoliopsida; order Santalales; family Viscaceae; genus Viscum; species Viscum album. The sequence goes on from OY728166.1 coordinate 270,791,405, forward strand.
GGATTTTTACATTTTGTATGAGTTTATAAGTGTGGGGGATATACATCCAATATACTTCCTCTTATTCTAGAGTTTTTTCTAGTAATCTTTTCCCATGTTGTGGTCTCATATCCTTGGAAACATTTAATTTTAATTATCTTAGTGGTCAATTTATGGAAATTTATATAGTTGTGCAATTTAGATGTTAAATCATGAAGATATATTCTTATTTTAGAATGGTTTATGTTTTAGGTGGTGCCTATTTATATATACTCTACCTTGTGGAATTATGAATTATGGCTTGGCCAAGTAAAATGTTTAGGTCTCTATGGTTAAAGCCTTTTCACATTGGTAGGTGTTTTTAATAAGTGTTACTCTTGGTTCAACTGTTGTTCTAGAGAGATCCTTAATGGATGTGATCCACCTATCTATCCCCAATGTATCTCCTCTTCATTTTATCTAGAGTTTTTCTGGTGTGACTTGTGGAGTTGAAATTTCATACTATGTTTTGTGTTTTAGTTTGGTATTGATTATTTTTGAGTGCATATTTTGTTCCTTGTGTGGCTAGGTGACTTTCCATGAGAGGATAATTTTAATGGCAGAAAGAATTATCACACCTTGATGAAACACTTATGTATTTTTTTTATTTTTGTTACTATTCCTTGGATTTATTGGATGTTTTTAGAAAACATATATGCTTTTGGGAGAATAGAATAAGGTAAATCATTGGTTCATGGTTAGGAGAAACAATGTACCAGCCTAGTGCTGGATGTGTGGCCTAGATAGTGGAACTATCTATGGTAGATAGCTAGGTGAACGAGCATTGAACTCTCCCTAGTATCCAGTGGGGTACCTACCTCATTATACATAAGAAACCATACGGTAAATGAATTGTCTGGTAGACTTTTGTTTCCAAACGTGCAGTCTTCTATGTTTCAAAAATAAATTAAAATAATAATAATAATAAAAGAAGAAAATAAATGAATTATTATTAATATTAAATTTTATTAAAACCCTAAAATGGGTTTCCCTCATTACCTCTCCACACATAACCCAATCTACCCTCTCATATGCATGGCATAACACCCCCTTTTCCCTCTCCTGTGTGTGCCAAAGTCTCCCCTCTTTCACCAATTTATGGCCGTTTCAACCAAATATTGGGTGTGATCAAATCCGAAAAGATTATTTCTCATTATCTCCCATTATTACTATTTTATTTTTTACTTCCCTTACCTTTATTGTGTTATTATTGAAAGATCCAAAACGTAACCTAATTTTGGGTATTTTACTTGTAGATTCTTGACTTCAATGGTTCTTAGGTTCCTTTAGGTACAATTCCTACCACAACCATCAATGATAGTGGATTCTCTATCACTTTTCTGCAATATTTCTTCTTCTTTTCAACTTTGGTCGATATTAATGTATGTTTTTTTAATTTTGAGTTTCTAGTATTTTCTTTATTTAGTGCGTTTAGGATTGTTGTTCGTGAGGGTGAACTACACACATTTGCATGGGTAAATAATATATATCTATATACCCTATTTTTAGATATTACCTAACGGTTAGGAGGATATCTAGATTGAAAATATGGGTATATATATATTTGTGTGTGTGTGCATATAAATTATTGTGCGTGTAATCATAAAATAGTGGATTCAAATTACCTTCATCAAAAGATGTGTGTTTTGAGGCAGATTCCTTATTCCTAACCCTTTAATTTGAATTCTATAATTGATTTTTTATTTTGAAGATTTTTTTATCATTATTATATTAAGAGTACATTTTTTGGAAATTGGTTATGTTTCTTCGATTTAGTCTTTAACTTGTTTTCCATGATTTTCCTTAACTTCCCACACGAGTTCCTATTGTATAAGCCTACTAAAAATATTACATTTGAGTGTGAAGTATACTAAATGTTTAAAATGGTTTTCAAAATGATATTGAACATGGGAATTTTTAATATTTGGTCAACTATGTTCTCTAAAATGGAAGCGTTTCTTTAAAGTGTTAAGCCCGATTTCTATTTTTAAAATTTTTAGAAAAATGGAAGAAACTTATTAATGAAAATCCCCCCATTAATTAGTAAATTTTGTGTGTGTTATTAATGTATGATTTTTATTATTTCCCTAGCTAATAATCATATCCTTTGGATTTTTGTGACTTAAAAATGGGTTTCGCTTAAGGTGAGAGTCCAGAGGTGATAAGAAAGGTGGAATTTTAGTCAATAAGTTGATATATATGTTATTTCTAAAAAAAAACTTAAATTTAATTATCGTTGGAAGAATTGGGTAGTTAGGCTGGATCCTTAGGTACAAATGCTGCACTCATTGAGATTATGCACTAGATTGTGGCCCGAAGAAAATAACCTAACTGCTTTTGTGATGTGTCACTCGGTCAAGCCAATGGGGATGTATAAGAGTGTTTGTGTAGTGTTTTGGATAACTGGTACCAATATAGATTTATTATGAGATATTATTATATCGTTTTTCTAGGACATCTCAACCCACACATGAGATCCCATGACATTGGTTTACCTGTATGCTATATTCCCATAATTTATTGTGTTTTTATAAAATGACACCCTTACTTTGAATTTTTTATTAAAATTAATATTCCTGTACTAGTTATCATTTAATGTAACTTACGGAAATGAATTTTAATGTTTTAGAAACAATTTTTTGGAAATATAGTTGAAAATGGTTTTACATAAAAATCAATTCTTTTTATTTGTTTTTGAAAAGAATATAAAAGCCTTATCTTTATTTGTTATATTTTTAAACTATCATGAATTCATATTACCTCTATATGTAAGGCATAGATAATAGTTTATTTAGGAATGGCTATTGAGTTTTAATACACATTCATATTTCTCTATCTTTGTTTTTAGCTTCTTGTGCTGATTTTCTCTCAGCCGTGGCCACTGTGCAGCGATGTTGGTTATGTGGTTGGTGGTGACCCACACACTGACATAGAGGTATGTATAGTTTTATTTCATTACACAACTTGTGTTTATTTTTATTGTATAGATTGTATTTTTTATTTATATTTTTTATTGGATAAACCAATACCACTTGGGTATATTTGATGCATAGCACTAGTTTCCATCCTAGGGGGATTGGGAACACCTATCAGGCCTTGTTTTGGGAGGGATCAGGTGATCAGTTTTGGGTTTACATAGGTTTGTTCAGGACATAATCTCATATAATATTTATTCAATTTTTTTAAATCTATAAAATAAGTATTTTTCTCCTTGAATTCCATTAGAAATTCACTTTCAACGATCAACCATATAGAAAAAGCATCAATGGATCAACCATATAAAGCAGACAAGAAACCACATGGATTGACTACATGTATATGAACTGATTGTGCAGATTGACTATATATGTAAGATAAGAAACCGAATGGCTCAACCACATCTATAGACAAATAACCATTTGGATTGACTATAAGGTTGGTAAGGGACCATATTGATCAACTGTATATACATAGAACTAACCATGTGGATTGACTATAAACATTACAGTGATTGAACTCCATTTTCAATAAACTATATATATAAGATACCAGTCTTATGGATCAACCATGAAGCAATAAAGTGACCATGTGATTTTCTTAGTATAAAAATTATAGACATTCTTCAACTAAAACCAAGGCCTATATAATCATAAAATTTAATTTTAAAATTATTTATGTTTATAAAAAATATAACACAAGACTCACATCCACTTATACCCATCCCAACTTTTATTTTCTAGATGAATAATACAATATAGAGTAACTTATTTAGGGTGAATCCACCCACTAGTGATACTATCATGATTTTTCCACTTAGGAGTCACCCTATGTGATTTTGTCTTTGTAGGGTGTCCAAACCATCTAGAAGAGGTATTGAGATAGTGAGACTTCCTCAATTGACATATAAATCACATTAAAACACCCTCTAACACCTTGTGGGACTGAAATCTTACAATTATATCTCTCCTAAAAATAGACTGATTATACCCTTTCATGAATCCATGGGAGAACCGCACGACCCTGGGCATAAAAATATCCCCATCAACATTAGCTGAGGGATTTAAAACTTTCGTTGATGCTCTGATACCACATATAGGTTAAGTTGAATCTTCATACTATCATTGATATCTTTATTTTTTTCTTCTCAAGGAGCTAAACCCCATAATTCTTCATTTCATGGGAATCCCATCCATCTTGAAAATTACTCATGATAATGGGACTTAATGATTTGACATACTAATCACATTAGAAACACCCCTTACCCCATATAGGACTAGAGGTTTTCTAGAATATCACACCTAAAAATAGGGAAGCTAGTATATGTCATTAATATGAGGGGATCACTATTTAATCTTGGGTGAGACAACTCCTTTATTCCTAGACAATATTTGGGATTCTACACCAAAATATCAAAATATATTCTCTCTAAATCATTCACCACCTTGTTGAATTTATTTGTTTACTCAGGAGTAATAATAGACAAGTAAAAAATTGTCCCAAACACCAAAAGATATTCAAAATAATTATATTTAGTGTAAATGATACTTTATACATGGATATAATAGTGAATCAAAAGCAGCTACTAAAAATTTAATTCATAGAAAAAATAAATAAAATAAAATAAAAAAGTAGAAGAACCCTATATTGACATAAATAGAGAACTAAATTTGTAGTAGTTAGTTAGACTTAGTGAAAGATAAGTTTTAAAGGATAAATATAGAATCAAATACCTTTTAATTTTCCTTAAAATAATTTTTTATCCTCTACCCAATAACTACAAAAGTTTGGTTCTCTTCTTAAACTAGTTCTATTACTACATTAACCATGAATAATTGGAAATTGAAAGGTTTTGATCATTTTGTTTTGAGTTTTCAAGGAAATAGTTTCTTCCGAGAATTAAAAAATAATACTTTCTCACCAAAAATGGAATCAATAATTTTAATGATAGAGTTATGAAAACCCTTGGTTCATTACTTATAAATTCCAGTATTTCTATAAGGATCATTTATAATATCCTTAATCTCACTTAAATAAAGAAGTATTGTTTCCTCAATAGATTTATAATCAATGTTTAAGTCCTTCAATACCCAAAATTATTTATACTGAAGGTCTATAAAAAAGTGACATTTTTTCATATATATAAATTTATTCAGGGACATATCAATAAGAGTTTTCATATTAGTCCTATATGACCATAAAGTTTCATCATGTTTCAATGAACAAACCTTCGTAAAACCACAAAATGTTTTCTCTATAACCTGTTAAAGATCCCCATTAGAAACCCCATCTTGACCACTAAATTGAAGATGGTAACTTGTTATAGTATTTTACAAACATTTATATTTTACCTTTAATGTTATAAAATTTATGTTCATGAATTTATTTTCATTATTTGTGATAAAATTATTGGGTACTATAAATATAGAGAAAATGTTATTTTTTCATGAATTTCAAAACACTATTTTCAGGGTTTTTTTGGAATTAAATTTACCTATAACCATTTGGACACATAGTCTCTATCCAACTAAAAATACTCATTCACATTATAAGATATGAATATTACCATAAAATCAAATCCCTTTAAGAATTCCTTTTTTATGGAGATCATATTCTATATCAACATTTCTTAATTTTTGACAGTAGTCCCAACCCAATACAAAAATCCCATCATCTTTTAAATAAATATTCCAATAAAAATACATTGAAATAATTATTGTGTTATCCTATTCCCCCTTGGTGTCCTTTCACCCCCATGTCTTCCTCTCCATAGTGAAGAGTGTAATCATTCTAAAATGTTAAACAAATTTTCTTCAAGGATAGTTCTTTTCAAAATTCCATTCACACACCTTTTAATTAATAGGGGTTCGTCCTTAAAATAGTAATTAAGGGTTGAAATGAAAATTTTTATTTGATTATATATGAGAAAACTTAGAATGAATCCTCTAGAAATCCAATTATCATAGTCTACATATCATTTCATTTTATTCCTTTAAATTTATGGTAGTCTTTCATCTATAAATTAATAACTTATCTCCCTTATTTTACCATTTAGGGAACTGGGTAGCCCTAATAAGTGTTCAATAAACACATTATCCATAGTTTGGTTTCTCTAATCTCAAAATCAATCTAATTAAATAATAGTATCTATATAATAATCATTATTTTAAGATATTTTTTAGATAGGTAGTGCGTTAGTGTTTCAAGGTTAGTGAGTACTATAACCTTGGACCAAATTGACATTGCCTAAAAATATCAAGGATGAAAACTATTACTAGTAACTGATTTTTTGTTGTGGTGTAATTTATTTAGGAATCATTTAGAAATATACTATCATAGTACACCAAATGAAATCAATTTTATATCCTTTATTACAAAAAAAATTCAATAGCTACATCCCTAGAATAACACATCAACTATACATGAATAATTTAATTTTGAGAAGTGGTAATGGGTAAAAAATTAATCTTTTTCAAAAGGTGACTAAATAAATATCAACACTTATCATGATAAAAAATGTTTATATTTAACTAAAAGGGAGTATTAAAGATATTTTATCTTAAAATATTCTTTTACCAGTCTCTAATAAAAACTAACATTCCCTAATGAACATATAGTACCCTTAACATTTTAGAAGGGGAATATTTTGAATGACCTTTATATTAGAATTTTCAACTTAAATACCCATAAGTGAGACCTTATGGCTAATAAAAATTCCTTTAGTGACTATAGATTAAAATTTTCCAAATTAAGAACAATTTTGGTCTCTTCAAACCTTTATAAAACTTATTATAGATTTTATAAAAAGCTCAAAAAATGGATTCCCACTTTGAAATATTAATCCATAAAACCTCAACTTTTATCTGAACTATTTCTATAAGTATAACCATTATTCCATTTTAAATTATGGTAGAGGAACCATATAAGACATAGCCATTTAAAAAAAATGAAAATGTTTCAAATGGACATGTAAATTTTGTTTTCTATTAATATTTACGGTCTATAAGAATCTGGTTGTACCTTGATTACCCATCAAGAATTTAGTAAAAGGAATTCCTGAGTAGTCTCTCAATAATTTTATCCTATAAATTACATAAGATAATAGTTTTATATCATGGGTGAATTGGGTTTCCTATAGTCCAAATAAAATATCCCCTCAGTCACCTTTCTAACCCAGTTTTTTTCATCTTTTTTTATTAGTGACAATAGTTCCACTTTTGTACTACGAATCACATGGGTAGGGATGAATCATGGGTTGTTTGAGATGGGATAAATGACCCAAACAATATGAAACATAAAAAAACCTTCATTATAATCTATTTTATGATGATATTTATCATCCTTTATTCCTTAATTATAGGTTTGTGATTACGATCCACCAGAAACCTATACATGAAACATGAAGGTGTAGTCTCCATGATATTTTCAATGAAGTGGCCTATAATAGTTTTAATAAAATTTTAAACATCCGAAAACATCACCCATTGACTATTTCCCAATTTGGTTGAAATAATAACCATAATTGTTGAAATATCACAAAAAATGAATATTTCAAGTGGTGTTAAATTAGTTTATGCTATAAATGTGGTACTTATTGTGTTTATGGTATAATAACGAGATGAGGTGGTATTAGGACTTGAATATATATCTTAAATAATGTGTGAAATCAAGTTATGACCTTCTTCCCACTACTATCCATCATTTATAACTATTAAACTATGATCCACAATCTTCTCCACGAATGTTTTCTTGAGAAAAATCATCCAGTTGTTCTAAAAACTCACCATTAAACTCTTCCCAATGATAATTTTCCTTATTCCAACAAATTCACATTGATGTTTTTATAAGATTTGGATTACTATAAATATAATTAAAAATCCTAAATAAACTTCCTCTTCTACATTAATATCTTTATCAATTTCTAAAAGCTTATATCTAGAGTAGTTTCTAATTTTTGGAGGCACCTTGCACGTCTAAAAAGAATTAAATTCCTCCATTTTTCACCCAAATTGAGGATCTGTTTCCCTTTATAAATATACATGAATAATCCAATTGTGAAAAATTGAGGTCAAACAAGGATGATAGAGATGTCCTAATCACACACCATATCAAGTATAAGTAAATAAACAGGGATTTATAGTTTTCCTAACCCCACTAAAAGGCCATTCTATCTCTTAATGGGGTGAGTGATAAAATTATCTAATGGGTGCTACAAAATTGTGGTGTGTTGTAACTATCTTTTTCCAAGATATTGGAATAATAAAAAATGTATAATATTGGTACTTTCACTAAGGTTACACAAATTTATCAGTTGACTACTATCTCTAAAGGGGCATGGATTTAAAAGTATTCATGGTTTTGAATCATATGAGGGATCCTAGTTTTAAGGACATTACTAAAATCCACTATCAGGATATATGTATAAAATTATTTCATGGTATTTTTTGAGACAATAGTATTATCTATTTCAAATATGAAGGAATTTTCACTAAATTAATGTTGATTTTTTCTTTCTTAAACAACTCATGAAAGCTAATCAATTAATATTTGTGATTTATCTTCTTGATTATTAGTGGAAAAGGGATAGGTAGGGATTTTTTTAAAAACATAAGGATACCCTCAAGTCCGTTTTTAAATTTTATTCTTCCCCATATTCATTCTATTTTTTTGTCTTATTCTTGTTATTATCGAAGCAAAAAAACACGGTCAAATATTGTTTCAAGGATTCTATCTATAATTTATTATTTGGTGTTTAACTAATTTTAATTTCAATAATTGTCAAGATTTAAACATGAAATATCCTTTTCATCATACATAAGTTCTTAATGGATTTTCAAGAAACTCCTTGTGGTTACAACTATGATATTCCCTCCTAGTGTTGACCTCGACTATTCTTGATAGTTCACACTTTTCTATTTAATTAATGTCTTAGATCAACTATCACATTTGAAATTATAGATCACAAATACTAGAATATATCTCAAATTTTAATGTTTCAACCTTATCCACTTGTGAATAAAACTATATTAACAACTACTATATCATACCTCTTAAATCACTATAATAATTAAAGTAATAAATACTTTGTTTGGTTATACTTTTTTTGTTGCTGTGGGAATTCAAGGACAATAGTTGACTAAACATTTTTTACTCACTCGATGAAACATTGTATTGGTTCTTGTAGCCAAGATTATACCTTTTAAAAAAAGGACCATTTTTAGCTTGCATCATATGGCCATAATTTGAAAAAATATATTTTTTATGTTTTTATATAGTAATGTATATGTTTTGACAGTAGTTTTCAATGTTACCAAATAAACACATGATTTATATAATTATCTAATGGTTTGAGTCTTCTTTTGACATCCCACTTGATTAAAAATATATTTCTAATTTTGGTTCATATGGTACTGAAGCTGATCTTCAATATCATCTATATGGGGGTTCATTTCCATCACTTAAATAATATTATACTATCCAATATTGACCCTACTTTACTGATATTTGTTTGATAAGCATTAAGGGATAGAGTGTTATATATATGTTTTAAAGACTAATTGGTCTTATCAATGTTATTTCATCCAAAAAATTGGTCAACAAGGTTCGAACTAAAGTTGAAAACCCCTTATATAAGGCATATATTAATAGATGAGAAGTGATTCAGTGATGATGGTACAACCTGATAAGATCTATAAATATTTCCCATGATTCATGAAAATCCTCTATATCCACTTGAAATGAATTATAAATACTAATTATAAGTACTCCATTAAGTTTCATAGGATAAAATTTCATTATGAATTAATTTTATACCTTTTCTCAAGTTTATAATATGTTTTAAACTATAATAAACCTGACCCTAGAATCCTAGAGCCAGTCCCTTAATTTATTACACTGGAATCGATACATGATTAAAATCTTAAAGGGTGGAATAATTAATAAGTTTTGGTAAACTAGGTACATATTTAAAATTTAAAATTAAATTTTAAACATAAAAAATAAAAAATATTTTCTTTGAGAACACAATTATTCTATAAGATTAAGCCTACTTTTCAGTATAAATATTATTATTAGAATCCTGGTGAAAAATAAAACATAATTAAGGGGTTACATCAAATTCTCAGTATGGGTAATGTAAATTAGAAGCTAACTTGAATTAATAATGAATAATAAATATGGAAATAATAAAGATGAACATGTAATTCCATATAAATAATCACACGGTATTAAAAGATGACTATGAATATTATAACAAATAAATAATCACATCAAATAATAATAATGATGAAATGCATAATGTTTTATGTCTACACTATAATGATCTATCCTCAATAAAGTTATTTTCAATATCTATCCTCAAGACATTTTGAGTCTATGGGTAGAAACCTGTTTGATTGGGGTCAAGATATATCCTCACAAAAATTTAAAACTTCTTGGAAACCAACATGAAGGGTTTGAAACCAACTGAATTCATCTCAAGATACTACTGATACATCGAGGGGATTTCACTAACATTTACCCAACATGTTTCATGCATTCCCAAAGTATTCTTAATATATATAATAATTGATTTAGAAGTATATTTTTGAATAAATGTTTCCCATACCACTTTGAAATTTTTGAATCATAGGCCCCATAAAATTAAATATTTATAAAATGAAACATTTAATAACATAAATATAAATAGATTCATAATATGATATATTAAAGGTAAATTACACCACATAAAATAAATAAGTGGTTGAATAATGCATATCTTATAGAAATAAAAGGGAGTTGAGGAAAACCATTACCTTACGGTTTAAATTAATTAAACATACTTTAACCTCATGTACACTGGTTTAAATCATGTTTTAATTTATAATATAACCACATTCATATTTGTGATATAATATATGATCCTCTTATATTATTTTATTACTCATTTTGAACAATATTTCATTATTATCGATGTTTCTGGTGCTAACTACTTTATTTTCCTATGCATGATTTTTCACGTATGTCCCGATTGATTATCATAGAATGCAGTTCCATAACCTCTATAATGATATTAAGGTCATATATATCATATTTATTCATTAGATATAATTTTATAATCATTATTTAATTTTAAACATGGGAAATGAATCACATCGCATCATGGAGATGGTAGAATGTACGTACACATGTGCGACAATATCATCCCCTTAACAGTGAAAGGGTAAGAAAGTGGATGGTATGTTAATTTTACCAAAATAAACATAATGTAATAATTATTATATATATCTATTATTTCCATCATTATACCCATCCATGTAAAGTGGTGATGAATATCAAATTACAGCAGAACATGGTGACGGTAGGCCGTACGTACGCACATGCGGTGCTTTCATTTTTCATAGGATGGATAAAAGGTGGAATATAATTTTATACTAATAATAATAACATTTAAACATATATATGACTCTCTATTTATTAATTTATCATATAAAAAATTAATGGAGAGGAAGAGGAAGTAGAAACAAGCATGAATGATTTGATAATGGTGATTACCTCTTCTTCAACGAACATCCTTTAATCTCTAATAAAGTGATATAAGTTAAGTATTTTAGAAGAATAAGAACCTCTAGAACTTAAATAGTAATTTTTATTATAGAAATGGAAATGTTTTGGGTTAATAATATGGATCAAATATTTGTGAAGAAGTGAGGGAGGAGGCACCCTTTTATTATTGAGGTGATAGACACTTTCAGAAATCAGCAAAATATTAAAACATTATAAGCCCTGTCTAGAGCCAAAGACTTACAAATGGCCTATAAATGAACAGGGTAAGACATTGTAGAAAATATATTATCCCCTTTTTTATTATTTAATTTTTAAATAATTTAATAAAATATTAATTCAATAAAATGTAATTATTTTCAAATTTGTTACTATTCATTTAATTTGTCTTAATATACATCAAGAAAAAGTAGAAATTAGAAAAGAATGATTTAAAAACATTTATAAAAAATCCAATAGATATATATTATTAAATATAAACATTAAGTAAACCTAAATATATCAAAATTAATACTTTTATAATCAATAAATTTATTTTCCTATTAATTAAATAAATATTGAATTAGCATTACAGACGCATTTAAAATTAATATATAATTTGTAAAAAATAAAAATACATATATATGAAGAGGATAATTTAATTATTATAACAATAGACATTTATGTTAATTCATATATTCATTTTTTCACTATGTGGACACAAAGAGGATATTAAATACAAAGAGAGTGACATTTCGTAACTATAATCGATTTAAATAATATATATAAGTTATTTCCATATAAAAATGAACATTAAACAACTAAAATTATATATTAAGGTTATAAGGGTCGAATAATCTTTATAAAATAATTTTTTAGAGAAGTTTAGATCACATTCTTACCCTTGTCCTTTGGTTTTAACCCTCATTAAAACCCTATAACTTTTATTGTGACAACTTGGGTTTTTACACTTTAAGGGCTTATATAGTTACCTTAAGATTTCAAAAAGAACCATAAATGAGTAATGGTTGACATTTTTAACCATATATAAATCATTTGTCAGATGGTTTGATTTTAATGAATTTAATATAATTTAATAAAATATTATTTATTTTTAAATATCATTAATGTCAATTTTGACACTATTCATTTTTTATATTTTTTAAAAAATATAAATAAAGACGACAAATTCGTATAAAAAATTTAATAAATCCCTAATATGTCTATTTAATATATTTAATTAGTTTATGACATTAATTATATAAAATATATTTATTTTAATATTTCTGTGACTTTTATTTGATATGTACATTAATTAATCCATTTCTACATCATCATTATGAAAGCCTTTATTTAATTATTTCATTCCTAAAAATTTAAAATAAATTAACATGATAAAGAATAAGTTTTATATTTCTAATGACTATTTACAGTCGAAGATATATTCATAATAACCATAAATAAAAAATGTAATACTTATTAAAAACATGAGTATGCCATATTTGACTTTCTTAGGAATAAAATAATAAAAAAGGATAAAAGTCCTCCAAGTGGTTCCAAGAGGGAAAAAAAGTCATCCCAAAATTGAATTTTGTCAAAAATAATTTGTACAATAAAATTATTCAAAAATGATAGGGTAATTTTATAATAAATGTAATATTATTTTTACCCTTAATTACCAAATTCACCCTTAACCATGGTAATTAAAATAAATACTAAAGTTACTACTCATACTATCATGAAATAAAAGGGACCTATTTAATAAATTTGTACCATATGATTACAAATATGGAATATATTTTTCAAAATTCAATGCAAAAAATTGGATAAGATTATTATAAAAATAATTCCATAGATGGAACAAGAAGATGAGTTTTAAAAGTGAAAACTTTCAAAAGATTGAAATATTTTTACATAAAAATTAAATCTGAAATTTATTCCATTGATCTAATTTATATTATATTGTAAAATATTTATCTTATTATTATTTGAAATCAATTAAAAATATAAGTTTAAACTATAAAGTATTTAGATAAGTTTTTATTTCAATTAAAATGATATATTTTATCACTATTCATCAAAACATTAAACTTATCTGGAAAATTCCAAAAATTCAACCTAAGTAGAATTTTATATTCAAATTTAAAATACTAAGTTTATTTTTTCAAATATAATTTATAATAGTGTTAAAATTTTTATTTGAAACAAGTGCACCATCAAAGGGGGTAAAACCATCTTTTTATTAAAACACATCTTTTATGAGTAAAATTTGATTTGTTCTAATATAAAGTCTATAAAACAAATTTTATTATTGTTAAATATAAGATTTAATATATATATATATATATATTAGTAATATAATCCAAAAATTAGATTTTTTGTTGGTACAAAACACACTTGTGCGCATTTAAACAATTTTTTAAAAACATTTACTTAAAAAAATTGTTTTTTATTTTAATTTATAATTAATTGGAAACTGATGAATTCAACAATAAATTTTAATAATTTAGTTAATACTATTCATTACCACCAATTTAAGGCCTAATAGATAATTTCATTTCTAATAATAATATTAATTTTATATCCTACTTCGTTTAAGATTGGTGTTACATTCAACATAATCTATCAAAGATATTATATTTAAAAAGTCTCATACAAAAATATATTGGTGTGTAAAATTAAATACTCATTCAATAAATTATATACAACGTATTTTAAATTTCACTTCAAAAATTAATGGTTGAAACTTGAAAATTCCATTGTGGGAAATTCACATCATAAATAGGGTTAATAAAACATCTTCTTAATAAGAGGGAAAAGGAAATGCGACAGTTACCCCAAAATTAGTCTTTAAAAGAGTAGATAATTAGAGAAAAGTGAAAACCATGACATGGAAGAGAAATAAAAATATCATGTTCTGATAGATAATGATAGTGTAGATGGTATTTAGAAAGTATAACATAAAAAACCATAAATATTTGATGGGTTAAAGAGGTCACTGATTTCTCAGATAGAAAATCAAATGAATAATTTTTTTTGTTGCAAATTCTTTTTCCTATAGTTGAGTGATTATATTTATATCTAGATAAGAACTTGAGAAAATAATAGTATTTGATTAATTTCCATGTCATAAGTATAATATCATTATTTAGTTGTGCTTTGATCTATTTTCACTTCGTCTTGTGTGCCAGGAAATGGAGATTCAAGATGAATTTTTATGCCATAATCACTTTTAATGAATCCTAAGATCCATAATTCATTTATCAAGTTTTTAAGTCTTTACTAAAACTAAAATGGTTGTCACATGATATCCAATATAATAATGAACACTTTAACCTCAAAAAATAATATCTAATGTTCAAATTAATCTATTCCATGTTTAAGACTCATTCAAAACACTTATTTCCAAATTCAAACTCCCAAAATTTAGAAGGAATGTAACAAAATTTATAAAAATCAACTTAACTTTATATTACACAAACAATATAGTGGATCTCTTATTTTCATATACCAAATACTTGATCACCATAAAAACCGTAATGAAAACATTTATTCTTCCAAATCCTTAAATGAGAAGTATTGAAGTACAATCTCTATATATCTCATGATTCTTATAACTAGAGAACCACTGATGAAATATCTTTTGAATAAAAATACACAATATCTTTGTATATTCCACTTCATTCTTATACCATTAACTATGCTCCATCACCATATTCTTTAAAACCTTTTTCATTTCATTTGACTATTGTAGTTTCATAATCATCATTAGTATAACCGTTACTGGTATAACCTTGTTGATTTTAACCATAGACTGAATCCCAAATCACAATTCGAGAAACAGTAATCATAATGACATAGTCATGAAGAATCATTTATAGGATGTCTAAATACTGAAATATTCTTCTCAATCTACGAGTCCTTAGGTATAACCTAGATTATCCATTATAATTACAAAATCTATAGCATGTTATCGTGTACCTGGACTTATCCTCAATGATAGTCATAGGGTCTTGTTTTCAAATCCACGATCTCCTAAATCTAGTTTCTAAGGATGCTATTAAACTTCCTATGATACCAACTATAATGACCCATCTCCTAATAGCTTGGACCCAGTTCCATACATTATTAAATTGGAATTGATACATGATTCAAATAATAAAGGACTGAATTGTTTTCAGTTATAGTGAACTAGATACATATTTTAAATTCATATTAAAATTTAAACATAAAATGAAAATATATTTTCTTTGAGAAAACCATTATTCTCCAAGATTAACCATACATATCAATCCTACTAGACATCTTGGAATCTCGGGGAAAAATAAAATATAAGAAATGTGTGAGTTCAAATTCTCAGTAAAGATAATTTATAATGAATAAAAAATATGGAAAGAATAAAAGTTGATTGAATAATTCCATATAAATAATTACATAAACTTAAAACTTGACCATGTATATTATAACTAATAAGTAAACACATGGAATAATGATAATAATGAAATGAATAATTTTTTATTTATGAACTATCAAGATCTATCCTCAAGATAGTTACTATCAAGCTCTATCATCAAGACAGTTTATGTCTACAGGTTGAAACCCATCAGATTTGTGTGAAAATCTATCTTCTTGAAAATTTAAAACTGCTTAGAAACAAAATTGAAGGGTTTTTTCCAAAAAATTTCATCTCAAGAGACTACCAATGCCTTAAGGTTATTTCATTACCAGTCCCCAACCTATTCCATACATTTCCAAAGCATTCCTCATATATCTAATAATCGATTTAAAAAGATATTTTTAATGCATAGTGTCCCATACCAAATTGAAATATTTGAATCATAATTCCTATAAAATTATATAATTATCAAATTAAACATTTAAGACCATGAATATAAATGGATTTTTGGTATGATATATCAATGTCTAAGTACACCACATAAAATAAATAAGTGGTGAATAAGATAAACCTAATAGAAATAAAAGTGTGATGAGAAAAACCCTTACCTTGTGATTTCCCTTAATTGAACATTATTTAAACTCTGGTGTAATAGTTTAAATCATGTTATAAATTTATACCATAACCATATTCATATTTATGATATCATATATTATCATATTATATCATTTTATTACTCATTTGCTAATAATATTTCATTATTACAAATGTTTTAGTTGTTAACTACATCATTTTCTTATGGATGATTTTCCATGCAAGTCAAGGTTGTTTTGAATAAGATATAATAACATAATCCCCATAAAGATATTAATTACATAAATATAATAATTTTTCATTAAATATACTTTGATAATGATTATTTAATTTTTATCATGGGAAATGAATCACATCGTATCATGGAGACGGTAGACCGTACGTACGCACGAGCGACAATATCATTCCTTTAATGGTGAAATGGTAAGGAATTGAAGGGTATATTAAATTTTACCAAATACATATCATGTAATAGTTATTATATAGAACAATTATTTACAACATTTTACCAATCCATGTAAATTGGTGATGAAAAACAAATTACACCACAACATGGAGACAATAAGCCATACGTATGCACACGTGATGCATTCATTTTTTGCAGGATAGATAAATATGGGAAATGGTTTTACCAAAATAATAATAAAATAATAAAATATGTATGATACTGAATTTATTACTTTATCATGGAAACAATAGTTAGAGAGGAATTGGAAGTAGAAACTATCTTGAAAGAGTTGATAAAGATGATTATCTATTCTTCGACGAATTTCCTTTAATCTCTTCTAAAGTAATCTAGGGTGTATATTTTTGAAGAACCAAAACCTATAGAACATAACTAACTATTTTTATAAGATACACTGGTATGGTTTGGTCAATATATATGGCTCAAATTGGTATGAGAAAGTGAGGAAGGAGGTTCCCTTTTATAATTGATGTGAAAATCACTTTCAGAAATCATCAAAATATTAAAATATAATAAAGATATTCTAGAAAAAATCATAGAAATGACAAATAAATGAATAGTGTAAGAAATTTTGGAAAATATATTATCCCTTTTATGAATTTTTTTATTTTTCAATAATTTAATAAAATATTAATTCAATAAAATATCATTATTGACAAATTTGATGTTATTCATTTAATTTGACTTCAAATACATCATTAGAAAGTGCGAATTAGAATATAACACATTAAAAAATAAATAATAAATCTAATAGATTCATAAAATTATTTTTATTAATTAAATCAACCCAAACATTTCAAAAGTAATACCTTTAAAATCAATTTTTTTCTTTTTCTGTTAACTAAATAAATATTGTATTAGAATTATAGAAGCATTTAGGGGAATTATATAATTTATAAAATTTAAAAATAAATTTCTATAAATATAATAATTTAATTAGTAAAATATAGACGTTTATATTCTTTCATATCTTGAATTTCTCACCATGAGTACACATAAATGATATTAAATTCAAAGAGAGTGACATTTTGTAAATATCGTTGATTTTAACAATATATAAGTTATTTTCATGTAAAAATGTCCATTAAACCTATAAATTTCAATATTAAGGTGATACATTTTGAATAAGCTTCATCAAATAAATTTTAGACAAGTTTAGGTCCCATTCTTACCCTTATCGTTTTTCTTTTATCCTTATTTAAGCCCTTTAACTCTTTCCATGATAACATAGAGTTTTACTCTTTAATGGTTAATACAATACAACAAACATCCAAATGAACCATAAATGAGTCATGGATGATATTTTAAACCTTATATAAATAATTTTCACAAATTTTATATTTTTATGAATTTTTTATCATTTAATAAAATATTATTTATTTAAAAATACCATTAATTTCAATTTTGACACTACTCATTTCAGGACTTTTAAAAAAATGTCAATACATATGATAAGATAAAAAAAACTTTAATAAATCCAAAATTTTTATAGTAAATATTTAAAAATCATGGATGAAATTAAATATATAAAATTATATTTATTTTTTTATTTTTAATAGAATTTATTTGATATGTACATTAATTAAAAAATTACTACATAATCATTGGTAAAGCCTTTAACTTAAATATTAGTTAGCTAAAAATTATAAATAATTTATCATGATTAAAAAATATATTATATTTACAATAAATATTTATTGTCGAAGATATATTCTGAATACCCGCATATAAAAAATGTAATATGTATTAAAAACATGAGTATTCCATACTTGATTTTCCTTAGAATATAATACTAAAAAAGACATAGAGTCATCTAAGTGGCCCCAAGGGGCTAATAAATAAAGCCATGAATGATTTTGGTCAACCCTAATCCATAAAATAAAATTAGTATAAGTGTTAGGGTAATTTTATAATAATCATAATATTTTTTACCCATAATTACCTGATTGACCCTTAAACCAGGTAATTAAAATAAAATATTAATATTACTATTCATATTTTCCAACAATATAATAAAACTACATAATAAATTTGGAACATATTATTCCAAATATGGTCTCCATTTTTCAAAATTCAAAGCACAAAATTGGCTAAAATTAATTTTATATTAAACCTATAGAAGAAACAAGAAGATGAGTTTTTAAAGTGAAATTGTTCAAAATATTGATATGTTTTTATATCCAAATTAAAATTTATATTTATTTTAATTAAAAGAAATTTGTTCTAATTATACTTTAAAACCAATTAAAAATTTAATTTAACAATATAAATTATTTATAAGAAAAATTTGTTTTCAATTAAAACTGCAATATTTTTTCACTATTCATCCAAACATGAAACTTATTAGAAGAATACCAAAAATTCTATGTAAGAAAAAATTTAAAATCAATATAAAAATAAAAAGTTTCTTTTTTCAAATATAATTTATAAAAGTTTCAAAAACTAGATTTAAAACAAGTGCGCCATCAAAAGGTGGTAAAACTGTATTCTTAAAAAAATCATCATTCATGTGTAAAATTATATTTGTTATTATATCTTGTATATAAAAAAATAGAATATATGTTGATCATTGGATTGAATTTATTTTATATATTTCATTAATATAATCCAAAAAGTATTATAATTTTTTATTTTATTGGCATAAAACACCCTTGTGCACATTTAAACAGTTTTTATAAAAACATTTTCTTTATACTAAATCTCGTTTTATATTTATTTCTAATTAATTGGAAACTAATTAATTCAATAATAAATTTTCATAAATTAGTTAATTCTATTCATAACAACTAATTTATGGTCTAGGATATAGTTTCATTTTAATTAATTATATTAATATTATATTGTGGATCGTTTAATCACAATGTTGCATGCAACGTAAGCTATCAAAGAGATTAATTTTAAAAATATAAATACTATAAAATATTGGGGTGTTACATAAAATAATACTAGAAACTAGTTCCTACAATTACCAATTAAACAGAAAAGGAAGACTCTCATTTTGTAACTTACCACACTTATCCCTTGATGTGGAATCTAATACACTATATTATAGAAGTACCTAATGAAGGTTAGAGTGTCATTATTGGGAATTATATTGAATGTATATAATAGTGGAAAATATGAGTGTTTATTATCATACTTTTGGGATATTTTGTTTATACTAATGCAATAATGAGTTCTTAAAACACGAGTGAGTTGATAAGACCTCATTATATATATTTCAATGTTATATTGAATGAGAACAGGTTGAAGATTTTAATTTTTTCCACATTGAATATATATATATATATATTTGAATATTCATTTTTACAAGAAAAATAGAAAAATATAAAACAAAGTTGTTGATTCACATAGAATATTTATTTATTTTTACAAACCTAAAATTATTAATGTGGAAAGTAGGGTCAAAACCAAGGAAAGGTGTGTGTAAATATAAGAAAAAATTAAAAATAATGAAAATTACATAAAAATAGGTATGGAACTAATGGAACTAAGAGTAGTGGTGCAATGTGCAATAAATTATAAAATAATATTTAATTAAGAAATATGATAGTTTAGGAGAATAAAACTAATAAAAACTAATAGAAAACTAAAAATTAATGGGAAAGAGGTATTTTAATGGGCTTATTCTGAAAATATTTTCTTTCATTCATGTAATAATAAAACTAAAACATAGAAATTTATCCCACCACTTTTGCTGATTTTTCACATTATAGATGAATAAAATCCATAATTTATTAATTTTAGTTCACTCAATCACAAAAATTATGGAATCAATTTTCATCAAGTTCAAATTATCAATTTATCATGGTGTGATTCTATCAAGGATGAAAATTTCTTCTTAGATGGGTTTTCAAAAAAGATTTATAATAATTTTAAATTTTATCAAGATCAGTTCACATTGACTCTTGATGATTATGAAAAACATATAATTATAGATAAATGAAAATAAATTAGCATTCAATAAAATAATAGGTAATGATGAAGTAAAATAATTACAATTAAAAACTATAATTCACCAAATATTTTTATCTAAACAACATTACCAACAAAAAATGTGAGAAGAATTTCTTAACAATAAGAGAACATACAATTAAAAATACAAAAATGGGTTGAAGAATCTTCTCTATCAATTTTATTATACATTATCTAAGCTCCTCCTTCCATTAAAGGGTCTCATTTTGTCAAATTTTTCAACGTCTAACTAAACCATCCTTTGTATCCCAAAAATTATGTCTTTGAATTGATTTTCACTTCCATGAATATGGAGACATATAAAAAAAGAATTTAGAGTGCATTACTCATATAATGTTTCTTCTATAATCACATTTTACCTCTCTCCATGATTTATCTATCACTATGTGTCATACCCTTTATGTAACATGATTATATCTTCCCCATAATAGTAATAAGATTCAAATGATTATTGAATAATCATTAAATATTTCTCAACAAGATTAATTGATAAACTCCCTATGTTTAAATTCACTTTTGATTCAAAAGAATAAAAGGGATGTTCACTGAATTAAAAAATATATAACCATTTTTTTATCTTTTAATTCCACATTTACCCCCCATAGTCTATATATCCAAAGATATGATTAGTCATATAATTATAAGATTTACAATTCCTAATTGACTATTTATTTATTTTGAATTTCCCACTAAATTATTTGTGAAAACTATCTTCATAATAAATGCCTTTAATAGTTATTGATTTTAGTTTTATCTTGGTCATAATAAATCTAGTACTTTGAATGACCATATTATTTAGTGGGGATAATAGATCCTCCATCTAAAGACATTATCTTGGATTGAACCTGCACCAATCTAGTAAAAAAACCCTTATGTTTTATCCATGATCAATTTTATAGAAACCATCGATCAATATTAATTTTTCACTAAGATTAATCTATCTTTAATTGGTATGAATCCACTCAACATTAGATAAACTTTAAAGAAAAAGTAAATACTTGTCTCATTTAAACAAATTTTTGGGAAATTTTAGTGCACTCAACACCAGTGTCACACCCATATCTATAAAGAGATACAAGGAACCATATAACATCAATAATCAATACTATAAAAAGATAAAAAACCACCCATAAAAAAATACTTCTTATTCTATGTGATTTAAACTAGATATTCAATGTTATCATCTCAGTGCTCATGAAACATAGTACGTCTGCAAAACAATTTCCTCAAATTTGAACTCTCGACTCAGAACACTATAATATATTTAAGATTCATCAACTCACAATGTTGAGTACTCATTGGATTACATAATATTTTATATTTTGATATCTTATTTTATTCCCTATATCACCAAGATTCTTCTTATAGTTGGGTTTCTAAAATATATATTTAAATAAATAGTCCGAAAATACAACCATCTATTGTCATTAATATAATCTTGTCAATTATTCAATAAATAAAACTATATCCTCAATAACTTCCTTTATTTAGATCATCTCATGTCAAGCATCATCTATTCTATAATCATATATAACCATATTCATATGAAATTTATGAACAACTCTAAGTTGGCGTTATACAAAAATTCATTGATATAGAATTTATTTGTTTTATCTATAATCAGTGTTTCAAATTGATACCAAATCATGTTTGCAAAAGGGAAAATAAAGAAACTGAAACTCAATCAGGAAACTTCCTAGACACAACATCTCATCTTCTTCAGTTAAAATCATGAAAAGAACTCTCTTCAATCGATCTAGGATTGGATTGGATATTTATTCCTAAATCATGGGGGTTAATTTTGATTTATATATGGTGTAGAACTTATTTTTCTTTTGAACTTCATTTAAAATTTCCATGCTCTATTTTATTCTTATGAGATTATCAGATTAATAATTTTGAGTGATCCACAAGTGACTCTTAATATACTTATGTAAATGAATCATAAAATGTAGGTGAAAGAACTTAAACACACTAATGAATCATATATTTCTATTCACTACACTTCTTCTTTAGTTTAATCATATGCAGGTTGAATATTCTTCATGAATCATATAAAAAATTATTATCATTTGACTCTTATTCCATATTTATTTCACTTATATATAAAAACCACATTCAACTCATTCATAGAAGCATATAAAAAGAAAATTCAATACCTTATACATATATATTAAAAATGTAATAAAATTAATTCCATATAAGAAACAAGAAAAATATGATTGAACAAGCATTGATATATTTCATAAGTTGAAAAATTAGAAAATTTTTAAACAAGAATATATTCATAAATAGAATCATGGAAGGTTGGAAAATAAATTCTAAAACTATATACAAATAAAATAATTTCAAAAATAACATTTAGTACATAATTTAATTAGAAAATAAATGAAAAAAGTGTTTGAGAAAAAATATGTAACATCTCGTGATTTTAACGAGATGAAAAAACTAAAGGAGAATTTAAATTTTACATTTACAAGATAGGCTATTTTTAAAAACATTCTTCGAAACTTCATTCTAAGAGTTTTAAACATTAAAAGTGTTGTTTTTAAATTTTGATGAAGGTTGAGGGGTCGATCAAATGTTTTGTTGAGTTTCTGAATCACTATGTCCCTATTTTAAAAATAATATTAATTGAATTAATTAAGAAAAAAAGTAAATTAAATGAAAATAAATGGGAAATAAAAGAATAATTTTTTTAATAATAATAATAATAATATTATTATTATGATTTTTAATATTATGTTGCATTTAAGAAACCCCCAAAGGATGCATCATCTCTCCTTAGCGTGACACAAGCCCTCCCTGTGCTCCTCTAGTGTGTGACACATCTCCCTATCATCTCCCTTTTTATACAGATCTTCTTCAAAAATTTCATAATGATTCACATCCAATTCAATGAGGCATGGTGTTCTTCTCTCATTCATTCATTCCTTGGGCCAATTTTTGGTATCCTCGTTTTCCAATATCATTCGAGAAAAACCCTAGGTTTGATGATAAACTAATTTTCAGTTTTCTTCCAGTTATATGGCATGAAACGACTCTCTCAGGGATCCCTTTTTCATATTCTGGCAACTACAACCAAAGGTGAAGTGGTTCAGATCATTTTGGTTCACCACCGACAGTTTGAGGGAGAATTTTTATATGCTCATTGTTGATTCTCCATTAATAATTGGGGTTTTCATAGCTTCCAAGTTCCTATTATTTTTATTTATGTGCAATGAATATTTCCATTGTTCTTTTTAGTCCCTAGTATTTTATCTATAGTGAATTGGACATTGCTATGTGGTTTCAAGTCATCAGAGTCAAAGACGACACACTATGTATGCATCGTAAGGAAATATTTATGTGTACATTCCCTTATTTATGTATATTGATCCATGGTAGTGAATATATATATATATATATATATGGGTATATGTGTGCTTTTGTATACTATGAAAATGCATACGTGTGTGAGTAGAGATGGGTGTATGCATATAAGCATATATGTAAGGATCCCCTTTTTCATATTCATTGCTAATCTAATATGTGAACATGGGTTGATGTCCTTATATATATGTGAAGGTTCATATGCTTGATGGGGGTTTTAGAAGCTTCCAGTTGTATCCGCTTAAAGCATAAAGTGCCGAGTGTTCTTCTTGGTTCATACTTGAGGTATGGTCCCATTCCTATTCCCTTTCATTTTTGGAATAGATTAATTAATTAACTTATCACAATACCATTAGTATTTAATTAAAGAAGTATGATTTTCAGATTTAATATTTATAAGATATGAATTGAGTATATTCATAAAAAATGTTAAATATGGTAAATGATTGTGTGATAAGAAATATCATGATTAAATAACAAAACCCCTCCAACGGAGGTGCAGTGTCTTTATGAAAAAAAGTAGGCTATATAATTTTATGATTTCCTTACATGTTATTATGTTTGTTGTGTGAAAATTTAGAATGTTTCCTGGTTTATAAATGATTATTAAATGTATCCCAAGAAAGAATATTAGTTTTGGACCTCTTTAAATTGGAAATTCCCTAGGTAGGAATACGACATATTTCCATGAAACTTTTCCTATATTCTGAGTTTTATGAATGTAATTTCCAAAGTCTATAGAACTAAATGTGAATCAAACATGTAAGAAATTTTCGTTTTACCAATGACACCTTCTAAGTGATCATTAAACTTTATAAATGGGTTTTCCTTATTTTCATGAAATTGACTGGGTTGAATTAAATGAAATTTATTGCAGGTGATCGTTGCCTCTTTTAAATCAACTAATTGAATGGTTTGAACACATATAGGATGGTTAAACCATGGATTATATTTATGTTTTATAAAAATTATTATGTCAGTTTTAATGTTTGAAAATGAAATTTAATAAAACTAATGATATTCATAAGAGTTCTTTGTCTCATGTGTTGAATTGATTTTGACCATCCTATTTATTTAATGTTAAGCATAGACAAGCCATTTAGCTTGTTTTATTTAATTTCATTGAAGACCTATGGTTATAGGAATGTTGATGCCATGCAATTTTGTTTATATTCCACTGATTATGCAAGTGACTAATGTGTATGCCCTGTTTTCTTTTATCATGATCAATATCCTAAGCTTTATTAGCTTGATATATTAAAATGTTACTAATTTCATGTAACTGTTACATGCTTTATTTTGTCCAAAATTACTTATTCCATTTTGATGGATTAAATTGTGTCAATTGGATAGCTTGGTAGCTTGGGATTTTTCTATTCCCTTGATGGAATGGGCTATTTATTTAGTAATATTGAATATTATAAATGCATTGACTTGTGATATATTCCTTTCTTGATATGGATCTTTTGAAGCATGCTGGGAGAAGACACACGTTCCGTATTAAGGATTCATGGATGGAATCCCATGCTCGAGTGGTTATACCTTGATGCACCAAGGGAAATTCTTTGGATTTTTAGGAATGGGATTACAAGGAGCTTTATTATACTTCTTAGTGATACCGGTTCTCTAGGGGAGAAACCATAGATAGACATTTTGGAAATATTGTTATGCCATGCCTTAGGTGATACTCAGTCCCCTATGTGAGATACCTGGTACAGACTCAAAAGTTACCAGGACTCTTGTAAATACAAGGTAATCCATATATATAACCTTGGTTGGACTCAACGGTATTGGATTATCTTATATTAACTTTGAGATACATGGGATTCTTTTAAATCTCTTGGGATGGTCATAGGACTCTAACTCTAGTTTCAATAGATTGTATGATTGTATTGTTTATTCTTATGAGATGCATATCCTTTATTAGGTTTATGATAATTATTATGCATGTGGTATGATTATCCTTTAGTTACAAAAACTTTTGAATTATTACTTGTGAATTAGACACTAGTCCAAAGCACAATGCTGGTAGTGCACCTCTTCTTGGGTTTCCTTGATCACCTGGACCATTTTATACATATGATGGATTGCACAGGTAACCTATTTGGACTTCTGGATTATGACAATGAATGTGAAAGGGGATGGGTGTCTTTTCAGGAATCTATACCATGTTTTTAAGATTTAATGTTTTTTCTTGTATGCATTGATATATATTGGCACACTATTATTAGTTTGTTGCACTATCTGTATTGGTCTAGACACCATGGGTGCTGGCTTACTAAGATTTATTTCTCACACCCTATTTAGGATTCCATTACACTAGGGTACTTGAGTAGACATTCTTAGTCATAAGACTATAGTCCTTGGTTGATTTCTTGTTCTTGTGTGGTTGTACATGGGGGTTAGGAGAAATGACTGACATGGAGCTCTAGATGCTCGTAGATATTGCCTTTGGGATTTTTGTGTCTTTTCAATACATGAGTCTTAAATTGTCATAAAATGTAATGAATGGCTTATGTTTACTATATTGACTTATGTATCATCATCCATGATGCATGACTTGTATAAACTGGCATTGGCCAATTCTAATTCAGTTCTTCCATTTTTTCTTCCGCAGCTCTTCTCTTTTATTCTAAATTTCAACTGTTTGTCATTTATTACCTATGTTTCCTCTATTGAATAATAATTTAAATAGGTTATACCATTTTTAATTATCTTATCTATGATGGAATATTCTCTCCATTGACACACACTATTCCCTCGCTACTAGTTGGAAGACTCTGGTGTTTGGTGAGATGTGTTTGAGGTCATGTGGCAACTGGTCCAGCTACCAGATTAGTGGTCCGTTTCACCAGGAGGTTTTAAAGTGGTATTAGAGTTAAATTTTTTCATTTGTCATACTATTTGGGTTTTGTAGATTGAAGAATATGAATGTTTTGGTGCATAGTTAATTGATGTTCTTAGGACTGATCACCCTATATACGGGGAAATGAGAAAGTGTCCAGGGAAGTGATTGTTTTTTAAGATATTTTTACTACATTTGATATGATTTCATCTCCATTGAAAGGTGTAATTTCTGATTCTTAAGGATTTATGGAGTTTAAGGTATTTTTAACCTTGGTCTAGTTTGAAAAGTTTAAAAAATTACATTGATTATACTAGGAACATAGAAATTAATATGACATACATACTCCATTCCATGTAGTTTCATTTATATGTTTCCTTCTAATATGATTGTGTTCCTTGAGTTCTATTCCATGATTAATTGTATAATATGATTAACTATTTATATTCCCCGTTTCCAAAATACTTATCATACCTTTCCCATTCAGTAATCCATACTTATGTGATTACAACATGTTTATCTATGTCAGTTTCTTCTAGTGACATGATTCCATTTTTTTAAATATGTAATTGATTTCATAGAAACAATATATGTGGTTTTAACAGATGGGATCCAATTTTCAACTTAAAGAGTGTATGAGTGATTCATGAATTGGAAAATAGAAACCCATATTAAATTTAATGACCATGTTATGTTTGAAATGGTTACAAATGTACAATCTGTTTAGTTTTAATATAAAATGAATTGGTTAAATGAATAAAAACAAACTAGGATTAATTAGGTTAGTTGGAGGCATGTTTCTTATGATATTACTTGGTATTGGTGTTTTTAATCTAAAAAATGAGTAACTATTATTGGGTTTCATTCCTATGAGCCCAAGTTGGTTAAAATGGAACCCTTATAGGTTTCTTTATCTTTTAAAAAGTAATTTATTTTGATAAATTAAATATTAATGATGATATGTCAATAAATGAATGGTTAATGGTTTAAATAGGTTATTATTTATAACATTTATGTTTTTCTCTGAGTTGTTGGTTGAAAATCAAGTTCCAAGTACTTTTGTTTTAAAATGTGTACTTAATGTTTTATTTTAAATAATTAAATGTTTAAAGTTTAAATGTTAATAAATTTAATTGGCATGGAAATGGAAACCTAGGTAGTTTCCTCTATTTAAAATCATCATGTACGGGTAGTTTGAACCTCTCTTTAAGGTGACTTGGAACCAAAGACTTGGTGTTCTTCATAGGCATTATTTTCTTTAAAAATGGATTTTTAATCTGATTTTCATCCTAGTTACTTCTGTTCAGTGTGACCTAGAGATTAGGGTGAATATTGGTACATTGTATCGGGACAGTCATGTTAGGTATCACCCTTGAGTTTATAATCCTTTCTATATTCCTGAGCTTTCTAACTCTTAGCGCAGTTCGGGAGCCGTTTTCCCTTGTAGGATTCTTACATTCTAAAAGACACCATTGATCAGATAGGTGGTCATGATATCTTTGATAATTTTTTTTTCTTGAGAATCAATTAATGCTTTGTTTTAGTAGGTTAGACATGCCTCATTCATGGTCAACTGGTTAATAGGTCTCGTGTCCCTATTTATTCTCTTTGGATGACTCGAGAGGTCATCATTTTGTTTTATAGTCTTATGGGATAGAAAAAACTTATGTCAGTTCTTGACATAGGCCATCAAATAATTGAATTCATAGGGATGATAAGACTATGGGTAGTATCCATGATGTTTAATCATGCATCTAAACCTCTGTGTAGTATTCATTTATATATGCGGTACACATCATGTTTCCAAATGATGTAATGAAACAATTGAGGTCCATTGCTTCATTGAGGAATAAGCTGTTTTGTATGGTCTCAGGTCATCTCCGATATATAGTGACCTGGCTTGTTGAAGTAAATGAATTCACCCCAATGATTTGAATGACATCCTCGAGACACACATCTTTTGACACGTGGGTCTTTATGTTTTGGTATTTGTTTCTAATGCCTTGGCATATGTGATCTAGACTTGGTGGAGCATCACATGTTTGTTTAATATTATTTTGGAGCAAAAAAAATTGTGATAGGATAGCTTGTCTCTTTTTCCAATGACTTGGACACTCATAAGGTGGGGATAATCTCTTCATTTTCAATAAATGTTTTCTTCCAAGTAGAAGGAACCCTGCCAAAGAGGACCATTCGAGAAATTGTTAGTTTTCTTTGAAAGCCCTGAGGATGGTGGGTTTTATTTGTGTCTGTGCTTTCTTGGAAGCATGAAATTGTTCTAATTGGTGGTGTATGAAATCCTTGTGAAGAACCGTCAGTCTTGGATGGAATAATGTTTTATTTTGAACCATCACAAATTAACATGGGTAGTAAAGAAATGTTTTCGGTTTAATATTGGTGTGTCATCAGGTGAAGCCGAGCTTCTTTGAAAGGAAGTCGACCAGTAGTGGTTTAACTAATCTTCTTGTAATTCTTGTTCCCCTCTTAGTGTACTCTACTATGTGATGAGCATGTATACTATCTTAACATCATCCTAGATACTCTAAGAGTGTCAGTATTATGCCAAGCTATAAATTTAACATATGTTGATCTTGTTTGTATGTTTTCTTTCAGTGTTCCATTCTAGTTGGATGGTTTCATTAGTTTATTTTTCATGAACATCATTAGAAGTAGGGTATGTAACATGGTGGATGTGTTTGTGTAAATGCTTGATCCCTCGGTAGAAGGAATCATAATGTATTTGGAACTATGCCGAACATCTAAGATTAGAATCTTTAGAATGGTTAGCCCGAGTGGCTCGAATCGTTACCCCTCATTTGAAGTGTATGGTCGGTGTGGAACCATTTTGAAGATGTCAAAATTTTTTGGCAGAAATGGGTTAAAGTTAGGTAATGTATTTTGGAAAAGATTGTGTGACTTATTCTATTTGGTTGATCTAGGGTTCGAAAATTCTTTTTAGATGAGGTCTCTGATATGACCATAGTTGTAATCTAGTTCATTTTGTTAAATAATTTATCACTAGATCATCGTCAAAATGATTATGGGTTTTCTTGTTAAGGAGATTCCGATAGTTGGGGTGTCATGCAGACTTGGAATTTTCCCTCTTGAATGACAAATCCCATGGTGGTAAGTACCTTTCAACTGATTTTTTATGAGATGACGACATGATTGTTTCTCCATCTTAATGATATCGTGTAAGCTCCATTTCAGTTTATCTATTGTAGAATTGAGTGTTGGATCCTATTTGGAATTCTTATGTTCTACATGGTTAAGTAATGATTGATGGTGCCTTGGGAATGTTAAACTGGAATGTGACTATTTGAATAAAACATAATAACACATGTAGGTTGGGTGATGTGTTTGTTGTTCCCAATGACTTGTCAAGGATGAGAAGCTCAAAGGTGGGGAAGTTGTAATATCCTGTGTTTTGAATCGAATGAAAAAATTCTTGGAGAATTTTAATTTTTTCATTTACTGGATGGGTTATTTTTTAAATCGATCTCCAGAACATAATTCTTAGTGTTGGAACCCTTCAATGTTTTTTTAAAAATTTTAATGAAGGCCGAGGGGTACCTCCAAAGTGTCATTGAGTTTCAGAAGAACCATTTCCCTATTTTAAAAATATGATTAATTGAATTAATTAAATAAAAAATTTAAATTAACTGAAACTATATGGGAAATAACAAAATAAATGGATGTTTTAGAAATAATAATAATAATAATAATAATTACATTATTTTATTATGTAAGGTTTAAAAAAACCCCAAAATGAGGTCTCCTCCCTCCTTAACACGGCAAAAACCCTCTCTGGGATCCTCATATGTGTGAAACAACTCCCCCTAGGATCCCTTATTATGTATATTTCCCTCCATTTTTCTTCATGATACTCATCTGATTCGATGAGGTACGTCCTTCAACTCTCATTCCCTCCTTCCATGGGATGAATTTTGGCCCCCCATTGCCCTATCTCATTTGACCTAAACCCTAGGTTTGGGGATAACCCCATTTATGATTTTCATTCTATTCTTGGGTGTAAAAAGTCTCTCTTAGGACTCCCTTGGTTGTATTCTGGAAACCTCCCCTGAAGGTGAAGTGGTTTGGATCACTATGGTTCTCCGGAAATGGTTTAAGTCAAGGTTTTCATCCATTATTAATTGTCAATCCATTAATAATTGGGGTTTTCATAGTTTTTCAGTTCCAAGTATTTTTCATTATGTGTGATGAACCTTAGTGTGGTGTTTTTTAGTCCCTAGTATTTTATTTGTAGTCCATTGGACATTGCCATGTGATTTCAAGTCACCAGAGTCAAAGGTGACTCACTATGTATACACTTGAAAAAATATTTATACGTAGGTTCCCCATTTATATGTATATTCTTCCATGGTATTGAATATATATAGATGGGACTATGTGTTCTTATGTATAATATGAAAATTCAAATTTGTGTGAATGGAAAAGGGTGTTTTCATATAATCATATATGTAAGAATCCCCTTTCATATATTCATGGCCATTCAAATATGTGCATAGCGGCTAGGTATCCTTATATATATATGTGTGTGATGGTTCATATGATTGAAGGGGTAGTATTAGACTTGATTTTCCACCTCTTAATGAATAATGTGTTGTTTTTTGGCTTTGTTTCTTCCTATAGTGGGGACCCAATCCTTTAACCATTAATTTTTGGAATGCATTAATTAATTTACTTATCACACTATCCTTAGTTTTTAATTAATGTAGTATGGTTTTACGATTTCTATTTCTTAGATATGAATTGAGTATGTTCATGAATGAAATTTTAAATATGATAAATTATTTTGTGATAATAAATGTTAATATTTTATAATAAAATCCCTCCAATAGAGGTGCACCGTCTTCAAGCTAAAAAGTAGTGAGAATACTTTTTTTAATTCCTACCTTATTGTTATGTTTGTTACATGAAATGTTATTATGTTTCCCCCTTTTTACATGAGTGTTAAATGAAACACTATAATCCTTATTAGTTTTGGACCTCCATCAATTATAAATTTCCCAAATAGTCATATGGAATATTTCTATGACACTTTTCTGATCTTTTGAGCTCTATGAATGTAATTTCCATGGTCTATGGAATTAAATGGGAATTGACCATGTAAGAAATTTCCCCTTTTCCAATTACACATTATATGTTCTCATTAAACCTTAGAAATGTATTTTCCATGTTTTAAAGATATTTACTCGGTTGAATTAAATAAAATGGATTGCACATGAAGGTTTCCTCCTTAAAATTGATTAATTGAATTATCTCGACACACATTGGATGGTTAAACAATGTCTCCTATTTATACATTATGAAATTTCATATGTAAAATTTATTGTTTCAAAATGTAATTGAACAGAAAAAATGATATGCATATGTGGTCTTTTCATCATGTATTTAATTGAATATGACCATAGAATTTATTTAACGCTATGCACTGAAATTCTTGTTAGCTAGTTTTATTTAATTTCTATAAACACATATGGTGTGATACATGTTTATTCCATGTGATTTTGTTTATATTCCACTTTTTTTGCAAGTTACTAATACTTATTCCCTATTTTAGTAGCATTATTATACCCTAGTCTTTTTAGCTTGATATAATAAAATGATAATAATTTCTTGTAATTGTTATATACTTACATTTGGGAAAAATAGCTCAGGCCATTTTGATTTCTAGAATTGTGTCATTTGGCTAGCCCAGTAGCTCGAGATCTTTTTATTCCTTTGATGGCATGAAATGTTTATTTATTGGTATAAAAAATTATAAATGAATTTAATTGTGATATATTCATTTCTTGATATGTATCCATTGAAAAAGGATGAGAGAAATCATGTATTTAGTATTAAGGATTTATGGATGGACTCCCGTGCTCAGGTGGTTATACCACAAAGCATTGGGGGGGGGGGGTACTTTGGATTTCTAGGAAAGGGAATCCCTGGTAATTTATTATACTCTTGAGTGATACCATTTACCTTGGGGGGGAAAATGTGAAGGGACGTTTTTGAAATACGGATACTCCATGCCTTGGGTGATAGTCTATCCCCTATGTGAGATACCTGGGATAGACTCAGAAGTTATGATGCCTCGTAGTGATACAAGGGACTCCATATGGATCTCCTTGGATGGACTTGGTGGTATTATATTCTTGGAAGTTCCCATTGTGATACCTGAGATTATTTTAGATCACCTTGGACAGGCATGGTACTCCACCAATGGTTTTGATGAATTGTCTGATTGGATTGTTTATTCATATTAGAGGTATATCTTTCACATTTTTATGAAATTTCTTATGAATGTGGGATGATTATCCTTCATTTAATATAAATTTAGCATGATGAATTTTAAATTAGACCCCAATATGAATCATAATATTGGGGTGTACATCTTATTGGGTTTCCCTAATCACTTGCCCCCTTTTATACATATTATAGATTGCATATGTACCCTATTCAGATTTCTTGATTAGGCCAAAGTAGGTGATAAGGAATGCGTGCCTGTTTGGGAACCCATATAAAGTTTTTATTGTTTAATTTATTTAATATTTGACATTGATACATATTGGAACACTATTAATAGTTTTTCCACTATTTGGATTATTCTAGACACCATGGGTGCTGGCCTACTATGATTTATTTATCAAAACCTGCTGAGGACACCATTACACTAGGTTACCAAACAATATACTCTTGTTTTCAAGATTATGGACCTTGGTTGATTGTTTTTTGTTGCATACTTGTACCTAGGGGTTAGGAGCAAGGGATTGGGTTGGAGCTCAGGAAGCTCATGTATATCCCCATTAATATTTTTAATTCTTTTCTTTACTAGAGACTTTTACTATTATGAAATGTTAAGAATGTTATTTGTTCACTATTCGAACTTAAGTATTGTCATCCATCAACCATGATTTTTATAGACTGACATTGGAAAATTTTAATTCAGTTATTACATATTTTATTTCACTAATGTTCTCTTCTGTTCCTACTTTCATTTGTTTGTAATTTTTTACATATTCTTTTTCTATTGATGAATGATTTATAGAAGTTATACCAACGTTAATTATCTGATCTATGAGGTAATAGTCTCCCCACATGCACACCCTAGTCCCTCGTTGCATGTCTGCAGCCTCTACTATTTGTGGAGATGTGCTTGAAGTCACATGGTGACCAATCTGGGTATTGGTTTAGTGGTTATTAGGGACGTGACATGAAAAAAAAATTAAATACCCATAATATTTATCACTAAATTCTAAATAAAAACATTTTAAACCAATATTTTTTTTATTTTTTTCAATAAATTATCATGATTAAAAATATTTATTAATTAAATAACATTTTATTATAAAAACATTATAATTTCAAATAAAATGTATGGAAAACGTATATAATAATAAACCCATATCAATGAATAACTCATTAACATTTATTTATTAATAATGAGATAATAACAAGGTATGATAAATTTTCTTTTATGATCTTCTTGTTTATGCTGATGAATTTGGGACTCTTTTAATTATTATAAACTATATATTTTGGATAGTTTCTGATTATGATAAATTGGGTTTTCTATACTCTCTAAAAATAACTGAATCATTTTTTAACTATACTAATTGACTAATTTATCATGGATTTTAGAATTATTATCCTTTTATAATATAAATTAAATGTTATTTTCTTATATATATTCAAAACATGTCTTTATTACCGACCCACATATGGGATTTTTAGTCATCTTTAATTATAAACGATCTATAATTGAACTAATATTCATGTTAAATAAATTATATGCACTACTATTTGGTGGATACAAAATGAAATTTCTATCATTGACAGACAACTAAACAACCGAAGAGTTATGAATTTGTTTTGATCATATAAGTATAAAAAAACTTATAAATCTTTTCAATCCCAAAAGTTGTTATACCATATTTCAATATAGAATTATATAAATATTGATAAATAAATTTCACAAATTTATAATATTTCTATAATTTATGGAAGAAAAAAGTATTGAGAATCCCTGTATTCTAAATGCATAGTTATTTCAATTCCCACATGTTTGTAGATCATTATTTTAGTTACTCTATTTTTATTGACTATAACATTTACGACACTCATAAAAAAATATTTTTTTTATTTTCAAATCCATAGACTTTTATACTCTACAATATTTTCTTTTGGATTTATTTTTAATGAAAAATAAATAATACTTCTGACGCTTCTATTAGAAAATTTTAATTTTCTTAGAGAATCATGTTTATGATTTAGATATATGATATAATATATATGAGTGTGTTTAATTTAATTATTATCTTAATAGGTTAAATTAAAAACCATTGGTTCATAAATGTTTGACTGAATAATCTTATAATGTTTAAATATCTTATTTTCACTTATTAGGTGAAGAAATATCCGTTTTTTCCATTTGGACATGTATCAAAACCTGAATTTGTCTCTGTAAATCATTACTTTATTATTTTATACATTATAATTAGCACATAAACATGTCATTTTCTCATTATTATTTTACCTTGATGGCCAATACTTAAGGGATATTATAAAGTTTATTAATTAATGTTCAAATTACATGAATTTTAATTATATGTCCTTCAAACAATATTTTAATCATTATATGAAAATTTTTAGTGACATTCCATCCTCAAATCACTTAACAATACTTATATTATTTTAAAAAAAACTTCTCCTATTTTTAAAAACATTCCTCACACTCTAGTGATTATATTTAAAACCATTCAAAAATAAAATATTTTATAACTTTAAACTCCTTCAAAAAAATTTATATCTAAGAATCCCTTTATTTAAAGATATTTAATTATGTAAAATGTTTTATATCCTCAAATTTGGTTATAATTATATTTAATGATCAGTTTATCAGACATCATATGATATTAAAAAACTCTATCGATTATTCATTAACATTTATTTTTATGATTCATTCTACGAAACCTCTACCACATATGAAAATTCTTTGTCATTCCTTATTATCTATATATTTTGAGTGTATATTTATATATTCAAATATTATTGAAATATATTGATTCAATACATAGCTATGTGATTGTGTCTTATAAAACATCCACATAGTTCTTTTGAGATACGTAGATATTTTTTTTCAATTTTATATTGTCTTGAATAACTCACTATTAAATTTCTTAGCTTTGCAAATTTTTTTTCGTCCCTAATAATTTAATTTCTTATATTATATTGGGTTTACAATTCTTTAAACTAATCAAAAAACATATCACCATTTTATTATTTTCTACAAAACAACAATAAAATACATAGACTATAAATTTCATCACATTATATGGGTACGACACCATATATTTATAAATGAAACCACCCTTACGAATAATGTTTTTTCAAATTTAGTAATTTAGTGTAATGTAAAACATATGTTGTATGAACCAAAAAATCAGTGGTACTTTATTATATTAATTTGAACATTATATGATAAGTGTGAATATAAGAATTAAAATTATTATAGTTTCTCAATAAACAAAATAAAATAAAATAACTAGAATAGGGAATATTGGATCATTATGGTCTCCCAGAATAATGACACTCACGAATAATACTAGAAAATGATATATAACATTATTAATGTAATTATGATTAGAATAAATAAAGAACATAACCTTGAGATAAAATTATTTTAATGATGAATTAAGGAATTATGATGTATTTTTAGGACATAAGAAACCTCGATGACCATTGGAAATAAGATCGTTTGGATATTAATATGTCCATTATTAATAGAAACTTGACTTTTAGAATTGTAAAATGGAAAATGAAATAGTTAAATAATATTGGATTATCTTTTGAAATACAAATATAAGATATTTATATGATAAGATAGTAAAATTAAATTATTAAAATATGTTAAAGTAAATGTTTTTAAAAAGATAACATAATAGTATTTTTAGTAAAACCTATATGCTTTAATTTTGTTAAAATATATTTTTACGATAAATTAAATTTTTTTGGAATAATTTTTTTTTCATAAAATGGATTAATAAAAAAATATTTATTTGTATATAATAGAGAATAGAGTTTTTAGAAATTACATGGAATTTTTATAAGGGCCAAAGAGTTGTCTATGTCACCAAATTATAATTTTTTCAATAAATATGGAATTTAATTTATTTAATTTTGAAATTTATTGTTTATAGATTATTTTTTTTGAATTAAAACATCCAAAATTATCCTAGGGAGACTTTTCATCATAAATTATTGATTTTTAGTGAATAATAAAATATTTCATTTCACATTAGAAGTTAAAAAAATAATTTACTCAATATTAGATGATGTATGAAACCATTATATTTTCCTCACGTTTATTAGTATTATTTTTAGTCACAATAATTATCACTATTTGTAGTCTTGTGAAAAATAATAAACTAATGAATATTTTATTCAAAAATACCCCACTCATTCCTTTTATAAATATCACCCTTCATCACCACAATTCCCTTCACTCCTTATGCTTCTTAGTTTACCATATTTATACAAAAATACCCATAACACTCTTCCTAGATCATTAGAGTTAATTTTTCACCAAAATACCATTCTAAAGAACCATAAGGTGTAGTTTAAGAGGGGATAAAAATTGGTGGCAATAATTTTCTTAATCAAGATATTTTAATCCTTTTTTATTCTATGTCCACTAAATGTATTCCATATAAAATAAAATTAGTGATATTAGTTGTAGAAATATACTGAAATTTTATTATATTAATGAAATATTAATTTTCAATCTTACTCTCATTTTATTATTGAATTAAAATATTTTTTAATATCATGGTTGGTTCATCACCTCCGTGGTCCATGTATTTCATTTTTCATCACTATGTTCATGAATAGAAATAATAGAAATTTAATTTTAAAATATATTAATTATAATTATATTATATTCATATATATATATTCTTTAATGGGAAAATAAACACAAGGATTAAATGAAATAAAGTTAATTCACCATGGTCTAAAGAATATCATAAATTAATTAACCATTGAAAAATAACATTTACACTTAATGAACCATACAACATATGTATTTTGATATAAATGATTCACAACCATTTTCTTTATAAGATCAATAATATAACCATATAAAAATATAATAAATTTTATTCATATTTTATTTTATATTTTATAATTAATATATCCCTCCAAACTCCTATAATATTTAATAATTATCCAAGTTTATAAGTATAATTCATTGATAACAAATATTGAATTCCCAAAGTCAAATTGGAGTATCTTTACATTTTGTTGACTTCCAACAAGTTGAATCAAAATATTTGGAAAATAATTATCCTTGTAATGATATTTCTCTTCATTGTACTTATTCATTTTTCCCTCTAATAACAAACCCCTCTTATTTAGAAATATTCAGTAATGTTAACTTATTTTCCTATAAAAACATCCATTAAGAATTATTACTTGTTATAATATTCTAAAAAAGTATTTCATTTTTAAATATCATTTATTTTTGAAGTTCAATCATTTAATTCAAATTTGAAAATAAGATCCCTCATGATTTCTTCATCATCGCCATTAATTTCGACTTCTTCATCAAATGAGAAAAATTATTGACATCATAATTTATCTATATTATTTGTGTCGTTTTTTTCACTTATTGTGTCATAGAAACTTTTTTTATCACAAATTGAGTATTCCTACATCTTTAATAGAAATATTATTCAATTAACATTAAAAGAAAAATAAATATCCCTCAATAAAATTACAATGTATTTCTCAATATTTTATACCTCTTTCTTTAAAATTATTATAGAGATTTTTCTTCATATTTAAACTCCTCATTAAATTTAAAAATATATTCTGAAACATGTACAATAGATCCATTATTTAAATGTTCTTTATATAAAAAAATTATTTGTGCTTTCCTTCTCAAATATTTCATGTCAAGATAGATTAAAATCTATCAAAAATTGCAAATAAATTTATTATAAATATGAAAATTGTCCTTCAATATCTTTTGTTTGCATTAATACACTATTTATGGATTTAGAAGATCATAATTAGTTATATTTAACATTCCTATGCATAGCCAAACCTTTCTACATTTTATAATAAATCAATACACTATAAAAACATGGAGAAGAAACATTCTATGTCATGACATATAAACTCAAATTATTTTAATTGAAATTAGTGTAGAATAATCATAACAATATTTTTGATAATAATGATGTATTAAAGTAATTAGAAAACAAATATTATTTTGATAATACTCTTTTTTCATTATTTCTTGAACTCATCAATTATTTTTATTCTAGTATGTTCACATCCTCAATCTTTTCAAGCCATATATAATTTTTTTCATTTTTAATATTTCTAACCACATAAATGTTCTTGAGATTTCATGGTATTGTAGTATTGGTATTTTTTTGGTCGCAACTCACCGGTATGTGAACACCCCAATACCGCCTGCACTAGGACATGGGCTAGTGACTAGCACTGAGGTATCCATAGAAACATGAGAGGTATTACCCCTAAATTTACATACGATATTCTATTATACACCACCACTAATTATATATACATGAAATGTAAACTAAACATTAAAAAACATGAATAAAGAGAAGAATACCATTATAAATTTTAAAATATATAATTTAATCAATATTCATATCCCATAATATTGAATATAATTGATATAACGTAGAAGGTGACATC
The DNA here is from genome assembly GCA_963277665.1 of Viscum album. NCBI lineage: Eukaryota > Viridiplantae > Streptophyta > Magnoliopsida > Santalales > Viscaceae > Viscum > Viscum album. Next base: position 270,831,308 of record OY728166.1, read on the forward strand.
ATGAACATTAATAGTATATGGGTGGCCACCATAGGTATATCTACTCCACTTACATCCACATCTAAAAAAATTATTAGAATCACTAATCATACATATCATTCATTAACTAATTTTTATGAACATAAGGAGAATAAAAACCAGTTTTTATGGTGGGGAATGTATAACTGTACCTAGTATGGTTTTCCTCCATAGTAAGACTACCCCATAGCCATAGAGTTTCTCTATGTATTAATTTAAAATAAATTTTAAACTATTCAATCCCACCCTATGTAAAGACCATACATATCCATTATAAATCTTATAAACCTAACCATAACTCAAATTCATCCAACTCCCCAAATATCAATTTTCATAATAAATAATAGTAATCATGTATTTTAATCTATCATAGATTTTCTCCTAAGAAGATAAAACATGATTCTCTAGTCATGATATAATACTAGAAAAACATGTCACAACATATCTAAAAATCCTAGTAGGAAAGATACATATTCGATTATCTCATAAGCACTAGAGGGAATACACTTATCTGCATAAGAAAACACATGCACACACACACAGATATATATATATATATATATATATATATAATTTTATATATGTTTTGATTCTAGAGGAAACAAACATACGTAGTGAATAAGGTATATACATGTAGAAATACACATCTCCAAAGATTTATCTGAATTTATCTCAATCATAGAGTAGTGGGTTGACGGTAGAGATAAGATCAGATTTATAATCATCTACCTCAACCACTATACAATTGGAAAAAATGAGTTTCAACACTCTAGTGAGAAACTAATATTTCATTCAGGTATATTGGATATTGGAGGAACTAAACATCTCTACCCATACCATATATCATGTTCTCACATTGGTGATACTAAAGTAAATACCCTTCTCTAGCTAGCATGTACTGGAGATAATGACAGATTTATTTATCCCCAAATATATTAAAAAATTATATAACCGATAACATCTTAGAAAAATGTGTGTTTTGTGATAGATACACTTGTATGTCATCATTTGTATCTACTAAGGACACTAGGTGAGATAATGTATATTCATTGTTACCCCCCTCAAACCCTAATCAGAAAGTGATCGTAAAGGAGACCAATATCTATCACCTATCCCTAAAGAAGACACTAATTTTTATAATCACTAATTCCTTAATAAAATTAATTTGATCGCATCATTAATTTATTACATGATATCCCACTTTCATTCCTATAGATCGTTTCATTCCATTACTCTATTTAAAACCATCTTAGTCATATAATAGTGTTGTATCAATTTTATAATCTAATAATGAATTATTATTATTTATATATGTTTTAATATATTTTTAGATAAACCATTAAGTAATTAAATTGTTATATTTTTCTTCCATAACAACGACATTTATCCAATGAGTTTTCATTAAGAACTATACACAATCCCAAATGGGAAGGAAACTCATCCAAATGTGAAGTTTGAGATCCTTTATTAAGAACATATAATTATCCATTAAAATTTAATATTATTTATTAATAATAATATTTCTATAATTTTTAAATAAATAATGATATAACATCCATGAAATATACATCCCATCAAGTCTGTCCAGTTTTTCAACATGACAATTGGGAACCATAAGTACTGTATCATGATACGAAATTGTTTTTAGAGAATTAAAATTATAGCTTTAAAATATTAATAAGTTATATACATAATTAATGATTAAACAAATAAATATTATATTAAAAGATATCCAAATAACCCAAACATGGTTTCATTAGGTTGGAGATGAAATTATGTTTCAAAGAAAATTTGGGACCTAATATAGACACTCACATGCCCCCATGCATCATTCCATACCTCTTCTAATATGGTATTCCACACAGAACAACTAAAATCCTCATATTCATGGTCCAACCAGATACATATAATGACCCATATTTTTCATTCATTAACATGAAAAATTATTATATGAATATTTGATAAATAACATTATGATCGTTCCCATAATCATATAGGTTTAGTTTCATTGGAAAGTTAGATACATAAAAAATTTGCTCATAATAGATTTACATCATCTCCCACTAAGTTCATCATGATTTTCACCCTTCATAAACATACCATAAATAATAAATTTATTTATAACATAGGGAATGAAAACATAAGAAAGGGTGACAATAGATGCTTTATATGGTTAAACAAGGGAGATATCCATGATTACATAAACATAACATGAGAAAAAAGGTATAAGAACATGATATTAACATTTTAAAACCATTCCCAACACATCAAATATACTAATATTGAGTCATTGAATAAATATTAGAAGATAATAAGATATGAATCATAAAATATTCAATGAAAATGATCCATGAGAGTATAAAATTTTCATCAGACATGGGTTTATGGAAGATACATAAGCATTGAATATAATTTCATTTTTCAATGATAACTACTAAGATTATAACAATGGATTGGGTTCAATTTCCATTCCATAATATCCTTAGTAAAGGTTCACTCCAAATACTTTCATAGTGGATAGAGTTCCTTACTAAACTGGATTCACTCCCCATTCCAGTCCTTATAATCTCATAAGATATAGATCTGTACCTTATTAATTGTAGGGACATATAATTTCTGGACCACCCATCACATAATAGAAATTATATATATATATAGATGTGTGTGTGTGTGTTTCAAAAGATATAAAAACTTAATCATACTATAAAAACAACAAAGTATGTGAGGTTTATAAAAATTTCACTATATCATTATAACATAACCAATAGAAAAGAAATTAGTTTCATAAATGGTTTTTCTATAACATAATTAACCCATGGGAAAGAAACAAGTTTCATAGAATCATACTTAAATCATCATCATCATAATAAGAAATTAAAGGAATAAAATTTCATTGTATCATTGGATACTATCCCCAGTAAATAATTTGTGATAGAAAAGGATGTTATTATTGATGAAAAATGCCTTGAAAATATCACTGGAACATTTCTTGAAGAAAAATACCCTTTCTAATTTGAAATCGATTATTTAAAATATTATTTTTTTCCAAAATATTGTAACAAAAATTTATTTTAAAATAACCATGTAAAAATATAAATTAATATTCAAATAATTTAATGTGAAAGATATTGGAAAATTTCATTCATGTAGTGTGTGTCAAAATAAAGATTTATTTCACATTTTTTGGTAAAAAGTCAAAAGTACCAAATTTGGAAAATTAAAATAATATTCTCTTCATTAAAATGAAATCATGTATCAAAATTAATTTATAAAATAATATAATTTATAAAAAAATATTGGAAACATTTTTAGAAAACATGGATATGAAATGAGAAATCTCACGACTGAAAAGTAAAAAACAATTAGTTTTCATAAAAAAAATTAATTCAGTCTCTTGAGTAATTAAAGTGAGTAAAATGAAAGGAAAAAATTTAATATAAATATATATATATATTTGAATAAAATAAAATTAATTATAGAAATATTTATTATAAAAGTTTATCATCATAATCTCAATCATAAACAATCTCTAAAACAAAGAGATTGTGACATAAATACCTTTCCACATTAGTAAATTTAGCATCAAGAACACCATGAATGAGATAAAACTATATGGATATATAAATAAACATAATATAAATGATAATAATAATAAAATATATTAATAGGTAGTATATAAACCACATAAAAAGTTAGTTGTGAATATAACAAGTGTCTCACAAAAATAAAAGTGAGACCAAAACCCCTTACATAAAGTTCATATTTCTTCAAAATCACTCTATTATAATATTTAATGCATTTAAATTTAGTATAAATTTATAATATAATAATTTAAATACTTATAATATCATTTATTACCCAATTATCACTTAAAAAAGATTTATTAATAATACATTATGAAAATCCTAGTTTCTGAGTTTTAACTATTTCATTTTTCATGTGAATTTTTATTTCATAGTTATGATACTTGTACATTGATCACAGTTCCATCATATCCATAATGTTTATAATGATATAAATAATATATATATATATATATATATATATTCCTAAATAAAAGGGATAGATAGAAAAATATATTACACCATTTATAGAGATGGTAAGCTGTGCATACACATAAATAATGTTTTCACTTTCAAGTGGATGTAACAAAGGAATGGTAAATAATAATTAAAATTTAGGTAATAACTAACATATGATATTTATAATATATATTATTTAAATTTATCCTTATTACCATCTATTTATATATGAAATGATAAGTAGATCACATAGCTTTATGGAGTTGGTAGTCCACATGTTCGCCCTAACGACATTTTCGCTTTCCAATAGATTAAAAGATAAGAAGGTATATATAATATTATAATTATAGAATAACAATTATTTAGTAAATATATTTTTTAAAAAATTAATCCAATAATAATACCCATATATGAAATATGGTGATGGAAACAGAATTGAATCAGTACGTGGCAGCGGCAGTGAACATGTATGCACGAACGACAGTTTCACTTCTCATTGGATGGAAAAGAGGGTGAATAATTATGGTTACATAACCATAATAACATTAAATTATATTGAGTATATTGAATTAATTTTTTTATGATAAATACCATATACTTATATGAGGTAAAATAAAAAATAATTTGAAAGTGGTCGGGTAGGGTGATTACCTCACCTTTATTTGGCCTCCTTTAGATTCATTATTAATGATCATTGTAATGATCTATTAATAATTAAAGAACCTATAATTTGTGTCTATGTAATATTATAATATTATTTGGTAGGTAATGGTTTATATAGATGGATCAATGTGGTGTAAAGAAGAAAATGGAGGGGTTTCCTCTTATAAGTGGGGAGATGAGAGACATGGAATTATTTTTTAAAATATTAAGATATAATATTTTCATAATCAATAAAAATTATTAATGATGGAAAGATAATATAATTTTGGATAGTATTAGGTCTAAATGTGTCTATAAAATATGATTTATATATGTTTATGCTAAAAAATTCCACTTATCTCTTGGTTTAACACTTGATAAACCTGTTTCAACCTTAACAGTGATGGCACATTGTTTTTGTTTTTTAATATTCCTTATAATTAAAAATGAATGTGTCTTATAAACCAAATCAAGAAATTATCATTAAATATATATATTCAATTTTATCAAATTTAATTTAATCATTCATCTGAATTTAATATAAAAATTAACCTTCAAAACATAATAGGAAGCGTTTTTTCATAAAAATGTTTTCTTATGTATAAAATGTTTCCATACCAAAATAAAACATGAAATTAATTATAATGAAAATAGTGGATTATTAAGAATATAAATTAACTAATTTTACTTTTTAAATAATTTTAAATCAAAATGGAAATATTGATAATAATTTAAAGGAAAATAATGTTTTCGATAAAATTTAATATTTTTCACTATTCATCCAAAAATCAAAATTTTTCAGAAAATTTCAAAACATTTACTCTAAGATATTTTTTACATGGTAATTTAAAAAATTATTTCAATTTTTCAGAAAAAATTTAAATTAGTGGTAGAAGGTAATTATATTATTTTCAGACAAAAAGTAATAAAAACCATTTTTGAATAAAAATGTATTTTTAACGAATATAAATACTTTACTAAAAAATATGTTGTTATATATCATTACATTTTAGTTATCTACAAAAATTAAAAATATTTTTTCAAAATGTGGTTATAAAAATTCTTTTAAGCAATTTTATAACTAGTTTATAAAAATAAACTATATTATTGTTTATTTAGACTCAGGGTTACGTGTATCACAAGCAATTGATAAAATTAGATTTTTTTGAAAATAAGTATATCTTAAAATCACATGGTGTTACATTATACTCCCATTAAAATTAATTTATCACTAAAAATTCATTCGCTCTAATAAAAAAATGATTATATCTCAATTTCATCATATTTTCATTTCCCCATGTCGATTTTTCAAATTTCAGATTCTTTTAGAGAAATTTAACTTGGGGAGTAGTGTTATACCATAGAAATTTATATCTATAGTCAAATATTACTACTAGTTGTTCTTAATAGGAATGATCATGAACCCATTGTATAACTTATGAGTTCATAAAATGTGATGGATCAAGTATATAGATTATCAATAGAGATACGTGGAACAAATCGTGATCTTGAGAGTGGTTTGTTGGAAGCACTAAGAGATAAGCTACCATTCCTACTTGGTTAATAATACATAAGGGGATAATATAACTAGGGGTCAACATTACTTTATTTATAAATCTCATAACATTATTCTTGGGATAAATTCATAAGAATACCTTCTCACCATCTTCCAATTCCATAATTCACTGATGATTGTTAGCATAACATTTTTATTGAATCTATGATACACTGATGTTATATAGAATAGATGTGACTTCCTATACTATTTTATCAAATATATGAGGCCCAAATAGATATTTTTCTCTAAATTAATTCCATCATGTTAGAGTTCTACACTTTTTTTCATAGATTGATTTAAAAGGATCCATATGAATACTAAAGTGAAGGATGTTGTAATAACTGAATTCAATTAATGGATGGTGTTGATCCAAAAAACCTAGGAAATATATACTATAATATCTCAATGTATCCTCCATGGATTAAATGGATCCATCCAATTGAATGTATATTTGATGATGGTAATAAATTATGAAACAAAAATCAGAGTCTATAGTTTTTTGACAACATCATTAGAACTTTTAGGTAATCCTCAGATCTATGTTAGATACAATAGAATGTTTTACTTCAAGAAAACATTACAATTACTTAGTATATATTATTAAAATCATATCAATAGGGAAATATCCTATGATATAAATGATGTGGTATGAATTCATATGATGATCAACTACAATCCAAACAATATTATGCTATTTAAAAATTTTAGGTAGTCAGATGATAAAATCAATGGAGATATTTAACCATTTCTATTTTGTTATACTTAATTATTATAATATCCCTATAGACTTCTATCTCTACACCATAACTTAATAACATACCAAGTACATAGATACATACTCTGTGACATCTCTACATTTTTTCCCACCAAAAATAGTCTTTGATATCTCTATACATATTCGTACATCCATGATGATTAGAGAATGATGATATATTTACTTCACCCAAAAAACCATTCTTCAAATATAGTATGGATGAAACAATTATATGGTTCCTAAAACATATCATTAAATGAAAATCAAGGTTTAAATCATGAAAACTTATCATATAATTTTATAGCTTCAAATAATCATTATGTAAAGATTAATCTTCACTTGGATAGATGGTTAAAAACTCATTAGATAAAGATACAGTTTCTCCCCTTCTATCAAGATTACAAGGTTTCAAATTTTCAAATCCCTAAATATTAGATCTTTTCTGATCTAGATCATAGATAATATTTCCTGATCCTTTCAACTAAGAACATCTTCAACCTTGTTGTATTTCTTATGGTGGGAATTAATTGAGCAGTCATAATCTTTTATAAAAGCCAACCATTCTCTTGGTTAAATATTTACCACTTCCTAATTGAATATATACTACAAACCTTTACAATCACTATATATGTCCCAATTATCTCTATAAAGATAATTAATCTATATATTTTATGTTAAAATTACCACATCTTACTCTAAATCATGAATTGGGTAATTTTTCTAATGAACATTTTATTGTCGTAAGACATTAGCTATAACCATATTATTCTGCATGAGGATTTATCTTGGTCAATTCTTTGAATCATCACTATAGATCACAAAACCTAATATACTATGTGGTAGTGTAAGAACATATGCACTTATTAACATAATTTTTAGTTCCTTGAAATATTTATCACATTCATCTATACAAAGTAAAGTGACTCCATTTTGAGTTTACTTGGTGAGTGGATTTGATAGCTATGAGAAATTTTCCATAAATCATTGGAAATATCCATCCAAATTAAGAAAAATATAAATCTCAGTCAATGTATTTTTAATAAGACAATTTTTAAAATCATTCACCTTTTATGGATCCACTAATATTCTCTATATTGATATTATATGACCTAAAAAACAATATTTTTTATTTCCAAAATCACAATTGTTAAAATTTTCATTAAACATATTCTTTCATAGGCTCATAAATAAAATTCTAAAGTGATATTCATGCTAATAGTTAATTTTTTAATGTATAATAATAACATCTATATAGACTCCCAAAAACTAATCAATGTTATATATAAATACTGTATTAATTAAATCCATGAAGATAGAGGCGAAATAAGTAAGTCCAAATGGAATCACAATAAATTCATAGTGTCCTTACCCTATACAGAAGGATGAAAAGGGTATTTAATCAATTTCTACCCTAAAATTTTAGTATATATCTTAATGATCAATCTTGTAAAAATATTGAGCTAATTTTTATTGATTGAAAAATCATAAATAATGGGAAAATGATTCCTATTCTTGATTATGAGATTTCTAGGTTCTAGATAATCAATAAAGAGTCACATTGATCCGTATATATTCTTCAAAAAATAATAGGTTCACCCAAAGATAAATCAATAGAAAAATAAATCACTTGTAATGATTCTTCAGGTGTTGATTTCATTGATAGCTTGTGTCATGCACAACCCTGAGTTTAAATGAACTGAAAAAATTATTAAAATATTATATATCTCTTATCACCAATTCATTGGATTGGTTTTCATAAATAATAATAACTATATTATGAAAAATAATAGTACATCCATTTATAAACATAATTCAATAAATATCAAATAATTTGAAATAAAAATAAAGAAATATTAAAAATAAATGTGATGTTTTTTTGAGAAAAATGTTTTTATGCATGATTTTTTTTATATTAATAAAAAATGTAAAAATTATTATTGAATTATTTTAATTAAAGGTATATATTATTTATTTGATCCAAAATTTTAGACATTCATCAAATATATTTTTAAGCATAGTATAAGAATTAATCGATGTTTATGCTTAAATATATTATTTCCAAAAATAGGTCTTTATTTCTTTTTGTAAAATTCTATCAAAATTAATTTACCACAATTTTATATATTTAAATAGTTTGTAGGAATTAAATATCTATAATTATGGGTTGAAAATTTAAAAAATAATCCCCCTTATTTTTCTTATCAATACGAAAAGAAACTGTGGTAAAATTTATCTCCTCGATAAAGGATAAATATGGTTTATCTAGGTTAAAAATAAGTGATAAGGCCATAATTTTTTTCCTAATTATTATTAGATAAATTGAATTCTACCCTAAATCCTCAGGTTCTTTATTGAGTTTATTAATGGAATATTGTCCATGAAAATGACATATATACTATTTAAATCAAAGAATGTTACAAAAATGACACTCTCTTTGCCTTTAATATTTATTAAGTGTCGATATAGAAACAAAAGTAATTTATGAATGAATTTAAGAGTTTATTTTTATATTAATAAAATTATTTTCATGATTATTTTAATTATATAATGACCTCAATTTATAATGTAGCACTAACGTAGTATTTCTCCATTTCATAAAAATAGATAAGAAATTATTTCAAAATTTTTAAAAGTGATATACCTGAATATTTTAATGTGAAACATGAATTTTATATAACTATATGAAATATTAGGTGTGTTTTATAGAATTATATTCTAATTCCATATCTTTTATGTATTTAAAATTAAATTAAATGAATAGTGTCAAATATTACAATAATGATATTTTATTAAAACTATATATTATTAATATATTTATAAATAATAAAAATATCAATAGAATACAAGATGGTTATGATAAGGTCTAAAATGTAATAAAGTTTTCATTTTTTGTACAATTTTCACCATATAATTAGAAATTACACCTTTATTATTATAATATATGTTATCATAGTTAAAATTAAAATAAGTTAACAAATGTTTATTAAAAAAGATAAAGATTAAAATTATAATAAAAATTTTCTAAATTATATTATTTGATGAGATTATATCCATATATTAACTCAAATTATAATGCAGGTCTATTTGGATGCATTTTTCTAGAGAATTAATTTATTTTAATTGAGTCCTGTGAGAAATTCCCAAAGTTCCCTGAAACTCAATAATAAAAAGGAACATAGTACCTCACTTATTTAAATGAAATTGATTCTTTTATATATACCAAAATCTACCAATTTACATTTTAAATTCCTTATTTAAATCTAAGAGTTTTTTTCTTCCCAAAAGACTAACCCTAGAGCCCTTTATAAGAGATCTAAAGGGGTCATTCCAAAGAATATGTAATCACCCTTACTCATCAAAATTTTTTCATCTCTTCTATAACTGTTATAAATATATGGTATTTCTCAAAACAAAATAAATCAAGTATAAAAATCATTCATTAGTTGCATTATGATTATTAAAAATCCATTATTTACCCTCTTTCTGATCAAGCGAGAAGTGAAAATATCTCTCATTCTAATGTAAGGCTCATCATCACCACGTAACGATACAATTTTTTTATCACAATAGTTTAAGGATTAGTATTATAATTGGATTATTTTTTATATATTATATTTATGATTTAGGTATACTTATGTAAATATAATATCAAATCTAATTACTTACAATCTGATCCTTGGGGAAACAATAACTTCTTTCATGCGTACGTGTGGACTACCACCTCCCCACAAAGATGTGATTTGTTTTTAAGACAAATTTTAATTGGATTGTTGCTTGGTATGATTTTATGAATGTATATTATATAATAATTATCTTATAAATTGTAATTAATATTTAACTTTTATTCATTCTATCCATTGAGAAATTAAAATAACATTCATTTGTAAATGTAACCTACCATCTCCATGAACGATGTGATTCATTATCCTTTATATAACATTTACTTATGAATTTAAATATTTATATAATAAATATATTTGATATTTATATTATTACTTCCATTAATTTTTTTTAACCAAGATAAATGTGCAAGGACTTGATGTAATGAACTAAAATATGCATGATAAAAAAATAGTTAACACTTGGAATTGATGATTTTAATAAGAAATTGTTAATAAAATGTGGTGTTGTAATATTATAAAGGGATCATGTATGGTATTATAATTAAGTAAATTTATTTCTTTATAGATTTATAATAAATTTAAATTTATTATTCAAGAGGTTAGTGTGATTTCAATGTAATACAAACTCGAGGTAAGGGATTATTTTATAATCTTGTAAATATTCATGATTGTTTATATTTATGTATCTACTGGGGAATATTTCCCATCAATATCCATGTTTTGTTAAAATTATTTAAATTTTTTCCATTATAATATTATTTTTAACCTCCTTTTTACCCATTCATGAATTTTTACAAAATGGTTTGAAATGAATCTTGTTTTCTTTTTTCCCAAACGAGGCACTTTTTGAAATTTTCTTAAAAAATATAGATAAAATGTTTTTTTATCCTATATGGAATGAATATATTTTCCCACCATCTTGAGTTTTTTCTTTTAATATTCTTCTAAAATCCTAGATGGGGTTTTCAAAAAACATTTTTACTTTTATAAATGCATAAATTTGTTAAATAAATGACTTCCAAATTGAAAGGTTATTTTTTAAAGAATCATTCTGAGTGATCTTTCTAAGTCATTTTCCATAAAAGTTGACATTATTTTTTTTAATTATGATATTATATGGATATTATCCCATGATACTATCTTTATTATATCTCTATATGGTTATGTTTATGATGAAAAGATCAAATGTTTATGAAACCCATTTCTTTTTCATGGTTTATGTTATGATTAAATGTTTATGAAACCAATTTCATTTACATGGGTTATGTTATAATGAAATGTTTTTGAAACCTATTTCATTTCATAGGGTATGATACGATTAATTATTTATGATATTGTTATACACATATGTATTATTTTAATTATGTGATGGGTGGGACCTATAACTCACTCTATTGAATTTGGTAAAGATTTATATCTCATGAGATAAACATTATTGGAATGAGGAGTGAAGCCTCTTAAATAAGATATATTTCCCAATATGATATTATTTGGAGTGAACCTTGACTACTATGATGGTTTGGGGAGTGAAACCACTACAGTATTATAACCTTGAAAATGAGATTTGACTACTAAGGAAATGATTTTTATGCTTTTCTGTATGCCACAATTCTATGTATTATTCATATATTATGATCTCATGTTTCATTTCATTTGATTCCTTTATGATTCATGTCTTATAAACCTACGCGATTTATCCCATGACATAATATTATGATCTTTGATATGTAGGGTATATTTTTCAATTTCTTATAACATATTTTTATACCCTTATGATCATGTTATGTTTATGAGACGATTAATACCTCCCTTGATTACCATTATAGATCATCAAAGATCACCTTTTATTTTATTTCCTTTCCCCAGGTTATGAATATAGGTATTAAGTATGATATGTATAAGAAGGGTTAAAGTTTTTAAGAAATAATTTTGTGATATGGTATATATTTTATATTATATATTCTAAGAACAAGAAAATGTTATTTTGGATCTTTATCATTTGGAAGGAGAAGATGATAAATAGACAAATCATATCAAGATCATGAGTTAACATAATGAAATTTACTCCATGAAGTGGTAGGAATTTAAAATCATATTTATCAATAATTAATTTCCTTGTATTCATCATATGATAATGGAGAAATATTTCCTTGAGTTAAAATATAAGGATAATGAATCTGTTAGTACCTATTAGGTCACTTTATCATGACTTGTGATGAATTCTTCTTGTATTATCATACAACATGAAATTATTGTTGATAAATTCTTTAGTGGTTTAAAATTCAGACTCCAAATGGAATTATCCACAAGGGACATCAATATGTATGAAAAAATTATTCAATGTGACTTCATTGTTGAGATAGATACTAGAGTTACCCATCAATTTCAAGGTTTTTGATAAGAAACAAAAAGTAGAATTCAAATGAAATTATATAAACATAAGATATATGAATATTATATTTCTTTTACCTTAAATTATAGATAGAAACATGTGGTAAATTGTCTTAATGTGTCTGGTAAGTTATTCAAGAGTGGTAATGAAGGTCATTCGATAATCAAATTCTAAAGTAATGGGAAGAATTTATCTAATGGTAGGAAAAGATAGAAATACCTATAGAATAAACCACCCCATTATATAGTGTTTTAAATATAAAGATTAAGTTAATTATGAATGTTAATTCTCAAATCCTAATTTTAATGATGACGATCGATGTCAAAAACCAATTATTCTTGGAAAAAGGGAAATATCACACAATCAATATTTCTAATAAGGGGTATGATATAGAAATAGTTAAAGGTAAACTTACCCTATACTCTAGAACAAAAAATATCTTCTTGGATTATGGATCTACCAACTATTTTATATCTAAAAACTTTTATAAGGGTATCACAATCCCACCCTAAAAATAAGATGTTGAGTTTTCAGTAAAACCCCCTAATGGTATTATTATTTCATCCCAAGGCCATGATTCTTCTGCAGTTGAAGTTTAGGGGAATATGTTTTTTCTAAATCATATAATTATTACTCTAGCTGAATTAATCTTAATTTTTTTCATGAATTGTATTTATTTGAATAAATCCAACATCATTTAATGAGGCATGGAAGTTACATTTTATATTCAGAACGAACATATGATCACCTACTAGTTTGATGAAAAACATAAACTTTCAATGGAAATTATATCTTTTTCATGGGTCTTGATTCTAATTAAAATGGGAATTTATATCGGATTGCTAGGAAGAAACTCATCATTGATGATACTCATATTGTAATGGATTTTATTGATATCTTTCTTGAATATTTTCATATTCTTCCACCGAATCATGATGTCGAGTTTTCAATAGAACTCATAACTAGTTCAACACCTATTTACAAGACTCCATATAGAAAGGCCCCGATTGAGTTGTAAAAATTAAAGAATCAACTATTAGGGAATCTTGAAAAGAGATTCATTTGACCATGGGTGTCAACATGGGGTGCACCTATTATCTGTTTTAAAAAGATAAGAGGATCAATACATCTCTGCATATATTATTGTGAATATAAGAATATCAATATCATGAAAAATTATAATCTATGACATATTGTTGACTTTTTTGATCAACTACACAAAAATAAATACTTTGACTATATCAATCATCATTTTGAACATCATCAATTGTGGATCAAGAGGTGTGATATACCAAGAAAACATTCAGAACATGGTATGGACACAATGAATTTTTAGTAATGCAATTTTTTTAACAAATTCCATCACCATCTTTATGGATTTTGTTAAGAGAGACTTTGGAGAATACATTGATCAGTTTGTGGAAGACTTTATAGATGATATTCTTAACTATTTAAAGAGTAATGTAGAGAATTAAGATCATTTGACAATTTCTCTAAACAAATTGAGTAAGGATATGTATTATAAAAATTTAATAGGTCTAAATTCTATCTTCATAATGTTTTCATTATTGGGTTATATAATCTCATTTGAGGGTATATCATTAGACCCCTCAAAGACAGAAGTTGTCGAGAATTAGCCTAGAACAACCACTGTGATTGAGATATGTATTTTTCTTGGTTTGGATAGATATTGTCAGTATTTTTTAGAAACATTTTCATGGCTATAAAATACAATAAGAAAGATATATTGTAAGGGATCCAAGTTATTTTGGATGAATTTAGGTGAGGAATATTTTGAGGAAATAAAAAGAATTCTAGTTAGTGCACCTATTCTCATACTACCATAAAATAGAGAAGGGTTTGTAATCAATAGTGATACATCAAATAAGGGACCAGTTTGTGTCCTATTTGATAATGATATGGTTATAACATATGCTGCATGAAAATTGATTGTCCTTGTGAAAAATTACCCAAACCATGATTTTGAGGCACCTATAGTAATTTTTTCATTAATGATATGGATGGATAATATCTATGGAGAAATGTGGGACATATATACTGGTCACAAAATATGAAATTATATCTTCAAACAAAAGGAGATAAATATGTTCCATAGAAAATGGTTTGAATTTTTGAATGACTATGATTTCTGAATACATTTCCACCCTAGGAATGTAAACAAGGTGGAAGATTCTCCAAGTCAAAAGGATCATACTATATTATCTATGATGAGGAAGAAAAGGATTTAGTATTTCTAAACTTTAAAAATGATTTATCTTAAAATATTATTGTACCGGGAGAAATATTATTTTTCCTAAAGGATTGTTCAATAATATAGTTATTTGAATATTGAATAGGAAGATTCAGAATATGTAGAGCTACAAAATAAGGTGATAAATTTTACTAAGTTAAATATTAAATTTGGTGGAGAAATAAGATTCTAGAATCATGTCTGTGTCCCTTTAGTACTATATTTGATGTATTTTATGTATGAAGCTCATAATTATTCATTTTTAATTCATCATGGAATTAAATGATATATTGAGATTTAAAAGAGTATTTTTAATGGGATAACTTGAAGAGGGATATTTCAGAGTTTTTAACTTGATGCATGACTTGTTAAAAAGACAAGGACAAGAGATAAAATTATAAAGGGATGTCAGAAACATTACCCATTCTAGAATGGAAATGGGGATAATCACCTTAGATTGTGTATTTAGACTCACCAAAACATCTAAAAGGAATAATAATATAGGGGTTATAGTTCACCGACAAACAAAGTCAACATACTTCATAGATATAAGTGGAAATTTCATTCTTGATAAACATACTTGGTAATATATTAAGAAAGTGGTAAGATTGATTGGTATAAAACTATCAATTTTATCTACTCGGGATCCAATTTTTACTATAATGTTTTGGAAAAATCTTCTACAGGCTCTGGATACAGAGTTATGTTTCAACTCTACATATCATTATAATATAGTTGGTCTGTTTTATAGGGCTATAAAAACTCTATAATACATATTTAGAGCTTGGTTTATAGATTTGAAAGGTGGTTAGGGTCATCACCATCCTTTTATGGATGATTCTGACAACAATACCTATCACTCAAGCAATCATATGGATCCTTATAAATCATTCTATGGTAGGAAGTGCCGAACTCTAATGTATTGGAATGAAGTTGGAGAAATAAATATATTAGTTCTAAATATATATGAAGAAATTATAGAGAAGGTTATATACATTCAACAACACATATGATAATATTAGAGGTGATAAAAAAGTTACAATTATTATAAAAATATAGAGTTTGAAGTTGGAGACAAGGTAGTATTTTAGTATCTCCCTTGAAGAGGGTGATAAAATTTTGAAATTAGTTAAATCTAATCCCTAGTTATATTAGTCATTTTGAAATTCTTGATCGAATCAGAATGGTTTCTTATCTATTGGCACTTCCACAAAATTTATCTCTAGTTCATGATGCATTTCATGTATATTTACTAAGGAAGAACATATTTGATCATTTACATGTACTAATATTAATGGTTGTACTACTAGTGAAAGATACTTCTTATGAAGAACAACCAGTGGAGATTATTGAACATGTAGATAAAGCATTATGAAATAAGTCCACTTTCCTGGTCAAAGTATTGTGGTGAAACCACCAATTTGTGGAAGCTATGTGGGAACCCGAGGATGTAATGAGGCAGTAGTATCCTCATATTTTAATATAATAATGGTGAACATTGGGGGAAAAATAAATTTTAAGGGGGGTATAATGTAACACCCGGATATTTCATCAAATATTTCTCTTTAAATAATTAAAATTTTTCTAGTAGCTTGCGTTACAAGTAACACAAATTCAAAATGAATTGTATAACATAATTAAAATATATTTTTTACACTATCCCATAATTATTGGATTAATGGGTATGAATTGTAATAAATTAATTGTGAAATATATATTTTATAAAAAATTATAATATAAAATCATTAGTTATCAATGTATTTTAATTTTAAAAAATACATTTTAAAAAAGTGATGTTTTTTATGAAAAAAATTATTTTCTTCGAGTCAATGTTTTTTATTTCAAGTGATAAGTTAATTATAATTGGTGAATTATTTTATTGAAAATTTGTATAATATTTACTTTAAGAAATATTTTATAAATTTATAAAATATTTTTCTTAGCCTGGGATAAGAATAAATCTAGTTTTATGCACAATTGTTTTTCTTCTAAAGAGATGTTTTTATCATTTTCTGTGTACATAATTTAAAATTAATTTATTCAATTTATAAGTATTAAATTATATAAAATAAATTAAATATTTTTAATTATTATGATCCAATTTTTTTTAATATTCCCGTTTTTTTGGTCAATATAAATATTAACCATTGTAAAATTTATCACCACGGTAAAGGATAAATCGTATTAATATTTGTTTAAAATATGTGATAAGGCAATAAATTTTCATAATAATTCTTATTGAATGAATTTAATTTGACCTTTATCACATTATTTTCTAAATTAATTTTTTTAATGGACACATTTTGATGATAATGACTTATATATTATTTAAATCATGCAATGTTAGAAAATTACACTAACTTTATTTTTTACATGTATTATGTGTTTACAAAGGGGATAAAATAAGTTATAAAAAAATATATTTTTCTTTTATGATCTCAATAAAATAATTTTGTTTATACATATTTTTTAATTTTTAGTAATTATAAAATGACTTTAAATTCTTATGGAACAGAGATGCAATATTTCTCCATTTAATAAAAATATATAGTAAATGATTTTAAAAATATAAAAGTTAGATAATTTGAGTGAGTTAATATAAAAAATGAATTTTATAAACCACTATAATAATTCAGGGAGGTATTAAAAAATTCTATTCAAACTCTCTATTTGTTTTAGTATATTTAAAATTAAATTAAATGAATAGTGTCCAAATTTACAATAATGATATTTTATCAAAATAATTATTTTTTTAAAATTATTTAAAATTAATAAAAATATTCGAATATGACAATTTTGTTATGATATGGCCTAAATGATAATAAATTTACAATTTATTTTCTAATATTCCCCTTATAAGTAAAAATTACAACCTTTATTATTAGAAAATTAATGCTGTAGTTAAAATTAAAGCATGTTAACAAGGTATGAAAAAATTTATATGGTATAAAATTATACAAAAACATGTATAAATTATATTAGGTGATTTTATTAAAACTGTATATAACCTTATATTTTAATAAATGTCGATTTGGTGGAATTTTTCTTGATAATGAATTTATTATAATATAATCTTTTGGGAAATTTTAGAAGTTTCCCTCGATACAATTATGAAAGAGAACCTCCTCCCGCACTTAATTACAACAAATTTATCATTATAGATAGAAAAAAATCTATAAATTTCTATTATAAAAATCCCTATACATATCATATAGGTTTTGGTATTCCCATACTTCCAACCTTAGATTCCTTTTGGGGAGTTCAAAATGGGTCATTCCAAAGAAGAGGTAATCTCCCTAATCAATCAATTTATTTCCTACTCTTATTTACCTCTAATAAATCTATGGTATTTATCACAACATAATACATTCAGAATATTATATATCATTAAGTTTTATTTTTAATGTTAAAAAACCTTTATACAATTATTTCCCATCCAATGACATGCCGAACTATCACTCGTATGTACGTACAACTTACCATCTCCACGTAGAGATATAATTCATTTATCACCAATATATCTTAACGATGGGTATTATTATGGGTTTAAGATTTATATATTAAATTAATGAAATAATTATACTTCAAAAATTTTAATATCACATCTACCTATATACCATCCAATCCATGGGGAAACGATAACGTTGTTCATGTGTACGTATAGACTACCACCTCTACGAAGCATTATAATTTCATTTATAGTTTAATTTAATGGTAATGAGAAATAATTTTATAAATAGATATAACATATATAAAATAATAATGATCATGTAAAATAGAATTAATATTTAACATTATTTTTTCTGTTCATCCAAAAATGAAAACACCATTCATGCTTAGGTATGACCTACTATCTCCATGAATAGTGATATTCATTTTTCCATACATAACATTTATATATGAATATATATATATATAATGAAAATATATTATATTTATATCATTATTTATATTCTATAGTATATGTAATAAAGACAAATATAAAAGTATCATAACTACTAAACTAAAATACTCATTGTAGACGAAATAATTTACACCCAGAACTGATGATTTTAATAAGGAATTATTTATAGAAGGGGGTGTTTAAATATTATAAGGGGATAATTTATGATATTATAAATGTTAAAATTACTATGGTATATAAGTATAATAAATTTAAATTAATTATATAGGGGGATAGAGTGATTTCTAAGAAAGATGACCTTGATTTAATGATTTATTTCACAATATCATCAATATTAAAGATTATAGACATTTAACTCACAAATAGAGAATATTTCATATCTCTGTTATTTTTTTTGTTTAATTATGAAATGAAATCTATTTAAAATTATCCTATGGCTTTGTAAAGTAATTTTTACCAATTTTTAACTTTTTAATAAATGGTTTGAAATTAACTTTTTTTATTTTTCAAATAAGGTACTTTGTAGATTTTTCAACAAAACTATAGAAGAAATATATTTTTAAATTGTAAAAAATGAAAGGCATTCCCAACCATCCGAACTAAATTTTTATTTTCTGTTTCCTTTAAAAGTTTATAGGGTTCTTTAAAAATAAATTTTATGAATTTTTTTAAAAAGAAATGATTTTGAAATAGAAAGGTTATTTTCCTCAGGAATTATTCCATGTGATATTTTAAAATCATTTTCCACATATGATAAAATTATTTGAGGTTACTTATAAATTAATTGGGATATATCCATGTATAAATTTTTATTATTTATATGTGTTGTTTATTATTATGATGAAAAGTTGAAATATTTATGAAACCCATTTTTTCCATGGGTTATGTTGTGTTAAAATATTTAAGAAAACTATTTATTTTCCATGGGTTATGTTATGATGAAATGTTTATGGAACCCATTTATATTCATGGGTTCTAATATGATGAATGATTTATGATCTTATGGAACATATTTGTATGATTTTCATTATGTGAGGGATGAGAACTATATCTCACTCCAATGAATTAAATAACTATTGATATATCAGGAGATAAATAGGATTTGAATGGGGAGTGAACCTAGTTAAGTAAGCGACACGTTCTACTATATTATTCATAGGAGTAAACCATGACTATTATGATGGTTTGTGGAGTGAACCCATTCCACTATGACATCATTGAAAACGATCTCTAACTAATAAGTAAATGATTTTATTTTCTTACGTGTATGCCACAATTCCATCTCATATGTTTATATTATGATCTCATGGTTCATGTTCATTTATTCAGTTATAACTCATGTATTATAAACTATCTTGATTTATAAAATAACTTAATATTATGATCTTTGATCTATAGTTTATGTTTTTCAAACATTAATATCATATATTTATACCCTTCAGCCCATGTTATGATTAATTCATGCTTGATATCTTACTTTTTTACCAATACTAAGCATCAAAGCTCACCCTTTATTATGTTTCCATCACCTGGTTATGAAGAATGCTATTATGTATGATATTTCTAGGAAGGGTGTAAGAAAAGAAGAAATAAGAGGGAGATTAGGTAGATATTTTATGGACTGTTTTTTATGTTTATATGTTTCCAAATACACATGAAAAATACGATTATTGAGTGGATTGAAATTTTAAGTTATGAATATTAATCTATTAAAAATGTAATATATATGTGTGAAAATAATGGTTTACTATAACTAATCATAAAAATTCAGTGTAAAACTAGAAAAATATAATAGAAAATAATAATAAACTCATGTATAATAGGAATACCTTCAATTTTGAGATTCTCACTGGCCATCTAATACAAACACCCCTTTTGAATAATTATCAAGCATCATATAGTGGATGTAATTTCAATTAGATGTTTATATTTATTATCACCCCAATAAAAAATCATATGTTGGTTCGGAATAACTAATGTGGCTTACCTTAAGAAAAAAATGTTGAGGGATTTATATAATGAAAACCAATCCATGCAAAAGATAACATAAAATATAACTACAGGAAAAATAAAGATAATTTCCATTAGAAAAGTTCCAGGAACACCAATAAAAGATGAATAATAGACATGATATGAATAAATTATACCATTTATATTTTTCAATACTAATTCAATATATAACAATTGGGTTGGTATTTTGATACCCATAAAAAATTATTTAGATATAAAAGAGTGGGTACATCTAGAATCAAATAATACATTGTAAGTTCTAGAGTGGATGTTAAGTGTAAATTTCACCACTTATTCATAATACCCACATTAGAAACAATGGTTAGATGAGATTTACCTTTATATTTGGGATTAAGAGGTTGTATAAACTGATCATCATCATCAAAATTCATATTTGAGCACTAGTTAAAATAATATCCATACAGTTTAAATTAGAAACACTATTAGGTTCGTTGTGTAATATTTGATACTTTCTATCCAGAATTAACTAACATCTTATTATCATCACTTCAATATTCCATTTCTTGATTACCTTCCTTTACACACATTAAAGATTAATTAGTACCCTTAAGATAATTTCATCCTTCTTTATTTCCACATATAGAGCATAAAGGATGTTTCATCATATTCTATCCTTTTTTTATTATTATAATTTCCTTTGAATTTATTCTATATTTTCATATAACAACTATGATGTTGATGGGTAAATCCAATATCCATTTCCACCTTGATATCAAATAAAATGATTTCTTCATAGGTAATGTAGTATCTTATGATTAATTCTAATAATATAATTGGTTTAAGACAATTATGGATAGGTCAATATTATTTTCAGGTTGGATGATAATACTAGAAGTATAACTCACTAGTCTTGTAAAGCTTTTGACACAGGTACTAATATATTCATTATAAATCTACTTCAGCTTAAGAAATTCCTTACCCATTTTATATGGATTATACAATATAAGTAATTATTTAAAAAATAATATCCTAACCTGATATAATTTAATGGATTTAATTTCTTCATATTTCCTCATGCTATTGATAATAGTCCATCATTTATCTTCTTAGCCTTCCAAAAGATAAATAACCCAAATAATTTTTTAATGTCCCAAGTCCTAGAGAATATAAAATATATTTACAATGGTACTGATCCATTACTTAGTGACTAGTGGATTAGTGTATCCACTAAAATATGGTAGTTGTTTCCACATGAAGGAATCAATGTAATATTCCTACCTATTTTTCACACATGGAGTCTCATCATGATTCATATAATGAGAATGTTTTGTAAGAATAAGAAAATATTTCTCATTTTATGTACCATGAAATTTCGTTTCCCATGATGAAAATCATTGGCTTCTCCATCAAATTCAACATTAATATAATTCTTTTTGGTACCATCCATTGAATAAAACAAAAAATCATAGTGTGAGAATAAAAAATTATAGTGGGAAACCACATAATCCTGAAAAACCAAATAAAGGATGCCCAAATCTGGACACATTATTTTCAATATATGAATTATTTGATTTAAACTAGTATATTTAATGATCATCATTTATTAAAATCAATCGTAATGGTTGAAAAATAAATTATGAGTTGACCAAAGCATATCCCCCAGGACTGTTAAACTAGGTGTATAGTAATGGAAGACTCACCAGGTACTAGAATGATGGTCAAGATATAATCAACCAACCATTTTTAGGTTCATTAACCCTAGATAGATCAGTTAAAAAACTATGAAAAGTTATATCATCTAGGAATAAATATATTTATAGCAAAACCACACACCTTTATTTAATATAATATAGTTCGATATCTAGTACATAAGATTATCCTAAGGGTTCTCAGTAATTTTTTGTCATCCTAACATATAGAGGTAACTAAACCCATATCATATAAAAGCTTTAGAAATACATACATTTTATATAGAAAATATTACATTTTATAATTTGAATGTTAATTATATAACATTATGATCCATTCCTCAATCATATAAGATTATGGTCTCTTTAATCATGGGTGCATAAAAAACTTGTTCATAAGATATATACATCATCTCCCACTATGTTCTATAAAATAGGAACCATTCTTAGAAATATAATACTAAAAAAATTTCTTTATAACCAAGTGTAATGAAACATAAAAAGGGTAATATCAGATTCTCAATATGGGTAAAAAATGGAGATATCAAGGATCAATTAAATTTAACATGAACATAAGGGTATGATAACATGTGTAATATACCACAGAATTATAGAATAATAAATTTCCATATATATATATATTCATATTTATGGATTAGACAGTAATATAACTTTAAAAGGTACATTATGTACGAATTCATATCAGACATGTAACAATGGATTTCTCCAAAATATTACATCCCTTGTAATACTAAGTTATACTAAAAAAATAATGTATTATTAATATTATTATTTTATATGGTAGTTATCGCCTAGTCATTATATTGGTGGTAATTAACAAAACTAACTATATTATATTTACAGATGTTTATTAAATGTTTTTAATTTATTCCAATAAATTTTATATGCTAAAAATTATAATAATTCCAATTTTAAGCACAAAATACTCTAATATTTTTTAAAAGGTCGTTTTACCACCTTTTGATAGAGAAAAAAATCTGAAATCTACTTTTTTGAAATTTGGGTATTTTATATTTGACAAATTAAACTTATTCATTGTATGCGGGACATCATAATTTACTTGGGATAATTTTTTAGGATTTTTCTAATAAATTTCATATTTTAATGAATAGTGAAAATGCATTTTAATTTAAAAAATTTGTTTGTCTAATTTATTTATGTAGATATATTATAATTTAATTTTTTTAATGTCAAATTTCATAATTTTTTATCAATTAATCTAATGCCATTAATTGGAATCAAATATTCATTGAAATTGGATATAAAAACTATGTGAACTTTTGATCGTTGTACTAAAAAAACCTGTCTTCTTAATCCATCAATGTGACTAATTTTAAATTAATTATAGCCACTTCAATGAATTTATTCAGAAAAAATGGACATAAATGTTTGTAATTAGTATAAAAATGTGATCTAATAGGTTCAACTTTATTTTAGGTGAATTGCAACTTTTTTAACACAGTTAAGGGAAAATTGGGTAATTAAAGGTAAAAAATAACATTATAACAATATGAAAAATATCCAAAAATTGTCCTAATTTTATTGAATGAGTTTTTTTATACCATTAAAATCTTTGGGACGAAATGATGTCCTTTGGATGTAACATGTGTGTGAATATTACATTTATAACATTTTATTTAACGAAAAGACAAAGATGTCATAATTTTGTCTCTTATTACTATTTTTTTTAATTTGGGGTTATATAAGTGATATATTCGACTATAAATAGTACATATAAATAGAAAAATATTACTTATATCATGGTTATTTATTTGTAATTTTTAGGAAAAAAATGAAATTAAATTGGGACATAACTGTGATTTACTAATTAATTTATTAAAGAAAGAATCAAATAAATGGTGTTAATATTATTAAAATAAATATAATTTGAAATATTTGATTCCATACATGAATTTTATGAATGAATATGACATGTAATGGAAGAGTTAATGTAGTTTTATTGAGGTAATAAATTTTTTATGATATTTTTTGAAAATCCAATTAGTGAATAGTGTCAAAGTTGACACTTATGAAATTTTAAAATAATTTATATTATATTAAATGATACCTTAAAAAAAATACAAGATCTAGGAAAATAGTGTGGATAAGGCATATAATATCATCTATTAATCATTTATGAGTTTTTTGTCATTTTATTGTAAATATTTTAACAAACAAAGTGTAAATTAATTTAAAAAATAGTTATAATTAAAAAGGTTAAATAATGTTACAAAAAGAAAATGTTTAAAAAAAATCAATACATGTAAAAAAATATTGGTTGGGAGGATTTCGAACCATCATAATATTATCATCTAACAAACTAAATTTTGAGTCATTTATAGTTAACAAATAATTTCTATTAATTAAATATTTTATGGTTTTCCAAGAGTACCTCTTACCTCTCCTATAAAAGGTCACCCATTCCTACCTGTTAATCACACTTAAAAAACATTTTGGTTTGTCCAAGATTTTCCAAAAATCCTTCTTTGAATACCTCCCCATATTCATTAAGTCTTATTTTATCCATAACACTTTCCTTCGAGGTATTAAGGTGTTATTAAAGGTGATCATTCGAAGGAATGATAATGTTTTTATTTAAGTGTTTCTATTTTATTTGTTCCTGTAATTCATTAAAATATTATTAATCAATGATGAAATAATAAATCCTGTATCCTAAATATATAGATATATTATTATGATATCACCATAACCTAAATCAATCTCAACTTCCATTAAATTTGAAAATAATCAATCGCTCTTGCTTACATCTGAATTATCACCTCAACAGACCGATATAATTTGTTTTCCATAACCATATCGCAAGAATGGTTATAATGATATATTTAATGTTTATATGTGATATTAATGACTTATTTTTCATTATAGTAGAATAATATATCAATTAATTTCTTACTTTACTAGCACATAAAAATGATAATGTTGTTCTTGTGTACTAGTGAACTATCACCTCCACAAAGTGATGTTATTCATTTTTAATCACCAAATCAGATGGATAATATATATATGTATATTTAAATGATTAAAATAATATTAATTATATTATTATAATTATATAAATGAAAAATAATATTCACCTTCTTTCCATAATGATCATTGAAAAATAATACTCTTACTCATGCGTACATAAAAATTACCGTTTAATTGATTGTAACATTATTCATTTTTTATATCCATATTTAATAATTTTATTTAATGGTATAATTGATACATAAAATTTATTATTATTTCATTAATATTATTATGGAGATGATGGACTTTTGACCACATGGACAATTGATATCATACAAAGTTCATTTTCAACTCATGTTCCAAATATCGACAAAACATCTCATATGAATTTAAATAAGTTTTTAATTGTTATAACTTAGAAATAAGTGATATAAAGAGAATAATTAACTTGAATAAGGTTCACAAACAAGTATACATTATCCTAATTTTATTATTCAGGATGATAAATAACATACGAGATGAGTCGGTCTGGAGGTAAGGGGCTTTGTCTTAATCTTCTTTCGTTGATAAATATTTTGATGTTATAAACCACCTTCGTTTATATGGTGTATAATAAAAAAACCTTGAATTTTAATTTCATTCAAAGGTAATCAAAATGAATATTTTTTTAACGTATACGATGAGAACATATTTTTTACCCCATAACCATTATTTTATATTTGTATTTCTCTATAATTCGTAATGTTTTTAAAGAAATATAAATACAATATTACCTTTTTTGATATTTTGGTTTCGAAAATGGGTTTGAGAATGGATTTAGTAAATTAATTTCTTAAAATGATATCTTACGATTGTAATTTGGAAATTTTATTTGTCCTTTATTCTTTTTTTATGTGATATGATTATGTTAAGGTTCTTTGGAATTTTTTATGGATATTGGTGGCTCTATGATAAACTAAGGGAATGTGAGACCATGATATATATCCAATTAATTAGGTAATGAGATAGAGTTAATCAACAATATTTCTTCGAATAGATTTAAGGAATATACCGTGATTCGTATTCCAAATGTAACCATGGTGGTTATTGCCTATATAGTCATGAATGATACAATGTATGTATGATATGGAACCCATAAGTTACCATTATGATTTATGATATATATTGGTTTTAGAGAAATCTTATGGTTTGATGATGTAAGATAAAGAGTTTACGTTTTATTGGTGATGTCATAACCCGTCCCCCGGGGCCCGTATCATGACTACCCCAAGCCCGCCTTTCATAGGCCAGGTGCTGGAGACTAGCACTAAAGGCGTAAATCCCTAAACTAGGAAGGAATTTCCTTTATAACTGTAAAAAAACACATCAGAGTACACAATTGGAAGCAAAAAACTATGTAAAACTGTATACAAAAGTAGTGCTGGAAAGTAAAAAAGGAGTCGGAAATACAAGCCCAATAGGAAAGTACAAGTACAACTGAAAATCAAGTACAACTAAAGAAAATTAAAGTAGCTACTTGGTCATCCTATGGGGTTCCTACCTGAAGGGTAAGTACAGATGGCCTCCTCAGCAATCCACGTCCATCCGTCTCCTCCATGTACCGTCACACCGAGTGGTCCACCTCTATGTACCATCTAGTCTAGCCACTCTCTGCTTCAGTCAGTGCTGTTCGTCATCTACAACCAATAAAACGAGGTGCAGGAATAGCCCATGTAGGGGTGAGTATAACAATACTCAATAGGGACCCCGATAATCTCAAGGTCTCAGAAAATCCCACAAGGATAAACCAAAATGTATGAAATCAACAGATAACCATTACTTAGGTATATGACCATACATATACCTAATTTATCTTGTAACCCATCACAATCGTGAGGAAAACACAAAAGTCATTGACTTAGCTCAAACCAGGATTTTTTTTATCGAAACCACGGCTAGTGGCGTACTCCTCCTCTATCGAGTACAGTAGGCCTTCTGCATTACACAAAGGCACTTCCCACTATATTTGGACTGCTGAGGTACTCCACCTGTCGAGTACCATGGGTCTGCCGCGTCACACAAACGTGCTCCCCACCATAGGTCTGCCATGCCCAGACAGAGGCTCTTCCCCTCGTAGCCTGCTGAGGTACTCCTCCAGTCGAGTACTATGGGTCTACCGCGCTCACATAGAGATGATCCCCACAGTGGGTCTGCCGCGCCACACAGAGGTGCTCCCCACTGGGCTAATCGAGTTACTCCGAGTCAAATCGGTCAAGTAGTCGTCAGGTCTTAGCCATCTACTAGGTCTCCGTACTCTTTCCACTCGCCTCTGGAAGGATCTACTCCATGAGCTACTGGTCGATACTCCAACTATCATAAAGTTCCACAAAGAAGTATCTCAAAGGTCCTCCACCTCATAGGGGTCTTAACGCAATAAACGGTGCGTCAATCGGACACCTGGTCTGTTAGTTATTAGCCATTTTGTCCCAAGGTCCTGGTTGGATTCGTGTACGATCCAACCTGAACGTATCTCAACTATAACCTGAACTCCAGTGGGGTATTCTCAAGGGACAGCTTCGCTTCAAGAATACTGGCATCACTGACAGTTCATCAAACGGACGTCCAGTGCCAAATATATGGCCCAAGAAGGTGAAGGGTTCAGTTGTTGGCCCGGGTCCGGTCCGACCCGGTCGGACCGACTCGGCCCAACATAGTCTGAGCTAACCTGGTCTTGGTTGACTATTTCAGACTCGCTGGGTTAGACCCGACTCGTTGGGTGGGTCAGGACACTAAGTTTAGCCCGGTTTGCTGGGCCCGGCCTAGCGAACAGCGGGGGCGGTTCGACCCGGGATCAGGGCCAGTTCGGCCCTGAGCATTGCGAGGGTGTGGCCCAGTGCGGCTCAGATTGGAGGTAGCGAGGGATCTGAAACCCCGGCTCAACCTGGAGCGTGAAGGTCACCCAAAGGCTGGCTTGGGGGTGGCCGGGTAGGCCATGACAGTGCGCCGAGCATGCCGCGGGGGTGCCAAAAGGGTGTGGAAGGGCTCCGGGAAGCCATGGGGGAGCCAGGCAGGGCGCCAAGCAGGCTGCAGGGGCACCGAGCGGGGCACTGAGGGGCCACGGGTAGGCAGCCTGGGCTCCAGGCAGCTTGCTGGGAGGCCGCGAGCAGGAATCTTGGGTGCTGAGCAACGCGTTGGGAGGCCACGGGTAGGCATGTTCGGTGGACCTCGGGCTAGCGCGGGACGACGACGTGATTCGTGGAGGCCGCAAGTAGCACGACCTTTGTCGTTTCCACCTCTGTCTCCTCTTTTTTGATACGTTTCCAAGCCGTAGAACATCACAAGAAGAGAGAGATCGACTGAGGATTTCGGGCCATGGTAGGTTGGCCCGCACCATTCGCATTTAGGGAGGTATCATTTGGCTCATCATGAGAAGGAGATGACTAATAATATGTCTGCAACAGTCCCTTATTATCCTTTGAAAAAGGTAAGAAAAAGGAACAAATTTAACAAGTAATAAACCCCCTACCTTTTGATTCATCGTTCATTGTTTTTTGTTTGTCACCTCCACCGCACATCTCAAATCCCAAGCTATATCGGCTCATTGATGTTGCAGATGGTTGGTCGGTAGGTGTCTGTGTAGAATAAAGTTGAAGAAGAATTGTCCCTGGCGTTCTTCACATTCGACATTGGGATGGGCATTCTTTTTTGGAGAGGATAAGTTTCTCCAAGTTCTCTTCCTCTCCCAAGTTTCCACCAAAATGAAAGTGCCCAAAATAATAGTGTGTCTATTATTTTAATCGTTGGCAAAAATTCAAAAAGGTGATTTAATTTGAAGAGGATCCTCCAATTTAATTCATTAGGTTGGCACATTAATTGGGGAGTTAGAACAAATTCAAAAACAAGGGGAGGTGGAGGGGCTCCCCATCATTAATGAGGAAGAGTTGAGAGGTTATACTCTCCTCCCATTAATAGGGGTAGGGTGGTCCCCACCCCTATTATTTAAACGAGATGTTATGGTTTTGGGTGGTCCCCACATCATAACCTCTCACGAGAGGTTAAATTTAGGTTGGCCCCACAACCATAACCTCTCATGGAAGGTCAGGGTGTGGCGGTCCCACGTCCAACTCCCATGTGAAGGTTTTAACCAACAATCACACACATGGTAGCTTAAAATAAAATAAAGTGATTTACACTTTATTTTTGTTTTTTTTATAAAAACCCAAAAACTAACATTTATTCTCGACCATCTTCCGTCGAGGTGAAAGCCTTATTATGCGAATACCAGCACTGCATGTTCATCAGTGACCTCAGATTTCAGTTCTTAGCACCGATCCAAAAATTATAAAATCCCGCTCATACGTTTACTAAACGTACCCGAAAAAAAATTCCGAAATTGATTACGGGCACACCGGGCCTCAGAATCAAGTACAGTAAATTTTCACGGACTCATAAAAATCCCATGTATATAAAGGAAAAAAATTCCATGGAATTTTTTGTCTTTACATTATCCCCACCTTAAGGGTTTACGTCCCCGTAAACTATAACTCGAACTATGGGAACAAATGACGGTACTGAGCACACATCTGAGCCTCCCGCTCCCATGTGCTCTCCTGGATGATCCCATGCTTCCATCAAATGCACACCAGAGGTATCAACCGTCCATGAATGACCTGCTCCTTTCGATCCTCAATCTCCACTGGGACCTCCGTGAATGTCACCCCATCATCGACGTCCAGCTCTCCATGGTCGATGATGTGGGAAGGGTCATGCACGTATCTCATCAGGTGAGATATGGGGAAGACATCGTGCACCCAGTGCAATTGAGGTGGAAGAGCTAAGTGGTAATCCACCATGAATAATCAGTTGAGGACCTAGAAAGGTACGATGAATCTCAGAGATAACTTTTCGCCAGGGCCAAATCTCCATAGACCTCGTCGAGGTGAGACCTGTAGAAAGGCGTGGTCACCTTACTCGAACTCCAGAGGTCTCAGTCTCCTGTCAGCATACAACTTATTCCTACTCTGTGCAATCTCCAACCGCTCCTGGATGATCTACACCTTCTCCATAGTAGCTCATACCATTTATGGTCCCACTAGTGCAGACTCCCCAGGGCCAGTCCAGCACAAGGGTGATCCGCAAGGTCGCCCATTCAAGGCCTCAAAAGGTGTCATCCTATGGTGGAGTGATAGATGTTGTTGTAAGAAAACTCCACCAATGGAAAGTGATCCTCCCAGCTGTGACCCAAGTCGAGGACACATGCACGTACCATGTCCTCGAAGGTTTGAATGGTCCGCTCAGTCTGACCATCTGTCTGAGGATGGAAGGCGGTGCTCAAGCAAAGCTGTTTCCCAAAAGCCTCATGCAAACCATTCCATAGCTAAGAAGTAAACTGTGTGCCACCATTGGAGACAATATAGGAAGTTACTCTATGTATTCGCACAATCTCCAGCATATAGAGGCATCCCAAGATCTCTATTGAAACCTTCTCTCTGATCGGTAAGAAGTGGGCCGACTTGGTGAGTCGGTTGATGATCAACCAAATCGAGTCATGACCCATGGATGTATATGGAAGACCCATAATGAATTACATGGATTTCCCCTCACATTTCCACTCTGTGACCTCTAAAGTCTGAACCAAGCCTATTGGTACCTCGTGCTCTGCCTTCACTTGATGAATAGTGAGGCACCATGAGACAAACTCCGCTACTTCCTTCTTCATACCTGGCCACCGGTGCTGTCGTCGAAGGTCTTAGTACATATTCTCCACTCCTGGATATACCGCTAGATGGGATGTGTTGAACTCCCTCAACATTTCCTCTTGAAGTTCCACTAGTACCAAGGTACATCCTCTGAAGAGGATGATGTTCTCCCCACCTTCAGAAAATCCATCAGGTGCCTGCCTAGTGGATATCTGAGCATGTCATGTCTCACAGCTAGCGTCCCCGTGATGTGCCTCCATGACTAGCTGAAGAAGTGGGGGAGTGACCTTAATAGACTGTAGGAATGCTTCTCCATCTCTATCCACAAAGGATATCTGTAAAGCAGCCAGCTGCTCTGTCGCCACTCCTAGCAGCTATATACAAGTCCTCCTGCTGAGTGCATCGGAAAAAACTTTCTCCTTCCCAGGAGTATATACTATATTGACGTCATAGTCTTGGATGAACTCATGCCAAAATCACTATATCAGGTTCAGGTACTTCTGAGAGAAGATATACCTGAGACTCTTGTGATCAGGGTACACGGTAAAATGCTCGCCCATCAGATAGTGCCGCCACATATTCAAGGAGAAGACCACTGCTGCTAACTCTAGGTCATGGGTAGTGTAGTTCCGCTCATGCCGTATCAGTTGTCGAGAACCATATGCGATCACTGATTGCTCCTATATCATGACACACCCAAGTCCGGTCCTTGATGTTTCGTAGTAAACTACGTACCCTACACCCACCTCTGGAAGCCTCATGATGGGGGCACTAGTCAGCCTCTGCCTCACCTTCTGAATGCTCTAATGGCATCTTTCCAACCACACAAAGGGTTTCCCCTTATTTTTTAAGGCTGATAGTGGTTCTTCAACTCTGGATAATTCTGCAATGAACCTTTGATAGTATCCAACCAAACCCAGGAAACTCCGTACCTCTGTCACACTATTGGGTGGCTCTTATGAAAGTACCACCTCAATCTTCACTGGATCCACTGCAACTCCGGCCTCCGAGATGACATGTCCCAAGAAGTGAACCTCTCAAATCCAAAACTGACACATCAAGTGATTACCATAATGATGGTGCTCTCGAAGTGTGTACTGTACTACCCACGAATGGTAGGCATGTTCTTCCTCAGTAGTTGAGTAGATCAGAATGTTGTCGATGAAGACTACGACAAAGAGATTGAAGTATGGATGGAAGATTCTGTTCATGAGTCCCATGAACACTTCTCTAGCGTTGGTTATGCTGAAAGGCATAACTAAGAACTTGTAGTGGACATAACGACACCTGAAGGCCGTCTTATACACATAATCATCTCAAACTCTGATCTGGTGATAGCTTGATCTAAGGTCTATCTTCGAGAACACTGTGCTCCCTTTAGCTGATCAAAGAGGTTGTCAATCCTCAAGAGTTGGTACTTGTTATTCACAATCACCTGGTTCAGGCGACGGTAGTTAACACAAAGCCTCAAGCTCCCATCAGCCTTCTTGGCGAACATAATCAGGGATGCCCAGGGAGAGACACTAGGCCAGATGAATCTCTTCCCCTGCAAGTCCTCCAGCTGTACCCACAGCTCATGAAGCTCATCGGGAGCCATCCGATATGCTAAAGCAAGTATCGGTTCCATCCCATGGTAGAATACAATGTAGAATTCCACCTCTCTGTGAGTAGGTAGTCCTGGAACATTGTCAGGGAAAACATCCGCCTACAGGTCCACCACTACAGGATAACTCGGACTCACCACATAAACTGCTCCGAGGGTATGGTAGGCCAACTGATGAGTGATTGGCTGCACCCTCCTCCGAGTATGTCCGTCCCGTGCTGCAAAGGTTCCCTTCTCATCGGTGACGGTAAAACTAGTCCCATCCATGTGGACACACAACACTTTTCTCCTAATATAGTCAATCTGAGCATGAACTGTAGATAACTGGTCTTTACCCAAGATGATTTCGTATGGCCTCGAAGCCATTACTATGAGTTCCCAGATGAAGCTCTCACCTCCTAGAGTAAGCTCGCACTACCGACACCAGTGCATAATCAAAGAATCAGATCTTGTATGAGTCTCTAGGTGTAATGATCGAGCCAACGACTCCGTCGGAATCTCTGAGATCCGAACGATGGCAGTGGTAATGAAAGACTGACTGGCACTTGTGTCTATAAAAACTGTATCTAAGGTGGAGTGGACACAGATCGTAACTCGAATCATCTCTGGAGCACCGTGATCATAGGCCTTAGATTCTTGAAGCTAAGATCTACCTTATCCACCCGCTCCCTATGATCGGGGTGGACCACCTGGTGGTGGTGGTGGTAACACCACATAACGTTGTCCACCGCAAGATGCATGCCCAGCTCCTCTGCTACGTCGGCCTCCTCCCTACGGACCACCTCATTCGAACCTCTGAATCTACCCAGGAGGTCTCTAAACTGTTTGGTGATCATTTGAATGGCCAGTCGGATAGTCACGAGCCATGTGACCCTGACCGCCACATGAGTAACACTGCTTGCTACTGGAATGTGTTTCTCTACTCTGTGTGCCCCACACAACCGATCCTATATCATGCTGTCGACCAACTGTAGGTCTGGTCCTCTTGGACCTCTGCGACATCTATCTACTGCCAGCTGCAGAAGACTCCCCTGCATGTTGGCTAGTAGTGGGTCTCACTGCTGGTGACTACTCTGCAAGGAAACTCTCCACTAGGAGGGCTCTCTCTAAAACATCCTGTGTTTTTATAACATAACTTTCATTCCATTACACGGAACTGAGGATCGTTAAGGTTTAGTGTCTTGGAAACAAGGATCATAATACATAAAAAACATAAAACATTATTCTTAAACACTTGAAAGGCTTCTCTGTTAGTTCATCCTATGTTCATTAAGCATCTCATAACCTGGGGACATATATCAAAAGAAAGGGTGAGCATAAGGCCTAGTAAGGGAAACAAGAGAAACATTTTACATGTGAACTTGAGATACTTCAATAAGGACATGAAAAGAACTTTAAGGCATGAGAAAGAAATCATGAGATACATCATAATAAAAATAACATTTTCATAACTTGAAGATGTGGCTGCAACATTTAATATTGACAATCGTTTCGTTTCACCAAGGTCCATCCCCAAGGTGTCGTTAAAAATTACCAAGGTTATTCACCAAGGCGTCGTTAAAATGGTCATCTCTAGAGATTAAGTCATTACCCAATGCATTGGAGCGCTATCAGGGCGCACCCTTAAATTTGCCTTTATTATAATGTGAGCCAC
This sequence comes from Viscum album, assembly GCA_963277665.1. Lineage (NCBI taxonomy): Eukaryota > Viridiplantae > Streptophyta > Magnoliopsida > Santalales > Viscaceae > Viscum > Viscum album. The sequence continues at coordinate 270,866,057 of OY728166.1, forward strand.
ATATATCATCATCAAACATTTCATAAATAACCTATATAGCATAAAATAAATGGGTTTCATTTCATAATCATAACGTTTTAAAAACAGCTTTAAAGACATGATCTTTACGTTACTTTAAACCCAAGGAAAGGGAAAGCGGGTATCATGTATGTAAATCCCAGAATTTAAAATAGAACATTTTTATATATATGTGAATACCCCTATAGAAATAGGAGCTTTGAGTATTCACTTTATAACATAAAATAATTTTGAGAAAAGAGAGGCATTTTGAGACGAAAATCTTGCAGCATAACGACTATGTTACAAGGTTTTAGAAAACTTTGAAAAGAGAGGGAACATGGGTCGAACAATCATAATTGACCCATAAAATAGTAGAGGGACAGAATAAGAAGTATATATGGACATGGTGATGCAATTTCAAGGACATACCATTTGAAATGAAAAGCATGGAAGGAAGACAAAAGTTTGATTTCTCTTATGAAAATTCGGCAGCCTAACGGCGTCACTTAAACTTCAACAAAAATGAATTGAACAGATCAAATAGGGTCTCTAATCATATGATCATTAGAGATCAGTATGATATATATATAGATAATACCCCAACATAATAAAAAGGAACTTGAAATATTTGACATGAAAATCGAACTTGAAAAATGAGAAGGGTGAAAGAATCACTTAAACATTCGGCAGCCTAACGACGTCACTTAAACTTTCATAAAACGAAATGATGAGAGTAAGAGGGGATCTCTCATCATATAAACATGAAAGGGGAAGTAATAGGAATATAAAAGAACATCCTATCACATAATAACATGGAGCATAAAAGGAATGACATAAAAGAGATTACATGAAAAGAAAGAGAGGGGTCAGATCCCTTACCTTAAAACGTGACTCTTGAAACTCAATGTTTTGGACCTTGAGGGCTTGGGGGCACCTTGGGAGGACTCCTTGGGAGGTAAGGAGACCAGAACATCGTTGGGGGAGAGTTGGGAGTGGAAACTAAAGGAGGAAAGGGTGGGTATTTATAGGGAAAGTGAGGGGACAAGGCATTAATGGCCAAGGGACACCTCACTAGTGGTTTTGGCAAAACCATGGGCTTGCCCATGGTATTTGCCCATGGTATTGGCCAGTTGGGACACCTCATACCTTATCTTACTATTCACAATTCGACCATATTGAATATATACTTAATACATCATTTAATGATGTCATTAAACACTCGTAACTTAAAAACTATAATTTCACTATTCATCAAAAATTCAACTTTCTCAGAATAATCCCAAAATTTCACCTTAACCAAAAATCAATGTTCTGATTTCAAAAATGAAATCCATTTTATAAAAATAATTTTCTAAATATTTTTAATTTAATTTTTAAATAAAAACACTATTCATCGAAAATTCATTTTTTTCAGAAAAATCCCCAAAAATTACCTTAACATAATATCGATGCTCTGAGTTCAAAAATAAAGTCCTTTTTATAAAAACAATTTTCTAATTATTTTTAATTAAATTTTTAATTAAAAAACACTATTCATCCGAAAAAACTAATACTTGACTAATAATTTATGAAACCGTTATTTACCCATTTTATTGAATCACATTACTTAATTTAGGTGTCTAAATTATATTAAAACTTTCTTTGAGTAAAATTACTAATCCATTTGGTCACATTACTAATCCTAAGTGTAAAATCACTATTCATAATTTACTATTCATCAAAAATTAAGTTAATCTTATTAGACTCCAAATTCCTTACTGAACACTTTTGTAGAAGACCATTTTTTGAAAATCATTTCACATCATTAGTTATTTAGGGTTTACATAAATATTTTAAAATATCCTTTTTTCAAAATTCATCAATAAAATACTTTCTAAAATTATCTAGACATTTGAAATTTCACAAACATCACTAAAGGAAGAAATCTCAATTTATTCACACGAAAGGATTACACAAGGAAGCTAGGGTCTCATCACATAGCCCCTTATAACACCGGCATAAGACCTAAGTGTAAGGTGTGCTATGGTGAGAGAATCTGAGGGAGGCTCAGATTACATTGCCCTAGTAGTAATCTCTACTAACTTGAACTTCTCCCGCAGGCGTTTCCGTTCAAGCTTGACACGCTGTAGTTCGGCTTGGGCTTGGTCCAAAGCGAAGACCACATATGCTACCTCCTTCCCAAGCTCTGATAAGTGGGCTTCATAAGGGTCGAGTCTATTGGATGAAGCCATCGACTCCTCTTTCTGCATTAACCATTAACATCTTATTAAATCATTAAGAGTAAGTTAATATACTACTAAAAAAGATTGGGTCGTTACATTCTTCCCCCCTTAAGAAATTCTGTCCCCGAAATTTATACTTGAGGCCTAGTCAAAAAGGTGAGGGTACTTTTGCTTCATTGTTTCCTCCGTCTCCCAAGTCGTTTCCTCATATTTATGATTCCTCCACAACACTTTCACAGGGTGGGTAGTCTTGTTTCATAGGACCTTGTCTCTACGGTCCAAGATCTCTACTGGCTGCTCCTCGTAAGAGAGGTCATGTTCCAGTTGTACCACCTCTGGGTTCAGTACATGCGAAGGGTCGGGTATGTACTTCCTCAAGAGAGATACATGGAAGACATCATGAACTTGAGCTAGGTTCGGTGGAAGTGCTAGACGATAGGCCACTGCTCCTATGCAATTAAGGATTTCATAGGGGCCAATGTACCTAGGGCTGAGCTTCCCTTTCTTCCCAAACCGCATGACTCTCTTCCATGGAGAAATTCGAAGGAAGACTTTGTCACCAACACCAAACTCCAAGTCCCTTCGACGATTGTCAGCATAGCTCTTCTGCCGACTCTGGGCAGCCTTTATGTGTTGTTGGATGGCATGAACCTGTTCCGTCATCTCTTGCACGAGATCAGGCCCAAGAAGCTTCCTCTCACCAGTTTCATCCCAACAAGTAGGAGTTCTACACCGCTTTCCATATAGAGCTTCATAGGGTGCCATCTGAATACTCGAATGGAAGCTATTGTTATAGGAGAACTCAACTAATGGGAGGTGTTGATCCCATCCTCCTTTAAATTCCATTGAGCATAATCTCAACATGTCTTCGAGTGTCTGAATAGTCCTTTCAGATTGGCCATCAGTTTGAGGATGATAGGCCGTACTAAAATTCAATTCAGTATTCAGAGCATGTTGAAGAATTCTCCAGAATTTTGATGTGAATCATGGGTCACGATCAGATACAATGGATAGTGGTACCCCATGCAGCCTTACCACTTCCTTCACGTATATCTTGGCAAGCTAATCCAGAGAGAAATCTTCCCGAATAGGGATCAAATGGGCTGTCTTGGTGAGACGGTCCACAATAACCCATATCGCATTGTTTCCTTTGGATGTTTTCGGGAGACCAGTTACAAAGTCCATAGTGACATTATCCCACTTCCATACTGGTATGGGTAGCGGTTATAATACCCCCTTAGGAAGTTGTCTTTCTGCCTTTACTTGCTGACACACCAGGCACCTTGTAGTGTAATCAGCAATCTCCCTCTTCATGTTATCCCACCAATAATGATCACGAAGGTCTCTATACATCTTAGTGCTTCCCGGGTGTATAGAGAATGTAGAGCTATGAGCTTCATCCATCAGTTCTTTCTTTATCTCCGGAATAGATGGAACACATAGTCTTGTACGAAATTTCAATACACCTTCTTGATCAATATTGAAATCAGGGAACTTCCCATATTTTACAGCCTCCAACTTCTACTACAGCAAAGGATCTTCTTTTTGAGCCTTCTTGATCTTCTCTAGTAATGAAGGTTGAGAAATCATTTGGGATAGGGTTGATGATGTCCCTTTCCTTATAATTCCCATGTGCATTTTTACTAGATCTTTAATCAAGGGATCTCCTAAGATCCTCATTGTTGCCAAAACAACAGGATCTTTCCTGCTTAATGCATCCGCGACTTTGTTTGCTCTTCCCGGGTGATAATGAATTGAACAATCATAGTCTTTAATAAGCTCCAACCATCTCCTTTGTCTCATGTTCAATTCTTTCTGTGTGAAAATATACTTTAGACTTTGGTGGTCAGTGTATATATCGCATTTCTCCCCATAAAGATAGTGCCTCCATATCTTTAGAGAAAAAACAACTGCCACCAGCTCTAGATCATGCGTAGGATAATTCTTCTCATGAATCTTCAACTGTCGAGATGCATAAGCAATTACCTTGTTATTTTTCATGAGGACGCACCCAAGCCCTTTCAGAGATGCATCACTAAAAATAACGAATCCTTCTCCGATAGAGGGTAGTGTTAACACAGGTGCAGTAACCAATCTCTTCTTCAGCTCTTGGAAACTTTCCTCGCATTCCTTTGTCCAGATGAACTTAACCCCTTTTCGAGTCAACTTGGTTAGTGGATTAGAAATCCATGAAAAGTTTTTCACAAACCTCCTATAATATCCTGCTAAACCAAGAAAACTACAAATCTCAGTTACTGTTGTTGGTTGAGGCCACTCCTCCACAACCATTATCTTTGTAGGGTCAACCGAGATTCCTTCATTGGTTACGATGTGCCCCAAGAAAGCCACCTGTTGTAACCAAAACTCACACTTGCTGAACTTCCCAAAGAGCCTCTCCTTCCGCATAGTTTTCAATATAACCCTTAGATGATCTTCATGCTCCTCACGACTTTTTGAATATATCAAAATATCATCAATAAAAACTACCACAAAGTTATCAAGGTAGTCCTTAAAGACTCTATTCATCAAATCCATGAAAATAGCAGGAGCATTAGTCAAGCCGAAGGGCATAACAGTAAACTCATAATGCCCATATCTTGATTGGAAGGCAGTCTTTGGAATATCTTCCTTCTTCACCCTCAGTTGATGATAACCAGATCGAAGGTCAATCTCAGAGAAGAATTGAGCCCCACGAAGTTGGTCAAATAAATCATAAATTCTTGGAAGAGGATATCTGTTCTTCACTGTGATCCCGTTCAGTTCTCTATAATCGATGCATAGCTGCATTGATCCATCCTTCTTCTTCACAAAGAGAACTGGTGCTCCCCAAAGAGACACACTCGGTCGGATAAACCCCTTCTCCAACAAGTCTTGGAGTTGTTTCTTTAACTCTTCTAGCTCCATATTTTCCATTCTATACGGAGTCTTTGATATCGGTTGGGACCCAGGTACGAGTTCAATGGAGAACTCTACCTCTCTTTCTGGGGGAGGTCCAGGTAACTCCTCAGGAAATACATCCATGTATTCCTGAACAATCAGAACATATTCTATTTGTATGCTCCCTTTTCCTTCTTCATCATAACCGATTAACTCCATAAAGAAAGCTATAGGAGGTGCTTCTAGATAGGGATAAGTTCGGGATATCTCTCCTTGGAAGATAACTGTAGGTCGTTCATTCAAGACTACTGAGATTTCCTTACTTCTGCATTTGATCTTAGCATTATACTTTGAGAGCCAGTCCATCCCTAGTATAATGTCGAATTCCATCATGGGAATGACTACTAGATTTGCGATAAGATTGTGCTCACCAAAGTAAGCACTAGAGTCTCTAAATACTGTTGATGCAAGGATAATCCCACTTGGAGTCTTGAAAGACAACTGTACCTCTAGCAGTTCGGGGATTGATTCTATATTCCTTGCAAACTTGGAGGAAATAAAGGAATGCGTAGAACCAGAATCAAATAAAGTACTTTCTAGTTTTGAGAGGACAACAAGAGTACCTGCTACCAGAACATTCGGGACTTCAACTTCAGCTGTTGTGATAGCGAAAGCACAACCTTGCTCTCTTGGCCTCTGCTGAGGTTGGTGGTGATTCCCCTCCACCGCCCTCGGATTTGGACATTGGTTAGCAAAGTGCCCAAGCTGTCCACACTTGAAGAATGTGACTTCAGGTAGGGCCAGAACCATCTTTCCTCTGTCGTTAGTGTTGGGAAGCTGAGGCTTCACCTCACTATGACAATTCCGAGCAATATGGCCTCCTCTTCCACACTTTTAGCACTTTCCACTTCCGTTCAAGAAGTTCCCCGGATGATTCTTCCCACATTTATTACACGTGGTAAGTTTCATTTGCTTTCCACCTCTTCCCTGATCAAAAGACTTCCCTAAACTGGGCTCCAATGATCTCTTCTTCTCATTTGGTTTATGAGACCACTGTGTCTCACCAAACTCCAGCTCGACTTTCATAGCACTTCGAACTATTTCGTCATAGCTATCATAGTCCCTGTTGGCTAGATTATTCCGCAGATGAGGTCGTAGTCCACCAAAGAATCTATCAACCTTCCCATTAGGGTCCATGACAAAGCTTGAGGTATAACGGGAAAGCCTTGTGAAGTTCATCTCATAGCTTCCGACAGATTCGTTCTCCTTCTGCTTCATCTCGAGAAACTCTTTCTCCATTCTCTTTCTCATGGAACGAGGGAAATACCTGTTAAAGAAAATTCCCAGAAATTCTTCCCACTCCAAAGCTTCTATCTCTCCTCGTGGCTTCGTGTTTCTGATCAGTGACCACCACTGATCAGCTTCTCCCTCTAGGCGGTAAACAGCAAGGGTGACTTTTTCTTGTTCCGAACAGTGAAGTACAGAAAAGATATTTTCAATGGAGCTTATCCATTGTTCCGCAACCAATGGGTCAGTATATCCAATGAATGTTGGCGGTCGTTGACGCATGAAGGACTCAACAGAGTGTTGTTCCCTTCATGGTGAGGTCGGCCTCTCATCTTGATTCAAGTTATTACTCATAACTTGAGTCAGTTGGTTCATCATTCGCATGAATGTTTCCATTCCGGCTTCCATCGGAGGGCCGTCAGCACATGGTGCATTGCGGTCACCATCGGAACGGTTCCTCCTATTGCCCGCCATTTTCTAAAAGAATAAAACCTTAGTAAGAAACTTATTTCATTTATGAATCTTTTAACTAAGACTTCATGCTTAGACAATTACACTTTTCTATAATTCCTTCATAATGATTCATAAAAGGCTTGTGATTAACCAAACATATCCCCCGGGAGTGTCGTAACCAAGAGTGCAGCAAGGCCCGTTATCGTGCACCAGTTCCCGTTCGAGTCTAGCTCAAAGCGGTGTTTTCGGGTTTTACCCCTATGTACATCTGTGCCAGAGCCGCCTCTACCTGCTCGTATCCAGACAGGGATGTATTTGTTTGATAAACCACTTACTCAATACTTACCAAAATACCAGGAAGTTTTCCTATATTTAAACTTTTCTATAGGGTTCTTCCTAAAGTATTTATATCCTAATTTCCACAAATAACTAAACCATCCTTTGATACCAACTATAACATCCCGTCTTTTTATAACATAACTTTCATTCCATTACACGGAACTGAGGATCGTTAAGGTTTAGTGTCTTGGAAACAAGGATCATAATACATAAAAAAAACATAAAACATTATTCTTAAACACTTGAAAGGCTTCTCCATTAGTTCATCCTATGTTCATTAAGCATCTCATAACCTGGGGACATACATCAAAAGAAAGGGTGAGCAGAAGGCCCAGTAAGGGAAACAAGAGAAACATTTTACATGTGAACTTGAGATACTTCAATAAGGACATGAAAAGAACTTTAAGGCATGAGAAAGAAATCATGAGATACATCATAATAAAAATAACATTTTCATAACTTGAAGATGTGGCTAAAACATTTAATATTGACAATCGTTTCGTTTCACCAAGGTCCATCCCCAAGGTGTCGTTAAAAATTACCAAGGTTATTCACCAAGGCGTCGTTAAAATGGTCATCTCTAGAGATTAAGTCATTACCCAATGCATTGGAGCGCTATCAGGGAGCACGCTTAAATTTGCATTTATTATCATGTGATCCACATATATCATCATCAAACATTTCATAAATAACCCATATAGCATAAAATAAATGGGTTTCATTTCATAATCATAACGTTTTAAAAACTGCTTTAAAGACATGATCTTTACGTTACTTTAAACCCACGGAAAGGGAAAGCAGGTATCATGTATGTAAATCCAAGAATTTAAAATAGAACATTTTTATATATATGTGAATACCCCTGTAGAAATAGGATCTTTGAGTATTCACTTTATAACATAAAATAATTTTGAGAAAAGAGAGGCATTATGAGACGAAAATTCTGCAGCATAACAGCTATGTTACAAGGTTTTAGAAAACATTGAAAAGAGAGGGAACATGGGTCGAACAATCATAATTGACCCATAAAATAGTAGAGGGACAGAATAAGAAGTATATATGGACATGGTGATGCAATTTCAAGGACATACCATTTGGAATGAAAAGCATAGAAGGAAGACAAAAGTTTGATTTCTCTTATGAAAATTCAGCAGCCTAACGGCGTCACTTAAACTTCAACAAAAATGAATTGAACAGATCAAATAGGGTCTCTCATCATATGATCATTAGAGATCAGTATGATATATATAGAGATCATACCCCAACATAATAAAAAGGAACTTGAAAGATTTGCCATAAAAATTGAACTTGAAAAATGAGAAGGGTGAAATAATCACTTAAACATTCGGCAGCCTAACAGCGTCACTTAAACTTTCATAAAATGAAATGATGAGAGTAAGAGGGGATCTCTCATCATATAAACATGAAAGGGGAAGTAAGAGGAATATAAAAGAACATCCTATCACATAATAACATGGAGCATAAAATGAATGACATAAAAGAGATTACATGAAAAGAAAGAGAGGGGTCGGATCCCTTACCTTAAAACGTGACTCTTGAAACTCAAAGTTTTGGACCTTGAGGGCTAGGGGGAACCTTGGGAGGACTCCTTGGGAGGTAAGGAGACCAGAACTTCGTTGGGGGAGAGTTGGGAGTGGAAACTAAAGGAGGAAATGGTGGGTATTTATAGGGAAAGTGAGGGGACAAGGCATTAATGGCAAATGGACACCTCACTAGTGGTTTTGGCAAAACCATGGGCTTTCCCATGGTATTTTCCCATGGTATTGGCCACTTGGGACACCTCATACCTTATCTTACTATTAAAAATTCGACCATATTGAATATATACTTAATACATCATTTAATGATGTCATTAAACACTCGTAACTTAAAAACTATAATTTCACTATTCATAAAAAATTCAACTTTCTCAGAATAATCTCAAAATTTCACCTTAACCAAAAATCATTGCTCTGATTTCAAAAATGAAATCCATTTTATAAAAATAATTTTCTAAATATTTTTAATTTAATTTTTAAATAAAAACCCTATTCATCGAAAATTCATTTTTTTTAGAAAAATCCCCAAAAATTACCTTAACATAATATCGATGCTCTGAGTTCAAAAATAAAGTCCTTTTTATAAAAATAATTTTCTAATTATTTTTAATTAATTTTTTAATTAAAAAACACTATTCATCCGAAAAAACTAATACTTGACTAATAATTTATGAAACCGTTATTTACCCATTTTATTGAATCACATTACTTAATCTAGGTGTCTAAATTATATTAAAACTTTCTTTGAGTGAAATTACTAATCCATTTAGTCACATTACTAATCCTAAGCGTAAAATCACTATTCATAATTTACTATTCATCAAAAATTATGTTAATCTTATTAGACTCCAAATTCCTTACTGAACACTTTTGTAGAAGACCATTTTTTGAAAATCATTTCACATCATTAGTTATTTAGGGTTTACATAAATATTTTAAAATATCCTTTTTTCAAAATTCATCAATAAAATACATTCTAAAATTATCTAGACATTTGAAATTTCACAAACAACACTAAAGGAAGAAATCTCAATTTATTCACTCGAAAGGATTACATAAGGAAGCTAGGGTCTCGTCACATAGCCCCTTATAACACCGGCATAAGACCTAAGTGTAAGGTGTGCTATGGTGAGAGAATCTGAGGGAGGTTCAGATAACATTGCCCTAGTAGTAATCTCTACTAACTTGAACTTCTCCTGCAGGCGTTTCCGTTCAAGCTTGAAACGCTGGAGTTCGGCTTGGGCTTGGTCCAAAGCGAAGCCCACAGATGCTACCTCCTTCCCAAGCTCTGATAAGTGGGATTCATAAGGGTCGAGTCTACTGGATGAAGCCATCGACTCCTCTTTCTGCATTAACCATTAACATCTTATTAAACCATTAAGAGTAAGTTAATATACTACTCAAAAAGATTGGGTCATTACCCTCTCTAACACCCCCGCCTCCGTCAGGATGTTAAGAGAGATTATCGATGCTCATATATCTCACCTGAGCCCCTGATCGAAGGTCCAGACCCTTAAGAATGGGTCCTGGACCATATCTGGGGAGTAGCACGAGAGGTCGGTGGACCTTGCGGAGTACTGCGCCACCGTCATGATACCCTACTGTAGATGCAGTAGCTCTTGTATCTGCACTGCACGGATAGTGGCTGGGACAAACTCCACCCGAAATAGGCTCTCAATGTCTGCATAGAGTTGCATCGCCTCGTCATGCACATGGAGCATTTGGATCCACCATCTGCATGCTTCTGCATGAAGGAGACTCACGACATGGATCACCATGAAGTGTGCTGGTGTCCCTACTAGCCTGAAGACTCTCACCAAGCCTCCAGACAATCCACAACAGCCTGTGGGTCTGTCGCTACCCTGAACCAGGGTGGTCAATCGCGATGGAACTCATGAAACGTGCTCAAGTGGCGTGCATCGTCTACTTCTGGGGTTGGTGGCATCGGTGTCCCAAGGGGAAGTAGTACCGCTAGTGCCTCCGCTGGTAAATGGCCCTGTACCGAGGCCTCGTCGATCGGTGGGATATCAGTATGTACAAATATCGAGGCTCTAACTGGTCATCCGTGGGGAGGCATCTTGAAGGAAATAGATGTGACATGGTCAAAAGATTATACATGGTGAGCTGAACTGGTTGAGCTAACTTAATGAAGACTTTTGGAAACATGCACACAATCATTGTTTTCAAGCACTGAGTCAGAAATCAGAAGTCAGGGTCCTGGTGTATGGATACATCAGCCTCCCGCACCAACGCTGGACTCCCTGAACTGAAAACCAAACTTAGTAACCTTAACACCATTGCTTCCCAGAAAATAAAGATCAATTCTCTATGTTTTGCGGTAGAACCGACTCCTCGGATACCAATTTTTCACGAACCATCCCCCAGGGCCCGTATCGTGACTACCCCAAGCCCGCATCCCATAGGCCAGGGGCTGGTGACTTGCACCAAAGGCGTAAATCCCCAAAATGGGAAGGAATTTCCTTTATAATTGTAAACAAACACTTAAAAGTACACAATTGGAAGAAAAACACTAAGTAAAACTGTATACAAATGAAGTGCGAGAAAGTAAAAAGGGGCCGGAAATACAAGCCCAATAGGAAAGTACAAGTACAATTGAAAATAAGGCACAACTGACAAAAAGTAAAGTATCTATTGGGTCATCCTATGGGGTTCCAACCTGAAGGGTAGGTACAGATGGCCTTCTCATCACTCCACGTCCGTTCATCTCCTCCGTGTACCATCACACCGAGTGAACCACCTCTGGGTACCGTCCAGTCCTGCCACTCTCTACCTCAGTCAGCGGAGTACATCATTTGCAACCAACACAATAAGGTGTGGGAATAGACTGTGCATGGGTGAGTATACCGATACATAGTAGGGAGCCTGAGACCCTCAAGGTCTCACAAAATCCAATAAGGATAAACCAAAAAGTATGAAATCTTACTTAGGTATATGCCCATACATATACCTAACTTATCTAGTAACCCATCACAATCATGAGGAAAACACAAAAGTGATTGTCTCAACTCAAACCAGGATTTTTAATATCGAAATCATGACTGGTGGCGTACTCCTCCTCTATCGAGTACAGTGGTCCGCGTCACATAGAGGCGCTTCCCTCTATCCTTGGACTGCTGAGGTACTTCTCCTGTCGAGTACCGTGGGTCTGCCGCAACACACAGAGGCACTCCCCAGCATGGGTCTACTGCGCTCACACAGAGAAAATCCCAACCATGGGTTTTCCGTGTCACACAGTGGTGCTCCCCACGGGGCTAGTCGAGTCACTCTGAGTAGAATTGGTCAAGCAGTCATCAGGTCTCAGCCAGCTACTACGTCTCCGTACTTGGTCTGTTCGTCTCTGGAAGGATCCGCTCCATGAGCTACTGGTCGATACTCCCACTGTCACGAAGTTCCATGAAAAAGTACCTCAAAGGTCCGCCATTTCATAGGGGTCTCACCACAACAAACGGTCCGTCAATTGGATGCCGAGTCTGTTAGTTATAAGCCTTTTTGTCCGAGGGGCCTGATTAGATTTGTGTACGATCAAACCTGACCATATCTCAACTATAACCTGAACTCTTGTGGGGTATTCTCAAGGGATAGAATCGCTCCAAGAATACCAGCGCTGCTGACTGTTTGTCAAACGAACGTTCGGTGTAACACCCCGAGATTTTATGAAAAATATTCTTTTTAATTTCACTAATGTCTTGTGTTGTACGCTACACCAAAAGGATCTTGCACAACACGCATCCTTGATTTGCCTTGTATTACTCGCAATCGCAACCTTCCTCGATAGCGTGTATAGTACGCAATAACGAGTTTCACTAAACAACAATATGCTATTAAAATATTATTAAAACTAGCAGTTATGAATAGTAATAACCACATTTTGAAATTTTGTAATTTTATTTTTCAAAATGGAATTCATTTTTGGATTCGGAATATCGAAATTAACTTAGGGTGAAATATTGGTGATTTTCGGATAACTTTAATATTTTGATGAATAGTGAAAATTACTAAATTTTAATTAAAAACAACTTTTCAATCAAAATAATTAATAGTGATAAATTATTAATTTGAGTGGTTTTAAAGTATATTTAGAATATATTTTTACAATTTAATACAATGTTGGTCATTGGATGTAATTCCACATTTAAACCAGACATAAACAAGTGTCAATCTTTTGATAGTTATTATCTCTTAAGAACACGCTATTTGTTTTGACGACGGGAATTAATTTTTAAATTAATTAATGAAACTAATATGTTTTTAATTTGGTAAAATAGAAATCATTTTTGAGTTCATAATATCAAATATAGCTTAGGCCTAATTTTTGGTATTTTTCTGAAAACATTCAATTTTTGATGAATAGTGAAACCACTAAGTGGTAGTTAAAAAAACTGAATTGTTCATAAAACATAATTTTACCGCTTCTGTGAGTTGAATTTCAAAAATCCGAGAGACATGGTTGATGTCAGAAAGTAAAATGTGGTTCAATGAGATGAAAATATTTTTTTGGTGAATAGTAACTTTTTACTTTTTTTTAGCACGGTTAAAAGTAAATAGGGTAATTTAAGGGTAGAAATGATATTATTATTACCCTAACACATGTCCTAATTCTATTGGACAAGTGTAATTCGACCCAAAACAACCTTAGAAATAAAATATGACCATTTAGGCCCACTTGGATTAGATTAGGACATTTATTATTAATTTATTTAAAGAAGGGTTAAAATAGTTAAAATCAAAGTTTAATAAGTAAAGAATTTTTAATATGGGGTTATACATAAGATAAATTCGACTATAAATATTCATTAGAAAGATAAAACTATTTCCTACATAATGGTATTTTATTTTTAATTTTTAGACATTAAATAATTTAATTTATTTATGACACAACGATGATGCGGATATTATATTATTAATGAAATATTGACATAATTGATGTTATAAATGCCCAAATAAATATAATTTTAGACTTTTTATGAATTAAACTAATTTTCAAGGTTAACATGACATGTTAGTATTGATTTAATTAACTTTTTCAGAACTAATCATTCTGTTATTATTTTCACAAAAATCAATTACTAAATAGTGTCAAAATTGACATAGAATAGTTTTTAAAACAAATATTATATTATTAATTGTTATTTTATTCCCAAAAATATAATGTTCGGCCAAATGACTTAGACAAGGTTATATATATTAATAATAAACAACTTGGGGTTCGTTTGGCTGCTTATAGTAAGTTTATTAACCTTATAGTATAAGAACACAAGAAGACACGGTAAAAGTAAACTTATTTAACTTTATGATAAATCTAAATGATAAGGTTAAAATAGGAACCTAAACTTGTATAAATTCTATTGGATGAGAGGATTTAGACCCATAACCACCTTAGCTTCGAAATATATCAATTTGGAGCTATTTAAAACCGAACATGACTTTATAATAAAATAATATATTTAGTTATTCCAAAGGTGCCCCTCTCCTCCCTTATAAAAGGACACCTCCTCCCTCTCTTCCTCACACAACTTTGAGCCTTCAAGATTGGCCAACCCATGTCAAATTCTTCTCTCCACTTCCATAGAAACATCCTAGAGGTTCTGTTCTTTCTCAATGACCAATTTTGGTACCCTAAGAGGAGGTCTCAAAGAGGCGCTTCAAAGAAGAGGTAATTTCCGTTACCAATTCTTTCACCTTTATTTCTTCTTCCACTTCTTCTTCTAAGGTTGTTTCATTATGAAGTAATAACATCAGTATCACTCATATACTGATATGTTATTATAAATATGAAACAACTCTAATTAACCCTCTATCCATCCTACGGAAAAACGAAATCACCACGCGTGCGTACATACGGAATACCGTCTCCACGCCGTGGTGTAATCTGTTTTTCCACCAACACCTTAAATGGATGGGTATTATGGTGTAAAGAATAACTATAAATAGTTATTATAAAATCATAATGATTCTGATATATTGTATCATCCACTCCAATTCAATTCAATAATTATGGAAATGATATCATCGCTCGTGCGTACGTACGGGCAACCGTCTCCACGACGCGATGAGATTCATTCTCCATGTTAAGCATTTAAGAATGATTATAAAGTATATATAAGCAATAATAATGAAATATATGACATTATAAAGCTACTGGATTTATGTGTATATATATGTATGTCATCTACTTAATTCCGTTCAACTCAATAAGGAAACTAAAACAGCGTTCATGCATACGTACGGCCTACCATCTCCATGAACGGTGTATTTCTTTCTATTTACTGATTTATTATATATATATATATGTTCTGAATATATATATAAATCTTGTTTTATATTCTGGAATTAAGTAATCATTATCTAAGTAATCATATGAATAATTACAAGTCAAAACACGGATGACAAATGAAACAATTTTACCCAAAACGCTCTTTAACATAGAATTTACAAAAGAACGGGTAATATAAAGTCATAAGTGAACCATATATGATATCATAACAATGAATATGATTCTGTAATAAGTCAATGTCATTATTTAAATCATTATACAGGAGGTTCGGACACTTACGAAGAAAATCGGACCTAAGGTAAGGGAAATATCACAATCTCATTTTTATCCGAGATTGTTTATACTTTAGTATTTACTGGGGTGTATTTTATTATCCACATCCTTGTTTCCTGAATATGTAATCCACCTAAAATTTTTTAAATCCAATTTTACCCTTCGGTGAGTTTTTAGTAAAGAATATGAAAGGAATCTTTTGTCGTTTTTCGTATGAGGTACTTTTTGACTTTTCCGACAAAAGTACGAGAAGAATGTTTTTTTAACTTATACGGCATGAATGAATTTTTAAAACATTATTTCCAAGAATCTTCCTTTACTAGTTTTCAAGTTTATTTTTAATCAACTTATTTTAGTTTAAAATTGTATGACATGTTAAGAAAGGAAAAATGTTTTTGAAGTAGAAAGGATATTTTCCTCAAGAATGGAGCTCAATTGTTTTATCAAAATTATTTTCCATCTAAGATAATAAAGGGTTCTGTTTTTATCCCTATTATTACATTGATTTGATTATGTTGTGATGGAATTATTTTTATGAATTCCTTTATCTTATATGAATTGTTTTATGATGTCATGTTGTTTAAGAATCCCATTTATATTACATGGATTATGTTATGATGTATGGTTTATGATTTTGTGGCACACATAAGAATGGTATCATTATGAGATGGGTGGGACCTATATCTCCCTCCAATGCATTGGGTAAAGATTTTATATCTCATGAGATAGACATGGCTGGAATGGTAGGTTATACCGGTTCAGTGAAACAGGACTGAAACGAGGGTGACTCGGTTCAGAAAGGGACTTTGTCCACTAAGATAGTCTTGGAAATGAGTCTTGACTAACAAGAAATGATTCTCTATGATTATGTGTGTATGCCACAATGTTTCATGTTTTAATTTATTATTATTGGGATTTCATTTCACTACTATGATTTATCCCATGTTATGAAATTATGCTCTCTTTTGCAGGTTAAGATTTCCAAAATGTTATGTTCTTATGAATATGATGGGATTGATATTTCTTTTGTTTACCCTTACTGAGCATTTGATCTCACCCTTTTATGTTTACTTTTCCCCAGGATATAAAGAAATGTTTTAGGTATAAAAAAAAGGGAAGATCTTTATGAGAGATGTTGAAGATCTTTCACCAGGATTAGAAGATTATACTCCGAGTTTCCAAAGACACTAAACTATTACGATCATTGTTTGTGTGTTTTTGTTATGTACTAAGTATTCTGCAAATGTAATGTAATGGAAATGTACGTCAAGCTTCGGGTCTCTACAGTTGGTATCAGAGGAAAGGTTTAGTCAACCTTTGGAAACTAGGATGCGAGAACTTTAGTGAGATCCCTAGAAATATTTCTAAGGTGTGTCTATGGATTTCCCTAAGGATAAGTATACGTATAGGATATGGTCCTAGAACTATGGTAACAATCTTATAATTTAACCTATGATGTTAGATATTAAGGGTACTCCCCCTTTACTATGTTGTTTTCCCTAGAATTATTTTTGCCTCTCACACTATTCTTTTTGGGTTTTAGACAATGGATGGAACCCGAAGGAACCATGTTGATCACTGAAATGGACAATGCAATGATTTTCCTCCTGAACAAACAAGTGTTATGGGAGATGGAGTGAAAATTCTTGTTGCTATACTTACACAAGCTATGAATCATTCTGGACTTCCAAATGAGCAGATAAGGGAACAATATTCTATTGAGTCCTTCATGAGGCAATGTCCACCATCTTTCAGTGGGTCTCCTAATCCACTTGTTGCTGAACAATGGATCAGTACCAGTGAAAAGATATTTTCAGTTCTTCAATATTCTGAACATGATAAAGTCATCTTAGCAGTATATCGTTTGGAAGGTGAAGCTAATCAATGGTGGAATCTTATCAAGAATACGAGGCCAAGAGATGAAATTGAGTCTATGGAATGGGCCGAGTTCAAGAACTTGTTTTTCAGTAAGTAATTCCCTCGTATTCTTCGAACAAAGATAGAAATGGAGTTTCTTGAGCTGAAGCAGAAGGATGATGAATCTGTTGGTATATACGAAGCGAATTTTTCAATACTTTCAAGGTATGCATCTGGCATTATCATCCAACCTGAAAGTAAAGTTGATCGATTTTTCAGTGTCTTAAAACGAAGTCTTCGAAGGGTATTAGCTATAAGAGACTTCAGTAGCTATGAAGAAATTGTGAGTTGTGCTACCAAGGTAGAAATAAAAGTTGGTGTTACATATCAATCTCATCGTTTTGACAAGAAACGAAAGATGGAGTTCAAGGATAAATCTCAGAATAATGGTGAAAAGAAGATGAATGTTTCCTTATGCACAAAGTGTGGAAAGAACCATGGTGGAGATTGTCTTAAAGGGACTAGAAAATGTATTAAGTGTGGAAAAGAAGGTCATCGAGAAGCTGAGTGTCGAAGTAATGGAAAAAGGGTTTCTAATGATGTGAACAAAGCAAACACTGTAGAGAACGCACCACCAACACTTCAATGCTTCTAGTGCAAGGAAATGGGGCATTATGCTAATAAATTCCCTAATCCAAGGGTTAGTGATGATCGACATGAGCAACCGCTTAAGGAAAAGGACAAATGGAAGTCACATGCGATCACTATTGGCGATGTTGAATATGACAACGATGTGGTGGAATGATTAAGTTTTTATGTAATGGGATTCCAAAATAATGTTGTATCATGGAGTATTGGAATATTTATGTATTGGTCTAATATGGTATTCAAAGTGATTAAGATATTTTTGGAAATAAGATGATATGCGCATAATGAAGGGAAAACGAGAAAATGAAATGTTTAACAGTATTCATGAGCTCATGATTGATATAAGGACTAAGTGATATCATGGTTTGAGTATATAGAATTTTGAGGATTTTGGTATGTGGAAAGTGTTAAATTTTAACTGCATTCATGTTTTCACTAAGGTTCAATGGGTATTCATTCTTCAAGAGAATACATGATTAAGGTATTCACATGTTTGTAATTTGACCAGAAAGATATATCTTATGATATATGGGGGATAAATGATGGCATTCCCGTGATTGTTCTGTGACATTTCAAGTAACCATTTTCTTTATACTATGAGCTTGGACCGAAGTATTTTAGATAAGCTTAGAATGGATTATGTTGGACATAAGTTAGGATAAAATGTTTTTTGATATTATTGATGGGATGTTATAGTAATATATCTTTAGAAAAAGGACAACCTGTAGGACGGGTGACAACCCATCGCGTCGGACAAGGCTGTGGGAATCGAACCCACAACCGAAGTCCGACTGGCCTTTATCACCTACCAATGGCCTACAAGAAGTCCCTGTTTAGTAGAAACTAGTTTTATTATATTAAGCAGTATGATATATGAAGTATAAGTCCATTTTAGGAACCATATATGACTAATCTCACTAAAGAATGACTTATGTATATTTAATAACTTTTGCTAACATTTTGTTTGAGACAGATGGAATGACCCGTCATTCTATCACATGATCTGCTAACACTTCACGAATAACAAATTCAACTTCATTTATTTAAGATATGAAGTGGAAATAGGCACGAACAACAGTGATATTGTACCAAAATAAAGTAAGTATTTATTCTAATTCAAATTCTTCAACTTTAGGGAAACGATCTTGAAAACCAAAAATGTTGTCCTAGTACTCTTATATCTGATTAATCGGATGGTACCTTAGATCATAAAAAATTTATGGATTTGTGATTGTTGGCTTTTCCATAGCCATGTTCTCTACCACTCTCCATCAGAACATGATGGTTAGATTTTTCTTCCATATCCATATTTTCACCTATGTGGAAACCCAGTGATTAGTTTATTTGGGTAACCGTTACATTTCATACTTTCGTTTTTAAAGATTGGTTTTGGTATTCCTTTTTACAATGTGGGTTTCTATTAAAGAAACTTTCGAATAGTAAACCATTTATAACCCCGACGAATTTCGAGGGCGAAATTCATTTTAAGGGGGGTAGAATGTAACACCCCGAGATTTTATGAAAAATATTCTTTTTAATTTTACTAATGTCTTGTGTTGTACGCTACACCAAAAGGATCTTGAACAACACGCATCCTTGATTTTCCTTGTATTACACGCAATCACGACCTTCCTCGATAGCGTGTGTAGTACACAATAACGAGTTTCACTAAACAACAATATGCTATTAAAATATTATTAAAACTAGCCGTTATGAATAGTAATAACCACCATTTGAAATTTTGTAATTTTATTTTTCAAAATGGAATTCATTTTTGGATTCAGAATATCGAAATTAACTTAGGGTGAAATTTTGGTGATTTTCGGATAACTTTCATATTTTGATGAATAGTGAAAATTACTAAATTTTAATTAAAAACAACTTTTCAATCAAAATAATTAATAGTGATAAATTATTAGTTTGAGTGGTTTTAAAGTATATTTAGAATATATTTTTACAATTTAATACAATTTTGGTCATTGGATGTAATTCCTCATTTAAACCAGACATAAACAAGTGTCAATCTTTTGATAGTTATTATCTCTTAAGAACACGCTATTTGTTTTGACGACGGGAATTAATTTTTAAATTAATTAATGAAACTGATATGTTTTTAATTTGGTAAAATAGAAATCATTTTTGAGTTCATAATATCAAATATAGCTTAGGCCTAATTTTTGGTATTTTTCTGAAAACTTTCAATTTTTGATGAATAGTGAAACCACTAAGTGGTAGTTAAAAAAACTGAATTGTTCATAAAACATAATTTTACCGCTTCTGTGAGTTGAATTTCAAAAATCCGAGAGACATGGTTGATGTCAGTAAGTAAAATGTGGTTCAATGAGATGAAAATATTTTTTTGGTGAATAGTAACTTTTTACTTTTTTTTAGCACAGTTAAAAGTAAATAGGGTAATTTAAGGGTAGAAATGATATTATTATTACCCTAACACATGTCCTAATTCTATTGGACAAGTGTAATTAGACCCAAAACAACCTTAGAAATAAAATATGACCATTTAGGCCCACTTGGATTAGATTAGGACATTTATTATTAATTTATTTAAAGAAGGGTTAAAATAGTTAAAATCAAAGTTTAATAAGTAAAGTATTTTTAATATAGGGTTATACATAAGATAAATTCGACTATAAATATTCATTAGAAAGATAAAACTATTTCCTACATAATGGTATTTTATTTGTAATTTTTAGACATTAAATAATTTAATTTATTTATGACACAACGATGATGCAGTAATTATATTATTAATGAAATATTGACATAATTGATGTTATAAATGCCCAAATAAATATAATTTTAGACTTTTTATGAATTAAACTAATTTTCAAGGTTAACATGACATGTTAGTATTGATTTAAATAACTTTTTTAGAACTAATCATTCTGTTATTATTTTCACAAAAATCAATTACTAAATAGTGTCAAAATTGACATAGAATAGTTTTTAAAACAAATATTATATTATTAATTGTTATTTTATTCCCAAAAATATAATGTTCGGCCAAATGACTTAGAAAAGGTTATATATATTAATAATAAACAACTTGGGGTTCGTTTGTCTGCTTATAGTAAGTTTATTAACCTAATAGTATAAGAACACAAGAAGACACGGTAAAAGTAAACTTATTTAACTTAATGTTAAATCTAAATGATAAGGTTAAAATAGGAACCTAAACATGTCTAAATTCTATTGGATGAGAGTATTTCGACCCATACCCACCATAGCTTCGAAATATATCAATTTGGAGCTATTTAAAACCGAACTTGACTTTATAATAAAATAATATATTTAGTTATTCCAAAGGTGCCCCTCTCCTCCCTTATAAAAGGACACCTCCTCCCTCTCTTCCTCACACAACTTTGAGCCTTCAAGATCGGCCAAACCCTGTAAAATTCTCTTCTCCACTTCCCTAGAAACATCCTAGAGGTTCTGTTCTTCCTCAAAGACCAATTTTGGTACCCTAAGAGGAGGTCTCAAAGAGGCGCTTCAAAGAAGAGGTAATTTCCGTTACCAATTCTTTCACCTTTATTTCTTCTTCCACTTCTTCTTCTAAGGTTGTTTCATTATGAAGTAATAACATCAGTATCACTCATATACTGATATGTTATTATAAATATGAAACAACTCTAATTAACCTTCTATCCATCCTACGGAAAAAAGAAATCACCACGCGTGCGTACATACGGAATACCGTCTCCACGCCGTGGTGTAATCTGTTTTTCCACCATCACCTTAATGGGATGGGTGTTATGGTGTAAAGAATAACTATACATAGTTATTATAACATCAGAATTATTCTGATATATTGTATCATCCACTCCAATTCAATTCAATAATTATGGAAATGATATCATCGCTTGTGCGTACGTACGGACTACCGTCTCCACGACGCGATGAGATTCATTCTCCATGTTAACCATTTAAGAATGATTATAAAGTATATATAAGCAATAATAATGAAATATATGACATTATAAAGCTACTGGATTTATGTGTATATATATGTATGTCATCTACTTAATTCCGTTCAACTCAATAAGGAAACGAAAATAGCGTTCATGCGTACATACGGCCTACCGTCTCCATGAACGGTGTAATTCTTTCCATTTACCGATTTATTATATATATGTATATTATGAATATATATATAAATCTTTTTTTATATTCTGGAATTAAGTAATCATGATCTAAGTAGTCATATGAATAATTACAAGTCAAAACACAGACGACAAATGAAACAATTTTACCCAAAACGCTCTTTAACATGGAATTTACAAAAGAACGGGTAATATAAAGTCATAAGTGAACCATATATGATATAATTACAATGAATATGATTCTTTAATAAGTAAATGACATTATTTAAATCATTATACAGGAGGTTCAGACACTTACGAAGCAAATCGGACCTAAGGTAAGGGAAATATCACAATCTCATTTTTATCCGAGATTGTTTATACTTTAGTATTTACTGGGGTGTATTTTATTATCCACATCCATGTTTCCTGAATATGTAATCCACCTACAATTTTTTAAATCCAATTTTACCCTTCGGTGAGTTTTTAGTAAAGAATATGAAAGGAATCTTTTGTCGTTTTTCGTATGAGGTACTTTTTGACTTTTCCGACAAAAGTACGAGAAGAATGTTTTTTTAACTTATACGGCATGAATTAATTTTTAAAACATTATTTTCAAGAATCTTCCTTTACAAGTTTTCATGTTTATTTTTAATCAAATTCTTTTAGTTTAAAATTGTATGACATGTTAACAAAGGAAAAATGTTTTTGAAGTAGAAAGGATATTTTCCTCAAGAATGGAGCTCAATTGTTTTATCAAAATTATTTTCCATCTAAGATAATAAAGGGTTCTGTTTTTATCCCTATTATTACATTGATTTGATTATGTTGTGATGGAATTATTTTTATGAATTCCTTTATCTTATATGAATTGTTTTATGATGTCATGTTGTTTAAGAATCCCATTTTTATTACATGGATTATGTTAAGATGTATGGTTTATGATTTTGTGGCACACATAAGAATGGAATCATTATGAGATGGGTGGGACCTATATCTCCCTACAATGCATTGGGTAAAGATTTTATATCTCATGAGATAGACATGGCTGGAATGGTAGGTTATACCGGTTCAGTGAAACAGGACTGAAACGAGGGTGACTCGGTTCAGAAAGGGACTTTGTCCACTAAGATAGTCTTGAAAATGAGTCTTGACTAACAAGAAATGATTCTCTATGATTATGTGTGTATTCCACAATGTTTCATGTTTTAAGTTATGATTATTGGGATTTCATTTCACTACTATGATTTATCCCAGGTTATGAAATTATGCTCTCTTTTGTAGGTTAAGATTTCCAAAATGTTATGTTCTTATGAATATGATGTGATTGATATTTCTTTTTTTTACCCTTACTGAGCATTTGAGCTCACCCTTTTATGTTTACTTTTCCCCAGGATATAAAGAAAGGTTTTCGGTTTAAAAAAAAGGGAAGATCTTTATGGGAGATGTTGAAGATCTTTCACCAGGATTAGAAGATTATACTCCGAGTTTCCAAAGACACTAAACTATTACGATCCTTGTGTGTGTGTTTTTGTTATGTACTAAGTATTCCGAAAATGTAATGTAATGTCAATGTACGTCAAGCTTAGGGTATCTACATTCAGTGCCAAAGATATGGCCCAAGAAGGTAAAGGGGTCAGTGTGGGCCCAGGTTTGGTTCGACCCGATCAGACAGACTCGGCCCAACCCAGTCTAGGCTAACCTGGTTTGGGTCGACCCGATTAGACTCGCTAGGTTAGACTTGGCCCATTGGGTGGGTCAGCCTGCTATGTTTGGCCCGGTTCACTGGGCCCAGCTCAGCGAACAACGAGGGCGGTTTAGCAAACTGCAGGGGTGCTTTAACCCGGTCTTGGGGCCAGTTCGACCGGAGCATTGCGAGGGCGCGGCCTGGTACGACTCTGCCCGCAGGGCGCGAGGGATCCTGGACGCCGACTCAGCCTGGAGCGTGCAGGACGCATGGAGGCCGGCTCGGGGGAAGCCGGTTCGGGGTGGCGTGCGTGGAGGCCAGCTCCGGGGCGGCCGGGCTGGCCGCAGCAGGGCGCCGAGTAGGCCACCGGGGCACCAGTCAGGGATCAAAAGGGCGTTGGGAGGCCGTGGGGGTGCCAGCAGGGTGGCGAGCAGGCTGCGGGGGCGCCTGGAATGGCAATGGGAGGGCCGTAGGTAGGCGGCTGAGTGCCGAGTAGGGCGCTGGGGGCACTACGGGCAGGCGACCAGGGTGCCGGGCAGCGCGCCAGGAGGCTACGGGCTGGCTGGTTCAGCGGAGCTCAGGCCTGCGTGGGCCAGTGGCATGATTCGCGGAGGCTGTGAGTTGCATGGCCTTTGGCGTTGCTGCCTCTGTTTCCTCGTCGTTGATACGTTGCCAAGATATAGAATTTCACAATAAGAGATAGATCATCAGAGGAGGTCGGGCCATGTTAGTTTGGCCCACACCCTCCGCATTTATGGAGGTATAATTTGGCTCATCATGAGAAGGAGATGACCAATAATACGTCCGCAACAATCCCTTATTATCCCTAAAAGAAGGTAAGAAAAACGTACAACCTCAACAAGTAATACACCCTCTACCTGTTGATTTATCGTTTTTCATTCGTCGTTCGTCACGTCCGCCACACGTCTCAAATCCTGAGCTATGTTGGCTCGTTGACTTTGTGAAGGGTAGGCCGATAGGTGTCCGGGTAGAATAAAGTCGAAGAAGAATCGTCGCCGGTATTCTTCGTGTTCTTTCTTGGGAGGGGCGTTCTTCATTAGAGGGGATATGTTTCTCTAAGTGCTCTTCCTCTCCCAAGTTTCGACCAAAATGAAAGTTCCCAAAATAATAGTTTGTCTATTATTTTAATAGTTGGCTCAAAATTCAAAAAGGTGATTTAATTGAAAAGGCTCCTCTAATTTAATACATTAGGTTGGAACATTAATTGGAGAGTTGGCACAAATTAAAAAACTAGGGGAGGGGGAGTGGCTATCCCTCATTAATGGTCTAGAGTTGTCAGGATATACTCTCCTCCCATTAATAGGAGTCGGGTGGTCCCCACCCCTATTATTTAAATGAGTGGTTATGGTCTCGGGTGGTCCCCATGTCATAACCTCTCACGGGAGGTTAAATTCGGGTGGGCCCCACCACCATAACCTCTCATGGGAGGTTAGGGTTTGGCGGTCCCACCTCCAACTCCCAAGTGACAGTTTTAACCAACAATCACACACATGGAAGCTTAAAATAAAATAAATTGTTGTACACTTTATTTTATTATTATTTTTTATAAAAAGACAAAAACTATCTTTTATTACTGACCATCTGCAGTCGAGGTGAAAGTATTTTTAAGTGAATACTGACACTGCGAGTTCAACGGTGCCCTCAGATTTTTGTTCCGAGTACCAGTTTAAAAATTATAAAATCCCACTCATACGTTTACTGAACGTACCCGAACAAAACTTCATAAATTGATTCCGGGCACACAAGGCCTCAGAATCAATCACCGTAAATTTTCGAAGACTCATAAAAATCACATGAATTTCAGGAAAAAAATATTCCACGTAATTTCTGGGTCTTTATAGGTGAAAAGTATGATTTTGTGAGAATATTTTGAGTAGTTTAAAATATTCACGGACTAAAAATTTCATTAATTATTTTATATCCCTTACTAAGATTTTTAGGCTCATACCATGTTATTGAATTTTTTTCCATAGGATATAAGGATGGGTAAAAGAAAATATGAAGATAAGATGAATATGATAATTATTTTTATCGAGAAAAAGACGTCATGTTTTATTTAAAAATGTTTTGGATTATATAAAAAATGAATAGAATGTATACTTGTATAGCTTAGAATTTTTAAGTTGTAATGTAATAGTTAATTCCTAATTCTTTAAAACTATAATCCTTAAAAGAACCTCAATGTGAATGAATGTAAATTCTTAACTTAACTCAATATTATGTAACATTTAAGGATGGGTCCTTATTTTTTGTATCAAAGGTCATTTTAGATAACGTTATGGGTTTGTATATTGTTAATAGAATATCAATAAATGTTTTTTTACTTTAGGGCCAAATTAAAATGATATAGAATTTAATGATTATGATGTTGATTCATCGAATATATGTCAATTTAGAATGGTTTTTGTAGACGAAACATGGAATATGTGTTGGGACACCATCATGAGGAAAAAAGCCTTCTAAATTTGCAACCTGAGATGGTTAGAATCTGAATTGAATAATTTTTGTAGTGACTTTGTAGTTGACTTAGTCTATAAATGGTGGGGGTATCCTTGAATGAGATCATCTGGATCAACCAAAAAGGAACATTTTGGCAGTGGTTCATTTCATGAGGGAGCATCCACCATCATCTTGACAATTATCTAACCCAATTCTAGATGAATGTTGGATTAAATCCCTATAATGTAATTTCGATGTACTTGGGTGTATTGATAATAAAAAGGCTTGTATTTCTATTTACTGATTTGGAGGTGAATCCGATCAATGGTTGTTGATGGTTAAGAATATCTTGGACAATGAAAATACTGATACTATTAATTTGGATGAATTCAAAAATATTTTATTATAGTTGTTCAACTTAAGATGTAAAGACAATTCATGGAATTAAGGAATGACAGGTATTAAATGGCTACATATGAATAAAAATTCACTCAGTAGGAATGATACACTCAAAATTTCATTCAGGATCCTTATAGGAAAATAAATTATTTTTACTCATTATTTAAGCCAAATTATTGATGGAAATATGATTATTGTGAGTTCAAAAGTTAGGGAAAACTTGTTTTATGTGCGGATAAGGTGGAGATGGTGTTTTTTGATGACCATGTTTTCTTTCACAACTAGCAGAATAAGTGGTCCAGCTGGCTGACAATGGGGAATAATTCATCGAAAAATTATGATGGTAAGAAATTTAAGTTTAAAGTTTGTGAACATTAGGGTAAAAAATACACTGGATAATGCCTTATGAATTCTGGTAAGTGATTTCAATATAGTAAAATGGGACATAATGCTTGAAACTGCAATGAAAAAGATAATGGTAGTGTTAAGACAAAATCTGATTTATAGTCTGTAAAATGTTTTAAGTGCAATGAGATGGTCCATTATACAAATGAGTGTCTGATAAAGAACACAAATGATGGGATGTAGCTCAAATATAAGTAGAAAGGTGTGGTGAAATCCTTTGAAACTACTTCAGTAGATATTTTTCAAGTAAATGAAGTGGTATCAGGTACATTATTTGTTAATTCAAATTATGCCAATGTGTTGTTTTTTTGAGGGTCTAAATTGTAACATCCCATGTATTTATAGAATAATACATTTTAATATCTATTAATAATTTTTAATATAAATTTAATTTTATTTTAAAATGGATACTATATATAATAGAATACCCAACACGCAACAACAAGTTTCTCCGAAATCTTATGTCGCACACAACAACGAGTTATACGGAAAAATAATACAATAATAATATTATTATTTTAAATTATAGTTTATCCCTGGCCGTTTTATTGGTGGGAATGAATATAACTAAATAAAATATGATTAAACATTTTTGTTAAATTTTCATACAATTATACAATAAATTTTAGAGGATTAAGATAAAAATGAATCCAATTTTAGGTATAAAATACTCTATTATTTTTAAAAGGTTTTTCAACTAATTTTTATGGAGAACCTTTCTTAAAAATAGTTTTTTAACTTTTATTTGTTATATTTGGTAAAATAAACTTCTTCTTTAGAAGCAGGACATCAAAATTTACTTTGTTTGAAATTTTGGTATTTTTTCTGATAAAATACATATTATTATTAATAGTGAAAAATACTACATTTTAATTCAAAACAGACTTTTCATCTAGTTTATTTTTATAGTTATATTTTTCATTTAATTGGTTTTAAAGTGTAATAGGATTAAATTTTTATCATTTATTACAATTATGTTCATTTTATGTAATTGCACATCTAAATTTCACTAAACACATGTTAATCTTTTGATAGTTTTTTACTTCTTAAAAACCCACATTCTGGTATTGACAACATGAATTAATTTTAAATTAATCACTACAATTTATATGTTTTGAATTTATAAAGATGGTTTCATTATTTGGTGTCATTGGATTGAAATTGTGTACAAATGTATATTTTTTTAGACGTTATGAATAGTAACTTCTATAATTTTTTTATTTATCATGGATAAAGGGAAATCTGGTAATTAAGGGTTAAAATAACATTGTAATAATATAAAACTACCCTAAATATGTCCGAATCATATTTGATGAGATTTGTCCGACCATGGTCATTATTAGGCATAACGTTTGGCATTTGGGAGCCACTTTGGTGTGAAAATGACATTTTATAATATTTAATTTACAGAAAAGGGAAATATAACATAAACATGTATCTTTTATTAAATCAATTTAAATATAGGGTTATATAACTGATATATATGACTATAAATAGTCATTATACATATAAAATTATTTCCAACATCATATTATTTTATTTACAATATTTATACATTATATAAATATATTTATTTATGAAAAAATGATGATGGAGTGACTGCCTTAATAATGAAATATTCAAATTAAAGAAATTATATTTTCTAAAATAAATGATATTGGAAATTTTTTATTATATACAAGAATTATTTGGATGAAATTTTCATATTAGAAATGATTTAATTCATTTCCTTCTAAGCAATCATGTTTTTTTGGCTGCATAAAAAATCAATTACTAAATAGCATCTAAATTGTCATAAATGAGTTTTAAAAAAAATAATATTTTATTAAATTATATAAAAATCATAAAAAAATATATTTTAAAAAAATAAATTATATAATTTTTATAATGTCATTAATAATCAACTTGTTGTTCTATTTTCATTATATAGTAAATATAGTAACCATATATTCTGAAAATACAGGAAGATTTGGTAAAAGTTAATGTTTTTTACTAAGGGATAAATATAAATGATAAGGTTAATTTTTGACCTAAAATTTTCTAAAACATATTGGTTGATAGTATTTTGACCCATAATCCTATTGAACTCTACATTTATCACTTTGGAACTATTATAATTCGAAATATACAATTATAATAAAATAATACTCGAAGACTTTATTAAAGTGACCCTCCTCCCTCTTATAAAAGGACACCGCCTATAACCACTTACTCACAGATGTCAAGCCCCGTGTATCATCAAAAGTATGCTCTAATAAGTTCCCAATATCCATACATTAATCCTATAGGCCTTACCTGGGACAGATGGAAATTCAGGAAATTCTTTTGGCTCAAATCAAAAAATGTTACCCAATATAGAGGTAACGTCTGCTCCAAGTTCCTTTACTTAATTTTCCATATCCACTCCATATTATATTATTATACTATGATTAAATAATGAAACTAGTATCCATAATATACTATGACGTTTTTATGATAATTATTCTAACTACACTTACAAACACCTCCATCTAATGGACACGAACAACTATTTTTGTGTACGCTGAACTACTGCCTCACAAAATGATGATTGTTCAATTTTTTCCTAACACCTCTCATAGTGGACATAATGATGTAATTATATTTAAATATGATATATATAAAATATATATTGTGTCTATGATTCTTTAATTTTTTTGAACACACAATTATTTTGTCCATGTTGTATAAATATGATAATTTTGTTTAAGGAAGTGTGGACTACCGCCCCCTCATAGTGATGATACTCATTCCCTTTATACATAGAACTTATATAAGATGTTTTTATTAAGCTGATGAGACATAAAATAAATAAATATAATAATTTTATTATAATATTCATATATATCAGTTGATTATTATTCTTTTAATATGAAAATGAAATTAATGTTGCGTTCAAGCGTACGTACGACCTACCATCTCCATGAACGGTGCATTTAATTTCTTATCTCCTAATATTATGGATATTATAAATACATATATAAAATATTCAAATTACGAATAATCTTCTTGAGATGATGTAATTTTAACTACATAAATAATTTACAAAAAAAAATTTCATTTTCAACTTAAGTAATAAATATTGACAAAACCTCTGACAAGATCTTATATAATTATGTAATTTTTAAAACAAAGATATAAGTGATATAAAAGAATAATAAACACGAAAAATTTTCTCATGAAAGTATAAATTAACCTAATTTTTTTATTTAGTAATATAATGATTGTACGTGATGAGTCAGACTCAATGTATGGCACTTCATCCTAATCTCCTTTCATTGAGACATTTCTTGATAATATCCTCCACTATTATTTTATAAGATGTATATACAGCCATAATGAAATTTCAAATATATATTTTATCTATATTTATGTCATTTATTAATTCATTGATATTAATATTTAAATTTTCAAAGTGGTATGAGATACCTTGAATGTTTAATGATTTAATTTTCAAATCTTTATCATTATGATATTAATTTACATATTCATTTATATGGATATAAAATGATTATAAAGAACATTTTATGTCTATCGAGAATTTCATTAAATGTTTTCAAAAGGAATATTTTTATACAAATCCTTTTAATATCTTTACAAAATGACAAATGGAATGTTATTTGTTTTAACTTATACAATGATAACAATTTCTCATCCTCCATAACCATAATTTGATATTCGGATTCGTCTATAAGACTTAATGTATTTTAGATAAACCCTAATTCCATTATTTGGGTGTATTGGTATTTAAAATGAGATTTTAAATGTAAATGGTATTTTTATACAGAAATGTTTTTCATATGTGAAAATATGTGTTTTTCAAAAGGGTTTTCTGATGAACATGTTTTTGAAATGGTACTTGGGCATTATATTGAATGAGTGTTCCCTATTATATGAAGGGTCAGCCCCATTATAGATCACAGTTGAGCTCGAAACTACTTATAAGAAGGGTTTATCCCCATTATAACTCACGATTGAGCACATTATAACTTATTTAAAGGGATGGGCCCTATTATAGCTCATGGGTGTGCTCGATATAGCTTATACGAAGGGTGATCCCCATTAAAGATCTTCAATTTGGAAGTATACCATATGGTTATTCCGATTGAATGATATTTAAAGGGAATTATGTATATTATTATCTATGTAACCTAAATGTTTTTTAATTTATTTCTATTTGTTTAATGTTTTTATTCCACCAAAAAGTATGAGTGTTATTTGTGTGAATTTTTTTATTCAGTTCTCTCAAAAAACATTAAATAAGTTACAATGTTTTAAATAGACTAATGGTTTTCTTTCTTTTTATGCCCCTTACAAATCTGTTTATCCACATCCCATGTTTTTTAAATGCTTTCAATAGGGTGTAAGGATGGATAAGATAAAGGAAGAAGTCGAGAATATTTTTATTAAAAAAAGAGATCATGTTTTTCTAGAGGGTTTCCTTTGGTGGAAAAAGTTGATACTAACTGTAATTGTACACATGTAATGTTTTGGTCTATTATGTAATATTTATGGACTAGTTATCTTATAATATAAACCTAAAAATATCCTTAATGTGAGTTATTGACTGAACTCAATATCAAGTAATGAATAAGGATGTGACTTATAGTTTGTATAATAGGATGGTTTAGAATACATTGTATATTAGGATGTTTTCTTAAGGGTAGAGATATCACCATGAGTTTATAATTTTATGTTAGACTATAAGTTCAATGTATCAGGAACCCCTTTTTTTGGATTTATGATTTGAAATAGTAAGCTGAATAATGGTATTTTTGGAGACATTCACCTTTGAAGAAATTATTGGTTATTGGGATGAAAAATGCAGGGTATAAGATAGTCTTTGAGGTTAAAATATATTAAGTATATTTTGAAATATTTTATCACATTTTTTGGAATGTTATAAAATTATATAGTTTTTGAAAAAGGAAACACATAAACTCTATAAAAAACTATCACATCGAAAAAACTCCGTGAATTGAACATACAACCAAAGTGAGATTTGGATTTATCACCTACCACGAACATATGTGAAGTCCCTGGTTTGTCAGACTTATTATTTTTTGTTAAATGATTTGGTGAGTTAAGAATAAGTTAATTTTTTGAAATTATGTTTTATGAAATGGATATCCTTATTATATAAAAATTATTTGGTTATTAAGTGATAAATGTTATTTTAGAATATATTTACACTTTTGGGAACATTATATATCTAAGGAAAATTGAATACTTTGTGATTTAATTTTAGGATTAATGGTTGAAATTTATATTGAATGAATCTATATTTTTATTGTGGACATATGGATATTTGGGTTATTTATAGAAATTATTAACCTATCTTGGAGAACATTTTATTAGGTTAATTAGTTTTAATAATGGGACTTTAAGATTAGTTGATCTTATTTGGAGATAAATGTTATGACTTATCTTGGAAGACTATGTGATAAAATCTTTCTAAATTTTGCATTTATTTCTTTGTTTAGATTATTTTTACGAATTTTAAGGGCATTTGTTTGTGGAATATTCTAGGTAGAACTTAGGTATTAATATTGAATTTTGGAGATTAAAAGTGGTCCTCATCTTTATAAAGGTTTTTTATTTTTAGGGGATTATCTGATCTTTCACAAACCATTTTGGTTTTGAGTTTCAGGAAATGGGGAATATATAGTTCATATTTTTTGGATTATATTATTCTATAGAACATTCTTCTAATTCTTAAGGTGTGACCTAGTCATCTTGAATTCTCATTGTTTGGAGAAATATTAGTTTGTGGTAAATATTTATTAAAGGATAAAACTCTACATGAAAAATAAGAATGTTTCCTTATGCAATTAGTCAAGCTCATAAATAAATTCCTGAACATTATGAAAAGGAAATTATGTTTTTTTCCATTTATGTTTCCTACTATTAAATCTAATACCATTTAAACCATAACAAGTTTGTGGTTTTCTGATTGTCAACTTTCTCCTCACCATGTTTTCTATCTCTCTCCATCCGAAAAAGATGGTTAGTTTTCTTCTATATCCATGTTATGCTACATGGAATCCTAGTATGTGTTATCTAGGGTGACCTTTTCACTTGTCTTACATTCTTTTAAATTGGTATTTTTTGGACACTTTTTTCTGATGTGGGATTTTCGTTGATATTTTAGAGCACAGTTTTAAAATTGCGAGGACTTAATATACCAAAGGGGGGAATGATGTAACATCCAAGGTATTTATAGAAAAATATGTTTTCATATCTATTACTATTTTTTAATTTATGGTTAATTTTAGTTTAAATAGGACACTATGATTGATAGAGTACCCAATATGAAACAATGAGTTTCTCAAAAATCATAAGTTGCATAAAACATTGTATGATACCAAAAAATAATACAAAAATAATATTATTATTTTAATTAATACCTAAAACATATTCATTGTATTGGAGGGAATGAATAGAAATAACTAAAATATGATTACACAAGTTTATTAAATTATTTTACATTTATCTAATAAATTTTAGAGGCTTAAAATGAGAATGAATCAAATTATAAGAATAAAATAGTCTAATATTTTAAAGGGCCATTTTACCACCTTTTGATGTGGTTTTTTTTAAATTGATTATGTCACATTCATATGTTATATTTGATAACATATATTTCTTATTTACAAGTGTGAAATAAAAATTTACTTTATTTTTTTTATTTTTTGGATAAAATATATATTTTTTATGAATAGTGAAAAAAGATTCATTTTAATTCAAAACAGCCTTTTCATCTATATTATTTATATAGATAGATTTTTATTTTAATTGGTTTTAATATATTATTGGATTATGTTTTTATCATTTAATCCAATTATATTTTAAGTAATTTCATATTTAAATTGGATGTAAACACATGAAAATCATTTGATAGTTTTTACTTCCTAAAAATATGCTTTCCGGTTTTGGCAATGAGAATTAGTTTTGAATTAATTACTAAAATATCTATATTCAAATTTATCAAAATGATTTAAATATTTTTAATCATAAGGTATAAATTGTGTAAATTGGTACCTTTTATTTTTTGACAGTATAAATAGGAATATTAGTAATTATTTTTATTTACCATGGTAAAAGTGTAAATCAGGTAAAGAAGTGTAAAAAAAATAAAATTATAATAATATAAAAAACCATAAAAAGTGTCATAATCCAATTATATGAGATATTTCTGACCATAAGTATCATTAGGCTTAACTTTTTGCATTTAGGAGCCACTTGGATGTGAAAATGACATTTTATGATATTTAATTTAAAGAAAAGGGAAATATAACATAAAAATGTATCTTTTACTGAATAAATTTTAATATTTGGTTATATAATAGATATATATGACAATAAATAGTAATTTGAAATATAAAAATATTTCCCACATCATGATATTTTATTTATAATTTTTAGACATTACATAAATAAATTTATTTATGACACAACGATTATAGAATGGTTATCTTATTAATGAATGATTCAAATAAATGAATTTATACATATTAAAATAAATGTAATATGATAATTTGGATGTCATAAAAAACTTTTTTGGATGATTTTTCCATAAAATGGATTTGTTAATTCCATTTTTTTGATGGAATAATGTTGTTATGACTTTCAAAAAAACAATTACTAAATAGTGTCAAAATTGACATAAATGAGTTTTTAAAACAAACACTATTTAATTAAAAGATATAATAGTACTAAAAATCTTAGATTTATACTATTTAATTATATAATGATATAAATTTAATTAATTATTTACTTGTGATTCTATTTTTATTTTATAGTAATTATATTAAACATATAATATGAAAATACAAGAAGACATGGTAAGAGTTAGTGCTTTTAACTATGGGTTAAAGCTAAAAGATAAGATTAATTATGTAACCTAAACTTGTATAAAAAATATTATTTAATATTATTTAGAACCATACTCACATTAACCTTTAAATTTATCACTTATGAACTATTATAATATGAAAAATCAATTTATTATTAAATAACATTTGAAGACTTACCTAAAGTGTCCATCCTACCTCTAGTAATAGGCCACCAATTATATCCACAAACAATCAACTCTAATGGCCCTTTTATTATCTTAATGATACTGAAATAAGTTCCCAACATCCTTAACATAATATTAGAATCCTTAACTTGTGTATAAGTAAATTTAAGAAATCCTTTTGGCTCAAATCAAAAGAAGTTACCTGATTTAGAGGTAACGTCTTCTCTTAAGTTCCTTTCGATTATTTCACTTATCCACTTACTATGATATTATTATTATATGAGTAAAATAAAACACCAGTTTAATAAATATACTTGGATTTTTTTCATGATAATTATTTTAACTACACTTACACACACCTCCATATATGGTATACGAACATACTATTTCGGTGTACAACGAACTACTCCCTCATGAATAGATAATGGTCCAATTTTCTCCTACCACCTATCATGGTGGGAGTTATGATGAAACTATATTTATAAATTATATATATATAATTTATATTATCTCTACTCTTCAATAATTTTTATTTATAATATACCTTTATGCTTTTCATGTTGTTCAAATACGATAATTTATTTTGAGGAAGTGTGGACTACCACCCCTCAAAGCGATGTGACTCATTCCCACTATATATGGAATGTATAATGTATGATTTTATTAAAAATAAGAGACATAAATTACATAAATATGATACTGTAATTATAATATAATTATATATCATTTGATTATTATTCTTTTAATATGAAAAAGAAATGAAAGTAGCGTTCATGCGTACGTATGGCCTGCTGTCTCCATGAACGGTGCATTTCATATATTATATCCAAATATTATGGATATATATATAAATATATACATGATATATATGATATTTGAATCATGAATAATATTCTGGAGATTATATAATTTTGACTACATGGATAATTTACATCAAGACAAGTTTATTTTCGACTTAAGTACCGAATATAGACAAAACGTCTAATATAAACATAAATAATTATGTAATTTTTATAACATTGTAATAAGTGATATAAAATAATAATAAATTTGAAATATGTTCTAGATCAATAGTAAATTGACCTATGTTTATTATTCATGAACCTAATGATTTTACGTGCCGAGTCGGACACAAGGTAAGGGAGTCCGTCTCAATCCCCTTTCATTGAGGCATTTCTGGATAATATCCCCATATTTATTTTATAATATGTTTATAAAAAACTATTTAATTTCATATCCATATATTATATATACTAATTTTATTTATTAATTAATGGATATTAATATTTAAATATTAAAAGAGGTATGAGACACCTTGGATGTTTAAAGATTAAATTATCAAATCTTTGTCTTCATGATATTAATTTACATATTTATTTATATGGATATAAAATGATTATAAAGGAAATTTTATGTCTATCTAGAATTTCATTCAAAGTTTAAAAAATGAACATTTTTATATAATTGATTTTTCTTTATTTACAAAAAGACTAAAAGGAATGTTTTTTTAACGTATATGGTGATAACTGCTTCTCCGCTGCCAGAATTTTTATTTGATATTTGGCTTCCCCTATAAGCCTGAATGTATTTTAAATAAATACATTATTCCATTATTTTAGTATCTTGGTATTAAAAATAGGATTTTAAATGAAAATGGAATTTTTATACTGAAATGTTTTTCATATGGGATTAGATGAGTTTTTCAAAAGGGTTTTATGATGAAACTGTTTTTAAAATGGTACATGAGCATTATATGAAACGTGTGAGCCTGATACAGCTTATACGAAGGGTGGAGACCCATTATAACTCACAGGAGAGCTAAAAACAACTTACTTGAATGGTTTATCCCCATTATAACTCACAGGTAAGCCAGTTATAACTTATTTGAAGGGATGATCCCCATTATAGATCATGGGTGAGCCCAAAATAGCTTATACAAAGGGTGATCCCCATTAAAGATCTTCAAATTAGAAGTTGACCATATGGTTATTCCAATTGAATGGGATTGAAATAGTTTTATGTATATTATTCTATAAGTCACCTATATGAGTTTTAATTGCTTACTCTTAGTATATATATATTTTTTGAAAAAAGTATGATTGTTATTCATGGGATTTTTTTGAATAGTTCTCTCAAAATAAATTAAATGGGTTAAAATATTTTAACTAGACTATTGATTTTATTTCCTTTTATATCCCTTAATATGATTTTTATGCTCATACTAGGTTTTTGAATTTTTTCCATAGATTATAAGGATGTATAAGATAAAGGAAAAGGTCATGAAGATTTTTATCAAGAAAAATAAATCATGTTTCGTTTAAAGGGTTTCCCTCAGTGGAAAACGTGGATACTAAGTGTAAATTTCTATATCTAATATTTAGGACTATTATATAATATTTATGGTAAAATTATCTAAAACACTAAACCTAAAAATATCATCAATGTGAATTCTTAACATACTTCTAGATTAAGTAATATTTAAGGTTGGGGCTTTATATTCACATTCTCTAATTTCTGAGAAATTTTTTGGTAGATTGGAAATTCTACTACAATAAATGAATATACAACTTATTAAAAAAACACCTATAGTAAATGTTTAGGAAAAATATATTATAATAATATTCCTATCATTTTCTATGGATATAATTTTCAAGAAAACCATGTTGTTTTGACTGTAGTAGAGTTTGATGTTGTACTACATATAGATTTGGTTTTTGTTTACCATACAAAGATTTAATTTAGATCTATAGAAGTTTCTTTTCAGAAAGAGTTTCAGTTTGTGTACAAGAGAAAAACCCTTACCATTGATAACTTATTAGGAATCTAATAAAAAAAATTAAAATCTAGAAGTGAGGGTTATCTTTCACATAATGTTTAAAAAAGGAACTTTTTCGATTAATGATATGATAGTGGTAAATGAGTATATTGATATTTTTCCAAATGAGTTTCCTGGTATTATTCCTAATCGTATAGTGGAATTAATTATTCTCTTATTTTTTGATGCTAAGACAATTTGAAAAACCATTATCGAATGGTACAAGTAGAACTTCTATAATTGAAGAATAAATTGCACGAGTTATTAAATACAGTTTTAATTTGACCTAGAAAATCACCATGGGGTTCTCCTATTGTTTTTTAAAAAGAAAGATGGTCCAATGAGGATTTTCATTTATTTTATAGCTTTTAATAACATCACTATTAAGAACAATTATCCATTTCCTCATTTCAATGATTTATTTGATTAGCTCTAGTAAGAACAATATTTTTCAAATGTTGACTTGAGGATAGGGAACCATTAGTTGGATGAAAAGGAAGAAGACATTCTGAAGACTGAGTTCCATACTAGATATGGGCATTTTAAATTTTTTTGTTATTCCATCTAGGTTAACTAATGCACCAAATATATTCATGGATCTTATGAATAAAATATTTCATGGATTCTTGGATAAGTCTGTGTTTGTGTTTATTGATGACATTTTTGTATTTTCAAAATGTAAAGAGGATGTTGAAAGTCATATATGGGTTGTTTTGAGAACCTAAAAAGAAAAGAAATAGTATGGGAAATTTAGTAATAGGGAATTTTGGTTAGAACTATTTTCTTTCCTTGGTCACATTGTTTCTAAAGATGGAATAAATGTTGATCTTGCTAAATAAATAGTAATTGAAGAATATGGAAGACCCAGAAATATAAACAAGATTCATTGTTTTATTGGTTTATCTAGATATTACTAGAGGTTTGTTGAAATTTTTAATAGTTATACATCCCACTGACTAAGATAACTTGATTATGTGATAAGTTTATCTGAAAAAAATTGTGATGATTTTTTTTTAGGAATTTAAAAAACGATTGGTGGATAGTTGATTTTTGGACCTACCTTCTAGAAATGTTGATTTTTTTAATCTAAAATGTTGATTTTTATTGTACTTGGTTATGTTCTAATACAGAATAATCATATAATTTCTTATCCTTCATGTCAGTTGAAATCACATGAGTTAAATTACCCTACACATGATTTTAAATTACCTATTGTTGTTTTTTCATTAAAAATTTGGAGGAATCATTTGTATGTAGTAAAATTTGAAATATATAATGATAATAAAGTTTGAAGTATATATTCACTCTAATATAATTGATTATGAGATAGATGGTATGGCTAGAACTAATCAAGGACTACGATTTCATGATTCATTACCATCCAGGGCAATCAAATAATGCGGCCAATGCTTTGAGTTGAAAAAGTAATGTTATATTATCAATGATACATTGGAAATTTTTCCCATTGGTTATTGATCTAATGAATTATTTTGTGGATGTTTTTGGTATAGGAAATTCCTCTTATTCATTTTAGGTTTTAGTGAAATCATCTCTATCAAACAGAATAAAGAAAGTGCATAATGAAGATAGTGAGTTGCATAAAAAGGTATGATTGGTTTAGAAAGGAATGTTTCCTAAATTTAACATTGATAAAGATTGTGTTTTTAGATTCTATAAGAGATTATGAGTGCTTTTTGATTCATAGTTAAATAAATAATAGTTATGTCAAGCTCATAGTTCTCTGTTTTCAGTTCACCAGGGCAGTACTAATACGTACAAAGAACTTTTGGAAAATTTCTAGTGGGAT
Organism: Viscum album; assembly: GCA_963277665.1. Classification (NCBI taxonomy): domain Eukaryota; kingdom Viridiplantae; phylum Streptophyta; class Magnoliopsida; order Santalales; family Viscaceae; genus Viscum; species Viscum album. Next base: position 270,905,575 of record OY728166.1, read on the forward strand.
GGAATGAAAAGTGATATTGTTGACATTACCGTGCTGTATTTGACTTTTTAGTAGGATATAGAAGAATGAAAGTTTCCAAAGGGTATACTTCAGAAATTTTTATTTTTAGAGTTGAAATGTGAAAATATATCTATGGATTTAGTAGTGGGATTACCATGGACATCTTGAGGTAACAATGTGATTTGGTTTATTATTGATTGATTGAATAAATCTACTATTTTTCATCCTATTTGTGACACTCTATCTCAAGATAAAATTTATCAGTTTTATATTAAATCAATAATCAAGTTACATTTAGTTCCTCTATCTATTGTATCATATCACGATCCTAGGTTTACCTATAACTTTTGTAAAGGTCTTTAAAAGTCATTGGGAACAGAATTAAATTTTAGTACAGATTTTCATCCACAATCTGATGTGAAGTAAGAACCATAAATTTAGACCATAGAGGATATTCTATGTTATTGTTCAAAAGATTTCCAGGGAGGTTGGGATTAACATATTTCTATGTTTGAGTTTTCTTAGAATAAGAGTTTTCATTTCAGTATACAGATAGAACCATTTGATGCATTATAGGGAAAGAGGTGTCGAACTCTAGCTTTTATGGATGATGTCATGAAAGGAAGTTGATGGAACTGGAGTTAGTATATGAAATAGTAGAAACATTTCATTTGATACAAATACACATGATAATATGTTTGAGAATGTGGAAAAGTTATGTGGATAACTAGATAAAGGATATTTCTTTTGTGAGAGGTGATCATTTTTCTCTCAAAATTTCACCATGAAAATGTGTGATGCATTTTGGTAAGAAGGGGATGTTGAGGCCATATTTCTTTAGAGCCTATGAAATTATCGAGAATGTTGGATTATTTTTATACTAAGTATATTTCCCTCTATTTTTTCCTAGGTATACAATAATTTTCTTATCTCAATTTTATGAAAGTATGTGCTTGATCCATATGATGTTTTGAGTCAATAATTAGTTCAATTGGAAGAGAATATTCTTTATGAGGAATAAGAAGTCTAGGTTCTTGACTGTAGAGAGAAGGTGTTGTGGAATAATGTGATTCATATGGTAATTTTTTTTATGGAAAACCCATATGGTGGAAGAGGTTTCATGGAAATCTTAAAGTGTTATGAGGGAGAAATACCCCCAATTATTTGATCAGTGAAATAAATTTTGGGGTTGAAATTTCGAAAAGGGTGGAAGGATGTAACATTCTAGCTAATTATAGAATAATAAACTTCCATATGAATTAATATTTATAAATTAGATAGTAATTTTACATCAAAAGGAATGTTATTTTTGATAACGTACCAAAAAAACAATAATGCAGTTTTATGAAATCTTTCATTGCACATAAGACTTAGTTATATCAAAAAATAATATATTATTAATATTATGATTTACAGGTGTAGTTATTTACAAGTTTTGGTATTAGTGAAAATGAATAGTACAAACTATATTATTTTTACAAATGTTTATTTATTATTTTTACTTTATTTCAATAAGTTTCATATGATTAAAAAGAGAATAAGTCCTATTTTCATCATAAAATACTCTAATATTTTTTTAATGGTAGTTTTATCACCTTTTTATAAAGAACCCATTTAAAACCTTGTTTTTGGAAATTTTATATTTTATATATGACAAAATAAATGAATTATTTTAAAGCGGGACATCAAAATTTACTTTTTAATTTTTTTTAGTATTTTTATGATAAATATAATATTTTAATGAATTGTGAAAAATACTGCATTTTAGTTGAAAACTATTTTTTCTGAAATTTATTTATATATTTATATTATATTATTTTTTGGTTTTAGATTTTAATTAGATAAAATTTTTATCAGTTAATCCAATATATGTAATTGGAATCAATTCCACATTGAAATAAGATATCAAAACTATGTGAACTTTTGAACGTTGTACTTTAAAAAAATGTTTTCCCAATCCATCAATGGGATTAATTTTAAATTAATAATATCCCATTCTATGAATTTAATTTTTTTAAAATGGAATGAAATGGTCATAATTATTATGAACAATGTGATCTAATATGATCAACATAATTTTTGGTTAATAGTATCCATTGAGTTTTGTTTACCACGATTAAGGGTTAATCAGGTAATAAAATGTTCCCTACCATTGGTGGGGGTGTGGTAAGGGTTGGGGGGGGGGGGGTGAGGCACAGGTCAAGGGTTTAAGTCCCCAAGCTTTCAATTTATTGTAATTTTCTTCCTTTCGTCATGTGTCGCATTCGCGGTTGTACCCAATTATAAAAAAAATCGGGTAATAAAAGGTAAACATAATATTTTAATATTAATCAAAATACCCTAACACTTGTCCTAATCTTAATGGATCAGTTATTTTTAACTAATAAAATCTTTTTCTAAACTTTTGGCTATTTTAATTAAATTGGGTGTGAAAATGATATTTATAAAATTTTATTTAAAGAGAAGGCAAATATGTCAACAACATGTCAGTTATTACTATTTTTTAATATGGGGTTATATAAGTGAAATCTTGGACTATAAGTATTAAATATAAATCTAAAATTATTTCCTACCTCATATTAATTTACATATAATTTTTAAGAAATAAATAACTAAATTAAATTCTGACACAATGGTGATGTAGTAATTGATATATTAAAGAAAGAATGAAAAATGATATTAATAATATTGAAATAAATATAAATTGATATATTTGATTACATCAGACAATTTTTTGGATGATTTATACATGTAAGGGATGAATTTATGTAGTTTTTTAGAATGAATCAAGCTGTTATGATTTTTTAAGAAAAAGTCAATTTCTAAATAGTCTAAAAATTGACAGTTATGAGACTTTAAAATAATTTATATTTTATTTAATAATATAAATTTTTAAAAATACATTAATTTTTAAAATAGTTGGGATAATGAATATAATATCATCAATGACTCATTAATGGGACGTTTTTAATTTTATGGTAATTATTTTTACCTTCAAAGTTTAAATTACATTATAAAATGGTAAGAATTAAAATGGTTAAATAATAGTTTAAAAAAGATATGTTTTAAAATAAAATCCTTACATTTCAAACAATTATTGTTCTAGAGGATTTCAAACCATCCTCATGTTATCTTAGCAATGACATAATTTGGAGTCATTTTTATTTAAAAATTAAATTATATTTGTTTAATATATTATGGTTTTCCAAGAGAGCCCCTCCGCTCTCCTATAAAAGGGAAACCATTTCTATCTATTACTCACACATCAAAAACTTTTTTTCAAACAAGATCTAACAAAAACCCTTGCTTGAATACCTACACTAATTCTTGAATTCTTATATTAGGGAGAACACCCTCCTTATAGGTGTTATGCTGCTAAGAAAGGAGATCACCTAAAGGATAGGTGAAATTTTTAAGTGTTTTTATTTTATTTCTTTTTTACTTACTTAAAATATTATTCATCTAAGATGAAATTATAACTCCAATATACTTAATATAATTATAATTTATTATGATAATATCATCACCTAAATCATATTCACTTCAATTAATATAGAAAATAAATAATCGTTCATGCGTACCTGTGAACTATCATCTCCACAAAATGGTATATTTCATTTTCCAAAACCATATCTCGATAATGGTTGTAATGAAATAATTAATTTTCATATGTGATATTAATGAATGATTTTTTGTTATAATATATTAATATATCAATTAAATTCTTTCATTCAATGCACATAAAAATGATAACGGTGTTTATGCGTACATGTGAATTATCACCTCCACAAAGTGATGTGATTCGTTTTTAATCACCACATCACTTGGATAATATATATAAGTATATTTAAAGGATTGAAATGATATTAATGATATTATTATAATTATGGAAATATAAAATAATATTTATCATCTTTCTATAACGATCTTTGAAAAATGAAACCATTACTCATGCATACGTACGACTTACCATCTCAATAATTGTAATGTTGTTCGTTTTTCATATACATATTTAATGAATGGATTTAAGTATATAATTGATATTTAAAAGGGATTATTATTTCATTAATATTATTATGGAGATGATGGACTAATGACCACATGGATAGTCTATATTATACAATTTTCATTTTTGACTCATGTACCAAATTTATACAAAACATATAATAAGACTATAAATAATTTTATAATTATTATAACATGAAAATAAGAGATATTAATAGAATAATAAACATATTTTTTTTCAATAAATTATTAATTAAATTATGTTTATTATTCAAGAAGATAAATAACATATGAGATGATTCAAACATGAGGTAATGGACTTCGTCTCAATCTCCTTTCATTGAGGCAAATTTTAATGTTATATACCACATTCTTTTAAACGCTGTATAATCAACCCATTTGACTTTTTCATTCAAATGTTTTCAAAAGATATATTTTTATATTAATTGTTTTACTAAATGTAAAAAGGAATGTTTTTATTTTATATAATGACAACAACTTTTCCACCACAGAGACAATTACTTGATATTTGGATTCCTCTACAAGTCATAATGTTTTTAAAATAAATATAAATACCATATTAAATTTTCAAGTATTTTTGTTATTGAAAATGTTTTTGATAATGGATTTATTACCTCAATATATTGAAATGATATCTTGAGATTGTGAAGTCTAAATATTATTTTTTCTGCATACTTGTTATGAGTTATGATTATGTTAAGGTTCTTGGTAATTGTTTATGTATGTCGGCTATTCTATGAAAAAATGAGGGCGGGTGAGTCCTTGATAGATCTAAAATGAATTAGGTATTTATGTGGAGTTAAATGAGAAGGTTTACACTAAGATATTTAAGTAATATACAATGATGGGTATTCCAAATGTAACCATGAAGGTTACCCACTATGTAGTTATGAAATATATAATGTATGTACGATATATATGCCACAAGTTACCCTTATGATTTATTATTTCTATGAAATTTATAGAAATATTTTTATTTCATGAGGTAATCTAAAGGGTTTATGTTTTATGAATGAAAAGTATGATTTTGTGAGATTATTTTCATGAGCTTAAAATATTCATGGACTAATGGTTTCATTCAATATTTTATATCCCTTAGAGTGCATTTTGTGCCCATCCCAAGATTTTGAAATGTTTTACACAGGGTATAAGGTTTGTTAATAGGAAATAATAAGACATGAAGAATGTTATGAATATTTTTATCAAGAAAAACAATTCATGTTTTATTTTAAGTTCTAGATTACGAAAAAATGAACAGTGTGTATAGTTGTATACTTTTAACATTTGAAATGATAATTAATAGTTATAGTGTGATTTTTTAAATCCCTAATCCTGAAAATATCTTCAATGTGAGTGAAAGTAAATTATTTAAATTACTCAAGATTATGTAACTTTTAAGTCTAGGGAATTATAATATGAGTTTAACATTTTAATAACATACACAATATTTCTTAAATCATAATATTCGGCCATAATATAAAGCATGGTAGTTCATAAGACATGAATCCTTATGGAATCAAATAACATGATCCATAAGATCATATCATTTTCATAAGACATAAGTTTCCGGAATACACATAAACATAGAATATCATTTCCTTATTTAAGGATCATTGAAAAGAATGTCATATTGGATTGGGTTCACTCCCCATTCAATCATATCCTTAGTCAATATTCACTCCCAAGACTATCATAGTGGGAAATGTCCCAAAATGAACTACATTAACTCACCATTCTAGTCTTTATTATCTCATGAGATATCAATGATTACCCATTACATTGGATATATATATAATTCTAGTTCCACCCATCACATAATGAAAATTATATATTTGTGGGCAAAAAGATCATAAAACATTAATAAGAACATAACACAAGGAAGAGAAGTAGGTTTCAAAAACAGTTCCCCATTTCATTACAACATAATGCGTAGATAATAAATAGGATTCATAGAGGTTTCATCATAACTTAGTTAACCCTTGGGAAAGAAATGAGGATCATAGAATCATCCATAAATCATCATTATCATATAAAATCCAAATAAGAAATATGGACAGTATCATCAGATATTTTCTCTAGTAAATCATATGTAACATCAAATGATTATTTCATATATGAAAAATGACTTTAAATGGTCACTGATATATTTATTGAGAAAAATAATCTTTTAACATTGAAATTATTTAGTAAAAATATTAATTTTCATTCATACTGTTAAAAAATTTTGTTTCAAAAGAAACGTAGAATATTTTAAAACAATATTTAAATAATTAAGTGTTTATGGTGGTGGGAAATTCAATTCAATTATGTACATTAATAAATACTCATTTCACATTTTAATTATAAAAATTAAAGTACAGAATTCAGAAAATGAAAATAAAATTCAATTTAAACAATTTTTATAAAAATAAATAATGGGTAAAAATATATTTAAAAAATAATATTAGAATATGAAAAACATTCATAAAAACATTTTTAGAAAACACAGGCATGGATGATAAATATTTTTGACCCAAAAGTAAAACATAATCAGTTTTCCTTACAAACATACTTTTAGTATATTGAGTAATTAAATTGAGGAAAATTAAAGGAAAACATTTAATCTCCCGAACTAATTATAAGAAAATAAAATTCATTATATTCTATAGATATAGGTTATAAAATTTCATTTTTGTAATCTTAATCAAAAAAAATCTCGATAAACAATTATAGTTTATTATAATTCCCTTAACACTTTTGTAAAATTAAAATACAAATACTAATAAAATTCTAAAAATTAGATGGATATGTAAATCAACATTAATTTCAAGAGAAAAATAAAAAAAATAAATTCACGGGTTCTATATACAAAACATCAATTAAATAAGTGCTTAATTGACATGTGTCTCACAAAAATAAAAGCGAAACAAAAAACTCTTACCTGAAGTTCATATTTCTTTGATCGTGATCTATTATAATGTATATTAAATTTAAATATAATATAATTCTATAATAGGGTCATTAAATACATATAACATCATATATTATCCATTTATAACATTTCAACACCCATTTATTAATAATACAGTATTTAAATTGTTGTTTCTGGGTGTTAACTACTTCATTTTTCACGAGAATTTAAGTTTGGTAGTTCTCATACATGTACTATGATCTTGATTTAATAATATATAGAATTTCAATAATGATTTAAATATAAAATATATTCATTATCTATATATATAGTTTCATTAATAAAATTTATAGATAGAAAAGTGAAATAAACCGTTTAGGGAGATTATAGGTTGTACATAAACAAGAAAATTGTTTTCACTTTTAAATAGGAGGAATTAAAGAAAGATAAATAATAATTAACCTGTAAATTATAATTATTATATGATAATTATTATATATTTTCACTAAATAAATCCTTTTTTACCATGTATCAAAATAAGAAATGGAAAAATAATACTATCGCTTCGTGGAGGTGGTAGTCTACATGTACTCTCGAGCAATGTTACATTTTTAGAAAAGACTGAAAGGTAAGAAGGCAGATATGAAATTAGAATTATATAAAGAGATTTATTTCATAAATATTATGTATAAATACTAAACCAATCTTAATACCCATCAATGAATTATGGTTATGGAAAATTAATTGTATACCTATATGGAGGCGATAGTCCAAACGCACACATAAGCAATACTTTCGCATCCCATTTGATGGAAAAGAGGTTGAATAATGGAGGTAAAATAATAATAATAAAATATAAATATATGTAGTATAATAATTTTATTATTTTATGTTTAAAAAAAATGCTTTTTAGGATGTAAGAGAAGAAATAATTTGAATGATGTTGGGATGGATGATTACTTATCCATTGGTTGGCTTACTGTAGATCCTTTCTTATGGATCCTTGGAAATGTCTTTTATGAATAAAAAAATATATAATTTAAGGATAGGGAATATTATAAGAGAATAAGGAAGTGTTTTTTGTGATATATTTCTACAATTTTTTTAAAGAAGAAAAGTATGGGTGGCCTTTTATTAGTGGGGTATAGGAAAAACCTTGAATTTCATAAAAAATTAAAATATAATAATTTCATAATAAATCAAAATGATTCTAAAATACTAAATATTCTATGTTGGTATATGATGATGTATAAATTTGTATATAAAACCCTAGTTAGATAAGTTTTTTGGTTAGTTTTACAATTATATATTGCATTAAACCCTGATAAACCCATTTTTACCATAACTACATTGACATATTTTTAATATTTTTACAATTAATTATAAAAAAATATAGGTGTCCTCATTAATTTTTTTTAAATTATAATTAAAAATAAGGAATCTATTTTATTAAATTTAATTTACATAAGTGATATAAATTAATTGAAATTTAAACCCCCAAAATGCAACGAAAATCAGTTTCCATAAAAAATGTTTTCTTAAGTATAAAGAGTTATAATACCAAAATAAAACATAAAATTAATTAGAATTTTATTAATGTAATTATTAATAATTTAAATGAACTTATTCTAAATTTAATTTTTTTTATAAAAAATTAAAAATTTTAAATGTCTATAATGAGAGGACAAATTTCAATAAAAATTAATATTTCTCACTATTCATTGAAAAATAATTTCATTAAATTATTAAAAATTAAATATAATATAATCATGGTATACTTATTTTAAAAATAATGTTAATTTTATCAAATAATTTTTATAAGTATGGAATAATTTAATTATCCAATTCTATCAGAAAAAACTTTTTGTGCGGGAAAAAATTATTTTTAAAGAATATATTGACTTTAATTAAAAAATAAGTACATATTTAATAATATATTTTCATTATCCAAAACCATAAGAAATATTTTTTCAAAATATTTTTATTCTAAATTACAATTTTAATTTAATAGGTTTTTATAATGATATAGTATATTAGAGTACATTTATACTCAGGGTTGCGTATATCACAAGATAATTAAGAAATTAAATTTATTTAAAGAGAAATATATAATAAAATATCAATATTCTAGAGGAAACCCTATTTAGAATATAATTAATATGACTTTTAAATAAAATAACATATATTAATATACATTATTCCCCTCTTCATGATTTATTTTTTATAGGAACATTGAGATCATGTGGTTGAACAGGTTGGATCGATGGCATATCTTTCCCTTAGGTTAGTAATCACAACATTCTTGTGATCAAAAAATTTAATTCAGAAGGGCATCATCCATCCAATTCACTTATTATAGTCCCCATTTCTAAGGATAATGGTTTGATCCCATCATCTTATAATTGAATTGATCGGATGACCATGATGTATTGCATCACGTCAACATAGAACATGCACACCATGCCCTATTTAGAGTTATGTGGCATGAACACAACATTCTAATAAGTTATTGGATTGTATTAATTCACCCACTTTAGTCCCTATAAATAATTTTTTGATAAAAACCTTTACCATAATTAAACATTGATAAATTGAAAAAAATAATAGGGTGGGAAATATCGAGCCTTTGATTCAAGATCTAAGATCTCTCTATAAAAATCTAATATCTAAGGCCCTTAAAATTTAGAAAATATATAAGGAATATGAAAAATTCTCTCTAACATTTATCCAAATATACCTCATAGAATACATTGAATCCTAATTAATATTCTTAGTCTCCATGAAGGTTTAAAAACCATGTATCAATGTCTTTTTAAATCTATTAAAAAATAAATAATACAAACTCATTTTTAAAATTCCCATAATATATCCCTCTAATTAATCTCATAATACGTTTTTTGGATTTATTTGAATATATTGGAATTTTATTTAGTATGTAATAAGCAATAAAATACATATATCTAATGTAAAAAATCGAAAACAATTGATTATAAATTAGAATACATATATTTTATCTCAATATAGGGTTCATATCAAAGAACCGTACCCAATTTCTGTGTCCCGGTGATCCTCCAACCAAGCTCCCTTTTGTTCATACTATTCATATGAATAATTTTATAACAAAAAACCATATATTTTCTATATTAATTTATTAATTATTTTATTATCAGTATTTTATTTTATTTTATGGTTTTTGGAGTTTGAATTTCATGTTAATGGATGATTTCAGCCTCTGTTACACCACTGGTGTGCATAGTTTAGGGGAAACTATATGACTACATTTACATAGGGTAATTTTCTAGTTCAATTTTTTCATTCATGGTTTATTCTTTATGGTTAGTGAATTTTTGAGTATAAACTAGTAGATGGCTAGGGTAAATATTTTAGGTACATTTGTGTAATTGTGTGGGCATATGGCCGACACAAATTTAGAAAAACATGAAATAATCTTGTAGAAGTTATAATTTTTTTTGCAGATATGTTTCTCCCAATTGACGCATGGTTTATCGAAATATGTGTCCAAACATTGAATGGTTATGTGATAGTAAAGCATGTCCCATAGGGTTGGTTCATTAATTGGAAAATAGTGTGTCCAAACTGTGCAGTCTGCTGAGGTTATAAAAAATATAAAATTAATATTCTACCCTCCCAAAATTTTAAAATCACAACAAAAATTTCTTTTAACCCTTGAAATCATGAACCTAGGGCTCCCCCCACATTATTTTTACCACCTCTAAGGAGTAATTCATAGAATTATTTTGATTTTTATGTTTGGTCCTTTAATTTAATCACTTATAAACATTATTTCCTCTATTTCATTCATCATCTACCTTGTTCTTGCCTGGATTTGGTCTCTGTGACATTGGGTATCACTTTTATCATTTTTTATTTGGGGTTTTTAGGTTTATTTGGTTATATAAGGTTATTTCATACATCTTTATGGTGTTTTTATTTCACTCTATAGGGAAGAGGCTTGGTCCTGTTAGTTTGAAGTGGGTTTCCCCTTTTATTAGACTCTAAATTTAAGAACCCTATTTTATTTCCTATTTAACATTAAAATTTATATATAAAATAATATTATTAAATTTTTTTACATGTTATTTTTATGTAAAATAAGTTTTTACATGATTTTCATATCAATTCATATAATTCATCATTTTGGAATTATGTTAAAAATATGTTTTCATAAACCCATCACAACAAGTCTTTTAGAAATTTCTGGAATGGTCTTCATAAATGAAATTTGTTATTTCATATGTTTTGTTTTTTGAAATGTTTTTCAAATTTTCTTGGGAACATGAAAAATTATAACTAGTTGTTAAAAAATTGATTTTATAACATGGTTTTAAAAGATTTTTGTAAGGCCTAGTTGGAACTTTGAAAGATATATTTTATGAAAACACCCTTGGAATATGCATGTGGTTTGATTTTTTTTGAATTGTATGGGATTTTACATTGTAAATGAAATAATTATTATAAATATGGTTTTAAAAATTAAGGGTATATCCCTAGGATAGGTGATTGGGGATGCTGATTCTTTATGATTTTCACTTGGTGCATCTATTTGTTTATATTCATGTTTATACTTATTATCACATCACCCCCATTTTAAATACAACATTGGAACATAGATTAGATAGTATAAATTCAAGGAAAACATGCTTCACTAACTTATTATCACACTCTGGCTATTTTCCCCTTATAATGATTTCTCTTGTTGGGGAGTTTTCCCTTTGTTAGGATAGGTAGGGTATGACCGAGTGTTAGGTATACTGAATTATACCTATCATGCCAATTAGGACGGGCCCATTTTAGTATGTTCTTTAAATTACCCTCATCTCATATGAATCCCCATGATCTATAATACATTATTATTTTTGTAGGTAACTATACATTTAATTTTGTGATCATTGACTGGATATTGAATCTGGTATTACTTATTTTACTATAACTGCTACTATTAATATTATGCATGTTCAGCATTTGTTTTACACTATTTTGTTATATAATAAAATATTATTTACATTTTTGTAATTTTTTGGAACTCCTTCAGTTTATTTTATATTTAAACTACTTTCAAATGATAATTTCAAGAATGATGGGTTTTATTATGTAGAAAACAACTATTTGGTAAATTTTATTTCAAACCAATATGAGATAGATATTTTATTTAAAGGTAACACATGGGAATGGTTTATCTTTCGATCACCTACCGAGTTTCAAACGAACACTTATTTATCATTTCAGTTTCACTTCAATGTTGTTTTTTTGGAAACTCATGGAGAAATTATTATGTTGAAGTTGGATGGTGAGTCTTGGAGTCAAATAAATAATTAGTTGTCTCTTATTTAAGATTGATTTATTTTGTCATGTGTCGTTGTTGCATCTGCTGAGTTAGAAACCTCTGTATCATATCATTATTTTAGTGGTACATTTTTATTGAACCCATTGTCTGGTTTAGTTTATTTTTTAATCTTTATTTGGTTCTCTTTCTTTATAAATTGTAACTTTTTTGACCTGGGTCATATGTACAATGTTTGTACGGTTTAGGTCAAAATTTTGGTATAAATATTTTATTTTTAAAATCATTTTATTGGAAAAAGTCAATTAAAAAAATTATCATCTAATGTGTTGCCACTAGTATCCGACCCAAGGTGATCAAGAATTAACCTCAAGAATATCATGGCCTTGGTGAAACACCATTTCAGGGGTGACATAATTTTTTTTCATAAAAAATGGTATCAAATCCAAGGTTCTTATGAGGTCCTATGGTTTTGATCACCCTTTATTATTTTGGTGTGTCTAGTAGATCAGATTAGGATTGTTGGAATTTGAGGGATACGTGTAAGAATATTATATATATCTCTTTTTAATAATATTACTTATGTTTCCATGGGATGTCATGTTTTGTGACTTGTTACTATGTTTTAATTTTCAATTATTTTCTGGTTTAATTTGACTTATGTGGATGAAATCTTCATCTCATAAAATACTATGCATTGTTTTGGAATATTTTTTGTTGGGGGATGAAAATATGAGTGGACTAATGATACTCGATTAAATTTAAAGGCCAAAGTATCCATGTGGGACCTATGTGGAAGGTTTTTTGAGACTCTTAGTAGTGGTTTTTTGGTTGGAAAATTTTATTCTAGTCCTTGTGGCGATGTTTCACACTGAAGCTAGTCCCTCTTTGAGTTTTGTTCCAAAATTTCAATGATTTTAATTTTTTTGGAGAATGATATATACAAGTTATTTAGGCTTGATTTTGTTTTAAATTTCATAAAACATGTGTTTTAATTTTTTTAATGTTGGTTTTAAATTTAATGTTTTGATGTTTTCAAAATAATAAATGTGTTTTCTTAAGTATTTTAATAAATAATATTTTTGTCTGGAATTTTAATCAAATAGTTTTAGTAAAACTAGTTTATAATGTAATTTTTGGTGGTGTATCTCAATTTAAAATGATGGTGTGTTATTTTAATGGGTTTTTAAAAATAGTTCCATATTGAAATGGTGTTTAAAATGAGAATAGTTAGGCCTTATAAATATTTTTTCTCTCTTTTTGATGAGTTGAAATGATTAAAATATTAAGAATCATGTGTGATTAAAGGTGGTTTTTTGTAATGTTTTTATAATTAGTGTGAATGGAATTATTTGACATTTTATAATTTTTTTCTTATATTTTAGTAATTTTTTGATGTATTTATTTATGTTTGGTTTTAATTTAGGATTGGGATGAATTTAAATTTGATGTTTTTTTATTGAGTTTGTATTTTAATTTTTATTAACAGTATTCCTCTATGAAACATTAATAGAAAATCTATGGGGTGTTGGGTGTGGGTCTCCATAAGAAAAATATTTAGTAGATAAACCTATATAATTCCTTTTTTTGTTCTTAAAATTGAACCCTTCTCTCTTTTATGGTCAATTATATTCTCATGAAATAGAAGGGTCATTATGGATTATTGAAAAGTTGTATTTTAATTATTGGGATGAATGTGTATTTTAGGATCCAGTCTGTTATATGTATTTTCAATGGTCCAAATTGGAGGTGGTAGAATTCCAAAATTCTGAGAGATCCATGGAGAAAATTTTCCTGGTATTTTTTAATTATTTGTTTAACTAAATATATTTATCCAAGGCAATGAAGGTAGTGAAGGTGGTAGAGTTATATTCTCTCCAACCGATTTGTCAGTAAGTGTTATATTATATTTTATATTTATTGCTGTTATTCCCTAAATTCATGAATGATCTATAGATGATTCATTTATGGACTAATATTTTGAAATAGGTATTCATCATAATCTTTAAATTATGGTCTCATAGTTTGGTCTAACCACTTATATGGAAGTGGTAGAGTAGATAGATCGGGTTGAGGAAATTTTAGTAGGGTTGATGGAGATGATAAATACTCCTACTATTCCATGAAGTGATTAAGAGGATTTTGAAAAGGGAATGTAGAAGAATTATTTTGTTCTGGATGGTAGTTGTATCAAGAGTTCTTTTGGAATATCATTAGCTTCTTCCAGGGTTCAAAAAATATTATGTCATTAATGTGGTAATCAAGTACATATGAAGCCCTCAGGTTATAAATATTCTAATAATTTTCCTTGTTATAGCTATTTATACTCCATCTAAATATGATTATGGGATTTTCTAAAAAAATGATGCAACCAGATCCACCCATTCAGAGGTTTCCAAAGTTCAATTTTTAGAACCCTTGTTTGACCCAACTTCTTTTTAAGGTATTTTCCATTCTACCATGACTATCTATCTTATGTTTCATCATTTGGAATTTATTTATAGAAATTATTCTACCTTTCCATATATTTTATTTCTAAAGAAATTTTAATCTTTAAGTGGTCATGTTTGAAGGTTTTTTGTTCCATTAGAATAGTAACTTGATCAATAGAGTCTTTTTGGATATCTTTTTTTTTAAATATTTTTCGTTCTTTTAGTTCTTAAAAGAATTGGTGACTTAATAGAACTCTAATATGGTAGATATACCACCATTATGTTCTGGTTCTAATGAGTATTATCTATTTTCATGTTTAGTTCTCTCAACTAATTCTCCCTTTAAAAGAATTTTCCGATGATAGAACTTCAGTTTCCTTAGTATTCTATATTGGAGTCCTATATTTCCTTAGATAAGGTGATAGAAACTGGGATGAAGCTCAATAATTATAGATGTAACAATATATATTATTCATGATGAAGGTTTTTAGAATTATTTGGTAGGTAAATCGAGTTCTAAGGGTGAGTTTGATCCATTTAGGGTATTGTAATAGGTTTTTTCGAGTAAGAGAATGTTGTTTCATGGTTTGAAAATCCACTAGTGTTAGAGTAAGATCAAATCATACCCTTTTATCAGATCAAATGAATCCACTAAATCTTTTTGTAGGTATAATGATTTATATTTGGGAGTACTTATTATGTCATAAAAGGAAATAATATATGGTATAGAGGGTTGGGGGGGGTTAATAGTAGTGATTAATTTTTTTAAAGAGATTATATTAACTACAAAATTAATTATCTGAATTGATAATCTTGTGATAAATTGAAATGGAAAAATAAAGAATAAATTTATATTTTTTATTATAGTTTAGTCTAACATGGACCTAATATACTATTACACCATTATAATTTTTGAGAGATGATTTATGTAATACCATATTTTTGAGGGGGAATTATAACCCAATTAAAACCAAATTTTTCTAGTGTAAGTATAACTAAGACACAAGACTTTTGTGGGGGTAGTCAAAACCCTTTTAATCTATCTTGAGATAGTGGGATTTACAACCTACATAATCCTTACTTTATACTCGAAGATCTACACCCTCAAGATAGATAGTATATTTGTTAGGAAAATAATATATCAGTTATTAGAGTATAAGTGATATATATGGAAATAATTGGAGTAGACCCAAACAAAATTTGAAAGATGATATCGTAGAAGACTGATGGATCCCAAAAAGGTATTAGAGTATTTGATCAGTATGAATAATAAAATTAGTAGTATTTGAATAATGTTAAGTTATTTTTAAGTGGTTATCCCATAGTTGTAAAATTTTCCACACATGGATTCACATATACTCACAGAAATTCCAAAAACATCACAGCACTTCACAAATTTGAAAAAATTTAAAATATGGAATTTCAAAATTCATATCAATAATAATTATCCACATTAATGTTTCACCATATCTTTCAATGACTCCCTAAGACCATTAAATAAATCTGATAAAAAAAAGAAAACTAGTCACCAACCGAGTGAAACAATTCAAATTATTATTTAAGAGTGAGGAAATTAATACTCAAAAATAATATTCAATATGATAATATTAATAACTAATTAAAATATATCTGAAATATTCATTAAAAAATCCAAAATATATCTATAATAATAGTTCAAATTAATCCCATAAAAAGGTCAATATTATTTGAGGGTCAAATTAAAATTCTAAATACATTCTTATTTAATAGAGTATATATAAAACTAATGTAAATGGTAATTTAAATCACTAAAAAATATTATAATATATTTCTAAAAATTAAATATTAAATTTGAAACAAATAAATTAAAAAAATTGGAAATTAGAAGCTTTTTTAAATTCCTCAATCATATACTGTATGATTCTAAAAAATCATAAAGAAATTAAACTTCATATAAAACTATTTAATAATTTATAGAAATATTTTTCAGTGATATTATATGATTTATAAGGATTTATGGAATAGTGAAATAATTTAAATAAAGAAAATAAAGCTAAAATAAATCTAAATATTGAAATATGAAAAAATAGAGCATGATGAAAATTGTAAATTCACGATCGATCAACCTAGAAGGTTAGCATACCCCATGGTTAATTGATCAACCATGTGGTTATGCGGTCATTAATCTTACGACTGATTTTCATAATGTTTGGTGTGGTCAATTGACATACCTTATAAGAAACACGATCTTATTATGTGATGTAATAACTTGTAGTCAATTCAGCATGCCATGATTGATCCACCTTCCATAGATAAAGATTTATAACATGTTTTTGGCCGGTCAAGCTATTTTGGATCATCAACTTGTTGGTGATGTGGAGCATCTAGTAGCTTCAAGTTGGTATACATGTATGTGTCTTCAAACTATAGATCAAGTGCTTGTAATATGAATTATTCATCCAATATAAATGTGTAATTTATAATTGTTCTGATAGTGTATATGAGATTTAGTGAAATAGAATATGGTTGAAATATGGGAAGATATTATCACAAAATAGAGTATAGGATCATATCATTAATTTATTTAGTAATGGAAGTCATCTTAATCTACATTGAGATTTAATGGGACGTGTTCCCTCTAATCATTATTATGTATTTACAGTAAGTCAAAATCTACATGCCAAGTTATATAGGTTGATTCACGAACTCAGTTTCTAATCATCTAGTAGCCTATAAATCACAGCAAGTGACTCTTTGAGTTAGGGTTGATGAATCTTAAGGTTCCTCTCAATTAATTAAGTTTCCTCATTTCCAATGTATGGTTCATCAAATATAAAGATGATTCCCATATAAGGATGATATTCCCATGATGTAAGGATTGATTTCAATATAAGGATGGTTGTCAACCTTAGTATCATCTCACCACATAAGGATCAGCTATCCTAGAAAAGGTCAATTTCTAATTTAAGGGGAATTACACAAGTAATGATCAACTAGCTTACACAAGTTATTCTTTACATCTTATAATTACTAACTACAGTCATTTTTATAGGCTCTAAATATAAGAATTAGATGATGGCCCAATTTACTTATATTTAGATATGTTAATCATATTTATATGGAATCAAATAACACCTCAATACTTATTTTTTTTGTCATGTGATAGAAATATTAATAAATATAATTTCAAATATGAAGAAAATATAACTAAAATATTATATAGGATTATATAACGTCCCGGACCCGAATGCACCTCAATAGTACCTTGAGCCCAATTGGATGCATGGACTTAAGCACATATCTCCTAACACTATAAGCTTCCAAATAATAGTTAGGGATTATTGTGTGTCTGTGGGGAGAGTATGACTTCTTATCATAATCTAATATAGATGTAGAAATCATATAGATCAATAGAGCCAATAGTATAACAGTCAAACAATAGTTAAATAACTAAGAAAGGAATCAATATTGAATCCTAGATATAATATCATATATAGATGATAGTGATACATGTCATGTCTCTTAAAAAAAGATAGAATTTCTATATAGGAATCATAATAATACATGTATCAAAATATCAAAAAATAAAAAAAGTAATATCTCTAGATACAATATCGAGCCTCTGCTCGGTGTCGTGCTCCCCTAATCCAAAGAATAGAAAATATTCAATTATCGAACTATGTGAGCTATCCCAAATCCTTACCTGCATCTATATAGTATATCTGAATACCCAATAGTGGCTCCAAATAGGGTGTGTTATACAATCCCATTAGGTTACCAACCAAAGGTTTATAACAATTCATGGATTGTCAATAATAAACTAGAGTGAAACATGTAATAGTTATGGACATACTAAAATTAAAGTGCTCATGGAAAAAATAAAACAAACATGTAATCCTATATATCTATACACGTATCCCTACAAAACAAGTGTCAATATTCGATCATAAAAAAACTGTAAAATACAATGATGTAAACACCACACACTATCATATAATCAATATCTCAAACAACCCAAAAACATTTTGTACATCCTATAATAGAAAAATAACCACGACTAAGAAATATATTCATATATTTCATGTTATACATCTCTGAACCATACCCAAAGTCAAAGGTAACTCCCCATAGGTGTTGTATGAATGGAAAGGGAAACTTTCACACCCCAAATGTGGCCTTGGATGGGAAAAAACATAAAAAATTCTCAAGGAAACTAAAGGAAATCCCTAAAATGTTCCATTCCATTTAATTCAATTATTCAATTTAATTTTGGTGCCACACGAAAATGTTTTTTGTTAATCACATTGAAATATATCTTAACAATGAACCAAACCATTCTAGAATAATATATACCACATCATGTAGGTCTGTATAAGAGTGACCATCTATTATAAGCTCCATATTCGACTCAGATCTAGAAAAAATGAAGAATGGATGAAGAACCTGGAAATATGTAAAATTATCTTACACCTAAATAGTGAAAATGATAACTAGAAGAATTAAGGATGGAATAAAAGTAATTGAGTACTCACTGATGTGAATCTAACAAGATGATTAACACTAAATTCTCAGTAAGGATGGAAAAACATTATTAAATTAAATGTTTTGGATTTTAGATGAGATCCAATGGGTCCACTACTTTGAGGAGGAAAAAAATAGAACAAAAAAATAGGTTATAAAATTAATTAAGGGTAGTTTGGTAATTTCCCCAAAATTACACGGGTCGTACAGGCTGGCCATACAGTTTTCCAAACCGTTCACCAACTATGTTTCCACTGTTGTAAGTAGGTGAACCTCACACAATTTCAACACATGGCATTCCTAACCATCCAAAAACCATGTTTCAACCCACTATCATAAACCATAGGTGCTCCTGCACAGGTGTGCACCTCTATCTTCAAGATTTGACAAATCATGTGATCCCCCTAGCACTCTCTCCAGGCCTCACTTGCTTAGTCAAACCATACATCCCATCCTCCAAGGTTTCTACTAAATATGAAACCTACCTATTTTTCACAGATGGATGGGATCCATGTTATGAATAGTCCCCAAACACCCCAGATACCCCATGAACTCAAAGCTCATTCATATTAGTCTGTAATTAATCACTTAAACTAAAAAAATATCCATTCCATGTACTAAAAACCCAGATCTTATAAAAATCCCCCTTAAAGAAAATTATCACTGAATTTCACTCTCATGGGTGACCAATAATCAACTTAGAAAAACCTCATCCACTTACCACATACATCATCCTCCCACTCCCAAGTATTATACTAAAAATGATAGTGTTTTCCTAGCACCGGAATAAGAGGAACTGATTGGCCTTAGAAAATGAATATGCTCATGTAAATGAAAGAAAAATGATGCTTCTCAAAAGACACATAAACCTATAACTCAAAATCCTCATAATGAAAATCATGAGATGTGTTCGAATGATAAGGTATAAGTTGAGATACCTGGTAGAAGTCATGCATGGATTTGTACCTCAGAGATAACTACAACCGATGTGCTTCCATCCCGACTCTCTCTAGAATCTTGATCAAACAATTATATTGTGGTAAATTTTACCCTATCTCTTGATACATATGTCTTCTATCTTGGATTAAAAAAATAAAGATACATGACCCTATACCTCAAACACTAGAGGTCATTTTCATGAGTTGCAGAGGAAGAACTCAGAGGAATACAAGGATAAGCAGGAAGGGCTCCAACATAGGTGCACAATTATTTTCGGAAGGAAGTATCGAGGGAGTACTTTAAATATTGGAAAGAAAATATTAAGAGAGGATATCCTCTTAAGAAAAGGCTAGATCCTGAAATCAGGGAGACAATTTTGAAGTACATAAAAGATAGATAGTGGCTTGACCACGTGGTTTGGCAGTTTCACAGAATGGGATTAATTGAGATTTAATAATTCTTTTCGAAGATGGTGGGGATAACAGCTATGAGTTAATAGATTTCCATTAAATAGAGAAAAATCCTAACAATGGTGAAACTATGAAAAATGACAAGGTGTGACACTGAGGAAAAAGACAACACGTTTTGGTAAGCTTGACTATTGGGGGATTAAAAAACATTTTATGACCATTAAATGGATTTTAAAGGTGTATTCAAACACTTTTACATCAAAAGATTAGTTACAAGGGAAAAAACTGGAAGATCTGGAAAAAACAGGGTAGGACTCACCGTTAGGTGAGTCACCATCGACGTGGCACCGTCGCCTTAGCACCGATGCGGATCGGTGCTACAGATGACCCCTCAGAGCCACTAATAACCCTCAATACCACCGACGCCCATTGGTGCCACCGATGCCGATCAACTCCATCGATGCCCATCAGTGCCACTGACACCCATCAATGCCACCAATAACCATCGGTGCCACCAATGCCAATTGGTGACACTAATGCTCATCAATTCCACTGATAAACATCAGTTCCACTAATGCCCATCTATGCAACTAATGATCATTGGTGCCACTGAAGATGATTGATGCCACTGACGCTCCTCGGTGCCACCATTTTTTCAATCCTAAAATTTGGAAAACTCTTTAACGAGTCAGCAACGGTCCCCAGGACACCCTAAACACCCAAATTTTGAAAAGTAATGGACCAAGAGGGTCCAGTGCATTACATCATATACCAATCAAACTATTATTACCCTCGATAATTCAAGACTAAACCTAAAGAAAAGAGGGAGGTCCGAACAACCACCTCGCAAGAAACTACTCAAGGAAAAACAACCCTAGTGTGGTTCAAAATCCAGAACAAGACACAATATCATGGAAAAAAACTTCTTCCTCTATCTCCTGAACTGCTATGAATAAAACACCACCCTTATACTTTAAGAAATCACACCAACATATAAAGGTCACACCATCCATACATATGGGTTAGGGAGTCCCTTCCTCCATGTAAAGATAATATCCACTTTGACTAGCAGGGTCTCTCCTACATGCATTTAGTCACATCCACCTTAATGCATATTTATTAGGGATCCGGTGCTCCCCTCCCCTAAATGATGACTTTTACACACATTATGTGAAAGGAAAACATGCCATCTTATAGTTAACAAGGTCAAGCACTACATCATAGTCAAGTAAAAAACAACCACAAAATAAAACTCAAAATAGAACCAGGTACTAGGTACACATCTGTGCCTCCCATTCCTAGGTACTCTCCTCAAGGACACCATGCCTCCATAACACACGAACCAAGGGAAAGTTCCACCCATGAAGCACCTTCTCCTCACGATCGTTGATCCTCACTGGTCGCACCACAAAATTTTCATCGTCCTTAATATCCCGCTCTCCCCAGTCAAGGACATGCAAGTCATCGTGTAGATACCAACAGAGTTGAGACACAAGGAAGAAAGAGTGTACCCTCTATAGCAGTGGGGGTAGTTCTAGCTAAATGCCACTTCACTGACCCACCATAACACCTCGAAGGCCCTGAAGAACATGGGATAAAGCTTTCTACCCCTGCCAAAACTCTGCGTCCCACACTAAGGGGAGACCATTATGACCACATGGTCCCCAACCTCAAACTCCTGGGGTCTCCTCCTGATCAGAATATGATTTCTGTGGGTCCTAATCTGTCTTTATCCTCTTGCGTAGATGATGGACATTCTCTATCATGCTCTTCACTATATCTGGGTACAGAACACATGTATCCCCAACTTCGGTCTAGTAAACGGGCGAACGATACGACCCTCCGTTCAAGGCTTCAAACAGATCCATGCCAATGGTAGAGTGATATCTAATATTGTAGGAAAACTCTACCAGAGGTAAGTGTCATACACATGATCCCCAAATTCTAATACACATTCTCACAACATATCATCCAACGTTTGGATAGTCCTCTCTGTCTGCCCATATATATAAGGGTGGAAAGCATTTATAAGGAATTGTTGAGTGACAAAAGAACACTGTAATCCTCTCTAGAATAGGGATGTAAAGCATGTACCCCATCTGAAATAATTTTTATGGTAACTCCATTCAGCAACACAACCTCACCCGCATACTTCTGCGATAAGGTACCTATGACGGTCGACTCCTTAACCGCTATGAAGTGAGTCTATTTTGTCATCCGGTCCACCACTTCTCAGATGAAATCACTAGATCACTCATACATGGGTATTAATGTGATAAAAACCGTTGAAACTTCATCCCACTTCTACTTAGGAACATCTAGGGATGGCAAAAAATAGCCATAAAATAGTGCTCAGCCTTCAACTACTAGCACAAGAGTCAATATTCCATAATCTCTACCACTGCAGGCTTCACTCCCATCCCCCATAACTAACCTCTCAAGCCCCAGTACATATGGGTAACTCCTTGGTGTACCTCCAGGGTTGAGTTATGGGACTCACCAAGAACTCTATCACATATTCCCACTGGGACAAACAACATTCCATGAAACACCATTTGATTCTGACCATCTTCCGACTATCCTTTCGAAGAATCACCCTATCTTACATGATCATGCATCACTTAAGCCTTTATGTCCCCCCACCGAGACTCCTCCAACTAATAAGCCAAGGAAGACTGAACCATCATCTGGAATATAGAGCCTCTACCATTTTCCACTTTTGCATCCATGTTCAAGGCAACCAACTCCTCCATCAATCTATAAACAAATGTTTACATTCAAACCACATTATCCTGTGACTTCTATCTCATAGTATCAGACACCACGTCCCCCATTAATGAGGTGTATGAGATCTCGATGTCTTAGTCCTGAAGAAAATCTATCCACCCATGCTGCAGCTAGTTCAAGTCTCACTAGGAGAATAAATACCACAAGCTCTTGTAATCTGTGAAGACCAAAAAGCGTTCCCCGATGAGGTAATACTGGCACAACTTCGACGCGAACACTGCTTCTGAAATATCTAGGTCATGGGTTGCATAGTTACATTCATGAGGACATAAATTCCTATACCCATAGAATATCATGCCCCACTACTGAATCAACATACACCACAATCCTAGAATGGAAGCATCACATAAAACCTAAAACAAAATACCTTCCTCTGGAAACATGAGCACTAGAGCACAAACCATCATTTCCTTCAGATAGATGAAAGATGCCTAGCACTACTCACTCCAAAGGAAGTCCTGGTCCTTTCTGGTCAAAGTTGTCAAAGGATTTGAAACATGAGAGAATTTATGTACAATCCTCCGATAAAAACATGCTAGACCCAGGAAAGTACGAACCTCCATCACATTTTTGGGATCTTCCCAAGAAACAATCGCTTAAACATTTGAAGGATACACTGCTATTACCTACCGGGACACCACATGTCCATGGAAGTGAACCTATCATTGATGCAGCCGATTTGTGTATACATTTCTATATATATAATTGACAATAAAAACAAGTTTTCCACAAATATTTGTTGTTTTATGAACATATTATTTGATTTTGGTGAATCTGTTTACTTTCAGGAGATTTCTGGCTAAATACACGGATCAAGGGAAGTCTGTGAAAATTTTGAAACTACACGGCGTGTACTTTAATACACACTGTGTACATCCAGGTAGGGACACAGAAGGAAGGAGGGAGTACACACCCATGTCACCAAGTAGAAGATACATGCCGTGTGTGGCGGCGCTACACGCCGTGTACTACTTTCTAGAATCGGTAGTTGCTGAAGAAAAGTCCACACACCCATGTGGCCGTTGATGGAGACACGACATGTTACATTTTTACACGCCGTGTCTGCTATTCTAGAAGGGACTGGTGGCAATACTTTTGATACTAAACACCCTGTATGGCGGCGCTAAACGCCATGTAAACTCAACTACCAGGCGGTGCCGTGTTCAAAATTCAAAGACGGCGTGTTAGGCCACCTGCCAATGGAGAAATTGGCGCCAAAGCACATTGACGAAAATTACACGGCGTGTACTTTCTATAAACGCCGTGTAATTTATTTTTCTATAAAAATAGGCCTTGGCCTATGGATTTCAGGGTTCATAACCCATTAGAGGAGAGAGAACCTCTGCTACCGCCATTCCCGAAGCTACCGAGGTGCCTTCATTCCACTATTCCGCCATTCCACCTTCTGACACCCTACCTCAACACCTACACGATGAATCCGTCAGGTATCATGTGTGTTGTTTCTCTCCCACTTTCTATGTGTAACTAAACCCCTCCTGTTGGGGTTGTGGATGATGGGATCATAATTTGTGTGTTTTTTATATAGTTGTGTTTTCTCATTGTAATTCATCTTTATCTTCTTAAACCACTGTCTAATATAACTGAGAATTCTGAGCCGGACCAAGGGAAGAATTCTCATTGATACAAAAGAGAAGTAACGGTGAAAACATCCAGGACCATTGGACGGATTTCACTGATTCAAATAATAGACCGAACTTAATAAAGAATTAATAAAACTGACTACCAGACCAAGGGGTTAGCTGCTCTAATTCCAAACAAGAGGAACTGGACCAAGGAAATCTTGTAACAAAACGAAATCCAGAATGATTGAATTATTATGAACAACACAACCATTTAAATAACCTAAAAAAGTACTCCTTAATCACCACAGCCCCGACACGTCTTTTCTTCCTATTTTAAACTCTTTAAATTTACCCATTGTTTTATTTAAAACTATTAATAATTTATTCAATGCAAAACAATTTAGTTTCAATTAAAAACCAAAATAAACTCAATCAACTCTAAATTCTGCATACTTCACCTAATTATGTATTAAATCAATTGAATTTATGCATGCCATTGTTCCCTGTGGATCGAACCCGAATTTATGATATAATAAATTCTTAAGAACGAGTAATTAATTTGGGACACATATAACTTCAATCAATGACAAGAGAGACCAATCATGTCTAGAACATGCCCTTGTAAAACCTTCAGTAGAGATGGAGGCGCCGAAGGACTTCCCAAACTATCCTCTGATGCTCACCGTGATCCTCCTATGATCTCGAGTAGATCTGGTTGTCATTGATGAACATGACTACAAACTGGAACAGATATTCATGGAAAATAGAGTTCATTAGCCCCATGAACACAACTGGTGCATTCGTGACGCCAAATGACATAATGAAAAACTCAAAGTACCTATATCTTCCCCTGAAATCAGTCTTTGAGATGTCACCCTCTATCAACATCAACTGGTGATATCCCAACCACATTTCGATCATAAAGAACCAACTTTATCCATTCAACTAGTCAAAAGGTCATCAATCCTTGAGGGGGGGGGGGGTAGGGATAATGGTTTTTAACCATCACCTGATTCAGTCTTCAGTAGTATACACACTACCTGAGACAATTGTCTACGTTTTTGGAGAACAAGACTAGAGAACCCCATAGCCATGCTCATGGTTGGATACAACCCATCATCACCAGGTTATTAACATGGATCTGCAACTCCCGCAGTTTAGATGGCTCCATCCAATAGGGATCCATCAAAATTAGACGAGCACTGAGTTATAAGTCTATTCCAAACTCAATATCTTGTTTATGGGTTAGTGTCACAACCTCTTCCTCGAATATATCCAACAAATCACTAACGAACCCCGAGACTTCCACAGTCTCTGAGTCTATTGGTTCCACTGATAGCTTAGCTATCAAGAAATTTAGGGGTTCCAGACATCGGCCACCCTCCCAGCAACCTCGCTTGCTGACAAAAGCTATACACTGGCTGCCCATATTTGAGAACACAAACCATCCTCAGAAGCAATAAATAACAGAACACATAGTGAACAACCATTCAATTCCTAAAATTACATCATATGGTTGGATTTGAAGAAAAATAAGCCCCCACTAGATTTATGTGGCCCACATATTAGTCTACATCCATGGAAAACATTAGACAAGCTGGTCAGAACTCCAAATGGCATACATAATACCAGGGGTTTGGGATGTCTCTCTATATCTATATCCATATCATGGGATAGAATGGGTGTAAAGAAGGAGTGAGAGGCTCCTAAATCAATCAATTCATAAGCTTGAGTACTAAAAAAGCTGATCATACCTCGAATGATCTTTGGACCTGCAGGAACTACTCCCTATGCAGCGTGCAACCACCAATGCCCTGCGCTTATTCCCCTCAATTGTCGACCGCTTCCCTGACCACACCCTGGTCGAGGTCCCTGAGGATCTCCCTATTTTCGGCCTCCTCCTAAAACGTCTTCTCTTGGAGAAGCGGGAGCTTGCTGTCCTTACTGTGGATAAAGAAAAGTCATAGGTTGAAACTAGTGCTACAATGGTGGGGGTTGAACCTTCCCACCTCCACTATACTTTATTCTATATGGTAATTGATTATGAATACTCCCAAGACTACCAAGGATAAAGCATCTCAGTCCTCAGATCATGGAGAAAGGGAGAGGACTGTGAGATCGAAATTGGAATTGCTGAGGTCTTCTCCCCGTCGGCTAAAACCTGGAAGGCCCTAAGGATGGAGGCATACTTCTAACAGCCTTCCCCTTTGACAATATCAACCATCTCCCTTCCCGCAGAACACATCCCTACATGTTAATCTTCTCCACAAATTTAGACTTCTTATGGACCTCTATGTACGTCGGTAGAGTGAAGGGAGTAACAATATACTACAGGGAAGGTCTGAGTGCTTCCTCTAAGCACCCTTCCCATGGTTTCTAATCTGAGAAGAGGTCTAGAGAGAAATGAAGGAAATCCTTGAACATGATCCCAAACTCAATAACTAACATAATTTTCTGATGAAGGGAGAGTAGCTCTTACCACTTCTCAGACTTCATCAGGGAAGAAAGGAATTATGCCTGGAACTCCCTCTCTATGTCAGTCCACGAAACTTTATCCTCCCTATTCTCTTCAAGATAGAGTATCCACCACAAATAAACTCATACATGAATCTAGATTATAGACAGAGGAACCTAGCACTCAGCAAGATCCCAGATGAAGCTAAAATCTATCACAAACTCCTTAAGCTAGTTCTCTATCGCCATTCTCGGGACCCTTCCCTCATACATACCGAGGGTCTCTCGCTGGATGACACGAAGCATCTTCTTCCACCAATCATACTCCTCCTATTTATCATCCCTCCCATGATCATCCAAATCATCCTTTAGGGCCTCTATCACCCTCACTAATCATGGTCATCGTCTGAGTGTTATAGATGCAAGGTAAACATGGAATGCCTAATCCCGAGTAGTGTAGAAGACTCCTTTTAAATTTTTATTGAATTTTTTACTCATTTTAATCTCTCTAAACACATAGAACACACAATAACTCAAGTAATTATGATTAATTTATCTCTCCTAGGGTCTCTAACCAAAAATCAATGTATCCTCACTTGGTCGTTCATTAGGTCCAGATTCCTTGCATCAGATCACCAAGGGCCCTAAAATACTGTGTCCTAGCCAGTCTTCCCTGACCTATTTCGGGCACTAATATTTACTAAAAATATTTCCCTACCATATAATGAAATTAATACTATGACTAATCCCAAACTCCTTCCAATATCTCAACCATAACCTCTGATATCATTCTGTCACGACCCACCTTCACAAAGACGAAGAAAGGGACATCAAACTTCAAAACCCTTCATTCTTCATGTTGAAGGAGAGATAATTACCTCATAGTGCCACCATCAATAGGCCCTAGACTAAATACTTGCACCATGGGTATAGAATCTCACGTAAAAATTGAAGGCAATTCCCTTTTTATTTAATAAGATCCGGAGATAAGATGGCATATCCCAAACAACTCCCAAAACTGAAATAAAAGTAATTCCAAAACTCTATTCCAATATGCATGTTCAAAATAAAATGATACAGTGTACAAGAAAACTATGATGAAAGAATATGACAAGAAAGAAAACTAGAAACAAAAACTCCCAATGCCTGAGAAAGTATGGTCGGACACTGTCTTCAAAGTCCTTCTAAAAACCAAAAAGCAGTTTTATATACGCAGGGAGAGTATATAGGTATAATCCGTAGGAAAAAACTCTTGTGCACCATTGGAGATGAATTCTAATACCCCATGAGAATAGAGATAACCAAAGCACCTAGCAAGGTAACTATCTACCTAGCCTCACCAAGGCACACTCCCCAAATAACATAAGTCAGGTAAAGTAATAGTAATAGCACATTGATATTTGGGTACCCTACATCTCTTTCCCATTAGCTAATTATGACATACTTCGCATCAGACCTCCCCCACAAGTTCCACTATAGTCCCACTATTTCCCCAAAAACAATCTTTTGGGCTATCACAACCACACATCCCACCCACAGACACCTAGACCACCACAACCACACACTTCCCCACCCACAGACACCTAGGCCACAACAACAAATACCACACCCAAAGACACCTAGGCTTAAAAAACCTCTACCACTCCCAAAGACACCTGGACCTCATCCCGAAGATGCTTAGAAAACAAACCTTCACACCCACACCTAGGATAACCCACACAACACACCCTATCTAAAGAGTCATGGTCCAAAATATACCTTAGGCCATCCAAGCCTGCCCAAAAAATCTTGGGCTACCTAGGAGAGGGAGCAGAAAGGAGCTAATAGCCAGCCACTCATAATAATGTTGGAAAAAACACCCTCCCCCCGTGAAATGAGATTATTCATCATAGATTTATCAATATTGGTGGGGTGCGAATAAGACACACAAGAACAATATTTATACATATAATTAAACAAATACTCATCCCAATTTAAGTGTTCTGAGATAGAAAGCCTTCTCATACACAACTAGAGAACAACCACCCTTGTTACTATTCTTACATGTACGAACACACAATAGCCACAACCAAAGCACAACCCATTTCTAGAAAATAATTCCCCATTAAAACCATTACCATTATGATGTACAAGTGATTCCATTTAAATAATCCTTCACTATTGGGAAATTAAAAGGAATTTCCACAAACCAGGCCAACAACTGAAGGAAAACTATCAAACAACAATTTAAGCATTAACTCCCAGCTCTCTTATAAAATCACAATAGAAAAAGGGATCCATGAGATCCATCGAAGCACCGGAACCAAACCAAGAAGCAACATAAGGCCCCACGTGGCATCATATCCAATAAACAACAACTGAACAATATGAGACCCCATCCCCATCCACGTCTCCCACATACATCATGCAGAACGACCATGTGATTATTAGCAAAACAGAGCAAGGGAGTTTCCAGATTAAACACTAACATTTATCATGTTCCTTATTTATGTTTGATTAAACGTAGAGAACAAACCTTGATTATTATTCATATGGAATCTATTTAATCAACTGAGTTAACATGATTTACTATTTTCCATTTCACAACCATTCAATCACAAGATTATCCCAAAATCAGAGTTTCATTACTGATCGTGAAAGGACCACCAACTACCATTGTTTTTAGTGGGAATAAGACCATATAATTCACAATATAAAAACAAAGATAAAATAAATTTTGAAACGTCATCATCAAACAAACCCCTTTATTTTTTTTAGAGTTAATTTATTATCTTCATTACGGTTTGGTTTTGTCCACGTCCCAAGGGAAGCATTATCATACCCGCCACTCATATTAATCAATAAAGAGAGATGAAGTAAAACCTTATAATGATGATCATCGATTGAATCTTTCTCCTCATTCAAATATCTGAAGATGCATGACTTGTAGAGGAATAACATTGAGGAATCCATGGTTGAGTGGGAAGGGCTCCAACATGGGCGTACGATTCATATCAGAAGGAAGTCTTGATGGCGTGATTTAAGGAATGGAAGGGAATTATAGAGAGAGGATCTCAGATTAAGAAAAGGCAAGTTCCTAAAATCAGGGAGATGATTTTGATGTAATTAAAAGTTGTATCATGGCCCGACCACATGGTTGGGTGGGTTTAAACATTGGGATTAATTGATATTTAACAATTATCCTTAGAGATGGTGGAGATAATGAATATGAGTTAATATATTTCCTTTAAATAGAGAAAAACACGAAATAGGGGTGAAATTGTAAAACACCACAAGGTGTGAAATCGAAGAAAAAGGCCACACGTTGTGGTAACTCAAGGGTAGCCTGTCTATTGGGGGTTTAAAACATCTTTTATTATATCCAAATGGCTTTGATAGGGGTATTAAAACACTTCTACCTCAAAAGATACGCTACTGGGGAAAAAATGGAAGGTCCTAGAAAAATAGGGAAGGGTTCACCATTAGTTGAGTCACTGTCACCCTAGCACAGTCACCATGGAACCGTCGTCCTCACACTGTCACCCTAGAACCAATACTGATTGGTGCTAAGAAGTCCCATCAGTGCCACAGACACCCATCAGTGCCACCGATGCCCTTCAATGCCACCAACACTCATTGGTTCCACCGATAAGCATCGATGCCACTGATGCCCATCAGTGACACCGATGTTCATCAGTGCCACCGATGCTAATCGGTGCCACCGACCCCCATCGGTACCACCAGCGCTCATCGATTCTACCATTCGTTCAATCCATAAATTTGTTAAAATCATTAACGAGTCACCGATGGTCCCCAAGACACCCCAAACACCAGAATTTGGAATATTAATGGACCAAGATGGTCTGGGGAATTATAGTTATAATTGAAAAAACTGTCACAAACTAAAAACTAAAAATAACTGTATAATCAAAAACAGGAAGTAACTTTAGGACAAAAAAGTAAACATCATTAAATTAATTTATACTACTATATGTTTGAAGAAAAAATGGATCAAACTCACAAATTTCTAAAAGAATAGTAATTATTAAATTAAAATTAGTGTAGATCAATATATAACCAACATACCCAGAATTAATAAAAAAGAAAATATAAGGTCAACGATCACTATTTATGGAACTTTAATTGAAAGATGTATATAAACAAATGACACACAAAATTATATATTAAAATAAAGAAGGATTAAAAAAAATTATATATTGAAACATATATTTTATTTTATAATTTTCATTTTAGAGATATAAAGGGAACTATTGTCAGGTATTAAAATATTCAAAATATTAATAAGAAACACAAAAATCATAATAGTACTATCACACCCATCCCAATTTTCCATAATTTTTATCAATTCATTGATTTTAATTATTTAATTTGTGTTTTAGGAAATTTGGGTTTGAATTTCATGTTTCTGTAAGATTTCTTCCTCTTTCACATCGTTATGGGAAACTATTCAGCAATATTTACAAATGGATCTTTTCCATTTCATTTTGTACAAATATGGTTTAGTCCACATGGGACGCACAATGTTGATTTCAAAATTTGTGAATCTCTTAGAAATAATTGTGGGTATTATTGTGTATGACTTAGGTCATATGGCTTGCACCTAGTTATGAAAAAACTTGTGATAATAATGTGAATGTTCTAAAATTATTTTTATATCTATTTTATAAAGTTGGAACATTGTTCACAAAATCGTACAAGGTAATAGTTGATTCTAGAAATCCCTACATAGCTGGTTTATATTTTAAAAAACTATGCTACTAAACCATGTGGCCTTCCCAAGTTCTAAATATTATGAAATTCATATTCTAACCTCCCAATATTTTTAACCCCTATGACACATTTTATAACCCCCTCAACTCCCAAAATCTCAAGGATACCTCTACTTCATTTTCTTTTTTTACATTGGATAATAAATTTCAATTTTATAAGTTTCAAGTCCATTAGCTTAAGTTAATTATCTCTATACCTCATTTATACTTTGTTTCTCCCATATTCCACTTTATTCTTACCTTACAATGGTCTCGATGACTTAGAGAATACCTTAGATGAATTTTTTATTGATTTTTTTATTTTTTCATTACTCTAAAGGTTGTTCGTGACTCCTTAGGGTGTTTTATCATAATTCTTACTGAAATCTATTAGGTTCCATTAGTTTAAGGTAGGTTTCCCCATTTATTAGAATTAGAATTTAATAAGCAGAATTGGTTACTTGTTTAACATATTGTTTTGGATATATATTAAAATTTCTATATATTTTTAAGGGTTAACTGAAAGGAAAATAAATTTTCACTTTATTTTCACTTCAATGAAGTGGATTTATAAATTTTTGATTATGAAAAAAATATGTTTTAAATAACCATAAAGACAAGTGGTATGAGAAATATCCAAAATAGAATTTATAAATAAAATATGAGTTTTAAAATAATGTTTTATATTTCAAATGGATTTATAAAAGATATTGGGAACCTTAAAAGGTGTTCCTAATTACTATGAAATTGTTTTTATAACATGGATTTTAAGGTTTCTATATACAGCATGGTTAGAACTTAGATAGATGACTTTTGATAGAGTCTCCCTTGAAATATAACCCTTGTTTTGTTTGTTTTGAATTGGGTGAGTGTTTACATTATATACAGGAAACAATTATAATGATGATCATAAAAATATTGGGCTTATTCCTAATAGGGAGGATCATTTGTGATATTTTATTATGAATTCTAGTTAGTGCATCTATTTTTTATAATTGTATATTTCTTTAATAATTATATCACCATTATTTTATATTCATAATTGGAATTGAGAGTATATAAAAGAAAATCCATGAAAACATGATGAAAAAAATTTCGATCACGCTATGGATAACAACCCATAGTTGGTCTTTCTTTAATTTGGGAGTTTCCCCTCAATTAGAATATATAGGGTACATCGGAGTTTTAGGATTTTTGGATTAAATTAGGAAAGATGAAAAGGATGGATCCAATTTTATAATGTTTTATACTTTCCACTCATCTCTTAGGTATCCCCAATATCTCTTCTGATTAGTTATTTATGATTGTTTCTTTTTTTTGTGTGAGAGAATATGGGATGCCATTTCCTATTTCACCTATTTTACAGTTATTTAAATTAAAACCATTACATACACTCTTTGTTTCATGTTTTATATGTTATTTTAGAAGAAAAATTAGGTTTATGGTTTGATTTTAAAAATTGGTTTCCGACTCGTTTTAATCTATTATATATAAAAATATTTCAAATAAACTTTTCATGAATGCTAGTTTTTCATATTTGAGTTTTTCAAGGACTATCTATTATGAAATATTTAAACCCACATGTTTAAATGGAGCTGTTATAAAGATAAGGGAAACGAACTGTTATTGGATCTCTTAGAATTAAAGTAGAAAACAAATACTCATTAAACATGATTTCAAACCCTAATGAATTGGATCATTTATTTAAAAGTAATACATGGGGTGTTCTTTCTCTTTGAAACACCAACTGATATTTATAATCACACGTATTAATATTTTCATTTCAACTTCTAGGTTCTACTTGAGGATGTTCAGGGTGAGTTATGGTATTGAAGTTGGTTTTTTACTCATGGAGTCATACATATATTGTGTTTGGTATCATTTTTTATCTTTTATTGTTATTAAATTTCCATATTCAACCACCTCTATATAAGACCCAATTGTAGGTTGTATATTTTTGGAGTAGGTTCTGTGGTTTATTAGATTTTTTATATTTAATTTGGATCTATTTTTTTTAAATTACTCTTTATTGTTCATGATGTGGACATCCAACATTTGTATGTGTCATGCTATAATTCTAGTAGAAAATGACTATTTCTAAAATATTTTTATTGGGAGAAATAATACCTAGTAGTTATTATTCCTAATAATGTGGTCCCCAATGATTGTTCATGATAGAGCTTCCACAAACCATCGATTTCACGAATATTTACCCTTTAAAAACCATTATTAAGGGGAAGGGTTAGTTAAAAAAAAATTAAATTATAAAAAATTAAAAATCCTTTGTTAAAAATCACATCAACACTACTATACACAACTATGACCATGTAAAAAACTTATAAAACGCCTATCCAAAGTCAAACCACCCATTATAGTCTCAATGCCACCATCCATTTCTCTATATGACATTCTTTTCATGGTGACAATTTTGATTTATTTATTTTAAAAAAATTAAAAAATTTAATAAAAAGTACCATTTTTGATGAATAAATGCACCAAATACCGTTGTTTAAAATCTTATTATTGAAAAAATAATACATTAAAATTTAGTTTAAAATCGATTACAGTTTATAATAAAATCTATTCATTCTCAAAAAATAAAACTGTTATATCATTTAAACACAAAATACGTTCACCCTAAAATAATAAAACCGTAAAAATTAATTCCTATGCCTTCTATCATTGAAGAGGGAACCCTCCTAACCATTATAACCAAATAAAATGAAATCCATGAAAAATATATAGATAATATTTAGCACCCATAAAACCATCAAAAAAATTATATGAGGGAAAAATTATCACTATCCTCAATGGGATTACTAGATCAAGTTATCCTTTCATGATATGTTTTTCTAATGGAATATGAGATACGGATTATATTTCTAAAATCCAAGTATAAAAAAGGACATTCCACCATAACGGAAAATTGTGTCTATGTCCTCAATAACTGACCATAAGAAACTATTTATGAATCACTCAATAATAAATATTCATGATATTTTAGATATCATAATTCAATTGTTGGTGTTTCAATCAAAACATTCTTTTATTCTTTTATACTATTTTTAATCTAATTATAGAAATTGAATCGATATTCCTACATTTTAATAAGGGCTCAGGGTAATAGTGATTACATGCCAGATTAAAACCAAATACCATGATGACCACCAATCAAGTTAAAAATAAATTTAAGTATCATCAATACTCAAAGATCACTTCCAAGATGCTCTATAAAATCAACCACAAACTATGATCATTTTTCAAAAGAAAATATTATCAGTATTTTATCTTTTGATAGTAAATAAGATAATTATTAAAAAAATACAAAATATATCAGAAAAAAGTTATCTATATATTATATCTCATCTTAATTAATCACATTAAATGTTCATCCTCTTTCAAAAACCAACTGTAATAATATATTGGAGTCTTGAAAGGATCGAACTATGAGGAAAAAAATGGGAAACACATACCATGAAATGAAACCGATGATCAATTTCTCAAACAAAACTATCTTACATTTAAATTCATACATTTAGGAACATCTTCTAATTTTTTTTCTCATTTCTATGACACAAAAATAAACTAGAAACCAAATATCCTATTACGATTATCCATTAATCTTCATGGTGACCCCTTCCATCTATTAATAAATTCTCTTGGTCATAATGCTTATACACCCCTCAATGTTCGAAAAATATTCCTCAAGGATACAGAGAACCACAAGACTACTAGGAAAGGTTTCCAAACCATTATTGAACTTCCTTCAAGGTAAAAACAATGACCACCTTTCTTATACAAAATTATGAAACAAATATATTAAAACCATGATCTTTCAACCATATACCCCATACTGAAATTCTGAAAAAATCATTCACCATTAACATATGTGAGTCATAAGTTTCCTAATACTTATAGAAGTTGTCTGGTTTAAGAAATACCAAATCACAATGATTGAATTTAGTAATATTAATAATGTAATCAACTGAGTGAGTATCAATGTTTTGATAATCCTCACATGCTTATCTAATGTATATCCCTGACATATACATGAAACCCTAATTTAAAAGTCTTACTTAGATTTAAGGTCAATTATCAACATGTATTTTTATGTGGAATCCCCTTGTAAAATAAGAATAATGTACTTCTTTCACCCCTTTAGTTAATTTCACAGTCCTATTAACCATGATATTTTTTTATTATAAGGATTCATCATAAGAACATTCATCATCACAAAAGCTCCAAATTAACTCTATTATTTTGTTGTTATAATTTGATAATAATGATATAATATCTTAAAAACTATTTATGGAACTATAATTGGTAACAATTTAGCTATATTACTCTCAAATTCTCATGGAAGTCCATAGTGTACCAAACATTTTATAAAAGGAATTAAAATTTCAAGAAAATCATTAAAAAACTAAGAGAAATTCTGAATATATTTTTTAATTAATATATAATAAAATTGTTAATCAATACATCCACATTATAGAATTTCCTTTTTAGTCTATCGAGGTCCACTAAATTTCATTATTCAGATATCTTACATAACTTACAATCAGATATCTCCACTATAGGTAGTCATCAAAACAACTGATACATAACACAACATACCAATCTATGAAATTATTTCCCATTATATTCCAAATAGTATATTAAACTTTTACACCAAGAAAATGTTAAATATTTCTTATTAATATCCTTTTAGTCTTACCCACATTGACAATCAGTGGATGTAATCGATCAAAAAATGAGATTAAAAAATTACATCATAGATCTATATGATGCATGATCCACTTTTAACATTCATGTATCAAATACTATGGTCTTTGTTATGATTCAACAATAATATTATTACATATGAGTATTTCAGCCATTACATCCACTATAATATCTTTTATTTGGAGATCATATACTTGATAACTTTAATAAGACATGACTATACTATCTTAACTAACCCTCACAATTTCCCAACTCCATAATCCATTCAATCACTTTGATACTAATCTTTATTTTCTTTGCTCAATGGTAAGTGAAATCCCTAAGCCCACATCCACTAGTAAAGGAAATTGAAATAACCACAAAGTTATCCATGAAAACATGAGAGGAATTACCTATAAATATACATTCTACACACAATAATACATCAAAACACACAATAAATACATGAAATTGTTGATGATTATTTATTGTCACAAAGTAATTAAAATATTTAAAGGAAATTACATAAAGATAATCAAGGAGAACCAATCCACTTTCCCAGGTCATCTTGCACGCACATAGCATATATGCCGAAAGGATCAAACATGCCTTGCCCATGTAGCCCAAAAGGGTCAATCACGTCTGAGCACGACCTATGGGTATGAAACTTGTGTGATGTACCAGTACAGACAACCTCCTCCAGCTAGGGTACTATTTTTTATATAAATAAGCCCCTAAGGATCCTCATTTGAGATGAATAAAAAACTGGAGAATTGTTGATGCTCTTCACCACTATCCTTCACCTAGGACATCAAAACCAGCCAGATAGATCTCTAAATCCCTAGAGAAGATGTAATTAAGGGTTATAGTGGGATTAAGGTTACTTTGGGTGTGTGAAGTACTAAATCCTTATGTGAGGAACCAATCCCTCCTAATCAATAAGAATAATCATGATGCTTTCCTCCAAAATCTGGTACCCACATGAGACACCTCAAGAAACACCCACGGAGACCCATGGAGCGTCACGAAATTCATATACCACATGTTATTTCCCAGGTTTTAGGTATCATAGAAATAATATCTGTCTTGCAAATGTCTATCATATTAGAAGAACGTACGATCTACCTAGGAGCTACCCTATAAGAAAACTCTCTAGTTACACCAGTTTTACCATGCATGATTCCACTTATAATCTCCCAGCATTACCTACACAAGACTCCTTCGATCCGTCTCTTCTTGTCACCAATGGTATTTTACCTAATATGATGGGAATCCCATATGAGGGATACTAAATCAAATCCTCCATTGAATCCTATAGACTTCTAATACCATGGAAAACAAAAACCATATTATCTACCATTATTTTATGAATTTCTTTGTCATTTGGTGCCCCACACTTGTCCCACAAAATAGGTAGAGTCCTTATGGTGTGTGTAGTCTTGTATCCCTTCAGCATCGAGGAACCTAACAATGGGGGCAATGCTAGGGACCTCCCCATCTTAGAAACAATGGATAGGTGTTTTTTATCCATTTTACTATCTCAATCATAGGGTTTAAGGTGTTTTCATACCCTTATTATCTCTAAGATCAGGGACATCCCATTTTAGACATGGGGGTGGGATCATGATAGATTTTCCATTTGAGGGTTGGGGGATTATACTCCTCTACTCTATTATTTGGATCTAGGAGAAGGGAACCCCACCTAGAGTAAGGCCATATAATTTCTTATTGGATGTATCTATATGGGTTTCTATATGTGACTATCCTTGCTAAGAAAATATAAGAGGATAAAATAAACTCAAAGCCATTTCTCTCTCCTGTTTCCCTACCCTTATCCACCAGTGGATATAAGGTATTGTTTTTTATATCTTCTTCTTCCTCTTATTTATGACATAGAGAATGAGTCGTGTGAGGTCAGTGGTTAGTAAAAATCATGACATAAACATGATCATATTCATGTTTCACTAGAGAATAGTTTTCTAGATCATTCTCTTTCTTTTTTTATAGGAACTCCATAGGCGTGGTTCCTAAAATAAATGTGTCAAACTTCATGGTAATCCTCATATATGTAATCCCCAAAAAAACCACTAAATCACCATGAGTTGAAATACTCGTCATGTACCCACTCAAAGCGCATCCTCTTCGGTATAAGCCTAAACAATACCCACTCAAGTAGGGCTTCCTATTTAGTATAGTTCCCAGAACTGTGTCACAATCCTTTCAAAGGGACACATTCACTAAGAGAAAAACATTTAAAGAATTTCCACAGGTGTGGGTCCTCAACCTAACTAAACTATATAGGATTTAATTATTATTTAAATGGGATACATAGGAAGCCTCCCCAAGGTTCAAACCCATCACCCTAGATCAAACCTCATTTTCTATGGGCCACATTCCCAGTAAGGTCATATCCAATCTAGGTTCCCAAAACCCTTCCATGTTTCCCTGGAAGTTTTGGAATAATTCCCACATTAGAATTTTTCAAGGAACTATTTTCTTGGACATTAGTACTGCATGATGTTAAACTATACATTTTTTCCCTCATTAGATGACCATAAATGGAATGATGTTTCCTATTAAGTGGATCCGAACTATATGGGTTTTGACTCCTTTAAAAAGGATACACAGGAATCCCATCTATTGGTATTGATGATAACATTAGAAAAACTCATGTCTCTATGGATGATGATATATTCACGAGTGTCCCAATATATGGTTTAAAACCAGAATCATGATAATAAACAACTGAAAAATATCTACTCCGAATACAAAATGGTACCATTAAGAGAGAAACTCAAATATATATATATATATATATATATGTATATATCTATGAATAACATTGAATATATAAAAATCATTATCATTTTCATACATTCTAATAATTGATTTTCAAAAAAATGGTGAACCATGTCATAAATGGGAATTAATGTAGGATTCATGAATACATTTTAAAACATTAAGAGAGTCCCTAAGTACGAAATAATTCCACCCATAAGTGTGCGATGATCCTGACCTCCAATCCTCTTGATCATTGTAAGTTAATTAGAATCATTGGAGCCATTATTTTATGAACAACTTCTTTTGGAAATAAGACTCAAGAAACATCATGAATAAAGGAATTGTTGGGTGTTTCCATCTCAACAAACAAAACCCATTGGAAGCTGTATGAAATATCATAAACTCGATGTGAATGTTTATATAAAAATTCAAACCCCCATAATAAAACCATAGAAAATGTAAATGTAAAACCACATATATTTTCCATTAGAGGAAAAAATGGTGAAACTTGCATGAATCCTTAACCAAGAAGACTACGTCACCCATATGAGAGTCCCCTTTCATATTCAAAGTGAAATAGGGCCTCACATAGATCCAAAACAATAAATTATGAATGTATTAATTTATTAAGATGATCCTTTGATATGGTTTTATTTCTTGTGTTTTAATATGAATACTGGAACTTTTTTCCAGATCTCAATCAATACAAATGACATCATACCAATTATAGTAGACAAACACATCATCCACTACACGAGCTGGGTCCTCGACCAAATAGAGGATTCTATCACTAACCCTAGATCTCATACTCCAAATTTCAAATGAATTAGTCAGAGAGTACCACAAAAATGGGACAATATTAACCATAGAGGCTCCTTGATAGGCCATCCAGCTTATGAGACCCTGCCAATCATCCACTCAATGATGGTTGTCAACCTAAAAGAATAAATAGCCAATTGCTATTCTTAAACCTTTTCAACATGTTATCCCTAGAACATAAAAATTATCTCAACCCTAATATTTGTGATTCAGATCAAGAGACCACATACAACCATACCCATAGTTAATAGGCATCCCTCCAACGGTCTCATACCAGTAGGCACTGCCACCAATACTATATGGTGACAAATACTCTGTATGATAGGGGTATTCTTCTCATGAGTTAGGCTCATGTAACTTTGTAATGGGCCTACCATATGTCCTAATGAGGGAAGAAACTAGAACATATGGAGGAGAGCCACACCTCAAGTCCCTAAGCTTTATGATATAAAAATTACATGAAAAAACATGAGTAGTCCCAAACTCCTTCCCAGACTTTCCAGGAGTACCAAAAAAGTTTTGCATCATCCATTGTCATCAAATAGTAATATTCAATGGTTAGTTTTAGGAAGGAACCAACAACTTATTGAATCAAAAAACCCCTCTAGTCAAATAAGGTGAAAAACAAGAGTAATCACACACACCTTCCCACATATAACAAGCCTTCCATTCTAGTCTGGCTACTCTCCAAGAAAATAGCTAGCAAATCCAATCAAAAAATAGAGAGTGGGGATATATAGCTTCCCCTGCACCTGAGTATTATATATATATATACTAACAAGTAATAGAGAATAATATTATATAAACAACCCTGATCCAGCCATGAAATGAGCATATATCCCCACTCTTGCCACCGAAGTTTCCACAAACATCCTGAAAATGGGGAAGGGGAAGACAAAAATTACTACAAACATATTACAAACCTACTAATATATAATAATGATAGCGAGAGTGGTAAAGTGGAGGACACATAACTCCATCCCCAAAATTAGGGAGACTCACCAAATTAAATAAGGGTTCACTCTAGAGGAGACACCCATCTTTTATCCCAAACCATGAGGGTAATGGGCCAAATTCCCACACGATATACAGACAGACTAATCAGGTCCATACAATTGTCCCAGATGAAGGTAACAAGCCTATCCCAATATACACTCAAGGGAATGCACAAAACTCGTAAATAATTATAAAATCCTATTAGAAAATTGTGATTGCTATAATGAAGCTAATCAAACAAGATTTCAATTATGAATGTTTCTATCCAGAACAAGAATCCATAGTCTACCAAAATAAGGTGTCCCAAAATAATCCATAGAAAAATAAATAAGAAAATTAAGACTAATATATGGTCCCAATATACTTAATGCTGGAGTTATTGAATCCATCAAAAGTATTTATTTGGAATCTTAAGATCCTACACTTCCATTAAAAAAATTACAGAAATAGTAGCAGTAGTTCTGGAGGTCCATCTAAAATATAATATCATGATTTTTTTTTCATGTCCAGAATCTGATCGATCTCAAGAGCCCATCTCTTGATGGTTACCATAAAGCCCTCCACATGGCCATCAGATCAAGAAACAAGGACTCCCCCATTGATATCATTATTCCAAAAGTTCTTCTCTATGGTATATGATATAAAAACTCTCCTTGAAGTTGGAAATCAAGGTAGGATAATAGTCATCCCCATAATAGAATTTAACTTCATCAACGTTGTCCTCCCCTTTCTGATTTAATGATGAGAAAGACCTTATATAGTGTGGAATGTAGGGTAATAAGTCTAGTCATTCATGATGCCTCTTCAATGAAAAGTTACATCCCTTATCGTTTGGAAGAGAACCCAAGGAAATGGTCATTCTCCAAACCACCCTTGGATCACCAACCTTCTAAAATAATCAATAAAATCCCTACCAATCTTATGGTTTACAAAAAAGCAGTGGGGAAGAATCCAAATTGGTCCGATCAGGTTGAGGAACCATCAGTGAAAGATGAAGAATACATGATGAATAAGAGGTGACAATGTCCAAGGACAACATACCTATCATGTTATAGACATTATCCACTCTTCAATATAACATTTTATAGGATTTGTCAAAATATTGTTTGCATTAAATATGGATAAATTTATGGAACAATATTATTTAATTAAAATAAAAATAACTTCTATACGAATAATATCTAAGAAATATATAGGTGATAAAAAGGATACACTGTCAAATTCACATGAGGAATCCTTTAGCTGTAAGACACCCAAAATTTAAAAAATTTAAAACAACCCTTTAATACACTTTCCTCGACATTTTAAAAACATTGCGTCCACTTATTTCCAACACCCCACCCAATGTTCATATTAGAGGATGGTTCAAACATAGGGTGTTGCATTTTACCACACTCCCCAATCATCATGTCCCCCCAAAGGCAACATCATAAAATGTCACAACCTTAGTTAGGATTTAAGAAATGGTCTCTATTAATAAAAAATGTATTTTCAAAAAAAATCCAAATGCGAATTACTCTTGAAAATGAAGGTTTAGAAGAGAGAGAGACCTTGAAAAACTCCTGCATCAAGAATCCAAAAATAATGAGAAAACCTTCCGCCCAAGGGAGGATAATCATCATGACATTTTCAATATCATAAAAAGAATTTAGATCACATGAAAATAAAAAAACCAACCCCTACCACATTCGAACATGGATTTGTAAAATCATGAAAGCATCAATAGTAGTTGAAAATATGACAATCCAGGAGAAACCAAGCCTATGGTACTGAGGTATTTTTTAACAGAACCTTTATGGTTGGAAAAACATGCTCAGAAGGTTATGGGAAAGGAATAGGAACATCCCCATGCCAATGATATGGGGGTTGTTTTAAGTCAATCTCCTCATCCTTAATGGAATCAGTCTACTCATGAGTAGTGATAACACCACAAAATGTATCCTCCCGATTCATCTCATCCTGTGACCCAATGCCCTAACATAGAACAATGATTGATTTTTTTGGTGATTCCCTTTGGATCACCATCCACTAAACTGTTCCGAGAGGACTTGTGTTGGAGAGAAAGAGGCCTTGGGGAGGGCACGAACAAGGGAAATATCTCATAGAGACAGATGAAATACCTATAATGTGTTATGAAATGTGTAATTTTATTAACACCACTATTGAAGATGATACCGATGAAGAGGTTGATACAAAGGAAGATGAAAAAGAATTTTCTATTCAAAATATGGTCCACGCTAAAATAATTGAAGGAGGTGTGTGTACCCAGAACTAGAGCTTTCCTATGAATCCTCATGCTGGGAAGTATAATAATTTACCTGAAATGTATGAAATTATTAAGAAATTATACCTTATACTAGCCATGTTGTCAATCATAGATGACTTATTACTATTGATTGACATCTGAGAAGCACTCATAGAGGATTTTCAAATCCCTCATGTGTTTGAAGTTGAAGTCACTTATACTGAAATATACCATCGAGTGATGGATCCTAGAAAATTACACATGATCATAAATTCCATGGAATAAGACAAAGATGTTATTATAAAAAGACATCACAAACCTTTTTATATATTTAGAATGATAAATGATGTTGATATCCAAAGGGATTTCATTGAAAAAAGCTTATTAGTCAACCTCATCCCAGTCCAAATAGTTCATTGACTAGGATACAGTAAGACCATATTATCCCCTTCTTCTATGGCACTACATGGTTACAGTAAGAGTGTGTGAATGCATCTCGATATAATCAAGATGAAGGCCCAGTTTTGGGACCTCATTTTTGAATTAGAAGTTCTAGTTTTCTAGAAAGGCATGGCTTCCAATATTCTACTGGGAAGAAATTGGTCACATGAACAAGTTTAAATCCTATTATCTTATAATAATTTCCTCAAATATTATATTTATAGTAAAATAATAATGTTTTATGGTGATAATGGCCCATTAAAATCCCATGAGACTCAACACATTTATGTAGGATTATATTATATGTAAGATAAACAACCCATAACTGAAGGTGGTTATTGGGTGAAGGTCCTGAATGGTATATAAGGTACCTCATAAAATCCGTTCAAATAATCAATAAATAATATGTGTTTCCCATCAATCAGATTGAATACGTGGGCCCTAATATTGATGTTTATTCAATAACCTTCATGATGTTAGTCATGTGTACTAAGACCAAAAGTGATGATAA
Organism: Viscum album; assembly: GCA_963277665.1. NCBI lineage: Eukaryota > Viridiplantae > Streptophyta > Magnoliopsida > Santalales > Viscaceae > Viscum > Viscum album. The sequence continues at coordinate 270,950,143 of OY728166.1, forward strand.
GGTCATTGACTCTCTGTACATTAGTAAAATCATGGATGAGAATGCTCTGATTCCATTCCATGAGATTCAAGAGATCCATGCCTCATCATCTAAACCAAAATAGGTTGTCATGTCATTGAGAGAGGACGAAAATACTCGTTAACTAACCCTCAATCAATCATATATGGAACTTCAAAGAGACACCATATCTTAATCTGGGTTTGAAAAAGTTTCTCCATCATTTGAATTTCAAAATTTCAACTCCTCTCATAACTATGGAGATATTAATTTATCAACTACTTCCCCTAAGAGTAATATTGAAGAGGATGAGGAGAAGGATGAAGAGACAGACATCATGGATTAGCCTCTAGAATTTTGGTAATGTGTTTATACAACCATTATTGAACTTGGAGAGATAAATTTGGGGATATAGGAAGACCCACAACCAACATTTATTAGTGTGGCAATGTATTATGAAGAGAAATAGGTATATACCCCCTTTCTAAATATGTATCAAGTCATGATTTCTGAGAATTACATAGAAATTATAGGCCTTGATACTATGATGGCCACTCACCACTTAGGAATGATAGAATACCACTAGATATTCAAAAAGTCTTCCTAAAGGAAACACCAAACTCACACCGCCAAAAGTGAGGATGTATTTGAAAAGTTTAATATAGAAAATTACATTTGTGTAGTCTATTATCAGAAATTTATATTCAAAATAATCCTATTAGAGAAGAAGAATGGGAAAATTAGGGTTTTAATTAACTTAAATATCTCAACTGTCACTTTCTAAAATATGATTTCCTAGTCCTGATCACAGAGTTACTGATTGATGATAAAGTCAGATAATAAGAAATTTACTCCTTGGATGGCTATATATGATATAATGAAATCTGAATTTCCTAAGATGACGATGAATACACTCCCATCAGGTTCCCTCAAGGATTATTTTTATATCTGGTAACAATCTTTTTCTGGAAGAATTATAGTGTTACATTTAATCATTCCAGGAATTGAATCTTTAAACCATTATTAGGATGGTTTTTCAAATTCTATGTTGATTAACTGATGGTTAATTCTCTATACTGTTCTAAACACCTTACTAATATTGAGACTATATTTAAAAAAAATGTGAACTCATATTTTGATGATGAACCAATTGAGATGTTATTTTAGTTTTACGTTATTGAAATTCCTTGGCTTCACCATATGTCATTGTAGCCTCAAAGTCGACCATGAGAAGAAAAAAGAAATCATCAATATGTCACCACCTTGAAACCCAAAATATTAGGTACACCTTGTATATATTTGGTTCTTTATAGAATACCTCATAGGAAAGTGTTTTACCTTCATAATTTTAATGAAGAAGGGGGTCACAAATCAGTAGACCAAAAACTATTAGGAATATTTTGAAATCCTTAAGAAATACCTATTGAGTCAACCATTATTAAAGCCTCTAGTTGAGTAAAGACCCCTCATTCTATATGTGAAATACGTGGTGATATTATTAGGTTCATTCCTCAAAAAAATATTAAAAAAAATTAAAAAATCCTTTATCCTCTCAATTGAACCATGCTCGACAATGATATTTTTTAAAAAAATATTGAGAGGACCCGTCTGGTGTTGATCTTAGCTGTTCTGAAATCGAGGCACAATGTTTATAACCATAGGTTCTATTTAGTCTCTCAAAATGATATCCTTGAATATATCCTTATTCATATTATGTTTACTAGACATTTGGTATTGTGGGAGGCTATACTACAGTAGTTTGACATTTAGTTTGTTCCTTAGAAAGAGGAAAAAAGGCTAGGATTTGGTAGAATTCCTTCCATAATATCCATATATTGAAACAAAATTATAGAATATTGAATTTTCAAATGAATATATCTTCTCTATTCAATAGGGTCCCCAAGTAAGGGGAATGCATTTTGATGGTGCATCTATAATCCCAACAAGTAAGAGTATGGAATATCCACAGCTCAATATAGTCGGGTTTGGAATCATGTCCATCCCTTCAATAAAGGAAGTCTTGGTTTAATATTTCATATTTTCGAAAGGTTTTACTAATAATGAGACATGTTATCAATCCCTAATTAGATGAAGATAACTATAACTCAAAATTCCTACTGATTTCATAATCGGGAAATAAGATTATGAGATGGTACTCAAACAGATCAACATGCATTATTCTATTGGAAAAGTGGATCAAATTTCCCTAATTCACTATGTCTGGGTGATAAATGAAAAAATAGCCTTAGAACTAAAATTGAATCAAATACCATGATAAAATAATGACAAAAAATATGAATTGGAAAATGAAACAATAAATTTGGAAAATTTAGATTGGGATGAAACATTTACCCACATTACACATTGCTGAATAGTATCACCTTTTTTTATTTCATCATCAATGAAATAAATGAGTTCAGTCCCATCCCCTAGTCTGACGATCATAAAACTAGTTATATGATTCCCATTTTAGAATATCTCTAAAATGGAGGCCTCTCATTATAAGAAAAGAAAGAGAAAACCCGACGATGAGCGACAAACTTTACTCTTTATAGAGTCCCAAATAGATATAAATTAGGTTGTAAATATGAATTTTAAGGAATCCCTATAAGATGAATAAATGGATAAAAGACAACCATATTCATGAATGATGTACATATGTGTAATACCACAAGAATCCATGGTACAATTATCTTTTAATAATACAATAGCTTGCGTTGTACGCAACTTCGAGTTCTAGCACACCACGACCAAATCAAACCAACAATTTAAAAAACAATTTTGAATTTTCATAACAACTTTTTTAAATTTTTTAAATTTTATTTTTCAAAATGGACTTCATTTTTGTATTTGGAATATTAAAATTATCTTAGGGTGAATTTTTGGTATTTTTCTAAAAACATTCAATTGTGGATGAATAGTGAAAAACACTACATTATTGTTTAAAACTGACATTTATTTACATAATTTATATTTTTATTTAAATTTATTTTATATTAAAAATATACACATAAAACCTATATTATTTCAATCTAATTTATTGGAGTCATTTTATAATAATATTAGATATATAAAAGTTTATTGAAAGATTAAACGCCTTTTACCCACCCTTTATGCATATTTAAAAATTTGCATAAAACTTAATTTTACCACTTATGTGAACTGAATTTAAAAAATTTGAGAGACTCTTTTTAAATTAGTATGTAAAATTTGGTCCAATAGGATGAAAATATTTTTTGGTGAATAGTTACTTTTGAATTTTAATTACCATGGTTTAAAGTAAATATGGTAATTAAAGGTAAAAATGATATTATAATTACCCTAAAACAAGTCTTAATTATATTTTATAAGTGTATTTTAACCAAAATCAACCTTAGGAATAAATTATTATCCTTTTTTATCCACTAGGATTCGATTCGGTCAATTATTATTATTTTATTTAAAGAAGAGTTAAAAGTGTTAAATTTAAATTTTAATAACTAAACCATTTTTAATATAGGGTTGTATATAAGATAAATTCAACTATAAATATTAATTATAAATATAAAAATATTTAATAAATCATGGTATTTTATTTACAATTTTTATACATTATATAATTATATTTATTTAGGACACAATGATGATGCAGTAATTACCTTATTAATGAAGGATTAAAATAACTGATATTATAAATTTCCAAATAAATGTAAATTGAGATTTTTGATGAATTTAAAATATTTTATAGGTTAACATGACATGTTAGAATTTATTTAATGTTTTTTGTTCGAAGTAATAATGTTTTTTTGACTTTCCCAAAAACTAAATATTAAATAGTGTCAAAATTTACATAAATGCGTTTTTAAAACAATTACTATATTATTAAATGATATAATACTCCTAAAAATATATTTTTCATCAAAATGAATTATATAATTATGAATATTTCATTAATTAGCCACTTGAGATTATCTTGTAATTTTATAGTAAGTTTATTAACCTTGTAATATAAAAATACAAGAAGACACTGTAAAAGTTAAACTATTTAACAAAGAGTTAAACGTAAAAGATAATGTTACTATGGTGCCCTAAACATGTCTAAAACCAATTGGATGAGAGTAATTCGGACTATCACCACCTTAGACTCGATATAAATCCATTTGGAGCCATTATAAAATGAAAATCATTTTATAATAAAATTATATTTCAAGCTTTTCCTAAAGTGACCCTCACATCTCTTAAAAAAGGGAACTTCCCATTCTCTCAAAATCCCACCTCCAAAGAACTTTTTCTCAGACAAACCTTGCTCAAATATCTTCCCAACTACACTCACTTCACCCTAGAGGCTATACATTGACTAGAAATCCATCTTATAGAGCCCTTTTGATAAAAAAAGGAAGCACCCGAATAAGTGGTAATAATTTTAATAACATCTTTCAAAGTTCTTTTCTTCTTCCACTTCCTATTTCATTGTTGATTCCATACCAAAATTATAAATCCAGTATAGTCTAAATACGATGACATTATAATAAATATGGTACACCAATATTCATTTTTATATCCACCCTAGGAATGACAATGTCACCATACGTGCGTACGTACGACTTACTGTCTCCACGTCATGGTGTAGTTTGTTATTGAACACTTCATTATTTGGATGGGTATAATAATAAGTATAATTGATATAAATAATAAATATAACATGTTAATGATTCTATATATGTAATATACCATCCAATTATATACTATTTCACCATCAATAGAATGATATCGTCGCTCGTGTGTATGTATAGATTACCGTCTCCACAAACGCGATGAGATTTATTCCCCATCGTAACCATTGAAGAATAATTTTAATTTTATGATTAAAAATAATGTTTAAAAAATAAATATCATTTAGGATTTTAATCAAATACATCCTATCCATAACGAACCTAACTTACATAACTAAACATATAAAGGAAAAAGAATCGATTAACACCCGAAACAACGATACTACTGAAATATCATTAACAAAGCAATATTAGAAGATCTCATATGATATAATATTTTTTTATGTGGTTCTGGTATAATTTAATAACAATTATTTAACTATTATACACGTGGATAACTTACCCCTGAATAAGGAAAAATTCAAGGTAAGGTTTAATTTTTCAATCACATTATTATCCGAGGTTGTTTATATGTAAGAATATACTAGGAATTATTTATCATACTCATCTGTGATTGTTAAAAATGTATTTCAAAACATTTTTACTATTTCCTAAAATATTTATTAAATGAATTTATTCAATTTTTTTACTTTTTAAATTTTTTTAAAGGAATCATTATGTCGATTTCCAAACAAGTTACTTTATGACCTTTTCGACAAATTATAGTTAGAATGTATTGTAACTTATACGGCGGGTGAGGCTATATACCACAATTATAACACCTTCGAAAATTCCCTTTTGAGATTATAAGAATAGTATCAAAATAAATGTTTTCTTTTATAATTACATGACTTTAAAATTATTTCAAAATAGAAAGAGATATTTCTCTCAAATAGTTTTGATTTCATCTATGTCATAATCCTTTGATAGATTTTACACTTTTTTGAAGTTGATTTATTATGATACAATCTTCCATATTGTATTTAAGTTTTTTTTAAATTTTAGGACTGTTTATGTGTTATTTTTATACCATTCATGGTTTATTGTTAAAATATTTACATTTCATATGCTATTTTTAATATGAATGTTTATGTTATGTTTGAACTTTTTCATAAGAGGAATAAATTGGACTTATTATGTGACGGGTGGAGCCTGCTATAGCTTCTCGATGCATTGGTAGGTCTCATGAGACAAAATTTTGTCTTGGCACAAGGCCATGAAAAAATATTATTTGTAGTCTTGGCATGAGGTCTTGACTATATGGCTATGAAGTCCGACATTATGCAATCTATAATTAGGAAATTAACAATTGATTTTACATGTGATTATTCGATTAGTAGAATATCCATGTGAATAATTAAATGAAATTTATTTGATTTATCTATGTTTTATTATTATGAAGTTTATGTTTAAAATGCTAGTGTTCTATTCTTATACATTTCCTTAAATGTTTATGCTTATTTATGAATGATTCCACTATATTTTTATCCTTACTGTGCATCTGAGCTCACCACTTTCTTCTGTTTTATTTTTCCCAAGATGTGAAGAAGTATTTCATGATTAACCTATAGGGATAAACCAATGGATATGAGTGTGTTAAAATGGAACAATTTTTTTTAATTCATGATGTAATGTAAAACTTATTTTTTATCAAGTAATTCCAAGCCTACTAAATTATCGGTCTTTCAAGACATGATATCTTATGATCATGACAATGTTATGTAATAATGCATCGACTCTGGTTAACTAGGGTCAGATAATTACAGTTGGTATTAGAGGGAGGTTTAGTACAATCCTTGGAAACTAGATTTAGAAAAACTATGATTAGAGAACATTACCCTAAAATATAATGTCAGGATTAGTATAGAAGAACTTCCTAGAATTTTAGTAATGTATATATTTTGTGGATTTTACAAGAAATACATCTCTGTATAGATATGAGGAGGTAGAGGAGGCTCTAACATAGATGTATGTAGGGGTAAAACTCGAAAATACTACTTAGAGCTAGACTTGAATATGAACTGGTGCATGACAATGGGCCTTGCTGCACTCTAGGTTACGAAAATCCTGATGGTATTCTTAGGATAATCCACATTTTCTTTAAAAGCCATTATGAAGGATTTATGAGTAAATAATTTCTCAAAGAAAACATTTTTTTATGATTATGGATTATATGAATAAACTGTTCAATTTATGTTTTGTATTTTACTAGTTTGGAATTATGTATTGAAATTCATAAACTAATATAGTATATTCCATTTTTTATAAATAGCTTCTAGTAGAAGGAATGAAAACTGAATCAATGTACATTTTCCGTGTAGGGATTTCTCTCCTACTCAATATAATTATGGTGGTTCTAGTGATGAAACTGGTGTTAAACAACTTATAACTGTATTGGGACAACTCACTCAGGTTATGAATAATAACAATACCAGTATGGAGCACCCTGATCTACAACGCAGAAGATCATTTTTAGACCGCTTCGTCAGGAAAAAACCACGAACATTAAATGGGACTTTAAATCCATTTGTAATTGAGGAATGGATAAGTTCATTAGATAAAATATTTTTGTATTTGGGTAGTAGTGAAAGGGAAAACGTTTTCATGGAATTTTATCACCTCACTGGAGATGCAGATCAAAGGTGGCCATTAATACATAACACAATGGAGGATGAAGAAGTATAAAATATGGAATAGAGGGAGTTTAAAGATCTATTATTAGAAAAATAATTTCCTCGTGAACATCAAGAGGATATGTAAAGACAATTTATGAATGTAAGGAAAAAGGAGGATGAGAATTTTGTAAAGAATGAGGAAAAATTTACAAGGTTAGCATGGAATGATGCAGATTATATACGTAACCCAAGGAGTAAGATTTATAAAATCATTGAAGGGGTAAAACTGTTTCTCCCTCAAGAATTTGTCTTACAATCATTCTCATCATATAGATATATTGTCTCATGTGCTATCAATATAGGAAAGGAATTATCTAGGTCTTATGAATTTAAATCAAAGTAAGAGAAGAAGAGATCTGTTGAACACTCTAGAGATTGAAATAAGGGGATGAAAAGAAAAGTGAAATTTTCATCCTTCAGTAAATGTTGGAAGAAACACCCCAGTACTTTCCTAAATGGAATGAGAGTATGTTACCAAGTGTGGATAAAAAGGCCACAAAACTTGTGATTGGAAAGGTAATAAAGAAGGTGTCAATTTTAAATGATTTAGTTTTAAATAAATGGGTCATTATGAAAATGAATTTCCTAATCATCAAGGAAACTTAACATAGAAAATTCCAAGGGAGCAAGACCAAGCTTATGCGATCAGAACCATAGAGGAGAAGTTCTGAATGATGTGGTGGTAGGTACATTAATTGTTTCCTCAAATTCAGCAAACACTTTATTTGATTATGGATAATATCATTCTTTTATATCTTCACAGTTTTCCATGAAAATTAGATATTTCCAATTTTATTTAACATTGTATTTGTCAGGGAAAAATCCGAAGGGAAGTATCATTGTAATAGTGTTTTATGAATCAGTTACCATTATGGAATATAAACGTGATTTATCTACTGATCTCATAGTCATACCCATGATTGATATTTATATAATCCTCGGTTTGGACTGGTTTTAAAACCATGATATGGAAATTTGTTATTAGAAGAATGATGTTTCAATTTTTGATGATGATAAGGAATACCTTATCTTTAGAGAAAATACATCACTATACGATTCAAATCAAGATCCACCCCTAGTAGCTCGTCTAAAATCAATTATTGGGGACGAAGAGAGTGAAATTACTATAGGTGAGGAAAGGAATTTCCAAATAGAGGATATACCTATTATACAAGAATTGGTTGATGTGCTTCCATAAGATTTTCCTGGACATCCACTAGAATGAAAAATTGTCTTTTCCATTGATTTAATTCCTAGTTCAATGCCCATATCGAAGACCCGGTATAGAATGGAAACTATGGAATTAGTGTAACTAAAGAAACAACTAGAGGAATTGAGTAATAATGAATTTATTCTCCCTAGTATTTTTCCATGGAGATCCGCTGTTCTTTTTTTATGAAGAAATATGGATCTATGAGGTAGTGAATTGACTACAGGGAGATCAATACTATAAAAATAAAGAACAAGTATCCCCTACCTCGAATTGATGATTTATTCGATTACCTTCTTGGAACTCAATATTTTTCCAAGATTGAACTTTGATCTAGATATCATTAGTTCTGTGTGAAGAAGGAAGGAATTCTAAAGACAACATTTCAAACTAGGTATGGGCATTATGAGTTTATAGTAATACCTTTTGGACTGACTAATTCACCCAATATTTTCATGGATCTAATGAACAATGTTTTCAAGGAATATCATGATGAATTTGTAGTGGTATTTATTGATGATATACTGAAATACTCCAAAAGCTAGAAAGATCATGAAAATCACCTGTGGACTATTCTAAAGACTCTTAGAAGAAATGAATTATATGGGATGTTTAGAAAGTTTAAATTCTGGCTTCAGGAGATTTATTTTCTTGGACAAATTGTCGCTAAGGATAGAATCTATTTTGATCCTTCAAAGAAAAGTGCAATACAAGAATGGTCAAAACCGATGAGTATAACCATGGTATGATATTTTATTGGATTAGCAGGTTATTAACGACATTTTTTCCATAATGTTTCTTGATTTCATAACCGATTAACCAAACTCACACATAAAGGGGTTAATTTTTTTGGACAAAAGAGTGCAAATAATGTTTTGAAGAACTAAAGGGAATATTAGTCGATGCTCCTATCTTGACTCTACCATCGAGGAATAAAGGGCTTGTTTTTTATAGTGATGTTTCATTGAAAGGACTTGGTTATGTCTTTATGAATAATGATAGAGTTATTTCCTATGCATCAAGACATATAAAAATTAATGAACAATACAATACTACTCATGATCTTCAGTTATCAGTTGTAATATTTTCATTGATGATATGGAGACAATATATCTATGGTGAAAATGTGAGATATATACCGATTACAAGTGTTTGAAGTATATTTTCTCATAGAAAGAACTCAACATGAGGAAAATACTATGGATTGAACTACTCAAGGGTTATGATTGCACTATACACTAACATGTGAGGAAGGAAAATATGGTGGAATATGCTTTGACCAGAAATGATCATGGAGTTTTTAATAAGATGAGAGTTGAAAGGGATCACATGTTCATGGGTATAATAAATATGGATATGGGAATAATCAGGGAATAGGAAACATGAATAATTTTTCAAATGGTTTCTAAGCCAACACTACTAGAAAGGATAGAATGTTCTCTGATTTATGATGTAGAGTTTCAAAATAAAATTAAAGCAATGAATGATGGGAGATTGATTTAGTATATGAAGATGGAATTTTGAACTTTGGGAGGAGCCTTTGTGTTCTCGATATACATGATCTAAAAAGGGAATTGTTGGATGATGATCATAACTTGAATTTCTCAATACACCACGTTAACAAAAATATGTATAGAGATTTTAAGGAAAATTTTTGGTGGGACAAAATGAAGTGGGAGATTGCTGATTATGTGTCAAGATGTATGGTTTTTAAAAATGTTAATACAGGAAGACACCATCATTGAGGAGTCATGCAACCTCTTCCCATACCTGGTTGGAAATGGGATGATATTACAGTGGACGTTTTTCATGGCGATACAAAAGACTCCTTGATGGAAGAATGCAATATGGGTCATTATTGATCATCTTTCCAAGACCACAAATTTTCTTACTATTAGAGAAGATTTACCACTTTAACTTTTAGAAATAATATATATTAATGAAGTTATAAGACCTAATTGAGTACCCTTATAAATTTTTTTTGATCATGATCCCTATTTCACATCAAGATTTTGGAAAAAAATCAGAAATCCCAAGACACTGAACATCATTTTAGCACAACCTCCCACCCTCAAACTGATAGAAAATTAGAATGGACTATTAAAACCGTAGAAGACCTTTTGAGATCTTTCTCAATTGACTTTCAAGGTATGTGGGATAAATATTTACCTCTGGTAGACTTTTACTATAATAATATCTTCCATTTAAGTTTTCAGATGGCACCATATAAAGAGTTATATGGAAAGAGATGTCACACACCCACTTGTTGGGAAGATGTTAGTGAAAGAAAACTCATAGGCCCAGAACTTGTAGAGGAAACAATGGAAAAGGTGAATATTATCCAAAACCACATCAAAGAAGTTCAAAGTAGGCAAAAGAGAAATGCCGAAAACCAAAGAAGGATTTGGAATTTCAAGTAGGAGATTATTTTTTCTTGAAGGTATCTCCATGGAAGGGTGTTATAAGATTCAATAAGAAGGGAGAATTAAGTCCCATGTTCATTGGACCTTTCAAAATTACAGAATGAATTTGAGTTATAGCTTACAATTTGGAAATGCCTCTAAGTCTCTCCAATGTTCATGATGTATTCCATGTATCGATATTGAAAAAATACATGCCTGACCGAACACATGTACTCACCTATGAATAAATAGAATTGGAACCTCATCTGTCTTCTTGTGAAGAGCCTATCAAGATTCATGATACCATATAATAAGTATAGAGATACAAGACTACTCATCCAGTAAAAGTTATATGGAGATACCATAAGATGGAAGAGGCCACATGGGATCTCGAGGAACTTATGATGAATAAAAAACCAAATATTTTTATACAGTAATTTTCTAGAAATTTTTAGGATGAAATTATTTGAAGGAGGGAAGAATTTAACACCCTATTCTTCCATGGTACACTTCTCTTTGAATAATACTATAGCTTGCACTATACACAACTTCGAGTTCTAACACACCACGACCAATCAATCTAGCCATTTAAAAAATAGTTATGAATAGTAATACCCACTTTTAGAAATTTTAGAAATTTTATTTGTCAAAATGGACATCATTTTTTGATTCGTAATAGCTTAGGGTGAATTTTTGGTATTTTTCTTAAAACATTAAATTTTTGATGAATTGTGAAAAACACTACGTTATTGTTTACAACTAACTTTTATTTAAATAATAATTATTTTTATCTAAATTTATTTTAAAGTAAAAAATGATACATAATACCAATATTAGTTCAATGTAATTTATTGGAGTCATTTTATAGTAAGATTTGATATATAAAATTTTATTGAACTACTTAACGCCTTTTACTGACCTTCAATGTACATTTAAAAATTTGCATAAAATGTAAGTTTAAACCTTTTGTGCATTTAATTTCAAAAATCTAAGAGAAATAGTTGACATCAGTTAATAAAATGTGGTTCAATAGGATGAAAATAATATTTTGTGAATAGTAACTTTTGAAATTTATTTACCATGGTTAAAAGTATAAACTATAATTAAAGGTAAAAATGATATTATTATTAACCTAAAACATGTCCTAATTCTACTGGATAAGTGTATTTAGTCCAACATCAACCTTAGGAATACAATATGATTCTTTTTGATCCATCTGGATTAGATTAGGACATTTATTATTATTTTATTTAAGGAAGAGTTAATAGTGTTAAATTCCAATTTTAATAACAAAACCATTTTTAATATAGGGTTATATATAATAAACATTCTACAATAAGTAATAATTAGAAAGATAAAAGTTTTTCCTACATCATGGTATTTTATTTATAAATTTTAGACATATAATAATTGAAATTATTTATGACACAATGATGATGTAGTAATTACCATATTAATGAAAGATTAAAATAAATGATATTATAAATATCAAAATAAAAGTTAGCTTTGACTTTTGATTAATTAAACTAATTCTATAGGTTAATATGACATGTTAGAATTGATTTAATGTATTTTTTTTAATTAATAATGTTTTTTTCACTTTCACAAAAACCAAATAATAAATAGTGTCAAAATTGAAAAAAGGAGTTTTTAAAAGAAATACTATACTATTAAATGATATAGTATTCTTAAAAATATAAGGATCCTACAAAGGACTTATATAATGATATATATTTCATTAATTGACTACTTGAGGTTCTCTTGGAATTTTATTGTATTTTTATTAACCATGTAATATAAAAATAGAAGAAGACATTGTAAAAGTTATACTATTTAACAAAGAGTTATATCTAAAATATTAGGTTAATATGGTGACCTAAGATTATCTAAAACCTATTTTTTTAAAATATTTCGACCCATAACCATCTTAAATTTGAAATAAATTTATTTTGAGCCATTATTAATAGAAAATGAATTTATAATAAAATAATATTTCAAGCTTTTCCTAAAGTGACCCTCACCTCTCTTATAAAAGGGTACTCACCTTTCTCTCAAAATCACACCTACAATGCCATTTGGTTCAGCCAAACATAGATAAAATATATTCCCAACTACCCTCACATCATCATAGAGTTATTATATTGATCATAAAGCCACCCTATGGTTCCCTTTTGATCAAAAAAGGAAACACCTGAAGAAGAGGTAATAATTTCATCACCACTTTCAAAGTTATTTTCTTCTTCCACATCCACATTATTTGTTTTTTATATAGAAAAATAATAACCCCATTACCTTCTACATAATTTTATGTTATTATAAATATGGTACAACCATATTCATTATTCTATCCATCCTATAAATGAAAAAGTCACCATACGTGCATACATATGTCTTACCGTCTCAACATCATATTGTAGTTTGTTATTCCACACATTATTATTTGGATATGTATAATAATGAGTATAATTGATATAAATAATGAATATGACATTTTAATGATTCTTTATATGTAATATAACATCCAATTACATAAGCTTTCACCATCAATAGAATGATATTGTCGCACATGCGTACGTACGTATTAGCCTCTCCAAGAATGCATTGTGATTCATTCCCCATCATAACTATTTGAGAATAATTTTCATTTTAAGATTAAAAATAATGTTTAAGAACATAATATCATTCTGGATATGAATAAAATATTTCCTATCCATAACAAACATGACTTATGTAACAAAAAATTTAAAGGAAAACAAATCAGTTAACACCCAAAATAATGATACTACTGAAATATAATTAACAAATCAATATTAGAAGATAATATATGATATCATATTTATGTATGTGGTTATTGTATAATTTAATTAAAATGATTTATCTATTATACATGAGGTTAACGTACCCTCAAATAATGAAAAGTACAAGGTACGAGTAAATTTTACAATCTCGTTTTTATCTGAGGTTGCATGTACATAAGCATCTATAGGAAATTATTTATCATCCCTAATTGTGATTATTAAAAATGTATTTCAATTTTTTTTTTAATATTTCCTAGAATATGGGTTAAATTTATTTATACCATTTTTTAACTTTTTATAAAATGTTTTTAAAGGAATCTTTTTGTTTTTTTTCAAACTAGTTACCTTGTGACATTTTCGACAAAATAAGGTAAGAATGTTTTTTCAACTTATATAGAAGGTGTGGTTATTTTATACCATTATAATAGCTTTGAAGCTTCCCCTACAATATTATAACAATATTTTAATAATAAATGTTTTATTTTATAATTTTGTGACTTTTAAATGAATCTAATATGGAGAGAGATATTTGACTCATATAGTTTTTAGTTCATCTACGTACACATATTTTGATGGATTTTATACTTGTTTGAAGTTGATTTATTATAATATACTCTTCAATATTGTATTGATGGTTTTGTGATATTTTTTACTATGGATGTGTTATTTTTATACCATTCATGGTTTATGGTTAAAGCATTAACATTTTTTATTCTAGTTTTAATATGAATGATTATGTTATGTTTCATCCTTTTCAAATGAGGAATGCATTAGACTTTGTAAGTGATTGGTGGATCCATCTATAGTTCCTTGATGCATCGGTAAGTCCCACGAGACAAACTAGTGTCTTGGAAAAAGGCCTTGACAGAATCTTAATTTCTGTCTTTTCACGAGGACTTGACTATGTGGTTATGATATCCAAAATTATGCATTCCATCATTATGAAATTAGTTATTGATATTACATATGATTATTTGACTAGTTGAATATCCATGTGAATAATTAAATGGAATTATTTGATCTATCTGTTCCATATTATGCTAATGTTTATGTTTAAAAGGCTTGTGTTTTAGTCTTATACATTTCCTTAAATGTTTTTGCTTAGTTATGATTGTTTTCGCTATACTGTTATCCTTACTGACCATCTGAGCTCACCCCTTTCTTATGTTTTCTTTTTTCCCAGGATGTGAAGAAGTATATTATGATTAACCTGTAGGGATAGGACAAAGGATATGAGTGTGTTCAAAGGGGACAAAATTTTGTTTTTTATTTAATTATGTAATGTAAAACTTCTGTATGTATCTAGTAATTCTAAGGCTAATAAACTAATCGGTATTTTTAGAAATGATCTCTAGTGATCATGCCAATGTTATGTAATAACGCACCGACTCTGGATAACTAGGGTCAGGGTGTTACAATATGGGAGGATATGGTGCACACCAATCAAGCTCAGTATTTTTAATAAAATTCAAATTCTTAGTTATTTCTAGCCTTCAATGAAACATGATTTTCCAAAACTCACCAATAAGTATCATTCCTACATAGTGCATTCCAATTTCAATTATCAACCATCGGAGTTGATACACACATCTCTATCCATTTTCTGTATTGGGAATGCATGTTTTTTTCCATATCCTATAGCCCTAACCGTGAAGTTTAAATACATCCTCACTAATATATAATTATTCTAAAAATGGTTCAAAGTAATACCCCCAAGGAAGCTGGGACCAAAAGAATTGTTATTTTTTGAAAACAAAAATCATTAATAGATTTGGTGTCCCCCATTAAATATTGATTAAAAAGATTTCCATTTTTTGTTCTGTTGGGTTGGTGAAGATATATATGGAGTATAATATCAAATCCAACAATTCTTATTTCTATAATATACTGGACAATGTATAGATACAAGTATTCAATAGGACCCTATCAACAGTACTCCAAAAGATGGTTGGTGAAGATAGAAAGTATTGGACTAAAAATATCTTGCATGACTAGTGGCCAAACTAGACGATAACCTATAACCCCACATGGGTGACCCCATATTCACATATATATAGTATAAAAGTAGTCTTACCCATTGAGTTCCAATTACCCTATTTCCTCTTTTCCATATATGATTAATTATCAACGTATTACCAATTTTAAAAATGAATGGATAAATTGGATCAACATGATGAGAAAAGAATACATACATTACATCACATGGATGTCCATAAAAAAATATCATGAGATTTTTACATGAAATTACACCTCTAATAATTTATCCAAGAAGAACTGGTACTCATCCTCCGGACATTGATGATACTAGAAATGAATCCTTTAAAGATTGACCCAAAGTGTGAGGGACCATATTCAATTCACATGGTACACTCTAACCAAGATTATATCCTAATCTCGAGGGATGAAGAGCTCATTATGTCCCCTACCAATGAAATGTTTCTCAAGAATTAATTTGTGCGATTAATACACCATCATCCATATAACAAAATGATAAACTGTAAAACAACTTCATCCTGACCATATGATATTAAACAACATAGTTTTTTCATCATTTTGGTAGGACATTAAACTATGTGGTAATATGGTATTTGATGCACTTCCTTAAAAGGCACACCATATGGTCCCTATTATATGACCAAAAACTACAAGAAATTGTGGTATGAGTTGTAGGACTATTATATGTGTTGACATACATCATAGTCACAAGACATCAGAGTGTATGACAATTACCTCACTTCGTGATGTAAATCTACATGGGTCTCATCCTCATTTAATTAAATAAAACTATATAACATTTTTATTTGTGGTTTATTAGTTCATAATATATAGTGCCAGTCTCCCTCTACAAATTTTTTCAATAATAATGTGTCCGTTGATTCCTACCATCAAAAGATATGCAGTGACACCATAATCTCTAATATTTGGCCTAACCATAACATAAATAATCCCCCTCTCCAGGTATGAGTTTTATCAGTAGATAAGATCCTTAATACAAGAACAAAATTTCAATTAATTCTCTTTTCAAATTGGATAAATAGTGATTCCTAGACCATATTCTCTGGGTTCATCCATAATGAAAATAAATAACCCATCTCTTATAGAAAAATGGTGATCTATGTAGGAAACCTAAAATTATGTTCCCTTATTGAGGAGCACATAATTGAAATAAAAAGATCCCTCCCCCACATATAAATAAGAAAATATATATAGGGGACTTCACACTCCACGTCCAATGCTTTTCAAAAGGATGCCTTTGTTCACTAATAGATTCCTTCCACACAACATACTCCTTGTCCGGGAAAATTTTAAATCTCCATAATATTTCCTTGAAAATAAATTATAGGATGTTTAATCCTTATGGGATAATTTTATTGAATATACATTGATATTTGATAGTCTTTATTTGCATAAGTCATACACAATGAGGGCCTATCAGTCAGAGGATTGCATTGTTTGACTATGAAATAATGCACCCCAATTCTCTTTGCATAAGTCACCCACCCAAAAGAACTATCAACCAGTGGAACATTATTTATCAGTAGAGACCTATTATAAATCCATAATCCACAAAACCATTATGTAGGGAATAAACATTTTAAACATTGGTCCATGATCATTACATAAGCTATTGTTCAATATCACTTCCCATGATATAGGAATCCACATGACCATGGTTTAGATTTATTTATCCATGTTTTAAGAATGTTAGGAAATATTTATCCTATTAATCTTTATATACCTCAAAATTAACATAACATATGGTCCTAACCAAATGGACTAAAACTGCAAGACACTATTTCATCATAGTCACATGACATTAAAGTGTAAAATAAGGGAAACATCATATGGAATACAGAAGCCGATATATTGGGAAAATATCTTTGTAAACCTCAGATAATTAACATTCGAAGCCTCTCAGGAGATGATTTCCTAAATTTTTATAAATAATTCATTGGTTTTCATTCCTTTTTTCACATCATGTCACATTCGTCCTTACCGCGTGACGTTAATCTTCATGGTTAATGTACTCACTGCATGACACTAAACTGCACAATTTTTAAGAACTATATATGGCTTGATTATCATTACTATGAGATATATAGTGATCCCCAAATCCTACATCCTAGTCCAACCATCAAAAAAATAAAAATATCCATTATCATCATTTTTATATCATTTTTACTAGAATAAATGTTTTCCACTACTTATTTCTCACACTGAGCATAGGTTACATGGGATTCAGAGTTTTGTTTAATGATTCACCCATGATCATGGAATATATTTTCATTTTAGGTTTATTATGGTGTTGTTAAAAAGACCATAAAATGAACACCAATCCTCCTTACTCGATGAAAGTAAAATTAATTATTGATGTCTGTTACAAGACGTAAATTTAAAATCAAAATCTGGCTTCATTATTTCATTGGAAAAATAGTTAGTAACCCCAAGATACTACATCCTAGCCCAACCACAGTACAATAATTTCTTGGACTCTCCTATGTAAATTCAAATATGTATAACAGGATTCAATATGGGTTCTCTTATACACACAAGAATTTGATATGTATGTGGAATCGTTTCAAGTACTACGTACGACTAGATTCTTATTCCAATGAGATACATAGAGATTCCTGGATCAAATGTATTGGTTCTATATAATATAAATAATCATGATTTTCTATGTATGGGTTAGACCTACCTAGGGAAACATGTCTCCCTATTCATGTTCGATATTGATATTAAATGATCCTTCTATATTCATGAACTTTCCTTCCACAAACCAAACTCTATGTATGGGGAAATATTAATCTCGATAATTTTTCTCTAGCCATTAGAAATAGTATGTCATATTCTGGAAGAGAATTTTGTTAAGTTATATAGTAATTAACTTAGTTTTATTTGAATATGTCTCCCACCAAAAGGGCCTATCAGTGAGAGGATTCCATTTTTTTGACTATATTGTAAAAAACTCTAGTTAGAATTTCATAAGTCACCAACCAAAAGGCACATCAACCAGTGGTACATTCATCATTTTGTGAAACCTCTTATATCTCTATAAACATCAACAAAATTATGATAGTAACCCCATTTTTGATCATTGGTCCGTGGTAATTCACTAGGTTGTTATCCCATATCTCTCTTCAAATATGTAAACCCTTAGATTGGAGCTTAAAAACATTTTCACCTTCATTTCAGAAGATTATGTAACAATTGGACAAATTATCATGAAAGGGGAATGTCGTTAATTTATCATTCAAAGCTAAATGACCTTAATCCATAACTCTCAACATCCTTTCAGTAAGATGTTAAACTATATGGTAAATTTAATTTCCATACAATAATAAAGTTTAATATACTTCAACCCATATAGTGGAGGAGTATTTTCTTAGGATTTTGGTCAGCCAATAAAATTCCTCCTCTTTTACACAAGTCAAATTTGAATAGGAACTTTTTCTCACTAAAGGCTGGTGCCAATAGAGATGTTACCTTCATTCTTAGACTTATTCCCTTCATAATCCACCCTATGTAGTTTTGATGAATTTAGATCCTCAAAAACTCCCTAACCATCAATAATAGAATGATATATTCCTAAATAACCCTTTTTTACAATGAATTAATATCCCCCAATCTAGATTTTCATTATTTTTCTCACAAAAAGGTCATGTCAACCAGAGGCACATTCATCCTTTAGATATTCCTCTTCTATCTCTTGATGACTTGAAAACATCATTATGGAAACCTCTTTTAGAATATGGATAGTGGCCCTCCATTTCTCACTTTTATGACATCATGTTTCAAATATGTAAATAAAAAAATCATGAAGCAAAATCCCCTTTTTGGTGCATTTGATGAATGTAAAAATATTATATACTAGTATGCCCTTCTTGGGTCATCATTCCATAACTCATTGTCAAAGATATTTGAACTAAAATACAAGTCATATTATTATGGATTTCAATAATCTAAACATCCTCCAAAAATGAAATAGTACCCTCCAAGATAAAAACAAACCAAATGGAATCCTGGTTAAATGTTGTGCCTCAGCTCGCTAGACCTTCACTTCACATGGTTTATCCAAAAAATAGTAAAATAAAAAATGGGACATGAATTTTTAGGCTGAAAATCCAAAAATGGTGGGCTATGAAAAATCAAGGTATCACTTGCTATGTTTTTTTCATTTTGACTTAAGAAAAAATTAGGGTGATCTAAAAAAAGAAACAAGGTTCATAGGGTCTGTCACATAATCCCAGAAACAATGAAACTCTGATATCTTGTTCAAAAGGATTTAGAAAATTTAGAGTGATTTTATCCTTAAAATTTTAATCATAGAACTTTAACATAAGGAAATTAAATTAAATGAGTGATTTTCAGTGTTTTATTATGATTACAATGGGGAAATAAACAAACAAATAGATAAATAATGAATAAAATAAAAAAAATTTAATTTATTTTTTTAAATGTGGAGGAGCTTCCATTGGATGTAGTCTCTCTATTAATGTTTATATGTGTTCCTCGACATAGGCCTTGAGCTATTGTATTGTGGCTCAAGAATTATATATATCTTACTGAAACCAATCCAGTTGGGGGACACTAGCCTCTTATATGTGATAGAGTTTCTCCTTCTTCATAACCAATAAATAATTGTCTTTTATCAAGACCATTTTCATGTAATGGTATATTTGGATAATATATTCCATTATAGATTTTTGTTCTTCCAGAAGGTGTACCATTTAGAGATATTTCTCATCTATATTGAGCTGATACTCCTCTACCACCATGGAATGCCTGAGCTTTTCCTCGGATACCATAGCTATGAGATCATCAAACTAGCCTTCCTACTATGCCTTATCCTACTTTAATCTTAACCACTCTTCCTGTTTCTGAATGATTGAATTAAAATCATGGTGGATCATGAGGTAATAAATACAACCTAACAAAAAAATGAAAAGTGGGTCAGAATTTGGTGAAGTCACAATGATAGGTATTCGAGAGGCGTCTCTCAGACTATTTTCGAGATATCTCACCAAACGATACTGTGTGTGGTGTGAAAGTAATCTTATGTATCCATATCTAATTAAAAACGAATTTTGGAGGGAAATATTTATTCTAGGATCAACATACTCAATGAGGGTACCAACTCCACCTCCACCAAAATGGTAACAACAATGCTTTCTTCTATAGGATGAGTTGCATGGAATCTTCTCCATCAAGTCTAGGTTCCAATGTTGATGGAACTAGACAGTAGGTGAAACCCATCATTATTATTAGGGGTTTGACAAACATAAAAGGTAAATAATAAACTAGATCAGTTGAAAATACTCACCCATTGGTAGATCAACTATTGGAATTGATTCCTTCATAAAACCCCCAATAATTGTTTTTGAGAATGGGTTTTTTTAGAATGAAATGTCATCCTAAGTGCACTCAGAAATTGGGATGGAGGGATCCTGATACTCTCTATATATGGGGAACTCAACTGTTACTCCCGCACTAATGATTTTATGATAGACTCTGATGTCGTTGTCACACATCACCTTGGAAATTTTTTATGTGGTAAAAGTTTCAAAATTCTATCTCCAATATATGACACCAAATTAATTGAGGGTAGATGTGTTTAAAAACGTAATAATGAAAAAACTCACATCAATAAATTTCTTTATCAAATCCCCAAAACTCCTCCATTTATGTGGGAACATTCATATGTTTCAAACTGTTCTAATGTTTCATTATTTCATTAAATATTTTTTTCATGTCTCGCATCATCCTCACCTGTAAATATATCTAAGATGCAGGGCTCAAGACACAAAATGGATCCACTATCGAATCTGTATACCGACCTATGGGTAGGATTATGGTCTTAAAACCACACAGAGTCAGGATAAACACTGAAACCTTCATTAGACAATCAAAAATACATGTCAACCCCTTAAAATTTATGGTGGGTATTGTGGTGGTTGTTGGAGTGTCCTCCATTGTATATGATGGATTTGAATTATCACAAGTAAGAATTCCAGTTACAAGTACATGAAAACATATGATATACATATACATTACCAGGACCCTCATCCCTCTCTATAGTAATAGTAGTAGAAAAAACATCATTTTTAGAACTTCTTCTGTCTAATGGAAGGATTCATTGGCATGAGTATGTGCCTAATATATAATGTACCCCTCGATCCTTGAAGGATCAGTTCTCTACCAATAAAGGGGGGAGAGTGATGGAGATCCCGTTAAAGGAAAACATGGTCAAACGTGTACATTGAGTGATTTATAAGATTAAAATGACACCAAAAAGGCATACTATGGTGAATATATCATTTCATCTTCTTTGACCTCTTTCATTTATTACCTTGATATGGTAAGGGGCCTGTATCAGAATTCTCAATCATGGGTACTTGTGGAGGATGTTCAGAATACCCTCTCACTATCTGCTCCTCTATCATCCTATGACTTGGGGTAAATTTTAGGTCTTGGGAGACTTAGTCCCTAAACCATCAGAGGTTCCGGTCAGTCTATATTTTGGTGACCCAATCAAATCACATACCACCATTTATTCTCCTAACAACTATAAGGGGAATCCCCTGAAATGTTATGATGTTGGATGATAGAGTCAAAGGATAAGGGAAAGGAGAGAGATACATCACTAGTGTCAATGAAATCAACAAATGCTTCATTATATCAGATAGATATCCCAACAGCTGTCGCTCGGGCCATCATGTCAGTTACCCTCATTATAGTTGGGATTCAATCGTCAGTAGGATATATTAAAATCTTCAACCCAAGGATTTATTACCCCAACTTAGTAAAATTTATTTTAGGACGTTTTTCGGAGGTTTATTATATATCCCCATGCTCTGGGGTATGTATTCTAGCCTAGTGAAACACCAATATATCTTTGATGTTCCTGTTTACATCCTTCCAAGTAAGGATTTATAAAGGCCATACATTATAGGAGGATAAAAAAAATCAAGGAACAACTAACATCCATTTACATTGAATCTATTTATTGTCTATATACTATAATAGGATACTAGATAGCAAGGGATTGGGTCTCTCAATGGTGGTGATGACTAGACTGCCTGGGCCTAGAAGATGTGGACTTTTCATCCCAAACCTTCCATATGGATCATGCTCCATATCAATTTGAATACATTAGAGATTCCACATCATCAACCTCTAGTTGAACTTTATTAATACTCATTCCAAACCCATCATTAATTATGTACTCGACTCAAGGGAGGTTTTTTGTCGAACCCCCTAGGGTGTAGGAAGAAATTAAAGCATTCACAAACCCAACTTCTTGCTCGATTGATGAGCTTGATAGAAACAACTTGATATATTCTTGGAATACTTCCAAATTAATGAGGATATGAATTTTTTATGCAACCATTATACAATTCATAATATTATAATGTGTTTGGGGGGAGACATTTTTTTGTTATAGACACTTGAATTGGTAGGAAAATCAATACATAGAATAGGCCTCACATATGATGTTGTTATCAATAGTAGATGACAATATACTGTCTATAAATGAAAAAAATGTATTTCCACTCTATTCTCATTTTTAGTATATATTCCCATTGTTTAATCACCAAATGGAATGAAAATTAACTCTCCCAATACATTCATACTCTTCAATGATTCTCTATACATTATAGATAAAAGATAGACTCTAAAAATAGCATGAATGATGGGGTGAAACAAGCATTCATGGATTTAAACTATAATAATCATATTATAAGAGTTTACATGTGACAAAATTCATCCCCAAAAAACATTAAATAGACCTGAAATATGATACACGGACTTCTTGATGTACACGTATAACAAGCATTTGTAGATCTTCACTAGAATAGGGGAATCATTACCTATTTGGTTCCCTTATATTAATTTTACCACTATAACAAATTTCCATGGACTAATGCCACTATTAGATTAATAGATTAGAATTAGGTAGTTTCTTAACCACACTAAATGTAATATATTCATACAAATCCTCATAAGAACCTCAGACCAAACCTTATAGCCCCATTGGTTATACTGACCCTACTCAACAGTTGGCTAGATTCTAATGGGGATACATCAATTCTCTAACGAATGGAATTCCTTTGGGCACTAAGATACAATAACTTCTCATATAGATCTAGGTTACCCTTCATCCACACCTTTTAATGGATATCACCTCTTGGGTTGGGGTCATTATTTGGAACTTTTCGAGCCAAATTAAACAACTTATGGGCCAAAACCTATGTCCTTCCTACAACATCCCAATTCCATTTAATAGAATGAAATCACCAATCATATCCGAAATGATATGAGGTCCTTATATCATCTTTACATTTGCAAGGATAATTATGACTTCTCCATGTACTATATGAAGTGTATTTGTATGAGGACCCCATCAACTCAACAGTTCATAGAATTTGTCTAAGATCTTGTAAACACATGTCCGCACCACCCAAAATGTCTCCAAACTCCAACATTTCATAGCTTAACCATAAATGTTTCAATAGTTTGGCACACCCAGTAAGCCCACATCAATTCAATCTTGACTCATCCTCCCAAGTGGAAGTCCTAATCTTATTCCAAACTTGTGAATGTCCAATCTTAGTTGTATGGAATATTGACTCATAGTTATGGGGATTCCATTATGGGGTATGAGGCTTCATGTCTGGGGAACACATGATATGTGTCATGATGCATGTAGTATAAACAATTTTTTCCAAGATGAATATTACTTTGGAAGAGATGAAGGTGGGGGGGAAATTAATGTATTCTTCAAACCAGGACTTTAGAAAATAAATCTAACCCTTAGAGATGAGTACATATCTTTGAAGTTAGTGGAAATTAAGAGGAATATAGTCACTCTAAGGGTATTCACAATGGTACTTATTCAAATTATTCACTAAATCCAGAAGGGAAGAGTCACACATGTCGTAGTAATCTAGTATGACATTCTTGAGAATCTTTGAAACACATTGAACAACTTGATTATGGGAAGACATTTGATAAGCCACGGAAAATATGAAAGGATACATTGAGATTTTTATTAATTTTAAAAAATTCAAAAAAATTTGGAAAAGGAAGTAAATTTCAAAGGATACTCTCCTATGTGTCTCACATAGGACACTTGAAAAAGTGCCTTACATAGCCAAAATGGTCATGTACCTCATGTAGGACACTAGACAATGTGATTTTTTCAAGTTAGTCAAACATTTTCCATCAAACATGCCACTCAATCAAGTTATACCACATAGAAAATTCACTCTTGTAGCTATACCATGTTATTTCATTAGATAATTCTTAAGAAGTTAGTCCAAACGACTTACATGATATGAGAAGAAGAATGGAGAAAGTGGATGAAATAATTGTTTGGTTGTTGAACCTATTTATTGAAATAGTTGAATTATACATCCATCCTCTGTGGAAGACCAATGAAGGGAACCTATTTGGATGACATCAATGGAATCCGAGAGCATTGTTCCTTCTCGAGTAACCAATGAAAATGATCAGCATAACCTTGATGACTCTTTCATACCTTTATCTCTAGAATATACCATATACTTTCAATCAGATCCAATCACGATGGGTGGATTTAATTGAAACTAGTTTTTTAAAGTGGAGATGAAAATATTTTTTTGGAAATTACCTCAAGAGGACCACAGTGAACAAAGAAAATCTCCTAGGTTAGCTTATTAACATAAATCATGCATGCTTATAGGCTCATGAATGCCTTTCCTACGCGACCAGAAGGTGAAATCACCTTGTTTCACGACCCTTTCCCGCGAAAATTTCTCAATGTAACTACATGAGAAACCTCCATTACCTAGGGTCCCATTTTTACATATATACAGGTCCCTAGGGATCATCATTTGAGAAGAAAAAAATGGCTATGAGAATCCTTGATATCTACTCACCCTAGTCCATCATCAAGGCCCTCAAACCACCTAACTATCTCTTCAAAACCCAAGAGAAGAAGGAATTAAGGGGGATAGTGCAATTAAGGTTTCTCCATGTGTGTGAAACACAAAATACCTTCATGTGGAACCACTCCACCTAATTAATTGGAGCTAGTATATATGTCTCTTAAAAAATCTAGGACCAGTGCAAGACCTCTCTAGGGACACATGAGGACCCCCTAGATTCTAGAGAAAGGAATCACCCATGTTTTGTTACCTTGGATATCCATTATCTAGAATTAATGTATATCATGTTCAAGAATATACCACAAGAAGAACTTATGATCCTCTTAGGTCCTATTGTTTACGAGCCATCTCTTGTAATCCTAGGTTTACCCTAAGCAATCTGACTTCTTCTCTCCCAATCCTTACTAACAGGAAACTATTATGAGCCCTCTATTCATGCCACCAATGGTATGTCAACTCCCATGTGACCACCATCTTAGAGAGACAAAATAAAATCATCCAATGAAGCCTCTATAATTTTAAAACCACAGAGTAACACAGACTAATTTGTCTATAATTCATTTCACATTCCTTCATTAATTGGTGTCCTTCACTCTCCCACTTAATGGGTACTATCTTCAAGGGGTGTGATATTATAAACCCCTTAGGTAATAAGAATCCCAACTATAGGTTATGTTCCCATAACCTCCCAATCATAGAAACTAGGGATAAAGATTTTTTTATCCCCTTTTCATTTATTAGATTGAAGGGTAAAGGCTTTATCCTCCCTTTTTTCTGAATAAGACAAGGGACATAACTTTTTAGACAGTGAGTGGTGGATCACACTTTATTTTACCATTGAGGGTTAGTGGATTATCGTTCACTCTTCTTAGAAATTAAGTGGAGGAAATAACTATTTGTGTAATCCCCTGACCTTACTTATGGTTATTATCAATATGGGTAGCTAGATTTGACTATCCTGGTTATGAAAATAAGAGAGGACATGGGAACCTGGAAGCCCTTTCTCAATCATATCACCCTAGAATTTTCAACCAATGGATAATGAAAATTTTGTGGTTTCTCATATCTTCAATTTCCTGTTGTATTCCATACTGATCGTGAATCATGTGAGCTTAGAGGTTAATAATGATCATGACACTTACTGGATGAGATGCATGTCTCTGTGGAGAATCATTTTTAGAATCTTACTCTTTCCTTTATTCGAATGGACTCCATACACGTGGTCCTCAAATCAATGTGTCAACCATTATGGGAAAACTCCTAGGTGTAATCCTTGACCTAAACTCTAAATAACCTTGATTTTATATTATCTTAATGGACCCACTCAAAGTTCCTTCTATTCAGTACAATCCCCTATCATACCCACATAAGAAAGAACTCATATTCAGTATACGTTCCATAAATATATCATAATCCTCTCAATGTTCAACACTACCAATGAGAAAAACCTTTTGAGGAACTCTGTAGGTGTGAGTTTATGAACTATCAAGATAGATTTTATTCCTATCAAAATGAGATATGTAGAAAACCTACCAGAGGTTCAACCCCAACAACCTATACCAACACTAATTATATTTGGGCCACATTACCAGTAGAGTCACATCCAACCTGGAACCAACATCCCTTATAGGATTCCTTGGGTGTTTTGGCATATGTCCCACATAATACATTGGCTAGGAACCTTTCTCCTAGATTTCGTTGCTGCGTGATATTAAACTACACTATTTGGTCCTCGTCACAAGACATTAAAAAGTATGATGTTTCCCATTAAGTGGGACAAAAATAGATGGATTCTAATTCAATTTACAAGGATATATAGGAATCCCATCCAATGGGCCTAGTCCAAAAATTTAAAAAACTCCCACCTCCCAAGATGAAGATAACTTAAAGATTTCATAAATTCATTTTTTAAAACATGCACTGTGATACTAAATGACCAAATAATATCTAATCCATATAAAAAATGGTAAAATAGATGGATAGTTGAATATACATATAGTTGTATCCATCGATAAAGGAATCTAGATACATATAGATGATTCTAATGTTAATTAATGATAATAATTAATTATTAAAAAAAATAAAACCCATCTTATACTTGGGAAATGATAATGAATTGATGAAAATATATTAAATATTTAACAGTGTCCTGAAGTGGGTAGTAATTCCCTCAAAAGTGTTTGATTATCCAAAAATCCCATATTAAAGACGAATGTTAGTTTCTAATCATAAATGGATTCATTATCTATTGAAAAGCAACCTTTATAATATAGGGTTTTGAAACATAATGAATAAGGTAACCTTTGGTGTTTCCGCCTCCATGAACAAAACTCGTTAAAAGCCATTAATAAAATATTTTACCTGATTTAATGAATGGGGAATCATTCAAATTCACACAATAAAACCATAAAACAATGAAAAATAATCACCACACACATTTTATATCAGAAATTAGAATTCAAACTGAAAAATAAATAAAATTTATATATAGACCAAAACCAATAAAAAATATAACTTATAAAATGTAATAAATAGTTACAAACCACTATGTTGAGTTTAAATGATACATATACACACATGAAATCCTAAAAAATGTCCCATCAATGGGTTATTTTTGTAGAGATATATGTTTTGAACAATTTGCCTATATAATCATCAGGTGATAGAACATGAGTTCACCAAAAGTTCATACACAACAGTGCTCCTGGGCGATGAAATTTAAATCATAATAACTTCCAATGTCTTAGGGTACCATAATTAGGAATTCTGTTATAGACTAATTAACACCACTATATCACACCTCTCACACACTATTTCAAAAAACACACCCAAAAACATTTATTCAAGGGAATAATAATAAATGTTATGTTGACACAAAAAGATTACATGGTTCATACTTTCTTCCTAAATCCTTAGGAGAATACTGAAAAAAAGAATTTCACCAGAAATGTAATGAGAGCGATAAAAGTATACAATAATACAGGAATGTTAAAAATTATTTCATAATACTTCATTATATCAAAATATATTAGTAGGTGGTCCCACCCACTTATTTATAGAGGTGACTAGCCAGTTGAACATTTTGAACCACCATTTGCGATTTTAACTCAAACCATTATTCACCATTACAAAATTAGGTTTCAAAAATACTAGGGAAGTGAATTTAACAATTAACATAAGTTCTTTCTATATAAGTGATGTTAATGGGAAGGATTTAACCATGCTCACAAAAATCGTTGTTAAAGTCCCACTTTAATAGAACATAAAATGTATTGTTTACAAGGGTAAAATTATATTTTCTTTCATAACTCTCTGAGTCCGAACCAATTATAAATGATTCCATGACCAAATTAATAGTGATCCACCTCCTCATTATCAGTGTCTTTCATCCAATGACCCCTTTAATACTGCTTTGTGAATTTACAGCCTCTTGTGCATGGCAAGATTTGAACTATGCCCATATCCTTTTAACATGGATGCCTTTACCACTACACCATATTTTTTTATTGATATTTATATTTATTTAAATATATCTTTAATATATATATATATATATTATTTTGTGTCATATAATTATTTTTTAATAAATTTATGAAATATATATGTATTATATATATATAGTTATATTCATTTAAATATTTTTTATATTATATTCATTTACATATACTAGAATATAATATGAATATATATCCTTTTATTTGTACACACATATATGTATATATATAGATTACATATATAGTTGTATAATGTTATAAATATTTACATATTGTTTTAAATACACTTTTAGAATATGTATTTATTTACATATATTGAATTATACATATGCATATATGCATACACATATATATCCTTATTGAATAATACTTGTTTATATATAAACATAAATTTTATGGGTATTTATATACAAATTAGGGAATTTGTATATTGTATGTAAAATAGATATTTTTTTAATTTAAATAAAATTATTAAAAAATATTTAGTTTATCTATTTAGAAATACATTTCTAGGTAAATATATTGAAATATATATTTATATAAGTGATTTATTATAAGTAAATATAAGAAAATATAAATTTATTTAATTATAAATAAAACTATACTGTGAAAAATGATCAAACATTAAAACAGTAATATAAATATTAGTTCATTCCAAGAGACCCACTGAAAAAGAAAATAAAGAGACCTTAAACGAGGTTGAAATTCCTATGAATATTAAAAAAATTGAATACCCCAACTCAGAACTGAATTCTATAGTCATTTTGGGACTTTATTCCTTTCAAAACATGATTGGGGTCTCTCTCATTTCACTAGTGTGTAGATCCTGTCCCATGATTCGATTTTATATGTGGTAGATCTAAATGGACACCCAAATCAAAAGTTATGGCCCTTTCAGGTTAAAGTCTCATTTTTAATTTATATTAGGAAATTAATTAATTAATTTAATTTTTATGTCATCCAGTTATTTGTAAATTTGTATCAATTTATAATAATTTGAGAATTTTTAATTAACAATTTTTTTAATTATTTTATAATCCATTTTCACAAAATATCATATATATCAAGGGTAAATTTATATTAGGCATTTGATAAAAAATATTTAAAAATATATATTTTAATTATATCAAAATAAATACAGTTATATATTATTTTTATGAAATATTCCATATTTCAGTGCTTGAGAAATATCATTGATAAAGGGTTGTATTTATGAGTGATTTTTTTCTCTCATTGATAAAGGCCCACCCTATACCATTTCCTTTTTCTAGAGTAGATAATGGGAATTTATCAGTGATTTTTAAAATCAATGATAATGGAACCCTTTAACAGTGCTTTTTTTTGGCACTGTTAAGGACCACCATAAACAATGCTAAAAATGTGCTATTGAAGATCCCCTTTAACAATAGTTTTTCTAGTGCTAAAAAAGGGGGTATTTAAGAGTACATTTATCTAGCACTGTTAAATCCCTTGCACTAGATAAAGCATGTTTTGTAGTTGTGATTAGAAGTGGTCAACCTTTCATTTCTTATTTACAGCACTTCCTCAACCTCTATATCTAATAAAACATAATTATTCCCCCATTTGAAGATAAAAATATTCTAAAAAACATACACGCATGTAGAAGTCAAATACTACCACTTCCTTTACATGACCATTGTGTACAAAATGAGTTTTTCTTTCTGGTGAACCAAATCTAGGAACTTGAATAAGACTCCACATTCCCAGAAATATCTCACTTGAAGACTTCTTAAAGTATATTTTTCGAACCCTCCAACAGTTAGTAAAAATTGGGCATTCATACTCCTCCCTCATTAATATAGTGTTTTTCATCAACTTCAATTCATCCGAGTAGAACTGAGGTATAGTTCTACCCCATGCTATATTGGATCATATCTTTTTTGAACAAGTTACCATAATTTTGATTCCAATATATCATTCAAATCTAATATATATATATATATTAGTAGAT
This sequence comes from Viscum album, assembly GCA_963277665.1. NCBI lineage: Eukaryota > Viridiplantae > Streptophyta > Magnoliopsida > Santalales > Viscaceae > Viscum > Viscum album. Next base: position 270,981,252 of record OY728166.1, read on the forward strand.
TTTTTATGAAATTAAATTTAAGTAAAATGGGGGTTTGTAATGAATAAAACCTCAAATTCTAAGAAGGGGGGATTTCACTCTGATGTTCAAAAAATAATACTCCTCCTTTTGAACTCCTAAAATGCATGAGTAATTTCATTGAAAAAATAAAACCTTTATGGTTCCTACAACAACTACGTATTTTATTTCTATCATAATAAAGTATCTAAGATCTGTATTAGATACATCCATCAGGCCATTTCTCTTTCTAAAGTAAACCAAAATCCTATCATTATCTTCCGGGTCTCTAATCCTTAAAAAAATTGATGAATCCATAAAATGGTTCTTCTTTCCCAAATTGTAATTTTTTTACTTTCGAATCCCTCGATGTATCATATGATCAACATCATTAATTCATAGTGCTCCCTTCAAGGGTTTTATATAAAACTACTTAATACTCCAATATCAATGTAACTTTCCGACTAAAAAACCACATAATATATATAAAACATCTATTAGATGTTTTAAAAAATAATATCACTTTTTATCGAGATTCATCTAATATTTTTTGTGCATATTCCCTAGATAATTCAATGTGTCTAGTAATAGGATTAAACAAAAACTTATATATACTTATTACAAAATATTCTATGAACTTCTTGATATAGTATTTATAGGATACCACCAATATACCAATATTTTTTCACTTTCTAATATCATCCACTTGTTTTTCATAGAATGAATATAATACCATATTTAATGTTTTTTAGATAATTTACTATTGAGATATAGAATCTCTTAGATCTCTGAAATCATCACCAACATGTTGTACACATAAGAAAAGAATATAATATAAATCTCTTCATTCCAAGACATGTAATTACAAAAATGATTTGATATTATCCCCATGAAACTATCTTCAATCATGAATGCATCATGATTTATGTTTTATTATTAGTGTTACTATTTAAAGATATAGAGTCATTAGTTTAACTTAAAAAAATACTTCATTATAAAGATATTCAGAACAATTAGGTTGATTCATATAAATATAATCCCAGAAGTCACCATGAGTAAATGATTTTTTTACATTCATTTTCTCTAAGTATAAATAATTATAATTTAATAAAATACACAACATATGGTTGGTAGTATGATTTACTACCAAAAACATACCACACCATAGTTCATCCAGTTTACCTTGTCACATAATAATCAACATAATTCTAGTATCAAATTATATATTTTTTCCGACTACTAAACTCAAATTTACATAGGCATTCAAGAGTGCACAAACATACATCTATATTTTTTAGTCAATTTCAAATTCATTCTCTCTGTTATATTATTTTTTATGGTGTAATGAGTATGGAACTTTCATGTCCAATCCCAATATTTTGGAAAATGTTATAGATGTTTCAACTACTATATTCATATATAATATAAAATATGATACATTTAAGATTTCATGTAGTTTTCCATTCCACCATGGACTCCATCTACCCAAAGTAACTAAATACATCTTCTATATACTTCTATAATTATATACACACATTCCTCATTGCATCATAATTGAATGTGATGATGTAAAGAGATCATATAAGAAATAAAATTATAACTGTACCCCTAATATTCTAGTGTAAAAGTTCTAAATTTTGTGAATAAGTTTTTTAACCAATAGAATTCAATGAAATATGATTTTAACCCAACCCAAAACACTAAAAAATTCTGATTCTTGTGTGATGAATCATCAATTTACCTTTTGGTACTATAAATAGTTTGTTATTCTTAATATGATGACTAATTATTCAATCAAAAACTTACTAATCATGAGATGTTATTCTAGATATTGTTATCCATTTTGTATTTCTTTTCAATTAATGTTTTCCATCATTTATTTATGATGATACTACCATAGATCCTTGAATCAATTTCAAAAATAAATTATCAAAGGTAGTTCCATATCCTACATTATAAGGGTTTTCTATATAAAAACGATTCCTCAAAAGACTTCGAATGTGTCATTCTTCCTTTAGTCATAAGAGACATGAATTATGCATCATTGTGTCTCCATATCCATTTTTATAACTTAAAAATCATCAGCTTCCATGAGTTGAAATTTTCCAAATATTGTAGATACATAACATACCATCCAGTTTTACTCCTCTATTGAATGAAATGATTCACATAAGTTAACCAGACATGAATCCAGTAGAACATTAACACTATAAAATAAGTTGTTTCCTTCTTTTTTGTTCTTATTGAATTTAATCATCCAATGATTATCTATATGGTATCTTATTTTCAATTTCTATAGTTTGTCTATGGGATTAAAGAATTCCAAAAATTAAAGCATATGAGACCTTTACCAATCAAATTTCCTTGACTCTTATCCCTTGTATTAACATCTAAGCACTAATGATTTATCCTCCAAGATGAGTTTCACCATCCTTTAGAATTCATTGAATTAATGGAAGGTAGTTGCCCCCCCTTCTACAAATATTCATATTATGAATGAAATTTTAAACATACTCAAACATTTGATCATTCATTATATATGAATTACGATATATAGTAATCATTATATACCATGACTATATTAATGATGAAAGTACAAGGATTTCCCCAAAATCATATATGAATGTAACATTCACCGCATTAGAATAACTCTTGATCACTTTTAAATCATTAACATGATTAACTCTGGGTCTTCTTTTTCATAACCTCATGAAATTTATAATTTCATTTTAAACACTATCTTATTATTGTAGGTTTCACATACATATCTTCAAGGGACACCATTAGCAAAACCCTAATATTTTTATCCAGGATATTGAAGTCCATATTTCGTTCTAATAATAATCACTAATTCATGAAATTATAAATATATCATTTTTTATTATTAGATACCTTTTTGTAGTCATTAATAAACCTAATAGAATTTATAGATCCTTTTATATGACATGAAAATCCATATAGATCTTTTAGTAACGAATGTCACTTCCATCAATACTATCAATTAAAAATTTCTCATTTACCAATGTTATATATACTGATGAAAAAAACCCAACTGAAACTAATATAATAGTGAGGCATGTTTGAATGTTACTTGAACTATTTATTTTTAATATTGACACTCTAATATAATTTTTTGGAAAGAGGATACCCCTAAAATCATTTTATTATTGTATGCCCATTCACTGAAATATCACACAAAAGAGTTGTCTTGTGAAATGATATTAAAACCTCTAAAACACCCCTAATCTTATGATTATAGAATTTGAAAGACTTATAATCCTTAATCACCACCACATATATGTACACTAACACTATCTTTTGAACAAATCATAAGGAATCAGTTTGAAATGTAAAGTGGACACACAAAATTATGTATTTCATAATTTCATTATATATACATTTAAGAACACCAAAAAAATTTATATTATAAAAAAATATAAAAACTTTACCTAATATGACATATATATACCTTAATCATCTTGTTATCCTCATGTCTCTGAGAACACATCATCAGGTGTCTCGACCATGTATTTTAATGTAGTGACCTTACAGTTGAAGAATGGTCAACCAACTATTGAAATAAGTCAACCATCAATTACACATATTTTGTATCAGCTCATACCATTACATCCAGTGAACCATCAGCATGCCCACATCAAATGAGAACCATTTTATGAAAAACATTCTTTCATGTTAATGTTGAATACTAACACTGCTTTTCCATGACCAAAGTGAACTACATAAGTTTCTCCTCCCATTGAACTGAATTTGAATGTTAGAAAAATTAATACCAATAAAAAAATTCTTTCTCTACTATATATATATACTGCTATCCCTAGGTTCCATGATCATCCATCTACCATATTTGTTGATCTACAAGGACCTAAGGGGGAAAAATTAAAGTTCACACACAATGGTTTTTATCGAAATAACAATTATGGTCATCCCTATAAGTGATTCAACCCCATAACATTTTAGATACCATTTTCATAAAAAACATAATGTGCCAACAATCTGACACTAACCGATGTCACAAAAAACATATCAATGATCAATATGGATAAATCTACCTATAAATCATATTCACCCCCTCACCAAACATAAATTATTCATAAAAATAATAATAATTGAATCATATAACCCATCATAGATTTTTAATCCAAAAATTCACCCATGATACATCAGTGTTGAGATAGTGGGGGAAATTCAAGTCACCCACTACGTCGAAGGCATGAGATGAAATATGCATCTCCAACTATCTATTAATTACTGCAAGAAATATTTATATCTACCAAAAGGAATACAATAGATATCAGTATATAAAATTTCAAAATAAATATGAAATAAAAAATTATTGGGTTATAATTATATATTGTTATGTTAGAGGAATTACACATTTCTAGGGATCCCACTAAATATACGGTGTTCCTAATCCTAGAGAAGTGGGAATGGAATAGAATTATCATAGTGTGTGTCATCATCCACCAACATTTTTATATTATGAGTGGTAATGGAAATCACTACATGGGTAAATTACTAAAACTAAACTCATATAATAATTATACTAGAGGAAATACACATATCCTACCATCCCATCTATCTTATTATCAAATCAGGGATACTAGATTAAATACCCATATCTATCTTCCATTAAATAGAGATGTTGGATGGATCACTCAACATAAAAAATACCATAAAAATATATAACCCATCCCATCATCAAGAAGGGGATGAGTTATATAAAATACATATGAAAGTCACTATTAGATTCATCAATGATCAGTGAGCGAGTTAATGTATAATCATCATCATCCCCCCTCAAACCATAAATAGAGGGTTATCACAAAGGATACCCATCTACATAAATAATATCCAATGATATCAAATAGCTAGTAGATACATAACATCTCATATGGATTAGTAATGCATATAATAATCACCTTATCATAAACATAGATCATCCTATCATATTGTCATGACTACATTAGTTGTAAACCTACTATTTTATCCTCATCAATACATCCCCACATTCCAATCTCATAGAGGGTAACCAATAAACAAATAATATTTTTTTAATTTATTATGCTTCTAGCCATACCATAAGATAGTAGATCTAAATATCCTCATAGAGGAATTTTTTTTCATTACATGTAAGTCAAGATACTTCTTATTTATTTCCCATAAAATGTAATTTTATCTACCTCAATTCATAAAAACACATTTCCTATTTCTAAATAATTAATTTACTTTTATAGATTATTTACTTTCAATAATGTAGGGAGAGATATATAAATTTATCCAATTCATTCATTATTAGATCACACTCCCAAAGCGGATACCAATCCATAATGTTACAATATCATTACATTTCCTATATTATGTCCATAATTATCTACCATTAATTTACTTTATAATTCAATATCTTTTTCCACAATAATCATTCTAACATTTCCATTCCATTCATTATTGTAATGATTGCATTTATATCATCTAGTCAACTATACATAGGTCCATTCATGATAATATATTCAAATAATACACAAATTATTACTATAGACAACTATATAATTTATTTAATTAGATATAATCATTCATTAATTACATGAAAAAATAATTTTATTCTCAAATATATTTTCATTTAATTACTGTAATTAGAACTGTCTCAATTATGTCTGGAATCTCATTTTCATTTTCCCATAATGAATTCAAAAATATTTATAAGAGTGTCAATATATTTCATGAGAATAAATTGTATAATTAAATGGTTATCTATTATTTCCATTATGTCTAAATATATCATATGTGTTACAATAATAAATATATTCCATACCACATGGGCAAGAAAATCATCTAAGTGTGAAATTAAAGCCCCAATAATTTGCTTAAAAATTTGTCCTTCAAACATTATTATTATATAGTAAAAAAATATTTGAATTATATTCTATGGAATATTTACATACGAGGCTCAAAATCTACATACCATAGATTTATTTTAGTTTGCAACATGATGCAAGAGAACCGATAGCAATTTTCCACACAAGATCCTTTTTTGGGTGACGTAAAATTGTTATTATAAAATAATAATATATTTTCATTCTAATTTAATTAGTAGATAATTTATCCATAAAAAATCTTCAAATGAACCAAACCTATTTCCATTGTGTGCAAGATGAAATTATAAGTCTGACATGATTTGTTGTGTGTAATTTGGACACCTCATGTACCCCGTAATATAATACCATTCTTATTTAATTAGTGGGTTACATGAAGCACCAAAATGTGCCTAATATGTATGTCACACTTAGTTCCACATTCTATTGAATATTGGATTCTTGATACTTTTATCATATAAACCATATCACCCCGCATCACTCCTCACATCACACCCCTACATGTTTGATTGGAATCATATAATCATTTTATTGGATGATGGGGATCTATTCCATATCACAACCTCAAGATTCAAATTTATCCATTCCATAGTTAGTTGATATAAATGATTGTATTGATGTTTTATTCTCATGTTTATCACCACATTTACTAATTCTAGGGTTGATGTAGTATTCCTAACACTGTCTGATCTAATTGATTGTATGACCAAGTGGTTTTTCATTTCCTTCCTAAGAAAGAAATGTTCCCCACTATATTTAAGGATTTGTTTCATTCAAACATCCATTATATGAGATATTAAGTAACTATATTTCCCCAACTATGGTCCGTACCTTTGTTTCACTATCAGAACTACTGGCCAAATTTGACCATCATCAAATTTCACTAAAATTAAGGGGGGTGGTAAATCAATGTAACACCCCGGCCCCAATTACCTGGAGTCGGTGCATTATTACATAACATTGGCATGATTACAAGAAAGATCAAATCTCGAAAGACCGATTGGTTTAGCAGCCTTGGAAACACTAGATATATTCATAAAGTTTTACATTACATCATAAAGTGAAAAACTACTACAAAAACATATTGTCTCCATAGTCCACACTCTTATCCCCTCACACTATCCCTACAGGTCATTCATAAATTACTTCTTCATATCCTGGGAAAAATAAAACATAGAAAAGGGGTGAGCTCAAATTCCCAGTAAGGATAATAATATAGCGGAAACTTTCATAAATAAGAATAAACATTTCAGGCAATGTATAACTAAATCAAAAGCCTTTTAAACTTGAACTTCAACATAGTATGGAAAATGTAAAATTAAATAATTCCATTTACTTATTCACATGGATATTCTACCAATCTAATAATCACATGAAATATCAATAACCACTTTCATAATGATGGAATGCATAATGCCAGACTATCATAACCACATAGCCAAGGCCTCGTGCCAAGACTACAAATAAGATTTTTCTAAGGCCTTGTGCTAAGACACTAGTTTGTCTCATGAGACCTACCGATGCATCGAGGAGCTATAGCAGGCTCCACCCATCACATATTAATTCCAATGCATTCCCATATGAACAGGTTTAAATATAACATACACATTCGTATTAAAACTAGCACACGAAATGTAAATACTTTCACCATAAACCATGAATGGTATAAAAATAGCACATCTACTGTCAAACATATCACAAAACCTTAAATACAATATAGAAGTTTTTTATCATAATAAATCAACTTCAAATAAGCGTAAAATCCATCAAAAGATGTTGACATAGATGAAATCAAGACTCTTTTTAGAGAAATATCTCTTTCTATTTTGAAATCATTTAAGAGTCATATATTTATAAAATAAAACATTTTCTTTGAAAATATTCTTATAATCTTGTAAGGGAAGCTTCGATGATTTTATAACGGTAGAAAATAGCCGCACCCGCCGTATAAGTTAAAAAACATTCTTACCTTAATTCTGTCGAAAAGGTTAAAAAGAACCTTGTTTGGAAAACGACGGAACGATTCCTTTATAAACCTCTTATAAAAAGTCAAACAAGGGTATAAATGAATTTAACCCAAATTCTAGTAAATAGTAAAAATGTTTTGAAATTCATTTTTAAGAAACATGGATGTGGCTGATAAAGAGATCCAGTAGATTATTAGGTATAAACAACCTCGGATAATGAAGAGATTGCGAAATAAAAATGTACCTTGTACTTTTCCTTGGTTGGGGTAATTTAACCTATGGTATAATGGTGAAATAATTGTTATTAAATTATACAATAGTGATATACATTAATATGATATCATATATGATCTTATAACATTGATTTGTTAATAATATCTTAGTATTATTGTTGTTTGGGGTGTTAACTTACTCGTTTTCTTTTATGTGTTTTGTTACGTAAGCCGTGTTTGTCATGGATAGGTTTTTTATTAATCATATCCAGAATGATATCAAGTCCTTATATACTATTATTAATCATCAAATGAGAATTATAGTTGAGTGGATACGATGGAGAATGAATCTTATCGCGTTCGTGGAGACGGTAGTCCGTACGTACGCACGAGCGACAATATCATTCTTTTGATATTAAAATAATATATAATTTGATGGTATATCATATATACAGAATCATTATAATGTTATATTTATTATTTACATGAGTTACACCTCATTATTATACCCATAAAAATAATAATATATTGAATAACAATTACACCACGACGTGGAGACGGTAAGCCGTACGTACGCACATATGGTGACATGTTATTAAAAGGGTGGATAGAATACTGAATATGGTTCTACCATATTTATAATAACATCACAGTATATATAAGATAATGGAGTTATTATTTTATAATGGTAATAACAAATAAAGAATAAGTGGAAGAAGAAAGGAACTTGAAAAAGGGTGGTGAAATCATTACCTCTTCTTTGGGTTCTTCCTTTTGATTTGATCAAAAGGGCTCATTAGGTTGGATTTATGATCAAACTATGGAATCTATGTTGTAGTCAGGTAAGTTGGGAGAGTATTTGGGCAGAGTTTGGCCGAACCAAAAGGCTTTGAAGGTGTGAAGAAATGAGAAGGAGGAGTTTCATTTTATAGAAGGGGTGAGGGGAACCTTTGGAAAAGCTAGAAATATTAATTTATAATAAATTCATATTAGGTTTCTAATGGATCCAAAGTTGATTATTTAAAGTTTAAGGTGGTTATGGGTCGAAAAACACTCAACCAATAGAATTTAGACAGGTTTTTGTTACTATATTAACCTTAACTTTAAGTATTAACTCTTAGTTAATTAGTTTGACAGTTACCATGTCACTTTGTATTTTTATATTATATAGTTAATAAACTTACTATATACATCCAAGAGACCCACAAGTGGTCAATTAATGATACACCTATCATGATATAAGTCTCTTGGCAGAGCCTTATATTTTTAGGAATTTAATATCAATTAATAATATAATATTTGTTTTAAAAACTCTTTTATGTCAATTTTGACACTATTCAATAGTTGATTTTTGTGAAACTCATAAAAGAATTATTACTTCGAAAAAAGTCAATTAAATCAATCCTAATATGTCATATTATCCTATGAAATTAGTTTAATTCATTAAAAGTCTCAAATTGTATTTATTTGGGTATTTATAATATCAATTATTTTAAATTTTCACTGTTATGCTAATTACTGCATCATCATTATGTCATAAATAAATTAATGTATTTAATGTATAAAAATTATAAATAAAATATAATTATGTATTAAATATTATTATATTTATAATGAAGTTTTAAAATCGAATTTATCTTATGTATAACCCTATATTAAAAATGTTTTAGTAAATAAACTATGATTTTAACTCTTTTAACTCTTCTTTGAATTAAATAATAATAAATGTCCTAATCTAATCCAAGTGGACCTAAATGATTATATTTTATTCCTAAGGTTGTTTTTGGTCGATATACACTTGTAAAATATAATTATAACACATGTTAGGGTAATATTAATATCATTTTTACCCTTAATTACCCTATTTACTTTTAACCGTGGTAAATAAAAGTAAAAAGTTACTATTCACCAAAAATTATATTCATATCTCTGAACCACATTTTACTTCTTGATATTAACCACGTCTCTCGGATTTTTGAAATTCCATTCACAGAAGCGGTAAAATTACGTTTTATGAAAATTTCAGTTTTTTAACTACCACTTAGTAGTTTCACTATTCAACAAAAATTGAAGTTTTTTAGAACAATGCAAAAATTTCACCCTAAGCTATAATTGATATTCTAAATTAAAAAATGACGTCTATTTTACAAAATTACAAACATATAATTTTCATTAATTAATTTTATAATTAATTCCCGCTGTTACAAAAAATATCGTGTTTTTAAGAAACAATATATACCAAAAGATTGACAATTTTTTAGGTCCAATTTCAAAGTGAAATTAATTTTAATGAAAACCATTGGATAAAATGGTAAAAATATATTCTAATTATACTTTAAAACCACTCAATAATATAATTTATCACTATAAATTATTTTGATTAAAAAAGTTGTTTTTAAGTATTTTTCACTATTCATAAAAATTGGAAGTTCTCAGAAAAATACCAAATATTCATCTTAGGATAATTTAGATATTCTGAAACCAAAAATGAAGTCCATTTTGAAATATAATATATATATAATTTTAAAAAGTAGGTATTAATATTCATAATGGCTAGTTTGATTGGTTGTGGTGTGTGTTAGAACTCGAAGTTGCGTACAACACACACTACTGTATTATTCAAAGGAAAGCATACTGTGGAAGCTTGGGATGTTTCATTTTAAATTTTTGATGTCCCAATTTAGTCAAAAAGTTTAGAATATTGTATTTAAAAATGATTCACTATTAAAAGTTGGTAAAAGTGCAATAATGAGAATGAATTTGTTCTTACATTATGTATAAGTAACTCATAAATGATAACTCAGATTAGAAATATGGGAGTACTAATGATCTTGTGAGGTTGTGTTCCCCTTAGGCAGAGCCTAATCTTGACCAACACAAGTTGAGGGTGAATTTTATTTTTTGAACTATTTTCAAGGTTCATTTAAATAAACGTGCAAGTAGATTTTTATATCTTTTAAACTGGTGCTCAGATAAAAAATATGAGGGAAGCATTGAATTCAGAACAACGCGATTTTCCAAAGAAGGGACTAACCTCGACCGGTGCGGGTCCACCAAAGACGATAAATTTCTGACTTTTAGTGAAAAAAAATAAAATAAACTTTAAAGAAATACAAAGTTTAGTTTATTAAAAAAATTTCCGCTTCAACACAATGACAAGTCAGAATTGTGGGGTAGAGACAAGGAGACACTGAATCATTAATGGACCTCATTAATGAGACAATGTGGTGATGCATAATGCATCTCCTTCCCTTAATTAAACAGGGATCCATAGTTGAAAAGAAACACCCTGAAATTCTATGATGAACGAGGATTTTATCCATCTCTCTCTCTGAAGATGATGAAATCCATTGATGAATGCCTTCTAATAAAGGACCAATGAATGCTGGTGGGATAGATTTGAGAGATGAAAAATGGAAAAAATGAAAATGGATTAAGGATCAACGATAGACTGGAGTTTCATCCCTTTTAAGTGATGGATCCTCAAACCATGTAGGGGTTTTTGTTGTTTGGTTTTCCCATTCATTATTTAGAATAAAAAAGCACCGATCAACCCACAAATAGGTTGATCCATGAATCGTGTGTTCTTGTGGGAGGGAGTTCTTCTTTGGTTTTTTATACCTTGGTAAAATTATTGTTTATGGTACTTTGATTCCAATCCTCCCATGTGTTTTTTATCTTCTAAAACAGAGGGTGCGAGCTCACACAAACAAGGACCGAGCCACTCCTCTTGTCCGTTCTGCATGGATACATCCTTAAAATAGAGTAAAGGTGAATCAGAGTCCATGGATGTGATGGAGGTGACCCGAGAGGCCCGAAGGTGCATACAAATCTATGATCGGACCATCGAATCAGAACCTATGGCCCGGGGAAAGTGCCAACAGTGTGTCACCACTGGCGCAACTATAGCGGCGACCAGCAGTGAAGATCATAAGAAAAAGGTAGTACCATGTTCAGCTCCATGTGTGGGATGGGAAACCGGATCATACAGTCTATGTTGGTGGAGGTGGAGAACTCAGTGCATGTCATTATGAAGAAGAAGGCTGCAAGACATCAGCCGCGGTGGCTGGCCGGACGCAGCGCCTGCTTGGGGCTACAGAAGTAGATCAGATCTCTCCCTGTGGGCCGCATGCTGTCAACTGGGGCAGCTTGTTGACTTCCCATGCAAGCCCAACCGGACTGGCCAAGCTAGAAAACCCATCAGGTCGTGCCATGCTGGGCCTGCAGACCTTGCCGACGGGATAAATCTGGGCCGCGTGACGGCCTGAGATATGAAAAGTGAACGAACCTCTATTGCTGGTCAGGTCGTATAAATTCAGGTCACTAGGTGTCCTAGCAGACAATACCAACAAAAAACCTCAGCTGGGTTCAGTGAGGACCAAAGATCCTGAATGATTGGATCAGGATATGAGGGACCCTAGGTCAGGTTGGTCGGGTGGGTCTGAACTAGTCAGATCGGGACTAGATGCAACTGGCACCTATTTACCAAAAGTGACGTATCATTCAGACAATGTGTCCGATTGACGTGCTGTCTATGGTGTTGGGACCCACATTATGAGGCGATTCTTATTAAATCATCTGTATAATATTTCATCGATATTGACCCAGTGAGGCTTTGTGACTCAGCTACCTAGCGAGACTCTGTGACTCAGCTATCAATGAGACTTCATAACTCAACTTCCCTATGAGACTTCGTAACTCAGATATTAGTGAGACTTTGCGACTCAGCTACCCAATGAGACTCTGTGACTCAGCTATAGGTGAGACATCATGAATCAACTACCCAGTGAGACATAGTGACTGAGATACCCAGCGAGACTCTATGACCCATCTTTTAGAAAGAATCTGGGACTTAGCTACCCAGCAAGGATTCGTGACTCGGCTACTGAATATGTCTAGGTTACCTAGATAACCTAAAGGAATCATTGGGGATGAGTTCCTTTATAGTGATTTATGTTCAGTGTTTCAATAGATTTTTATATCAACACTTTATGTTATATGTTTTTCGAGCTGACTCTAGTGACTCAAATCATTATACATTCTTTTGTGATTTACATTTTGGATTTCATTGATACTTGAGATGTTTTGGGGGTCCCTAATGAGTATTTAGTTACTCACAACTTCACAGGACTTAACTGTATGGGTTGTGTCTGGTGAAGAAGACTGACAACTTGGAAGAGAACTTGGTGGACTAGTACCTGGAAGTGCCCAGTGAGGTTAGGTTGGCAGGATGTTCTTCTATGGCATCAAACAGGTACTCTATACATACCCATCAGGTGGGGTTTCCAACATATGGCTATTAGAGTTTCCTATTATTTTCCTGTTTTCAGTTCTTCCTTTGTTGGGATTGAATTTAGGACCATTTGAACAAAATTTGTTACTTTTACTCAGTGGTTTTCTAGTGACACACATGTTTACTTTTCTAGATTTAGGGTATGGGTTTGTGTGTGTGTATATAGGTACTTAGGAAAATGTCTCCCATTTTTAGGTTTATTCCTTCAACATGTCACCAACCCATGGCCTTTGAGAGGTGGTCTTGGGGTATGTCATGGCATGAGCCCCGGGGGATGGGTCATGAAAAAGTTGTATCAGAGGTGCTCAGTTCAACCTCAAAGAATGATTGTCTGTTGTTTTTTGGGAAATAATGTTAAATGTTTGTAGTTTGAATTTAAAATTCTGGGAGTCTAGTGTTGTTTTGGTTGCTGATGTATCCATACACAAATACCTTGAATTCTGTTTTTCAGTTCTATACATAGAAACAGTGGTTGCCCGCATCATGTAGGAATTGAGGATTTACTCATGATCTTTTTGGGTCAGAGTCAGATCACCAGGAATAATAAATTGATTGTGGTTCATCTTGATTCTCCTTCAAGATTCCTCCACACAGATAGCCAACCAGTATTATAGTGAGTGATTGTGAGGATGGTCTATAGAGTGATGAGAAATCAGTTCTGGGACTGTTTCCTGAGATGGTACCTTCAGGCGGTGTCCCAGCTATACCACTACCCATTGGTCAGCAGTTACTAATGATGCTACTAGTAAAGAACACATGTTGGCTCAGTAACTTACAAGAGTTTCAACAATAGAGACCCCTCAGGGTCCAAAGAGAGCCAAACTCAGAGGTGGCTAAAGGCTGTCTTGATGCGGTGACTATGTTTCCATGTAGCCAATGCACTATTAAATCACATGGTGGTCCTGGAATTGAGTCTTCTACATGGATCTCTAGGGAGATGGAAGGGTTTAGATTACCTTATCTTAGGATGATGTGACCTATCTGTGGAAAGATCTTGAGAACTTTTCTCAGAGAATGTTATCTTTTTATAAAAGCTAAGGGGTGTGTGTCCAAGAGCTTCTACATGATGACATGTTAATAGCTAAGTATTTGTCGAGGTATGATGACTTTTCTAGGAACTCGATGAATATGATACGACTAGTTCTTCCAGGATCAAACCTCAGAGCAAGGTGTGTATTTGGACATCCGATCCATCACTATTTCTATGTTAATGCCTAATTATGCTTTGCTTCTTTAGAGAACCTTTTTGTTTTGAAGTCCTTTTTCATAGAATATAAAGCCAGTGGATGTCAGTAGTGGGAAAGGAAGAAGATGATGTTAGTCATGGATACTTGGATGTGTGAGACAATCCAAGAAGAGGTCCCAAGGTAGCAGGTTCAATTTATCAGGGAATATAGGCTGAGTCTAGTCAGCCGTGGAAGAGGTATTTCTTTTCCAAAGATGGTAGGCGACATCTCTCTTGAGATTTTCCAGCCTGTTGTAATGACAGTTAAAATTTGGATGGTCCACCATGGTAGAGGAAGTGATATGAACAGATGAATCTATAGGGCGGTATATGTGGCATAAGAGTTAGGAGAGTAGCATGAGGTGGTATACATTTCAACATGTTTCAAACAACACCCCAACGTGGTCCACACCAGGCTCTGGGGCAGGAGGATAAGGGAAGGGAATAGCTGTATGCGGTAAAGTAGTATGACCCGAGGGATCAAGGAATGATTTTAGGTATGGTCTGTGTCTACTACTAGATTTGGTATTAATAGACATATATTCTAATCATTCCATATTTACAAAAATATTGATCAATACCTAGAGTTTCTGATTAAAACATTGAATTGAGCCTTACGTTTGTAGATACCCATTAGAGGAGACTTAATAATCACACTTTTGATGATGATGTGATCTGACCCTTGAGGTGAGAGTTTTGGTTGGAACCTCTTGGTTAAATCATTGAGGCCTTACGATGATAGTTTGGGCATGGAATGGTCATCCTGATTTCATGCTTAGATTTTTTTCTTTAGGAAAAAGGATGAGGTATATCCCTAGCATTGTAATAGGTTTTTTCTTGGTCGGAAAAGAAGGAAACTGTGGTTGGATAGGGAAAACACTAGCATAGGGGGGTGCAACCGATCAATCTTGAGTAATAAAACCTTACCCTCGTGGTAGTGGATATTTTGAGTTTTCAGTTCCCAATATTAGATATTGAGTGCAAGATCGTCTTTTCAAAATATGTTTCCTGGATTACCTCCACGTAGAGGGAGGGACTTCTATATCATTCTACACACCCAGGTGGCACTCTTATAAGAATAAGTATATTAGAGGGCTTCCATAGATCTTCGCAAGTAGGGGTCATAGATGGGTAAATTGCAGAGGAAGAGATTAGAAATTCCGAGTGTTCAAGTTTCTGTGTGGATTATTGGAGCTTTTACCAATTGGCCATGGAGAATCAGTTCCCACTAACAAAGGGTCAAAGGGAACCTCAAAATTTTTAAAGGGTTATGCTTTCACATTGATGGATAGGTTCCTGTTGGATTTTCAGCAACTGAGACATGAGAAATGGCTGGAGTTCCTCTAGGACCATGATTTTGAGATAGTCTACAATCTAAGGAAGGGGCACTCAATAGAAGGTCTGGCCTATAGCTACTACGTGAATCCATAGTGTAGTTAGTCGCGATGCAGATATCCTTCGTGAACATAAGTCGACGGTTTTCACTCCCTTAATCTTACAAGGATTTGTGGAGGAATAACTTGTGGATTTTTATGGTGAGGCCTGACATGTACAGTTATCCTTAGAACAATCTCTAAATTGATTTTCGATAGGTGGGGAGGAAATCATACTTTTCAGAGGACGCACCATAGTTCCAGTGACGTTGCAGGAGGAGGTGTTGAGGGAGTTTCAGATATAACCTTTGGCGGCGCGTCCTAGTGTGGAGAAGACGTACCAGCACCTTCGATGACAGTACTGGTGGCCAGTGATAATGAAACTAGTGGCATAGTTTATTTAATGATGCCTCACTTGTTAGCAACTAAAGGCCATAAATCAGGTCCTAGTAGGCCTGACACAACCACATGAGGTACTAGTGTGAAAATTTGATGGTATCTCAATGGATTTCTTGATGAGGTTACCATGAATGTACATGGGCCATAATTCAATATGAGTTATTGTTGACCTACTCACCAAGTTAGATCACTTCCTACCCATACAGGAGAAGGGATCAGAAGATGTCTTGGGATGCCTCTATGTCTAAGAGATATTGAGGCTACAGGGGGTGCCTTTGATTACCATCTCAGACCGTGATGTTTGATTTACATCCTAGTCATGGAAGGGAATTCAAGAGGCTTTTGTGACTCATCTATGCTTGAACATAATCTTTCTCACACATACGGATGGTCAGATAGAGAATACCATTCAGACATTATAGGAAAAGATTTGTGTTTGTGTCCTAGATTTTGGTCACATAGTTGGGTGGAACACCAACCACTGGCGGATTTTCCATTCAATAGCATATACCACAACACCATTGAAATGGAACCGTTTGTGGCCTTATACGAGTGACCATTTAGATCACCTCTATGCTAGACAGACCCAGGGGAGTAATCTCTCCTGGGTCCAAAGTTGGTAAAAGCATCCATTGAGAAGGTGCAGATCATCTAGGAGTGGATGAGAACTACACAGAGCAGGAAAAAATCGTATGCTGATAGAATATAAAGACCCTTGTTGTTCAAGGGGGGAGACAATGTTTTCCTTCGGGTATCACCCTGACGGGGATTGTGGAGATTTGGCTGGGGTAGAAAGCTACCTCTGAGGTTTATCAAATATTTTTAGATTTTGATTGGATTTGGTGAGGCGGCATACTGCCTCGATCTTCCCCACATATTCACTGAGTGCATGATGTTTTCCACATGTCACAACTGAGGAGGTATGTGCATGATCCATCGTACGCTAATCGACAGGGGTGAGCATGAAATTTATGATGGGGAGATATAAGAAGAATTCCCTATAGGGATAGAGGATTTATAGGAGTAGGTACTTCGTGGATTGTCAATTCCTCTGGTGCGTGTTCGGTGGAAACACAAGAATCTGTAGGAGAGAACATTGGAGTGGGAGTCTTAGATTCGTGTTCAGTACCCTAATTTTTTTATTTAGAATTTTCTTACCTTATGAGAAAGTAAAGTCCAAAAAGGGGGAGTGTTGTAATGTCTTGGAAATTCTATGTATAATTATTATTATATGGAATTATTTTGAGACTAGGAACTGAGACGACGAGTGATTATGAGGCCTGAAGTGCCCATTATGATCCGTCAAAAAATATTCTGCTACAAATATTGTGTGTAAGCGATTTTCTGAGAAAAGTGGAATAGATACTTGAACGGGTGCTTGGATTAGAAATACGAGGGCACCATTGCATTCAGTATGGTTGTTTTACCTTATGAGTGACTGAGTTTAGTCGGCGCATGCCTCTAGTGAGAAAACCCAAAAATAGAATAACCGTAAAAAAATAATTAAATAAAATTGTTTTATTTTTCAAATACTTACTAATCATGATTGGTGACTCATATTGAAAATATGAGACCACTATTGGGATCGTAATGGTTTTCTTTTTTTGGTACATATTAACATTGGCCAGCATGGGCCCGAAGGGGATGTTAGTTTTTGGCCGTATATAAACTAATTAAGTAACAATTATTATATTGTCAAATCCTAATAACTCCTAAATGGTAAAATGGATTAGAAATATGATATTACTGTTGATATCATGAGGGTGAGTTCCCCTTAGGTGTAGCCTAACCTTGACTGGTAAGAGTTGGGGGTGAAAGTTAAATTTTAAACTATTTTTAAGGTTTATTTAAATAAACGTGAAAGAGAGTTTTTGTATCTTTTAAACCAGTGATGGGATCAATAATTTGAGGGAACTGTTGAATTCATAACGGTAGTATTCAATTAATATGGGCCTAAACATGACCAACATGGGTTAACCGAAAAAGTTAAATTTTATACATTTAGTGAAAAAATAAAATAAACTTAAAATAAAATAAATTTTTATTTTATTCACACAATTTTCTCTATGACACAATGACCAGTCAGTGATGGGGAGCAACAAAGAGGCAACGCTAAAACATTAATGATCCTCTATAATTAGACATCATGACAATGAACAATGTTTCTCTTTACCTTCATTAAATATGGATCCATAGTTAAAAAACAAATGTAGGGAAATTATCTTATGAATGATAATTTTTTTTCACTCTCTCTCTCCGACGATGAATGCCATAGATGAAAACCATCAAATCAAGGATAGTTGAAAGTTAGTGGGACAGATTGGAGAGACAACGAACAAAGAAGAAGGCTATGAAATCAAGGATCAACGAAGGCTTGACGATTTGCCCCTCATCAACAACAGATCCACAAACCATGCAGGGGATTTTGTTGTTTTGATTTTCTTGTTCTTCATTCTAATAACAATGAACGTGGATCATCCCGTGAATAGGTTGATTCGCGGATTGTGTTTTGTTGAGGGAGGGTGTTATTCTCAGGGATTTTATATCAGGGTTAAATTATTGTTGATATAACTATGATTCCAAGCCCCTCCCCATGTTTTTAAAATTATAACATAGAGGGTGCAGACGGGCATGAACAACGCCCAGGCGCCTCTGCATGTGTGTTTATCATGGACGCATCCTCAAAATGGTGGAAAGGTAAATCTGAGGCTGTGGAAATGATAGTCCGAGAGGCCCAAAGGTGCAGTTGGATCTCCGATCGAACCACCGAAGCGGCCCTGCAGGCCAATAGAAGTTGCCGCTAGTGCGGTGGCACCGACAACCGGTGGTGGTGTCGTCGACCAGCAGCGGAAGTCCCAGGTAAGAGGCAGCACCACCCCAAGTGACACATGGGAGATGAGCAGCCGGAGGAAGCACACTTGGTGTACACCGTAGTGAGGGGCGGGGGGATTGTGGCCTGTCGGTCGCGGTGGATGACTGGACGTGGTGGTAGCCTGGCACCGTGTAGGAAGATCAAATCACTCCTTGTGGGTCGTATACTATCATTGGGGGTGGCCATATGATCAGAAGTGCACACCCCAAATAGACCAGACAATCACAGCCAGTAGACCGAACCTCTTGGGATGCCCGACTAAATTTTCAAGATGGTCCGTTTTAGTGGACCTGGCTGATGAGATAATGTTGGGCCGTGCGGGGGCCTGAGCTAGGAAAAAAACCAGCTTGCCAGTGCAGCCTGAGCTAGATAAATTTGTGTCACTGGGTCACCAAGAAGACTACACCCATAGAAAACCTCTTCCCAGTCATGTGATGCCCAATAGGCCTGACCAATAGGTAGACAGATAGGATCTGGTCATATGGGACCATGGTTCGGGTTGGTCGGGTCGGTCCGAACCAATCAGACCAGGTCCAGATGCAACCGACCCCTATTTTAAAAAAGGTATGTATCTCCTAGACCATAATTTTGATTGGTATTCCATCTTTGTCTTTGGAACCCACATGATGGGGCGGTTCTTATGAAGGCATCTTTGTAAGATTTCATGGAAGTTTACCCAACAAGGCTTTGTTACTCAACTATCAGTGAGACTTCGTGACTCAGCTACCCAGCAGGACTCTGTGACTTAGCTATGACTGATATTTCATTACTCAACTATCTAGTGAGACTTCGTGAATCAGTTATCAATGAGACATAATGAGACAACTATTCCACAAGACTATGTGACACAACTACACATTGAGACATTGTAACTCAGCTATCAGCGAGACTCCATGACTAAACTACCCAGTGAGGCTATGTGACTTAGTTATTAGTGAGGCTTCATGACTCAACTATTGAATAGGTCAAGGGGACCCAGCTAGCCTAAAGGACTCCTCAGGGATGAGTTCCTTTGCAGTGATTGATGTTCAGGTTTTTCAACCATTGGTTTTTCTATGAACACATTAAGTTATACATGTGTTGAGATAACTATAGTGACTCTAATCTTTGTGAATTATTTTGGGATTTTCATTGTGGATTTTTATGAGATCCGAGTTGGTTTTAGGGCCCCAACTGAGTATTTTGTTACTCACACATGAACGGGCTTCGCCCACACATGTTGTGTCTAGTGTAGATGACCGAATAATTGGAAGAGGACTTGGTGGCCCAGGACCGGGCTATGCCTAGTTATGTCAAGCAGGAGAGACATGCTTCTACGACATCGAAAATCCACTCTATACTTACCCATCAGGTGAGGATTCTAGTAGAAACCTATCAGTGTTTCCTAGTATTTAATTGTTTTCAGTTTTTCATTTGTTGTCTTTATATTCTGGCCCATTTAACCTACATTTTGTAATTTTACTCAGTGTTGGTTTAGTGGCACACATGATTACTTTTCCAGCTTTGGGGCATGGTTGTGTGTGTGTACGTATAGGTACTTAGGAAAATTCCTCCCATTTATAGGTTGATGCTTTCAGCGCTATTCACCAACCCCTGGCCTATGGGAGGCAAGATTGGGGTATGTTACGACACGGGCCCCGAGGGAAGGGTCATGAAAATATAATCCATACATATAAAATAATTGAATAAATTGAGGAAATATTTATTTAAATTGGATGATTTTAGACTGATTATGATAGATGTATTAGAATGCATGTCTTAAAGTTTCCACATAGTCTTATTCTCTGCTAAATGTTACTTTTCACACCATCTTCTATTTTTGAATAATATCATAAGAGTTGCTTCATTAATAATTTTACTTTAGAATATTACATATAATATAAAAAATGAGATGTCTTATATGGTTTCTATTTCCACGGTGATCATGAAATCAATGTCATAGGTCATTCTCATCAGTTATAGTCATAAGGAAATGTTTTATGCTTATACTGATTTAAAATAAGTTCTTTCTTATTTAATGACCCCTAAGGATTATCATTATATTCCACAATTATACAATAATACATCTATTATTTTGAAATACCTTCACATTCACAATCTAGCATTGGTGATATATTAATAAAAAATTATGTTTAAATCTATAAATAATGTGAATATAAATTATATTGTTCATTTTAGACAAATTTTAAAGTTCCTAATTCCTTGGTAATTTAAAGAAATAATATTTTCAAAGTTAAAAACTATTCAATAATATATATATTTTAATTATAAGAAAATATTCTTGGTTATATAAAAATTATTTTAAGATTTCTTATTCATACAGATATGGATATGATTATAGATCTTCCACACAATGAGTTGTTAAATATATGTAACACAAGAGACTATATTGTAGTAGTAAAACACCATATCCTAAACTATCAAGAAATGAACCCTTTATAAAGATAATTTATTCAATAATTTATTTTAATGTTATATTTTATAATTTGAAATTGACCAAAACAATTCCATTTTTTAATTTATCATGTCATAATTAAATTTTTATTAATTTTTGAGCCTTATCTAAATAGGACGATTTTAGTTGAAAAATATGGTTTTCACAATTTTTTTTAATTTTTATGACCTTACTATTGTTTAAGAATGACCTAGAAATTTATAAAACCAAATAATTAATCAATTATTAATTTATGTAAAAAGATCATACTTTATAAAATATTATTTGAGCTTAGAAAATCCATGGAAAAATATTTTTAGAATTAATTAAAATGGTACTATAATATAAAAACCAATTTTTCCTTTTTATTGAATCATGTATTTTAAAGTGAGGATCAAAAATGAATTTTATTGAAGTATTGATATCATTTTATAATAATAAATACATTTATTTCATTAAAATACATATCCAATCTAATTTTATCTTATATATAAATTTATATATTTAAAATTCTATATCTCTAACAATTTTTTTAAATGATTATGTGTGTTTATTTTAAAATTATCTTTTCATAGCTTGATAAATTTTATATAATAAAATTATATTCCAATTTAACATTAGTTTCATCAAATTAGATAAAATGTTTAATCATAATATTTTTCATTAAAATTATTTACAAATGATAGAAATTAACAAGAAAGGTAATTGCAAATTTAGGTAAAAGTAATAAAATAAATGAAATGCTCTAAAACACAGAAATATGTTTAAAAAAAGATAAGATAAGGAGTGTTTGGATGAAAATCCTTTTTATGTTATATTTTTCTATTTTATTTCATTTGACACTAGAATAGTAACATCACCATTTTGAAATTGAAAGGGTTAATACAAAAACAACAAATCAATTAACTTATAAATGGGTAGAATATTCAACGGTTCAAGGCTCATTTATATTCAAAAATTTTGGTGAACCACTTCCATATTCATCTCCCCAAAACAATTTATCAACTTAAAAATATTATTTTAACCATTACATAGAATAAGGCCTTCATTTACAAGGATAATTCCAAGGTAAATTCTAGTCATCGATGTGGGTATTATCAACATGTTCATTTTCTTTTTAGTTATACTATTTTAAATTAATTATAACCTCGTTGGTATTATAATATTATGATCATTTATATCGATTAATTTATCTTTACAACAAGCCTATAACCAAGTGGTAAAGGATTCTTCCTAGCATCTGAAAGTCCAAGGATCAAATATAGACAAGGGTGGAAAATCAAAGTAATTAGTGTCGTTACTGTAGGGAGAATTGTATCAATTATTATAACAATGTAACTATTCACCCTATTTAGGCCTACAAAACAATATATTGTCCATTTAGTCTATAGGAAATTCTAGGAACCAATGGTTTGTTGTCCATAGGGCCTCCGATCCAGCACATAGAAATAGGAAACACAAACATTTACTAGCAGATTGGTGTAGTGTATAAGGATGGAAGTGTAGCTTAGGTTTAGAAAAAATCAGATGGTGGGAAGATAAAAAGAGTGATAGGTGTGTTGGGACCAATTATATTTCCTCGGAATTCATTTAATAGAGGGGTTCTCTTCCATTAAATTGTAATGGTTTTAAAAATGTGATGGTTCTTGGTAGAGTGGGTGATGCATCATGTAAATGGTGGCGACCAAATGAGAGAAGTGACACATATAGAGGCAGCGTATAATGAAGGCTTGACATATTTTCAGTGTGGGAGGATCTAAAGAATGATCGGTGCACTAGAACCCATCACAATGACCTCTACCCAGACATGGGTTTAAAGTGGGGTACTCTGTGATGTTTCTCACGATGGAGAAATGCAATGAAATAATTGATGTTAAGGGTGGTAAATCATTGAAATTTTAATGGTATTATGATGTGATATTTTGATGTTGAAATTGGGCCTTCAGATGATAGGGTGTTCAGGTCATCAAAAATTGCAATGGGCCTACGAGCCACTAGGCCTTCAGGTCATTTAATGGTTACCTTTAAAACCTATTGAAAATAGGGTTATATATATTTAATAAAAAGGTGTTGTTTCTATCTACATATTTTAAAAAATATACACATTAGTTTTAATATGTTAACGGAATTATTATTATTTTTTCAGACTCCAAATCTATTAAGAAAAAAATAGTTATTTGTGCGTTGTGCGGACTACCACCTCCACGATGTAACATGTTTCATTATCCTTCACTGAAATATAAGTCTTGATATAAGAATGGTTCTAAGGTATAAATATGATATTTATTATATCCTTAATGTTCTATTCTGAAAAATTATATATCCTATAAATGATATGGTAAACAAATTATCATCATTAATTTAGTCATCTAAAATAATTGTATAAAGAGGGTAATTTTTTGTTAAAAGTGTGTAATATTTTCATATACAATAATTATTAATCTAATTACATATAATTTTTATATAAAAACTAATAAACTAAATATAATATCATTATTCTTCTTGAATAATGATATTATAGAAAAATCACCTCATAATCAATCATTAAATCTTGGTATGTTCATGTTTTGGTTTGTTTAACCACCTAATAGAAAAATACTTCGAACTTGTGTGACGAATGATTATGGGAACATAGTTACTATTATAATATGATATAAATTTTTAAATATTGGGTTGGTTTTGGTTATGTAGATTTTATATCAACATTTATTTCAATAATTAATAAAAGACACTATAATATAAAGAATCACCGATATAATCTTATTATCAATTTCATATTAAAGTATAAAGACTAAAACACCCTAGAAAAGGATTTAAAACATAATAAATTATTATTATTCTTCCATAATAGTAACATTAATCAAATATTTATGAATAAAGATTTATGAAAAAATAATTTAATCACTTATTCTAAAACTAGTACAAAAATTTAAAACTATAAACAATTAGTGCGGAAAAGTATGAAAATTCATACAAAGAATGTATTTTTATGAAGATAATTAATGAAAATGGAAGTTTTTAAATTTTTAAATTAACTTATTATGATAGTTATGTTTATAAAACAATTGGTTAGTGTATTTTCGAGGAATTCAGGGAAAGAGGTTATGGTTTATATCTAAAATTCCACTCTTGGAGAAATAATTTGTATCAGGAACCAAATTTACTTTATGTAATGTATATACTACCTAATTGATATATTATTTCATGAACTTTTTTTATTAGTCATATTTAAATTTTATGTTTAAACTCAGTATTTTAAGATGTTATGATTGAATTTCTACCCAATCCATAAGTAGTATTTTTCTGTAAAAATTTTTATTCGTTGGGACTCATGTTATAATAACCACCAATCATATTTTTTATGGTGAATACATTTCCATGGAAGAATCATTACTATATTTATCTGGAAATTTAATATATTTAAATGTTTTTATTTTTATCCCTCCCTCATAATCATCAGATTCAAGATTTACGAAAACAATTGTGCAACAAAGTATTTTCCATTTTTGAAAGACTATACATTGTTTTTGTATGGTAAAATTTTGTTTATTTTCATAGAAAATAAATCCTCATATGGATACTAGAAAGTGGATAAAATTGTGTCCCAAATTCAAATAGATTTAATCATCTCATACATGGTCGGTTAAGCTTTGAATCAATCAACACTATGATTCAAGATGAATGGGCCTAAAAATGAGCATATGACAAGAAACTCATAAAGGATATGATTTTAGATATTCAAAGTCTCTTTATAAACCATGATGATGTATTTTTTGAACAATTTTTTTTTCATACTAATGAATGTGATTGAATGTAAATACAATGTTCCATGGATTACCTTCAACTTTGTAGGTACCCTCATCACTAAGTTTAATTGATAAGGGCAAATCATGTTACTTTGATGATAAACCAAACATTCCATTTTAATTAAGCGATTTTATCTTATAAATAGAATTTATTCAATTTAATGGGGAATTAATTTAATTTCTCATTTATCGATATAAATATTTACAATATTTAGTGATTAAGAGGTTATTAAGGGAATGGTATGAAAGGTATTGATGTCTATTTTGATGAAAGAATTAGACTTAATTTGGTAAGGGGTGGGGCCCATAATTATATAACCCCTAGATGCATTAATAATTATCATGAGAGAGAATAGGTTTAGGATTGGTGTATTACTCCACACATGAAAGGAAATTGTGCTGGTAAAATGCTTTGATAGTATGTTTTTGATATTTGAAATTACACATTCCATCAATAATAGATCAAATATTTTTATATAATAGGTTTTTATTTATTATCATTGATATAATATGTCCTCATTTTCCATTTATTATTGGTTCATTTTTCTCATTTATTCATTCCAAATCACTTAATCTATGTTTATGATATATACGAATCCATTTTATACTACTCCATACCAAGAATTTGTGCCTATCAATAACATTTTTCCTTTCCCCAAAAAACCTAGTGGAGATAAATATAAAATTTTCAAGGAAATAATGGAAGGGGTAATCCTTTTCTCATAGTATGTTCATGTTCAATCTTATGTTCTAAAATTTAATGTATGTATGTATTTTGTATTTTGATATTGATAAACTATTTGATAATTTTATAACTCTTGTATCATGTACTAATAATGTAATATAACAACCTTTTCTAGGTTTATATATTTTAACAAGTTATAATTGTAATTAAAGCGTGGTCTATTAGAAAAATCAGAGATTATATTTTGATAAACCGTGTATGATTTGAAAATTTCTATTAAAAACACCAATATTTATAGGTAACACTCAAGAAAAAAAAAGAATTTTATTTTATAATTAAATATCATAAATTTATTATGTGTATTCCATTATAGGAATATAGAGTCTAATAGGTGTAATAGTAACCATATTTCATGCATAGTCAATGTAGGGATGTTTTTCCTGAGTAAGTCAATGAGAAAGGAGTTTTCATCTAAGAAACCAAATGGTATTTTTATTTCAATAAACATTTACCCAGAAATTTCTATTAAGATTAATATATTTTCCCTAGTAGAAAGCATGATTTTTAATCCAATGGTTGAATTGGACATGATCATTGGTATGCATCAGATTTTAAAGTGTATTGAATAATATTTATTTCAAAAGAGAAGAAGACTATAATTCATGAAGGAAAAGTAGAATATCATATCACTAGAGGTGAAACATCATAATCTAAATCTTATCTGTCTTCACCCCTAATAACTATATTTAATGAAATTATGTGTAATTTAGAACATCAAGAGTGATGTATAGTTTAGTAAGGTATATTTATAATAAAGGATACCCCAATGCTACAAAATTTTATAGACATTATTATAGAATATTTACCTCGTTATCCACTGGAGTTTGAATTTTAGTTCTCTATTGTACTCATTTATAATGCTAGTTGAATATATAAAACCTTGGTATAATGGAAGCTGTGGTATTGGTGTAGTTGAATAATAAAAGAGTTATGTGATATGTTATTCATACTCCTTAGTGTGGAACCCTTAGAATACACTATTTTATTAATAAAAAATAATTATGGGTCTGTGATATTATATATAAATTTTAGAGAGATAAATTCCAATACAAATAAATAATATGTGTTCTTTTCCATACATTGAAGACTTGTTTTCTAAAATTCATTTACCCAAATACTTTTTAAAGATAATTCTTCTATTTCGTTATCATTTTTAATGGTTTAGAATGATGATATACCAAAGATGAAATTTTGGACATTATGTAGACATTATGAGTTTACATTAATACATTTTAGATTAGATAATCAAAATTCAATATTTATGGATATGATGAATAGGGTATTCAAAGAGTGTATTGATAACATTGTGTTGGTTTTAATTGATGACTTCTTGATATAATCTAACAGCTGTGAGGAGTATGAGAGTAATCTAAAAACAATTTAGGAAAGTCTAAGAAAAAATAAATAATATCAAAATTATTGTAAGTGTGAATTTTAGGATGAAGAAGGTTATTTTGTTGACTATATTGTCTCTAGGTATGGAATGTATTTTGATCACTCCAAAGAATAGGTAATCAGGGAGTGGACCAAACCAATGAACATTATTTAGATCCAAAGTTTCCTGGGAATAGAAAGTTACTATCAATATTTGTTTTCGAGATATTTCCAGGTTATCTAACCCATTAACCAAGTTTAAATATAAAGGTGTTAAATTCACACACTCATGGAATGTGTGGAATTTTTTGAAGTGATGATGAAGAGACTTATTAATGTGGAAATATTATCTTTTCTATCCTCCAATGATGGATTTTTAATTAAAAGTGATGCATCTAAGAAATGACTTGTTTGGGTCCTTATATAGAATGATAAAGTGATTTCATGTGCACCACTGAAGTTAAAAATACATGAATATAAATATCTAAATCAAGACGTTGTGTTGGAATCCATAATCATATATTTGGAAATATGGATACCATAACTCTATCATGAAATATGCGATATATATGAGCCATAATAGTTTTAAGTATATCTTATCTTAGAAAGACCTAAATATGTGGCAAAGAATATTGTTGAAAATACAATAGGAATATGATTTTTTGATACACTATAACACTTGGAAGGATAATAATATGAATTATTAAATGATTAGAAGGTATCATGGATGTCTGACTATGATGAAAATTAATATGGATCATATATATAGTTATCTAGTAAAGATAGATATTGTGATTTATCAGAAAGGGGTTTCATTTTTCCTTTTATAAGAAATTTAGAAACCATTCTTACAAGAAAATATAGAGATGTCCCTATAAGATTATGATAAATTAAAAAGGAGGATTAAATAATTGGTTGATGTAAAATTTATATACATTATCAATAGATATGGTGTGTTGATGATATCAGAAGAGGTTATATGATCCATCCATATCAAAGTTGAAAAGGTAACATCTAGATGTAGCACATAGCTGAAATTCCTCAAAAAACTATGGTAGAAATTTTTTTATGTATTTAAGAGTGAAATTATTTTGGGATTGTATGAATAGAAAATTATAGATTATTTTCCAAATTCTTAGTATTATAGTAGGTGGAGGCAGAAAGTTAAAAACCTTAGAGAGTCACGAAACCTCAACCTATATTTATATAGAAGTGGGATAATTTTACAATATAATTTTTCATAGGATTCCCAAAGACCCTAAAGAATAATGATTCAAGATGGGTCCTCATTGATGATATTTCTACATATACCCATTTCTTAGTGATAATATATGATCAAACCGTCGAAAATATTTCTTTGATCCATATAAATGAAATCATAATTATTCACGGCGAGCATCTCTCCATTGTATCTAACCATTACACTTGGTTCACATTAAAAAAATGCAAGTTACTTAAAAGGTATATCAACATTAAGAAAACATTATCCACCCCCTATCATCCCCACACTAATGGAATGTCTGAACAATATATCCAAACATTGGAAGACATGATGAGATTATGCTATTTTTACTTCTAAGGTACATGATATTATTGCTTAACTTTGGTGGAATTTTCATTAAATAATAGTTTCCATATGAAATTACCTAATGGAATCTTACAAATAATTTCTTAGGAAGAGATGTCATACTCCAACCTCTTGGGAAGAAGATGGAGAAAGAAATATAGTTGGTCTAGTGCTATTAAAGGATTTGACTATAATGTGAGAACTATTCAAGATCACATTAATGTGTACCAAAGAAGAAAAAATATCTATACTGATAATCAAATGAAAAGGGTGGAATTTCATGTTGGTAATAATGTATTATTGACGAGTTTTAAATAGAATAATGTTTTAATGTTTGGTATAAAAGAAACTTATGCCCTAGAAACATTGAGTCTTTTGAAAACTAGAACAAATTGGGGATGTAACTTGCAAATTGGTTATGGTTCCAAAATTTTATAAAGTGATGATATATTCCATTTTTCATTAATTAGGAAATAAATTCCAAATATAATTCATGAGATCACATATGAGGGAATTTATTTTTAATTTTACTTTTCATTGAAAGAGGTTCCCATCTAGATTCTTGATACGAGAGAGAAAATAAAAGGAATCAGAAAACCCATTTGGTGAAAGTCCTTTGGAGAAATCAAAATGTAGTGGAGGTAAACTGGGATCCAAAATAATCTATAAGGAATGAGTATCCACATTCATTAAAATGTGGATATATACAAAATTTTAAGGGAGAAACAAATTTGTGTGTGTGTGTGTGGGGGGGTGGGGTATGTAACATCTGAGTGTCTACAATAATAGATAAACTCTATATCTTAAACTATAATTCAGTACACAAATTAAAAATATTTTATTCAAGATTTTTTAAACATTTCAATTTTATAATTTTAAAATTTCACAAAATTATTATATTATTAGTTCATTATATATAATTTATAATTGAATGATTATTTTTATTTTTTCTAAAAGGATGATTTTATGTTTAAAGTATGGTTTTCAAAAAACTTTTAATTTTCATTATATTACTGTTACATTAGAATGACATAGGAATTTATAAAAAAATTCAAGTATTCAAATTATAATTTAATGAATAATAATACTCACTTTAAAATATTCATTAAACATATAATAAATATGAATTTTTTTTAAAACTAATTAAATTGTTAATTTAATATAAAAACCATTTCAGTGTTTTTTGTATGGAATATAAAATTTTAAAGGTAGATTCAATTTCGGATTTCCTTGAAATCCTTATATAATTTAATTGTTTTATAATAAATCAATTTATAACATTAAAAATATTATCAAAAATAATTTTATTATATATATAAATTTAAATCATAAATGTTTCATTTCTCTAGAAAACACTTTTTATATGATTACTTGTTTTTTTAATTAAATTTTAAATCTATTATAAATTTCATTTATTATAATTATTTAAAAAATTTAAATTATAATTATTAAATTAGGTAAATTGGTGAATCTTAATCCTTGTCATTAAAATTAATTGCTAAGATTATAATTTAGTTTCCAAGGTAAACATAAGTACGGAAAAGGTTTAAAAGGTAAAAATAATCAAATGTTTATAAAAAGGAGCGAATAAGGTGATACTAAATAGAATATAATTTTATTCACTATATTTTCAATTTTATTTCCTTTGAAACTTGAGTAGTAACCTTAAATTAATGAAAATATAAGGGTTACTCCCAAAAGATCTCTTCCATTCACTTTTTTTGTGGGTAAAATTTTCACCAATTCAAAACACTCACATGATTATAATTTATCCTTGAACCTTTGTCATTTTTGTATAACTAAAACCCTATACCATGTTTAAAGGATTTTGGTCACTATTGCATAGCATAATAGCATCATTTCTATGAAGGCTTTCAAGAAAAATTGAAGACCCTCATGTTAGTTTTATTTACTACATAATTTTCTTCTTAATTATATTATATAAATTTAATCTAGAAAGACTAATATAGTGATATAATTTTAAATTACATAATTTAATGTTTCAATATTATATTTATTGTTACTATTTATTCAAATTATCCATCCATTATGAAAAACAAAACTCTTGTTTGTGTATTGTGTAGACTACCCCTCTATGATGTGACATGTTTTGTTTTCATTCGCTGAATTATAAAGATGTATATAAGGTGGGTATTAAAGTATAAATATGAATTTTATAGATTCATTAAGGTTATATTGTATCAAATTATAGTACTTATAGCTGATACAATCAACAAATGAACATCATTAATTTAATAAATTTAAATTTGTTTACTAAGAGGATAAACATTTAGTCAAATTGTATAATATTTTCATAACCATTAATTAATCTAATAATTACTTATAATAATAACGTAACGTACTAACAAAAAATTAATAAGATCGTTATTCTTTTATAATAATGATATTTCAACAAAAGTACCTCATAATCATTCATTAAATCAAGGTATGTTCATGTTTAAGTCGGTTTAACCACATACCGGTAAAATAATGAGAATTTGTGTAGTTAATTACCATGGGAACATAATTAATAGTATATTTTGATATAAATTTGTAAATAATTGGGTTTCATGGTTATTCATGTGTTATATTAATATTCAATTCATTAATCAAGAAAACACACTCCGATCATTATGTATCACCGAAACATGCTTATTATTGATACCATTTTCAAAGATAACGATTTAATAGAACATCAAAGCGATTTAAAACATCATGGATTATTGTCATTAATTCCTAACACCATAAATAATATATGTGAAAAAATGTGATAAATCAAGTATATAATGAATATTTAGGAATAATATGGATGAAAATTTATATGATTGGATTAATAAATAATGTGATGAAGATATAAATTATTATGATGCAGGAGGAAAACATATGCCCAAATAAGTTGAAAATATGTAAGGTGTTCCATCTAAAACTCCATCTCTTTAAGGAAAAATTTTTATTCACCTAATTACCTTTATCTGGTGTATATAATTCCAATTTTATATATTAGATACTGAAATCTATTTATTAATGCTATTTTATGTTAATGTTAAATCTATATATTTCAAGATGTTATGATTTAGTTTCTTCACAATCCATAAATGGGGGTTTTCAATATCAATTTCCTTTCATTGTTAGTAATGTCAAAACCCACACCAGTTTTCTTTTTCATGGTCCTTACATTAACATCGAATAATTTTTATCTTATTAATCATTAAATTTAAGAGATTTAAAATTCTATATTTCAATTCATCGCCATGTTATTTTGATTACATAGTTAGAAAAATCATTGTGGAACTCAATCACTCCATGGTGGAAAGTCAATCCTCTATTTTATTAATATAAAAACATTTTTAGTTTCCAAAAAATACATCATTTTATAGATACTGGAAAGTGGATGTTACTGTGGAACATATGCACCTAGGGGTAATCAACCTAGAAAGGGTTGGTTCAAATTTGAATCGATGATCACATTGTTGCATGATGAATCATCATAATGCTCTACACGTAGATATAAAATCTTATTAAATATGCTTAGTAATATTCACATGCTCTTTATGAACCATGTTTATAAATTTTTCCTATAATGTCCATGGTTTTCTACCAATACACATTATTGAATCCAATTAGTATCTTCCATTGATAACCAAACATGTTTTTAGTACCATCACCACTATATTTATTCCATAATGGAACTTAATGTTACTTTTATGATATCCCATGGCTTCTATGTAGATTAAGGCATGCTCTTTAAGACATCCACTAAATTCTATTGAATGTGTAAGTATTTGATTTTCGTATTTCTTATTATATCAATATCCATGTTTTATTGAGTAAAATTTTCCATAGGTAATTGCATGAAAGGTATTGATGAATCATATGGGGAATGAATTTTATTTAATAAGGTGAAAGGTGTGTCCTATAATTATATAC
The DNA here is from genome assembly GCA_963277665.1 of Viscum album. Classification (NCBI taxonomy): domain Eukaryota; kingdom Viridiplantae; phylum Streptophyta; class Magnoliopsida; order Santalales; family Viscaceae; genus Viscum; species Viscum album. Next base: position 271,014,334 of record OY728166.1, read on the forward strand.
CCCTTGATGTGTTGACATGTCTCCCAATACAAATCAATATGGATTTTGGTATATTCATATTCTCATGACTATCGAGTTTATAGAACAGGGTATTGATATCATGTTTTATTACTTCCATCACTATGAATTCTATCAGTATGATATCAATTATTTTTTATTCATGTTATGATTTATTATCATTGATTTTTGTATTCCCTCAGTTTTAATTTATTCTGGATTCATGTTTTTAATTCTTTCCATATCACTTATTCTCCATTTATGTAATGTAAGACAATGTTGTATAATACTCATTACAAATCATCTCATCTCACCCATATTTTTTTTCTTTCCAAAAGAAAACTAGAAGTGGATTATGTGTCATTTGTAGTGATATGATAATAGGGTTAATCATGTTCTCATAGCATGTTCTTGTTGTATCTAATGTTTTGAAATTTATTTCATGTATAAATGTTGTATTAATTGATTGATAAAAATTTCAATCCTTATAGAAATATTGTATCCTATACCAATAATGTTATATAACTACCAACTCCAAGTTTTTGGAGTTCGTGATGTTACCATACACACTATTTATTTTATTATTTGTTGGAATTTTTATCATTTTTTGAGTCATTAAAATTTGTTAATGCGATGTGGTTATTGTTTGGGGAAATAAAATGAGGGAATTTAAAATAAAACAAATATATATGATGTTATTGTGATTAATATGTAAATATTTAGATTCATTCCTTCATTTTTATCCAAATGTTCATACAATTAAATTCAGTATAAAATAACTAAACTAAATATCATTATATTGAGTCACCCATCAATTTTTATCTCATGTAAGGAACCAATAAATTAAAATATTATGTGTAATGAACCTATTTGTTGGTATGTAACATTGTAAGAGGAATCCCAAGACCAATAGGATGATCCACTACCTCCAAATCTATCTAGTCATTTGAATTATGATAAACCTATAGAACATGGTGAAAAATAATGAATCCACACCCTCTAAAATAACACATTTCCATAATATTCAAAATAAATTCATAATGGGATTAATAATTATACAAATTTTTACATGAATTTAATAAAAATTAAATTGAATGTATAAATTTGAGGCTTGTTTTTTACATTAAATTTTATATTACTATATAATTTGAAATATTATAGTGGTAGTGGGGGTCACATGTGGTTTTGAAAAGGGAAACATGATACCCCTAATATAAAAATTACAAGGATGGTACCACATACTTAGTATAGGGACACATGTTTCCTAGTAGTCTAGGAATCAACACTATATGGTTCAATGCCCCATAGGGTTGTTAGTGGCGGTGGAAACAATTCTTGTTTAGAGATTTAGTGTAACTCCCCACCATGAATCAATCTATAAACTATAGCATGACTAGTTCACCACATGACCTCAAATGCATCCTTCTATACACTAGAGGCATTCGACTAGTAGAAGGGGTCGAAGATTCTATTTTTGGGTGACTATACCCCCTATATCAAATTATGCAATGTAATATAAAATAAAAAAATACAATACATGAAAATAAATTATAATAATACACATAAACAATTAGATATCTAAGAATAATATATGAAAAAATGTATATCCCTGAACAACTTGAAATACATACAATAGTACACCCACATGGCTGGTCAAATATACATACTAAAATAAAAGAAAAAATAAAGAAAATGGTGATAATGAAAATCAATGACTTACCTGATATAGTACCATAACATTACCTAAGTTATCCATCTAAGCCACAATATACTGAACCTCATCCAAACCCCTTCCTACAATCATTTAAATGTATTATAGGGTACCAATGTTTAGTGATGGCATGAGTGAGGTGTGTGAAAGACTATATAGGATAAAAATCATAGTGTCTAATAATACTTGACCTACATAATAAATGCATGAAACGATACAATGAAATAAAATATTAATTCATAAATTAATGTTGAACATAATGTAAAACCTAGTCTGACCCTATACTAAAGTGTCTTTATGAACATCATGAGAACATGCCAACCTTAGCCATAACCATAATTCGATATTCTCCTCAAGGCATCCCTAAATTATCTAAACCTACTATAATGGAATATCACATCCACGCATAATCCCTATAAGCATTTCAAAATATACTTGAGTAAGCCCTATTATCATTAGAGCCCAATCAGGCATGAGCCCTATAAGCATCAATGCAAAAATAAGAACAATCCCTATAAGAATTATAATATAACTTAGAATAATTCCTATAATAATTACAATATAACAAGTCACATACCTAATAATTATTGTTGTATTATTGAGTGGAGTACCTATATGCATTTCAATATAAATGAGAGTTATAAGAATACAAAATATAGATGCGAATAAAAAAAATCAAATAGCTAAGTACCAAGAATACCAGACGTGTAACTATTTACTTCATTGATAAAAGATCCCAATACTATTTATCAATCCTCGGTTCCATTTACCAACTATCATTTTAATTATAAAAATTTCTATATCATTTACCGAATAGCCAAATTTATCATTATCATTCCACTATATTCAAAATGCACCAGTTTATCCCGACTAAGCCATCTAAAAGAAAACGAATCATTTCAAGACACATGATTCACATTCAAGAAAATTATCCAAAAACCAAGAAAAGCCAAAATTTTCAGGGTAATATAATAACCATTTTATCATGATAATCCAATTATATGTTAATTAAAGGATTTCATTCAATGTTATTCTATTTTAAATAAATCACTAGAATTTATGTTTTATATAAACATATAATATACAATTGTAACTCCTACAATTTCTAATTCATCATCAGTTATATGTTCAACAATATCATGTTCCATCCATAGGATAAATGTAAGTACACCCCCAGGAGGCTGAATGTCCCATATCAGTGCCAAAAAACTCAATAGGATCCATGGGAGGTGTAGACTTATAGATTTAAAAAAATATATTACATCCAGTTAAATTATGTCATGCACATTGTGTCTAATATAGTCTTATATAATACAAAAACTTAATAAGAAAATAATAACAACCACTGGGAGATAACTTGGATCATCTAATTCAATCAAAGTCAAATCAGAGATATGAGAATCCTAATGAATTTTTTGGTGTTGCCTATGTCCAAAAAACCTTCCTTGAACACCACATTTTCTAGATGTCTCCCATAAGTTAGATCCTCAACCAAACATCAATGGGAATTCAATGAAATGCTAGTGGATTCATTTTCGTTAAAATACCCATAACGAGACATCACAAAAACAACCAATTTAACAAAATAAATTTCACAAATTGAAAAGAGAAACCATTAATGATACCTTAAGTGGATTTTCCTTCAAAAACACTGTTTTAGAAACACGACATGTCCTCTGAACATGTCAATCCATTGTCTTATCCTCCATGTATAAATCCTCTAAAATTACGAGGAATTATTTATCCAATTTCTCTTATCTATATCAAGACACAACAAATATGTGAATGATATTTTAAATAAAATTAGAAACATCGAGGAATCAGAATGTATAAATATCACAAAAATAAATCCATCATAATGAACGACACTTTAAATGGAGATGGGATGACATGAGAGGAGATTCATAAGAACATAATCCTTCACCCCCATCACATTCCATGTAAGTGATTTTAGGGAATGGAAAAGTAGAGTTCGTGATTAATATTTTCCATTTAAAACCTCCATAAAATATTCTATGAGATGTTAACAATGTGAAAACAAGTTTAACCCCATGAAATTTTTGGGAAAATCCAAATCTAGGCCTAACCAACATGTGTTAGAATTTAATAGTATATTTCATGATGTGATTTCTTGAGAACTACCATCTGGATCTATGTTCACATATTAAAACTCCCAACGCAACCCCACAAGCCTTATTCACATTATGAATACCCTATTAAGTTTTTTAATGGGTTTATATTGCACTTTTCAGTAGTCCAAAATACTTAGATACTCTCATATCATCATCCCACATCTTAGGGTCATCACTCTAGACATGAATCCCATTTAAAAATATCATTTCCGAATTCTTAAAAACATATAACTTAATTTTGATTCATGGATTTTGAAAAAAAAACCATCCCATAATAGATAAATTTAAATTCATAATAAAATTATTAACCTATACAAATATAGTATCTTCTAATTTCCCCATCATAAAACTTATCACCCTTGACATTTCACATAAAGAATTTTCCAAATGTTTGAGACCTACAGTAGTTGAAAAAACTATTCTCAATTCGGCATGTTCTACATAATATGGATGGTTGATATTCTATTACATAACTTTAGACACAATGTTCATTATTCATCAATCCTGGTCCATTTCTCATAATAATCACCTAACCACTAGACAATGCTTTCGTCACTCTTAAATAAAAAACTCCACAATTTTATGAACCAACTCATCAAATAGAATGTGGTGATCCCATTTTAAGACTGCATTTCCAAGGTTAGTCTTGAATCACAGTGGTTTCCACCATCATAATATCCAAATGAATCACATTTTAATGGGACCAATGATCTAATTGACATAGGTTCCAAATCAACATACCCAAAAATAGGCAAAACAACTTAAATAGAAATTACTACATCTCATATATGGTTTCATGATGAAACAGAGAAGTATCTACTTCCATGCACAAGGCCCACATATGTTGAACATAATCAAATGGAATTGAAAAAACATCAAGTTATTCTCATCACACCCCAAACAACATAATATAACCATGGTACCAAATTCTTTATCCTTCTGAAAGTGGATCATTTATCACTATTCATCACATGTTTCACCCCTGAATCATGTCTTAAAATATTTCATCACATGATTCACCACATGATCGATGTGATGAAATTATGATTCACACCATGATTAAATTGATGAAATAGGTTCACCCCATGAACTGAGTCATGAATCATGATTCACCACACAAATCATGTCAAGGAATGGGGATGACCTCATAAAACATCTTTCGATCACAAAAAAACATCCTGTGCTTAATGTCGATGCAGTGAATAAATCTGAAAACTCATATGAATATAAATCCTTGTTTTTACATGGGATAAGATAATCAGAATTGTAGATCACTCAAATCCTAACACCACCTCTCCTGTCACACCCGTTTTTTTTATTTTCATGTATTGTTTTTGATCCAGTTCATTGACAATATAGATCATTTTCTTAGGTGTTGGTTGAGATTAATTTTGTATTTTGAACTGCCATATATGTCAAATAATACTAATTTGGGTGCCCCATTTCATGTTTCTGAGTTTTTGTAGAAAAGGTGGTTACTTCATGATTTGTGTCAACAGAGGGCCCATTTTTAGTTTTAATAAACAAATTTATATCATTTATAAGTACGTTTTTATCAACATTTTGAACCATTATATTTCCTAATTTTCCACCCCTAACATATGCAAACCACCATATCCTTTTGGGCCCCTTAAAAAGTCATAATCATGGTGAATTTGGGTTACTTATTTAGGTATTGGGCTAGCCTTTGGCCCCATTTCCAGTTTAACAAATAATAATTTGTTTCTTTTATATATTCTTTATTTATTAATCTAGGTTTTTTTTATTCCACCAACCACTGAAATAAAAATTACATATCCTCACCCCCATTATATAATTTACCTCTTTGGAGCTCATGTTCATCACATATTTAGGTTAATGTTCTCAGGGTTCCTCAAATCGTTTAGATTGGAGAATGTAAATTCCATCATTCATAAATCCCTAATTTATTAGTATTCCCCCCCAAATTCGTTTACAATGGTTAGTAAAGACATAAGGAGACCATGCAATTTGTTTAAAGTGATTACCTGTCTTCTAAGGGTTCATATTTATGGGAATACAAAGAGTTTTTGAGTTTCCAAGATGAGATTTTTTCTCATTTCTCTTCCATATTCCTCCTTTGTTCATTATTTATTGGTTTTATATTCTACTGTAATCATGTTAGAAAAATGGTTGGGTTGTCCCATGATTTTTTAGGGAGGTTTTTTTCATTTGGGGACGTTTTTTAAAGGTTTAGGTTTAATAAACCCTCAGATGGTATATTGGGGTGTGTGTTTCCATTACGCCAAGGATTTGAGGTAGGATATCCCTTGAACATGCTTTTATCAATTAGGTTTCATCATTTTCATTCATTTAACAGCTGATATATATTCTTATTTTTTTTTCATCCTTTGGATAATTTTCATGGTGTAAAAAATGGTTGTTTAAGCCTTTTTTTGTGAATGGTAGTGTTGTTTTGTCATAAAAGTGCCCACCAAGTATTTTTTTAATGTACCACTATCTTTTGAAACTTTTTTTTGAGGTATAGCACATGGTTTATGGTATTTTTAACATTTTACATTATTAGGAATAAAATATTTCATTCAATGAGTGTTTCATTCATTTTCAAGTGCTTAAAATAAATTGTTTTCTTTAAAAGTGCATGTGAGGCATTTGGTAAATTGCACAGTTGGAGTTTATGTGTTATGTGAGATTTAAAAATTATTTGTTTGGAGTTATAAATTGATTGGTAGAATGAAAAATGGTATTTTAGGGTCTATATATGGCTTTTGAATTTGGATTTGTTTTTACAAACAAATGGGTTTTGGTTTAAAACATGATTTTTCCCGAGTAGCCATAATATGGCATGTTTCACACCCTTATGAAGATGAGTCTATTTTGAAAAGGTAACCCGAGTGTTCTATGATATTTATCAATGTGGTTTAGTGATATAAAAGGTTTTTATAAACCTTCTTAATAAATGTGAAATGCATAACATTTTCAAATTTTTGTTTTTAGAAAATGTTTAAAGGCCCATTTGGCCTTTCCAAAAAATAAAGAATGAGTGTTTTACATGTATAATCCATTGTGGTTCAATTGGAATTGTTTTATGGTCAATGAAATGATTTTATTAAATGTTTTCAGGGCTACCAAATATATTTGGGTATGGTTTTGTTGTGTTTTTATACATAAAAGTGTGCTTTTATTGAGTTTTATGTGAAAAACCTCAATTCACTACTTGAAATTGTTTTCGAAAACATTTAGTGGTTTATTAATTCGTGAAAGAAATGTGAAGCATGTTTGTTAGATGTTTCTGTGTTTATGGTTTGGTAATCTAATTTTATGTGAATAATGTATTTGATAATATGTGTAAATTGATTGAGAAGTAAATGGAATCCAAAGTATCTAGGTGGGAGGATGTGTACTAGTATTCTAGTGATCCCGTGGGGTTTGGACCCTATTTCATGTAGCTAGTTTGACAATGAGAACATGAACTAAACTATGATGAAGATGTTGTTGGGGGAACACTAGGTTATGCGTATTCTCCCAAATAGTGGCTTGTGTGAATTTGAATGGATATTTATTATGGCTACTTTCACTATGATATGAGGTACCAGGGGCTCACAACGTACTAGTTCCTTGGGGTGTTCGGGTGACTTGTGCTCGTTGTCTATTTTGTACTCACTAGAGGAATACAGTGTGTTTGGTTGGTAAATTCAGAAGTTTGTGTTATTTATTTAAATGTGTACATTCTTTAAAGCACCCCTTTTGAAAACATGTTTCATTTTAATGTTACACCTATTTGAAAATTATTACTAACACTCTTGTTTATAAAACATGCATGTTTTTAACTGGAAGATTTTTTATAGAATGGGGCCGCATTTGGAAAACATACCTTTATATCTTGTATTGAAAAAAATAAATTGATGTTTCTTTTATTTGAAAGTATGTTCATTGGGAATAAAATATCGGTCTAACCTCCCATGTATTAATACTCACGCCTATAGTCCTCTTCTATTTTTTGCCCTTGTGAAGTTTTCATCTTGAGTTCGATAACCTTGGGGGATGTGTGATCATTGTATTGGAGAGTGAACAATGTGGTAAAATGGATTTAGTTTTTAATCATGTTTTTTAGTTATGTTTTTGGTTTAGTTTCAATTTCAGTTTCTTTTACAAATAATTTTCAGTTCAAATTATATGTAAATGTATATTGTTCTGTCCATTTCTTTCCGCTGTTTATTTGATCATTTATATTTGGGAGAAATTGTTCCCTTGCGTACTCTATTGATTCTCTTTGTGCTTATCACCATACTGGGAGGATAGGAAATGCCTCTTGAGACTTGTCGTGGGATAGCCTAGGTTACCGGTTCAGGGTCGACATCGGCAGGTTCGTAAAAAAATGATATCAAAGGAGGTCAGATCATAGAAGACCATTCTTTTTAGAGCACCCTTGTTATTTTGGGGATGTCAAGGTATATGGAGTAGTATTTTTGATACTTGAGTGGTATGTGTGGAAAGAGCGTCACAAACTCTTGCTCGTTCTGATCCCTGAGATTCCATGGCATGTCCGGTTTTAATAGTGTCCTTTGTTATTGTTGATTGTTTGGTGCTGGTATATGAAAAGGTGAGTCTAATGAATGGCCACTGTGAGATTGAAGGGTCTAGAAAGCCATGTGGAGCTAGGTCATGTTCCTAATATGTATTTCCATGTTCGTATTTTGTTTGACATATGGCCGCTAATCATATGACCAAGTCACCCACCATCACTAGTTACCTTTTCTGGGTCTCTTGGACCTTTCATGAAGTTATATTTTTTTTGTTTTGAAAACTATTTTGAGAGAATTGTAAAACTGGGTTTTTAAAGGAATGGTTGGCTTTTGAATAGTGGAACATGGGTTTTAAAAAATTAAATTAAATAATGGTTTTGGAATTTTCTGCTTTTTGTGAAACAATGTTTTGGGAGGAAGAGGAAATGATTTAACAGGATTGTATTTTCCCTAATCTAAAAATGCCTTTTGTGGAATTTTTTTTGAAAGTGTGAATAATTTTAAGGTTATTGGAATCATTGTTTTAAATGGGGTGTTTTGGGATGATGAAAAGTGTTTGTATATAATGAATTGGTTTTGGAAATTGGTTTTGAGCGGTTATTGTTTACCAAGAAAGGGTATTGGTCTCAATGGACATGAGATTATGAAAATATATAATGATAAATTTTAGAAAATGGGAAGGGGTTATTTCGAGTAGCTTTGTTTTCTTAAAAGTTGTTAAAAATGAAAATGGGTAGGTTTTTAAGAAAATGGTTCTTGATGAAGTGTGGTTTGTTTTATGAAATATGAAAAGGGTTTTTGACATGGTGGTAAGTGTTCCTTTGGAAGGTAAAAGATTTTTGGAATGATGTTGTTTTTTTAGCCATTTGTGGTTTCATGGGTGCCCACATGCATGGTTTTATTGATATATAGATGGATGGCCTATATGGAATGGTGGTTGGGTTCCTAGGGTGGCACGTAAATGTGCATGTGAGTGAGACTTGATTAAAACCCATTATTGAATGTAGAAATATACCATGTTAGTATGTTTCTCAAAACTGTTTTGAGCTAAAAAAGTGTGAATTTATTTATAAATAGATAATTTGGTGGCTAGGTTTTTATCTATTTATTAGAAGATTTGATTATTTGGTATGCTTCTTTGTGATCTGGAAGTCATACTCTAGTTGTATTTTGAGATGGGATCTTGTTGGTGGCTCGGTTTTGGAGTAATGTTCTATGGGTTTCTATAGATGTGTTGGATGATGCGTTCTGGACCTTGGTAGTTCTCTATTTTCAATATTTCAAGTTGATCAACCCCAGGATTATTTCTCATGTTTCACAAGATATATACACCTCTTAAAATAATTACTTGTCCTGTTTTTTGAAATAGAGAGATCTTTGGGCTTGATTTATTGTGCCTTCTTATTATAATGATTCTCTCAGTTATAGCAGTTGGGGTCATTGATGCTTGGAATGTTTTGTCATGTTCCTTGTTCATTTCACTCCTCATTATATGTATGTTAGAAAGGTTGTGTGTATCCCTCTGTCTCTGTTAGGTATTGGAATTTTCATTGATATAGTACATTTAATGAGATAATTTGATGTGTAGCTCCTAACTGTGGCATAGCAGATGCTTCAAACATCAGGGCTCTAGCCATATGCCTTGGTGTGAAGCTTTTCACGCAATCGGGAAATCACTAGAGGTGTGGGGAGCTCGATTAGGCTCATGGTGCCACCATTGTGGTAAAGTAGTTTTTATATCTATATGGTGGTTCACCAACACTGTGAATTTCATCTTTTCACAAATGAGTATGGTGGACATATCCCTCACATAGTTTCTATGGTTATTCCTTCATGGATGAGGGTTTGTGATCAATGTATCAGTCTGGACCTCCAGTGTAAATTAGGTGCAGTCTTGGTGTTACATGTTCATATGTGGATAGCGTTGGGTATCTCCTTTTTTATTTTTAGGTTTTAGTGGACAAATTATTATGTCCCCTTCCCTACCCTCCCTAAGTGGTGGGGGTCTAATTCAGTGCAGACTATGTTGGCCCAGTTATTGACCCGTCTGTTTGGGAGTGGGTGGTTTAAATGTTCATGTGGTAACCCTCATAAATTGGGTTTTTAGGTTGTTGTGGGAGAGTTTTGGTGAGCCTGTGTGGGTGAGGCCCTATTCTAGTTCATTTTTAATTCTTATTTTTGTTTATTTCTTGTTGGTCACTAGTGGTGGTGAGACCCACTGTGGGTCTCGAAGATCATTCCTTTAAGGATTTCTAGGATGGTAGTTGTGATTTAATGGTGGAAGCCTGTTTTGGCCTCCCCCCAAAGTCATTTTATTTCATTTTTGAACATTGGTTTCATAGATCATTGGGTTTATTGGGAGAATACCCAACAATCTGGTTATTGGCTTGGTTGTGGTGGTGGTGGCTTGATCTTTCCAGAGATTCTAAGGATGTGGTTATGAGTTTGCATTTTGTTTTAGGGGGAAGATTATGTTCCATTGATGGTTAATGATATTTTCATAGATTTAGAGGTTGTATTATATTGATAAGTAATCCTTATGTGTTTTTCTGTTAGCTGTAAAGAGTTATTCCTTTCCGTGGGCGGAAAACTTTAATGGTGGGGAGAATTGTCACAGCCGGTTTTTTATCTTTTCATGTCTTGGTTTTGATATGATTCATTGAAAATCCATATCCTATTCATGGGTGTTGGGTGAGATTAATTTTTAGTTTTTAACTTCCATATATTTTGAATCATACTACTTTGGGTGCCCCATTTCTTGTTTGGGAGTTTTGGTGGAAATGGTGGGTACTTCTTGATTTGGGCCAACCATGGGCCCATTTTCAAATTTAAAAAACACATTTGTTTATTTTATAACTACATTATTTTTTAAAATATTTCACCCATTACATTTCATAACCACCATGACATTCTCAATCCACCATATCATTTTGGTCCCTTTAAATTTTCATAATCATGGTGAATTTGAGTTACTTATTTAGGTATTCGGCCATCCCGTGGGCCCATTTTATGATTTTAGAAAATAATTTTATTTAATTATTTTATTTAATTTTTTAATATTTTTTGGTGATTCCACCTCCCACTCGAGTCCCAAATACCTTGCCTTACCCCAATTATCGACCTTCCCACTTTGGAGCCCATATTCAACGCATATTTCAGTGAAAGTTCTCAAGGTTCCTCAAATCTTTAATATTTGTGAAGGTAAATTCCTTCATCCATAAATCATTAATGTATAAATATTTCCACCCATATTTGTTTCATTTGGTTCTTCTATACCGTAGGACACCCTATAATTGGTTTCAAGCCATTCCCTTTCCAATAAGGGTGCAAATTTAAGGGAATACGAATAGTTTTTGAGTTTCCAAGGTGAGATTTGTTCTCATTTCTCCTCCCTCTTCCTCCTACTTTCATTATTTCCTAGTTTTTTATTCTTCTACAGTCATTCTAGACATGTAGTTATATTATACCATGATTTTAATGGGGGTTATTTTCGTTTGGGGCTGGTCTTCATAGGTTTAGGGTTTATAAACCCTAGGATCTTGATATCGGGTGTGCGTTTCCATAACGCCAATGATTAGGGGTAGTATATCCCTTGTACATGCCTTTATCATTAATGATTCATCATTTTCTTACTGTTATCACCTGATATATATGTTTATTGTTGTTTTTCAGCCTTGGGTTAATTTTCTTGTTGTGCAAAATGGTTGTTTATGCAGTGTTTTGTGAAAGGTAGTGTTGTTTTGTTATAAAAGTTCACACCAAGTCTTTGTTTAAATGTTACAATATCTTTCACAAATGTTTTATGAGGTTTCGAACGTGTTCTATGGTATTTATAGCATGTTATAGTATCTTTAAAAAATAATTCATACAATTGGTGTTTTATTCCTTGTCATGTGCTTAAAATAAATTGTTTTGTTTAAAAGTTCATGTCATGTGTTCAGTAAATTACCAGATTGGATTTTATGTGTTATGTTGTATTGGAAAATTATTTGTTCAGATTTATAAAATAATTGGAAGAATGAAAAATTATATTTTTATGTCTTTCTATGGCCTCCAATTTTTATTTGGTTTTACAAACAAATGGGTTTTGCTTTAAAATAGGTTTTCCCCCGAGTTGCCGTAAAATGGACCGTTTTACATCCTTATGAAAAAGGTTGTGTTTTGAATATGTAACCTGAGTGTTTTTATGGATTTATTAATTTTATTTGCTTATGTAAATGGTATGTATACACCACCTCAATAAAATTTAAATTCATACATTTTTCAAATGTTAGTTTTGAGAAAATCTTTAATGGCTTGTTTGGTCTTTCCTAAAAATAAAGAATGAGTTTTTATAGGTATATACCATGTTGATTCAATTAGGATTGTTTTGTGGTCCATGAAATGAATTTATTAAATTATTTTAGGGCTTCAAATTATGGATGGATATGGGTTTGTTGTATTTTTTTACATAAAATAGCGTTTTTGAATGAGTTTTATATGCAATGCCTCAATACACCTTTATCAAAATGTTTAGTGGATTATTGATCTGTGGAAGAAATGTGAATCTTGTTTGTGGGATTTTTGTGTGTTTATGGTTTGGGAATGGAATTTTTATGTGAAACTTTTTTTTTGATAATATGTGTAACATGATTGATCACTTAAGGGAATTCCATGTATCTAGGTGGGAATACGTGTGCTAGTATTCTAGTGATCCAAAGGGGGTTGGCACATGTTTCACGTAGAAATTTTAACGATGAAAAAAATAACTAAAACATGATGATGATGTTGTGGGGGGGGGGAAATAGGTCATGGGTATTCTCCCTACTAGTGGTTCATGTGAAGTAGAACGAATATTTATTATGATTACTTTTACTGAGATATGAGGTATTTGGGGATCACAACTAACTAGTGCCTAGGGGTGTTCCCGTGACTTGAGGTCATTGGATATTTTGTACTCATTATCAGAATAAAATGTGTTTTGTTGGTAAATTCAGTCGTTTTTGATTTATTTAAAAGTGTACATTCATTAATGAAGTCCTCTTGAATACTATTTTCATAGTTTCACCTCTTTGGAAATTGTTACTAGCATTCTTGTTTATAAAACATGAAGGTTTTTTTCAGGTAATTTTTTTAGAATGGAACCTCATTTCGAAAACATAAATTTATATCTTGTATTTAATACTTGAAATTTATGTATCTTTTAATTTAGATGAGGTTCATTGGGAATAGAATATCGGGATAACCTACTATGTTTTAATACTTACGCCTATAGTCTTCTTATATTTTTAGCCCTTGTGTTGGTTTCATCTTGTGTTTGATCACCTTGGGAGATGTGTGATCATTGTGTTGTAGAGTGACCATAGGGGTCACATGGAGTTAGTTGGTTATCATGTTTGGTCAATTAATTTGTTAGTTTAGTTTTAATTTCAGTTTATTATACAAATAATGTTGATTTGAATTTTTTAAATGTATTTTGTGATGTCCATTTCTTTCTGCTATTTGTATAATTGTTTATTTTTGGGAGAAATACTTCCCCTTTATACTCTATTGAGTCCCTCGGTGCTTGTCTCTATCCAGGGAGGATTGGGAACGCCTCTTCGGACTTTTCGCGGGCTGGCCTAGGTGACCGGTTCACGGTCAACTTGGACTGGTTCATGACATCGCCCATCAAACAAATGATCTAACCAATTAAATAAACCTTCTCACATGAGTGTATTCCTCCAAAAACTATGGTGGTCTCCCCACAATATGACTTTACTTGCACTGCTCAACAAGCTCTACCCCTAGGAACACCCATCACTATACCAAGAAAAACACTTATATAGATTGGCATGTAGTTAATTTTCTCTCAATATACACAAGATAATGTCCACATATTAGGAATGATAAAATATATATTAGGAGTACATTGAGATTTTATCAACAATTACCCCCATATAAACATCAAAAAATGATGTCACCTCTTATTGTAGGAAAATTCCAAACCCATTCAATGTATATCATCCTCTTGGGCTGAATGTGACTCATCAACTACCATATAATATGATTCACGAGGGAATTTTTAGAGAAAATATTATATCACTTCCTAACTCTCATATAATAAGTTTTTATGGAATTTTTATTACGAAACTATCAGTACCACAATACTTGAGATCTTTCACCATGACCTGAATGATTCTAAGTAGAAAAAAATGGTCCACTGAACTGATACAAAACCAAATGGTACCATCATAGTCAGTTTAATTGACAATTATTTCATCAAAAACAAAAAACAAAAAACACTTACAATTGAACCATCCATTCACCAATCCTCAAATGTAATTACACATATCGAGCATGTTATTATCAATTGTTTAATCACCAGAAACAGTGGGATTACATGATTTTCTATGACTTATCACTAAACCTGACTCAAATACCCTGAGTTTTACATAACTAAGAAAAAGAAAATATTCCTATTCAATAAACTAACCATGACTCTTGGATTGTCAACATCATTGGGATTGAGGCATCCTTTATGATTAAATATATCAATATGTTCCTTCACACAAGTCACGTCCAACCACACGACTACCCATCACCCTATGATTCATTATTTGATAAAAGATGTCTATCCACACTATAACCTCCCTTGACACACCCATACAAGGAAATAAATATTTCATGCTCAAAACAATGTTAGAATTACAGTGTTAGTCATCCAAATGATCTTTCCCCTTGAAACCCAATTTAATTCCAACCAAAACAATCAACGTGCTTCCGATAAAAGGAATCCAAAACATAAACATGCCTTAAAAAACATTATTAAACATACCACGTATTGATCTCATATTCCTAGAAACCAACAACATATGGGTAAACACTCAAACACCAAACACCCCACTCCAAAATAGGTTTCTGGGTCACAAAATAAACAATACTGGGAATTAACAGTCATGAAAAAGGTGAGGTTTTACATCATGGTCACTAGTTCCAACCACATTATCCTAGGAAAATATGAATAAGTCTACATATAGGGAATAAAACATGATCTAGTACCAGGGTCACATGATATAAAAATATTAAAACACCGATTTCTAGGGTATCAAATTTGAAAGATATCAGATGTGAAACTAACTTCCCACAACATTGGCACCCATCAACTCTGATCATAATCACATAAGAGTGATCCCTATAGGTCAAGGACTTATAATTGAACCTGAATAAAAACCACCCAAGAGGGGGGTAATAGTTATGTACCTATTATATACTAACCCAATTGTGTTATTTTACCTTCTATGGAAACTTATAGTGTTATCATCCTCCTCCTTATAGAATGTCTCTCTAAATATTCACACAAACCTACATAAAAAATATCCATACAAAGACTGGTTAGGATGAGTATAATGCCATCATATACATATAGAAAATTGTTCTGTATGAAATATAGATGACGTTTTAGAAAGTTGTTCTTCTTTCATTGGTGAAATCACACACTAACTTGCATATATGTTATTAGAATCCAACATTCCTTTCATGATGCATGAAACACATATTTCCTCTAGTGGATAATATTAAAAACCAACATAATAGCCTCTTTTTGATTGGCCAAGAGATATATATCTTTGATTAATTAAAACATAAAAAACACATGTGAATCTCCCAAGGTGATAATAAAATACAACTATAACAATAATAATTAAAACATTATACACATGACACTATATATTGGACATTATACAAGGAATGTTTTTTAGATGGACCATCATTGTATCAATCAAAGGCTAAGACATATTACTACATCTACATTCTAACAGGAAAAAATCATAAGGCAAAAAAATCATATAATTTCACTTTGTAACATTATTCCCCAACTCAATCTAGAACTTGTAGCTATATTGGTTCGCCGCAAGACCTTAGGTGCGTATCCCCATAGGTCAGACTCTGAAGAATAGCAGTTAGGGTATAATATGGAACTTTAGGGAGACTATCCCTCTATATCAGAGTGTTTAAAAAATATAAAATAACTAATTACCATCCATTATAGTAAATAATAATAGTAAAAAAAATGAAAATATTAGAAAAGAAGATATGAAATGAAGTAAAGGTACAAACTACTATTTGTTACATAAAATGATATTCCATTGGGATGAATATTGATATATTCTATAATAAATGAAAAATAAAAGGTAGTGGGTTTACTGAATCTGCAAACCAAACATCATTTAGTCTCCTAAGACCAAGAGAGCTATGCTATTTGACCATACTATCCAAGGCCTGGGCTCAACCTATGTCTACAACGAGCTGAACATCTTCCAAAGTACCCAAGTGTAGTGGATTGAGTTGGGCTTGAGTATAACTTAGTATGAAAATAACCATATTGTCAAATCATCTACAAAATGAATAATTAGTAAAAGAAATGTAAAATGAAATAAATCATTAATTCATATATTATTTTTTACATTAAGTAATCATGAAAACCATTGAGATCAATTTTCATGTTGGGTTTAGAAAACTAGGTTCAACATTATAAAAAATTTTCTTTGAAAACATTGTCGAATCATTACATCTATACCCTTCATTATAACCTATTGTCCACCTCTATGAATCCCAGACATTTATAAACCTCCCATAAGGGAATATTACATCTTGGATTAAGCCTTACAAAATTTTTATCAAGGATAAGAGAAAGAAATATTATCTTCACAACAAAACTAGGCATGAGGCCAATAAAAATAATAGTATAACTTGGTAAAATAATTCTAAGAAATTTATAATAACTGGCTAAAATCCCGATTACTATTACAAAATAAATGATCACAATACCTTTAATGATTACAATAGAACTAGGAAAAGTCCATATAATAATTTATTATAACTAGGAGTTAAAACGTGGAAAATTAAAATATGTCAATTAGAAAATCAAATTTCTATGCACAAGGCATATAAATCATGTTATCACATACCTCATTAATCAAACAAAAAATTACCATTTATTAATCATTTATTTCATTATGATATGTTACCAATTATCATACTAGTGCCAGAAATTTCTATTTCATTTATCAAATTGGCTTATATACCATTCTCATTAAATTCTATAAATAATGAAAAAATTTATCCAGACTAATACAATTAAAATAAAATTAATCATTTCAATACTTGTGATTCAAATTCAAGATAATTATCCAACCACCATCACATTCCAAACTTTCAATGTTAATCCAATCATCATTTTATCATGCTAAGCTACTTAGAAGTCAAATAACTGATCTTAATCCATTGGATTCTACTTTGACAAAATATCTATAATTTACATGATATGTTAATTAACAATATTAAAAAATACTCATCCGTAATCCAATTTATAATAGTATCTAGGTTCCACCATACCATGTGTCAATCTATGGTTAAAATTAGGAACACCCCCTGGATGGATGCAAGTTCATTATAAATGCCAATGATCCCAATCCTATCCTAGGAAGATCATGGAAAAATGATTTCTAAAATTAAGTGGGTTAAAATATAAATTAATTCGTGAACATGGTGTTCCAATATAGATATTTCTATTTCAAATATTTAAAAGGAAAACAATATAAGACTTAGGGAGATGACTTAGATCACTGACATCAAATAGAGTTAAATCCAAGAAAATAAATTTCCAATGTCTTTGTCCAAGTCACACATGTCAAAATTTCCTTAATTAAATTCCAAAATATTTTAATGTCACCACCTAGATATATCCATAACTTACCATCAATTGGAATTCTGTGACTTTATTTCTACTTAATTGTGAGAAAAATCCCAATCAAAAAACTACACAAAAATAACTTTTTTGAAAATATTAATTTGTAACACTAAAAATAGAAACCCATAGATATAAAAACAATTGATTCCACTTTAAAAAAATTTGTTTAAAAATATGATATATATCCTTTATATTCTGATCCAATTTATTATCCTCCTCATACAATTCCATCAATATGAAGTGGAATTTCCCATCAAATTTCTCTATTCAGATTCAAGCCACAACAAATAGGTGAAAGATACTTTGATTGGAATTGGAAACATATAGTTCTATAAAATTCTATACCCTGTAAAAATAAAAATATCAAAGTTAGATTATTTCTAAATGTTGATTGTATGAGGTGGAAGGATATTCATGACCACTAAACCCTTCATTTCTGTCACACTGATCTTATGGGATTTGAGGGAATAGAAAAAGGATTTATCCAGATCAATCCCTTCCATTTAAAACCTCCATAAACTAGTCCATGATAAGTTCACCAAATGAATACAGTATTCGTTTCATGGTATTTTTGGTAAAATCAAAATCTGGTCTTGGCCAACATGTGTAAGGGCATGGCATTTTTTTTATGATGGGATTTCCTAGGAACTAATCTCTTTATGCATTTTCACATCCTAAAACTCCAAATAACATACCATAAACCTTTTTCACAACATAAATACCTTATTTATGACATTAATGGGTCATTAAAACCCTTTTAATTTTTCCTAGAGTGCTTGATTTTCCCCCTTCAACTTCTGAAATCCTTAAATCATATCTTGAGACATGAACCCCATCCCAAAAAATAAATTTGGAATACTTAAACACATAGAACCAATTTTTATTTTATATATTTAAAAATAAACCACATAGAAATAGAGAAATTAATATTCTGATTGAAATTATCATCTTTTAAGAATATGGGTTCTTACAGCTAGATACCAGATAGAGTTGTATATGGTACTCAATCGCTTCTTAGATACTTTTATGGGATTATTTCAAAATTTACCAAAATTTCCCTTTAACTATTCCCCTCTTGCTCCGTCTACACACAATCATCTAGAACTCTATTCTTGGTTCCCCTATCAAATTAAAATATCTTACAAGTTCATTTATTCCCTAATCAAGGTTTCACTCCTTTAATTGGTTCATATTTGTTGATTCAAACCCCTCTTAACCCCTAGACATATATTTATAAAACATCTTCTTAATTTTTTAAATTAAATCATTATTTTTAATATTTTTCTTATTAATTTAGTTATTGGATTGATTAGAATTAAAATTGGGAATGAAACAAGATGAGTGAGCTCTATTAAGATTTAGGTAGGAAGTAATTACCTTGTTTTTTTAATTTATATGTGATTTCATGGGAAATTATTTTTCAAATATAAGAATTTATCTGATACTATTACCCTATAGGTTTTAATGTTGGTGGGAGAGTCTAGATTCCTATATTTAACCACCCACGAGGGTAGATATGTAAAATCGCTTGGGAATGATAAAACACACCATATTGAGTTATTTTAGATAGTGATATCAACTTTGGTGGGTTAACATTATTATGATCTATTCTAGCTCGGTTGTGGATCACATGATCTTTTGAAAAAATCTATGGTAATTTGTAATGAATTCCTTCAATAGGGAAGGTGTTGATGAGTGGGATTGGATAGTTTGAAAGGATTACCATTGAATTAAGGGATAAATGTATACCCATTCCCAGAAGGGTTGCAGTGCTTGACATCTATTTCTGAGTATATTTGACTTCAACAAATTTGTTATTACCATTAATAATTTAACTATAGGTTGTGTGTGGTGTCTTAGATAACAAATTCGTAAGACCCTATAACTGTTATGGGGGTTGGTTTTACAAGTGTGGTAGGTCAGAAATTATGATACCTTCATTATAAAACATTCTCTAAAGTTGATACATGGGGTATATCTATGATTCCACATAGTGAAGGATTGGGTCATGTGATAGGTGTGCCATATGAAGGAAAAACATATACCACATTTTGGAAACTGGTGTTGGAATTATTATATAGCCTGAAACCTTTTATAAAACCCAAATATTTCACTATTTTTTTCCTTTAAATAATTTTTATTTGTTTGATAGCATGTGATACACGTAATACTGAATTTAAGTGAACAAATATTTACTAAAATAAAAATATAAATAGACTAATTTATAATTAAATCAAATTTATAAAATAAAATAATTTATAAAATAAAAGATGTTTAATTTTATTATGAACTATACCATTGATTCAATTGAAATATTTTTTAACAATTTTGATGAATTATTCATTTTTAGATTTAATAATTTCATGGAATTATTAAAATATAATTTATTGAAAAATATTCAAGTAATAGTTTTTAAAATAAATTAATTAAATCATTGAAATAATTAAGTAATTATAAAGAATACTAATGTAATAATTAATTACTAACTAGAAATATTATTTTTAAAAAACATTGTAATTATGATTTACTAAAAATATAAATGTTACAACCTTTGGTTTTAAAACTGGAACACCATGTTCGATATTTTATAAGATAAAAAATGAAAAAATTGAAGAAAACATAACATCCCAAGACATTATGAAACATTTCGTTTTTAATAAATTCAATCTCTTCAACATCTTATGATACATGTAATGATGAGTTTAAATGAAAAACTGTACTCTATTAATTTTTTTGAAACATGACCATTATAACCTTGCCATTATGACGGATGTATTGAATATTACTAAATAAATTATGAAAATTATAAAGTTTAAACATGTATAAAAAAACTAATTTTTTTTCTTTTTTATTGGAAATAAAATAAGAATAATTTAAAAGTTAAATTAATGTTCTCTAAAAACATTATTTTTCTGAAAGACATTTTAACTCTCATTTCACACATAATTTATAATTAATATTTAAAATTTTAAGAAAAAATATTTGAGAAGAAAAAATTTATTTTTTAGATCTACGTAAATAAATTATGTATTTCATAATATTTTATATTATTATTAAAAGTATAATTTGTAAGATGAATTATGGGAAAAAAATTTTAAATGAAAATACATAATTATTTAAATTATATAAAAGAATAAATAATCTTTTAAAATGATTTTTTATTTAAAAATGTATATTGTATTAATTTTAAACTAATATTGGTAAATTGAATCATTTTATTATTTAATTATGACTTAAAAATTTTTTAATTGTTTGGATGATTTTGTTGGAAAAACCTGTTTTCGACATGTCTTCTAGTTTAATTGTAAATTAAATTCTACCACCTCTATAAATAGAATTTTAAAAAGTAGAAAAAATATTTATTATCAAAATAATTTATCTTATATGATAATTTTATCCAAAAAAATTCATATTTAATATTGAAAATATTGAAAACTAATTACCACTATTACATTTAAAACAAGTTTTTTGGCAGTTAAACCAAAATTATAAGAGATAAAATGAACAAAAAATATGTTCAATTCCTATTAGATGTCTATATTCAGAAATTATAATATATCATTTTATAATACATGTTCATTTAGAATATTTTTATTGTGGATAACATTCATTATGAATTCTTTTGGGGAAATTTCGAAGTTGGTTCCTTACACTACTTATAAAATGACCTCTCTTATCCACTCTTATTTACACTCCAAGGAATTTTTTCTCAACTAAAAACTTTTCAAATACTTCCCATAATCATGTATATATTTTCCAAAGGTTTTGGTATTTCTAAAATACCAACCCAAGGGTCCATAATAAGTGATTCAACAGAGGTTCTTTAAGGAAATTATATATGTCTCTATTAAGCTATTTATTTTTTTACTTATTATTTCACCACCATAAATTATGTCTTAAACATTTAAATATAATAAAACCATTAATTAAAATATAAGAAGTTGTTACTATGTTAATATCATAATATTTATCCATCATCACTTCTATTAAATGAGGAATGTAATCATCGATCATGTATACAACATACCACCACCTCAAGAACCGATGTAACACATTTTCCATCTCCATCCCTCAGTCTTAGACATAATTATAGATATAACATATTAATATAATATTTATGAAATTAATATACTTATTTAATTATAATATCACATATACCTTTTCAACCATCCAATCCATTAGAAAGTAATAATGTCACTCGTGCATAAGTGTCCACTACCGCCTCTACGTAGCGATATGAAATGTTTTTCATTTTATTCTGACAAGGATGGTAATAAAAAAATATTTAATATATATATATGATATATTTAATTTAATAATTTTTATGAAATGGTGAAATATTTTGTTTCCTTTTTTATATTAATTCCTTTGGAAAAATAGTAACAACATCCATATGTACGTACGACATACCATCTCCATGAATGGTGTAACTAATTTTACAATATATAACTTTTATGGATTATTATAAATACTTATTTAATGATTATATTTTACATTTATATTATTTTTATAATTTTGGAGAGGATTGGACCATGATCAAAGTAAATGATTAAAATCATCGAACAAAAAATATACATGAAATAATATCAATTTTAACCTAAAGTAGTGGTTTTAACAAATATTTGTTAGTAAACAGGTGATAAAATAATACAATTAAACCATATATGTAATGCGATATATGATTATGGTTCTAAAATATATGTATAATAATACTCTATTTATTATTCAAAAGGTACAAACACATACAAAGAATGTTTAACTTGAAATAAGGGCTCCTCATCACACTTTTACTTATTTGATACATATTCCATATTCCCCACTTATTTATTGTGGTGTATATATTAAAAATGTTATATGTTATATCATTAATCTCTGTATCATAACTATATTTAATGTTTTATTTTATTTTATTTATGTTATGGGGATTATAATTAAAAGTGACCAAAGTTATATGGATTTATTTCAAAATGACATCATTATTCTAGATTATTTATATTTAAATATACCTTAAGTGAATTATTTGGGGTTTATTTTAAAAAAACATGTAAATATTAATCTCCTCTAGTCATTCATTATCTTTTAACTTTCCAATGTATCACTTACTCCAAAAATCGAAAATCCAGAAATGAAATTTTTATGCATAATGAAATAAAATTCACTTCAAATTGAACATAACACTACTAGAAAATAGATATATATAAACTAAACTATACCAAGGTTTTGGAAACAAATTGGTATAGGTACCTCTGATAGACACTATACCAATAGTTTTAGAAAAACTATTTGTATACCTACAATCAAGACACCTTATACCAACAGTTTTGGAAAAAAATTAATGGTATACATCCCTTTTAGAGACCCTATACCCATGGTTTTTCAAAACATGTTGGTACTGGTCCCATATAGATATCTATACCCTCATTTTGGCCAAAACTATTAGTATAGGTCCCTTTTATAGACCGTATACCAATGGTTTTACCAAAATAGTTGTATGAGTCAATAAAATATGGGTACCGATACCAACATTTCTAAAAACCATTAGTATATGTGACTATATTTTTTATGGATTAATTTTTCAAATGAAATTAAATACCCTAAAATTTAAAATACTTGTTAATAAATATATACATATATCTAAATATTCTCACAAAATTTATCTTAGATTAGTGGTTATAATGTTAGAATATAAATGGGATGTGCTAAGATCAAAATAAGATGGGTTTTATTTTAAAATTACTTATACCAGTAGTTTTGAAAAATTGTTTTTATAGGTTTTTCATAAAACTGATACCAATGGTTTTACGAAACCATTGGTATGGGTATATAACCAAAACATTCCCAAAACTATTGGTATAGGTCTATTCCAACGTCATTACCGACAACACCCCTCCAAAGAATTGGTATAGGAAATACCAACTCCTTGGAGAACTATACCAATCTTTATAAACCCCTGGTATAATATTCCTTTTTAGTAGTTTAATATACATAAAAGAGTGAAAATTATTTCCATATATCTCAAACAATTTTCCAATTCCAATATAGTTAGAAAACATTATCCAATAGAATGCATTAATCTATAAACATCAACACTGAAACCACTATTTCATCATTAATAATTAATAATTAGATTATTTAAAAACAAAATTACATACTAACTAGTGAATCATGTAGGTCAGTGGTAGGCATTAGAACCATATAATATTTTGGTCATGGGTTGAAGCCTTGTGTCTTTTCCAGACACATCATGTTATCACCTGACATTTATGTTTTCATTTTCCTAAAACCATGTTATTATTATTCTTATTACATTACAAAAAAATATATAATGGAACTTGTATTTGGTGTACAATACACACAACATTGGGTTTGTGTACGGTACACACAACATTTGGTTGGCGTATGATACTCGCAACATTGAGTTTCGAAGAAAAATAATTTTTTATTGTTTTAATTTTTTAAATAAGTTAATTATAACCAAGTTTATAAAAATAGTTATACGAATAACATTAAATACTTTTTAAAAATTCATTTATTTTTTATATAAATAAAATATATTGATAATAAACGATAGGGTTTTTGGTAATGACATTTTATGTCTAAAAAATCTATTTTAATGTTTTTATAATATAGTCATCTTTAAAAAAATTTATAAATTTAATTTGATAAAATTAAACTGATTTTTGAATTTATGAAATCAAAATTATCCTAGGCATAAAATTTTGGATTTTTTTGGAAAACGTCACTTTTTGATGAAAAGTGAAATATACAGCATTTTAGTTAAAAACTACCTTTTTGTCTAATTAATTATTATTTTAAATAATATTATAAATATTGTTAAGGTAAAATTAGATATATATTACATATATTAATAAAATTTAATTTATTATATTCAATTTAACAATGAAACTAATTATATAATCTTAACAAATTTTTGAACTTTTTCCTCCTTTAAAACCCTATTATTTTGTCTCGTTGGTGGGATTTTCAGTAATAACAATTTTTACACTTATTTTAATTGAATTAAAAATATAAAACATAAACCATTTTATTTAGTATATTTTTTATTACCTAATAGGACCATGTTCATTTTTGACCAAATTGGTTAGAAAATGTGAAAAAAATTAATCACAATGGTTAAGGCCAAATTAAGCTTAATTGAGGACCAAACCTTAATATTAAGGGACCAAATTTCCATGAAAATTATCAAAAATACATTGGATGTTCATATTTTGTCCATAAACATTCCATTAGTGAGTTTATATGGTTATTTATGACTTTTTCTAGTTAAAAACATGTGAAAACCTAACTCATATCAAAATATTCCATATGAGACCTTTTCCTTCCCAATAAAAGGCCACCAAATCTACCCATTCCTCAAACCTGTCAAAACATTCATTTTTTGACATTATTTTCCCAATTATCCTCCCAAAAATCCACCATTCATACATTAATAAAACCTTTGGGAAGAAATCCTCTCAAGGAATCCAATTGGCATAAACCAATGGGAGTTACCCGATTAAGAGATAAGGTCTTCACCCAAAATTCATTCCTTTATTTTATTTATTCACTCCCTACAATCCCTTTATTAAGTTATTCTTGGAAAAAACCACTATCCAAAATATAATACGAATTTTTAATGAAAATATTTATACCTATTCTTAAACACATCTTCATCTAATGGATATTGAACATACTGTTTCTATGTACGATGAACTACAACCTCACGAAATAGTGATTGTTAATTTCTACTTAACCACCAATAACGGTGGAAATTATTATGGAAAATATACTTATATATGTTATATATAATAAATATTAATTTTTCATGATTTTTTATTCCTTTCTTACAACACATATAATTTTTATTCCCATTTGGGGTTAATATGACAATTTTGATCGAATTAGTGTTGACTACCGACCCTCAAAGCGAGGTGATTCGTTCACACACCACATGGAACATATTATAGATGGGTTTTATGAAATTATATTATATGTAATATATATTAATTATAAAAATATAATTATATATATATATATATATATAAATGTTTCATTTACATTAATTCCGTCTATACCACTGTAAAAACGGAAACAACATTCATGCATATGTACGGGTTACCATGACCATGAATGGTGTATTCCATTTCATAATTATTTATGCTAAAAATTATTATAATATGAATTTAATGGATATGAAACATATTTATATCATTATTTACATTCTGGAATAATTATATAAGTATAAGGAATAATGATATAAAAATAAAGATATATGTGAAGAACAAAGTGAATATTACTCGGAATGAAACTTTAACATAGGATTATTAACAAATGGGTAATATAAGGTAATAATAAAACTATATATGGAATTATTTATAAGAATATTCTTCTTTAAAATATTTATAATTACCTTATATTTGTTATACAGGAAGCATGTACGAGTATAAAGAGAGTTAAGACACAATGTAAGGGGATTTCATCTCACTTTTAATTTCCATGAGATACATGTTTTGTTCGAAACTCTTTTGTTTGGTATGTTGTATATACTAACCATGACTGTATTATATGTAACTTATAATTCAATTTATTGTTATTCATTTTTTTATTATTCCTCTTTCATGGTCCTTAACTTTCAAAATTTATAAAGTCACTAAAACTGTTTTGTCTCAATTTACCTAAATTGAGACTCATGTTTGGTTATGCACCAAAAAT
This sequence comes from Viscum album, assembly GCA_963277665.1. Classification (NCBI taxonomy): domain Eukaryota; kingdom Viridiplantae; phylum Streptophyta; class Magnoliopsida; order Santalales; family Viscaceae; genus Viscum; species Viscum album. Next base: position 271,041,100 of record OY728166.1, read on the forward strand.
CTATTTCTAGGTGTATATAATTTCATTTTACAAGATATTTTATTAATCTCTATATTTTCATGACATATTGATGTTCATTTAATTTCCATTTCATACATGGAGAGTGTGATCACAAGTCACAAAGTTATTATTGTTTATTGAGAATATCACATTTCTTTTCAAGATTGTTTAGGTTTATGATTCCTTTAATGAAATATTATGATCCATATATCAATAATATTCATGAGTTTCTTTATCCTATATTATTTCATGACATAGTAATGTATTTTTCACATATTATATTCTTCGGTACATAATATAGTTAAGAATGAGATTTAGGAATGCCCGACTTTACGGTTTCTTCGGTCAGAAATATATATTTTCTAAAATGGGTTTAAAAAAATATTAAAATATTATCCAATAATATTTAAAATATTTTTTTACACATTTTACTTTTACCAATATCTTCTTGTAAATATTCTTATTTATTTCCAAACAAGGAACATTTTTATCCTTTTTTTGTGAAAAAGAAATATTCTTTTTACCACATACGACGTATATAGATTTACCAACCATCATTCCTTTGAATTTACCTTTTAATTTTAAGAAAAACTATTCTTCAAGAAAGTGTATTAAAAATAGTTTTCAAGTAAAAATGTCTTCAAAATTTTTTCAAGCTTATTTTATAAGTTTTCAAGGAAAACTGTTTTCAAAATTTTTTCAATCTTCTTTTATAAATTTTCATGAAAAATGGATTTCAAAAAATTTTCAAAATTATTTTAGGCGTTTTGAATTACAATTTTCAAATCATTTTCAAGATTCCTTTATATTTTTTCATAATTATTTCAAAAAATATGGTCATTAAATTATTTTAAAACTTATTTTATAATTTTTCATGTAAAAAGATTAATAAAATTATTTATAGTCTTCTTTATATTCTTTAAAATCTATTTTCAAAGAAAACCATTTTCAAAAGGTATTATTTTATAAAAATAATTTTTTAAATAAGGAAGATTATTTTCTCAAGAAATTTTATAAGGGATCTTAAAAAAATTATTTCCCAACTAAGATAACATCCATTGGTATAACTTGTGCCATTTTGGGGAAATTATTGAATGTTTCCATTATTATTCCTTCTCTGAATGAATTATGTTTTGATTTCATGATGTTATGAACCTCATTTCTCATTCACGAGTTATACTCTTTTGAAAACTACTTTTTTTCACTGGTTATGTTTATGATTAAATGATTGTAAAACCTGTCTCTTTCCCAAACTTATGATATGTTTACTTGTTTATGATAGACATTTCATTTAATTGGTTATGATATGATTATTTATGATCTTGTGGTACATGTATGTATGATTGTTTTATGTGATGGATGTGACCTATATCTCCCTAAAATGATTTGGGTAATGTTTTATATGTCATGAAATAGAATAACATGGTATTATTAGTAAATTCATGCTACTATTATGGTGTTTGGAATGAACCTTGACTACTTAGATGGCCATGTGAGTGAACCATGACTACTAAGAAGATACGACGAGTGAAATAATTCTACCAAAATTGCCATTGGATTGAACCATAATTACTAATATGGTTTTGGTAGTGATTCTTTAGCTACTATAGAAATAATAATATGATTATGTGTTTTCCACAATTCGATGTCTTACACCTATGTTATTCGTTCCTAGATTATGTCTTTTCCTTACTTTTTATTAATGTCTTATGAATTGCCAATATTTATTCCATGATAGATGTATATGATCTTTGATATTCATGGTATTATCTTTTATTTCCGTACTCACATTCTAATACCATAACGGTCATGTTTATGCTTACATATAACCCCTGTTTACCCTTATTAAGAATTTGAGCTCACCCCTTTTATGTGTCTTTCACCAGGATGTGAAAATATGTATTCTGTTTGATGCGACTAAGAAGGGTTCTAGTTAAGAAGAATCTAGTGTGTGATAATGTATCTCACATCAGTACTCATGTTTTTTTTTCCCTGTTTCCAAGGGTAGTATACCAACTATGGACTTTTGGTATATATTTGTATAATGTTTAATTTTTCTAGAAAGGTTATGTAATGTAACAGTTTTTAAAAGAGAGGTTCTATATAGTTGGTACCAAGTATATGGTATAGTTCTCTTATAGAATCTTGATTGAGAAAACATTAGTGGTATCCTTAGCAATATTTATAAGGATATTTATAGGGATGTCTATACGAATATGTATAAGGATGAGTTAAATTTTTGGAAAATGTCTTGGAATTTTGGAGAAGGATAGAGGGTGTGGTTTCCAAGAAATAAATGCTTGTCTAGATACTACACGTAGATGTGGCTCTGGCCCATATGTACCTAGGGGTAAAAACTCTAACAAGTTGTTCCAAGCTTGAAACGGGGTAATCTGGTACACAAAAATGGGCTTTGATGTACAATTGATTTGACACTCTTGGGGGATTTTATTTGGTAATTCAGAAACTCTTCATGAACCCTTATGAATGATTTAAATATAAGTTGTCCATGAATGACCTAGGTTGAACCTAGGGTGTTATACATTAAGTAAGGTGTGTTGATTTAGTTACATTATAAGTATTTATTTTCATAACTATGTGGTTTTATTTTATATTAAGAATTGATCACGCTATGCTCTGTGTTTTAGTCAGTGGAGAGAACCAGAAGGAATTATTCTAACATTGAATGTGATGGAAGATTTTATAATGAGAATTCAAGTGGGATGATTATACGACTAAAAGATTTTGTGATAATTCCTAATCATTTTTAATGGAACATGATTAAGATATATACCTTCACCAACTATTGGACTCGCCAAGGAAGATAAATAAGGAATTCAATGAGAGTTTAGGTAATAGAGACTATAAAGGAAATAAGATTCAATTTCGTTTGTGTCAAGAATTTGGAAATAATAACCTAAGAGATTGTCTTAAAAAACAATAATGTATTTTGAAAATGTAAAATAAGGACAAAAAGAATGTGACTACAAGGAAAAAATGAAAAGTTTGACTAATGAAATGGATAGATATTTTGGCCTCCCTAAGTCCTCCACTAAGTTTAAGTGTTTTATATGTGGAGAAAATTTCCATTATGAAACCCAATGTTCTAAGATGAATGCAACTAAAGAGAATCAGAAAGGTGGTATGTGTAATGGATATATTCTAGGTGATGTTGAGACTAGAGATGAAATATGAAAGGAAAGGGGTATTATTTTTAATGGGTTATGGTTGACGTAATAAAAGTATTTATCTATTTCGATTCAAAATTTATGAATGATGAAATATAAAAGGATTATTCTACATATTTTTCCCAGTATTTTCATGTTTATATTGGACATGTGAAGTGATTTAATTGAAAGGTGATATTTTGACTAAGGGAAGATAACCCTTGATGTGTTCTATATGATAGGATAATTATGTATGGATAAAGATACGTGGGATATGAATAAAAAAATTGGATAGTATTGATTACCTTGTAATTAAATAAGGACACATTGATAGGTGGTTAATGTAATCATTGATGAAGTTTACAACTTTTTTGGATTTTAGGAATTGATCCAATCTAAATTAGATTCAGGATGCATATTTATTTTCCAAAAAGATTTATGGTAAATCAGGTTGTTAGCATGTTTCAAGGGAATATAAAATAAGGTTATGCACATGTGTGGAATGTTACAACAAAGAGATACATTGTGATATATATGGGAATCAATTTTAATTTGACTTCGTGACCCTCTTTCTAATGTTTAGGATTTTCACCTTTGATAAGTGTTATAAGGTAAACAGTTTGTGAGAATTTTATGTTAAACTTGAGAGGAAGTATTTGGGAACTGAAATTGTGCTAGAAACCATGGTTGAAAGGTTAATAAGTGATTAAACTTTTTCCAATTACTTCTATATTATATATTATATTGGTTTGGTTTTAAAGAAGAACGTCATGTTTGTCAGGTGAAAACCAATCCAGTCCAGCAAGGCCATAGTTATGGAACTCATGACCGATGGAAGATAAGGGTTTCACACCAACCACAAGCCTACATGATTTCATGTTTACAGAATAAATATGTTTGATGAATTAATAGTTTTGATGACCCAGTAGTGTTACTTATTAATTTTATATAATAATTCATTTTAATTTTTTTAAGAGGTAAATATTTATAATTTTTATTCTTTTATGTGCCTTTAAATCATTTAAAAGCATATTTTAGTGATTTATTCATCAATGTTAACTTATGGACATTTATTACATTAGGTAATGGTTTTATTCGAAATTATTAAAATAACAACCTAAAAATTAAATTTAGTTTATAGAAATTGATCCTTAATTAATCAATGTTCTCAAAGTGATAAAAAAACAACTGTTTTCCTAATACCATAATTTTCATTTAGCAGATGTCCTTTTAAATCCTAACAGATTTATGAATTTGAGGCCCTCAACTTTTCTTTGACCATTCACTTGTTTTTTATTGATGAACTCAAACACTACCTGTAAATATTTACACTTATACCACAAGTGTAATATTCACTCCCAACATATGTTCTCCTATGTGGAAACCCAATAATTTTTTACTTTGGGTTACATTTATGGTTCCAAATCTCCATTTTTGTGGGATTTTTCAGTACTTATTTTTACGATATGGGTTTATATGAATGAAACATTCATCTATTTAACATTTTTAAATGAAAATAATTTCATAGGAAGAATTTATTTTTTGGGGTGTAGAATTTAACACCCCGATATTTTATGGACTATATTTTTCTATTAAATTAAATTTCCATTTATATCTTACAATGCACAAAGTGTAAGATTATATTCACACTAAACTAAATTGTGGCACATTAAACGAAAGACTGAGTTGTTTTACAGTACATGAAACTATGGGTTGGTATACGATAGATAGAACATTGAGTTGGTATATGATACACGCAACACTGGGTTGGCATATGATACATGCATGAATGGGTTGGCATACGATACATGCAACACCAATTTTCTACGAAAAACATCTTTTAATAGTTTTTATTATATAAATAATAAAATTATAAACAATCCATTAAAATTATTTATATGAATAATATTAACTACTTTTCTAACACTTTTCTCAATTATTTTATATAAATAAAACATATTGATAATAAAAGAGAGGGTTTTTAGTAAAGACCTTTTATGTATAAAAATAATTTCATAATGTCAATATAAAATTAATTTTAGACACATTTAGAATTTTTATTTGATAAAATAAACATAATATTTGAATTTATAATGTCAAAATTATCCTAAGTTTAATTTGTTTTTCTGAGAAACGTCACTTTTTCATTAATAGTGAAAATACTGGTTTTTAGTTAAAATTGTATTTTTGATTAATTAATTATTCATCATACATGATATTATAAATATTTATTAGCATACTATTAGAAAAATATTACATCTATTAAAAAAATTTAATTCATTATAATCAATTTCACTTTGAAAATGAAAATAAAATCATAACAAACTTTTGAACTATTTCTTTCTTTAAAACCGTGTTATTTTTTCCCCTCTGCAAGATTAGCACTAATATTAATTTCCATAATTCTATGAATTGAATTTATAAAATCATTCATAAACCATTTTATTCGATCTGATATTTTTATTATAATAGGATCAAGTTAATTTTTGACTAAAGTGATTAGTAAAAGTGAATAAAATTAATCATAACGGTTAAGGCCAAATTAGTCTTAATTAGGGAATACACCTTAAAATTAAAGAACCAAATGACCAATACAGTTTTCTAAAAACAATTTTATGTATATATTTCATCCATAAACCTACTATTTTTTAGTTTAGTTGGTTTGGTGCTATGTTTTTTTAAGTAATAACTTTTTTCACCCCAAACTCATTTTTAAAAATTCTATATGAGTCATTTTCCATCCATAAAAAGGCCACAACATATACACATTCATCACACATTTGAATAATTTTATGTTCATCCAATATATTTCCATGTATCCTCCCAAAATCCCAAATTATTCCTTGAAGCCTCAATTTGGTATGAAATCGTCTCAAGGAATCCATTTGGTATAAACCAAAAGGAGTTACTCGATTAAGAGGCTATGTCTTCTCCCATGATCCTTTCCTTTATTTTCCTTTTTCACCCATCCACTCACTTTATTAAATTATTTAGTGAAACAAATATACTATATATACTAGGATTTTTTATTCAAATATTTTAACCTACAAATACCCACACCTTTATCAAATGGATATCGAACATTCTGTTTCTAAGTACAACGAACTACTACCTCACAAAATGATGATTATTCATTTCAACTATATGCCAATCATGGTGTCTATTATGAAGAGAAAACTATTTATATATGTTATATATAATAATTATTATGTATTTATGCTTCTTTATTATTTTTTTACAACACATTCCATTTTTTTCATTTAGTGTTAATACGTTAATCTTTTTGGTGGAAGTGTGAACTATCACCCCTCAAGGTGATGTGATATATTCACACACCACATAGAATTTATTAATGAACTTTTTAATAAAAATATATGATATGTAAGATATATTAACTAAAAATTATAAATTATATATATATATATATGTACATATATAAACATGTTTCAATTACAAACTTTCTTTCAATATGACAATAATAGCAGGAAAAATGTTCCTGCGTACGTACAACTTAGCGTCTCCATGAACTGTTTATTACATTTCATAAATAGTAATTCTATAAACTATTATAAAATTAATATAACGGATATAAATGATATTTATATCAGTATTTACATTTTAGAATCATGGTATAAGTATAAGGACCATTGATATAACAAATTAAGGCTCATGCGATGAACAATGCGAATATTACCCGAAGAGAAATTTTAACATAGGATCATTCACATGAGAGTAATATAATGTCACAATAAAACCATATATAGAATAATTAATAATAATATTATTATTTAAAAGAATTATAATTAACTTATATTTTTTATAGAGGAAGCTAGAATGTGTACAGAGAGAGTCCAGACACAAGGTAAGGGGATTTCATCTAACTTTTAATTTCTATGTGATGCATGTTATGTTCATCACTATTTAATTTTGTGTGGTGTATGTAATTTCAATGATTGTATTATATTATAAATAATAATCAATTTATTTTTATTCACATTTCCATTTTATGATCCTTCTTTCAAGTGTTTCAACATTCAACAGTTACCAAGTCAGTAAAAAAGATTTTTCTCAATTTTCCTTACATGAGACTCATGTTACGTTATGCACATAAACTCTTTTTTGAGGTATATATTCATAAATTTAAGGAATTATTCACGGAATATACATATTTTCATGATATATTAATCTTCATGTAATTTAATTTTATTTATTGGAGAGTATGATCCAAAGTCACTAAGTTATAAGAGTTTATTGAGACAGTCTCATTTCTTTTCAAGATTGTTTACATTTATGTTTCCCATGACGAAATATTATAATCCATACCTCATGAAAATTCATAATTGTCATTATAATATGTTATTTAATGATATAATAATGTGTTGTTAATATATTATACTCTTTGTTAAATAAGATATCTAAGAATGTGTTTTTAGAAAAGCCCGCAATTACTCTTTCTTCGGTCAGAAATATATGTTCTCTAAAAAGGGCTTCCTAGAATATTATACCATTATCCAATAATATTTAAAATAGGGTTTTACCATTTTTCCTTTTACCAACATCTTAAAGGGAATATTCTTGTCTCTTTCTTAACAAGGCACTTTTCTATCCATTTTACTGTGTAAAAAGAATTCTCTTTTGACCTCATACGACATGTACAAATTTACCCGCTTCCATTTCATCAAAGCTCATTTTTTATTGTTAAAAAGGATAATTTTTAAGAAATTGTTTTAAAAATAATTTTCATGGAAAAATATTTTTTAATTTTTTTCAATATTCTTTTATAATTTAATACGTAAAACTACATTCAAAATGTTTTCAAGTTTCTTTTATAATTTTCCAAGAAAAAATTGTTTTCAACACATATTTATTATTATTTTATAGGTTTTAAAGTACAATGGATTTGAAAACATTTTCATAATAACAATAATGTTTTCCAAAGTGTTTTCAATGTATAAGTGTTATAATTTGTCTTGAAACTTATTTTATATGTTTTTGAGGAATAAGTTTTTGAAAATGATTTGAAGTCTTCTTTATAAGTATTAAAATTTATTTTTAAAGAAAAATGTTTTCAAAAGGTTTTATGTTATAAAAATAATTTTCAACGAAGAAAATATATTTCACTCATTAATTTTTTTAAAAGTTCTTTCAAAATTATTTCCCAAAAAAACATAACATCCATTGGTGTTACTCATGCCTTTATATGGATATTATTCAATGTTATGGTTCATATTCCTTCTATGAATGGATTATGTTTTGAGGGAATGGTGTTATGAAACCTATTTCTATTTCATAGGTTATATGATATTGAAACCCACTTCTTTGCATAGTTTATGTATGGAATAAATTATTATTAAACATGTCTCTTCCCATAGGTTAGGATATGCTTACATGTTTATGATACCCATTTCATTTCCTGGGTTATGATATCATTATTTATGATTTTGTGGAACATGTTTGTATTATTTTTTATGTGACACGTGGGATATGTATATCCCTCCAATACATTAGGTAGTATTTTATATCTCATGAGATAGAATAATATATTATGAGAAGTAAAATCATTCTACTATACAGGTCTTGGGAATTAACATTCACTACAGAAATGGCCATGGTATTGAACCTTGACTACTAATATGGTACGAGGGGTGAACTCGTGATACTAAGATGGTCATGGGAGTGAAGAATGACTACTAATATGGTCATGGAAGTTATTCCATTGATACTATGAAAATAATTATATTCTTAATTATTTTCCAGAATTCAATTTCTTACTCGCATGTTTTTATTTCATTTCTTATGTCCTTTAATTCCTTTTTATTTCTGTCTTCTGAACATCCAAGATTTAATCTATGATTCATATATATGATATTTGATATGCATGGTGTGATATTATATTTCATGATCACATTATCATACCCATATTCTCATGTTTACAGTTACAAGTATTCTTTGATTACCCTTATTGAGCATTTGAGCTCACCATTTTTTTGTTTCTTTCCCCAGTCTGTGAAGATATGTATTATGTATGATGTACCTAAGAAGGGTATTACTAAAGTAGAACCTAGTGGGAGATCATGTAGCTCACCAATGAAGTAGTGTTCATGTTTCCATATTTCCAAAGGCACTGTACCAACTATGGTATTGGGCATTTATCTTTATAATGTATATGTTTTATGAAAAAGTTATGAAATTTTAATGTCTTAAAAAGTGAGGGTTACTATAGTAATTATAAGAGTTGGTTATGTTATAGTGTTTTTATAATATTACTAGATAAATTTTTAGATATAACCACAATATCATTCACTTCTATTATCTTCCCATTATATTTCAAATAGTAACAATATTTTCCTTTATATTAAATCATAATGTGATTATTTAGTGTTCCATCTGTTAAAAAAAACTTAAAAATAATAGTGTGAGCAACAATAACCACGGAGGGAAAACTATAGAATCATTTTTCTTTTTTCTAAATCATGAGAAAAATTCATAAATAAGACACATTAGGTTTAACTTAGGATATTAATTATTACAATATATTCAAAACATTAATAATGTTTTATAAAAAAAATATAATTATAAAAATCTTATTCCATGGGAGTGTCATTACAGGTGCATAGTAAGGCCCATTTTCTTGCACTAGGTGATGATTGGGTCAAGCCCAATGTACCTTTTTTGGATTTATTAACTATATGTACCAGTATTCCAAAACCACATCTTCATATAGTATCCAGACAGAGATGTACTGTAAGAAGAAACCATATAATATCTACCCTATCAAAATATTTTGATGTTATTATATAATTATCATGAAAGTATATCATAATGTTATGATCCCTAATACATGTTGTCCTACACATAATTCCCAATGTTTCTACAGAAATTTCTATGATAACAACTATAGACCCCCTAACCCTTATGTTCTGGATATGGTTATTTCTTTAATACATTGGAATAAAATACAAGGAATTTCATCCATAAAGATTTCATAGTTTAATATTCTTGTTAAAGAAGATTCATAAGTGATTCCCATACTACATATGAATAAAACATTATAACATAATTTTGTTTCAAAAATACCATTATTCCACATTTTATATTCTTATATTTCATTGATATTATTCTTATTGGATTCATGGGAAAAGAAACAAAATAAGGGCGAGATCAAATGCTCAGTAAGGGAAAAAGTTTGAGAGAACCTATCATTAATCAATGGGAATTGTTAATATGTGAAGTTAAATAACTTAAAACATATTCTATTACAATGATTTTAATATAAAAATCAATATGGAAAGATAAATAACTGAAAACAAATGTCATTTAGTCAATTATATGTATATCATAACTAGATAATATGTGATCAATAAAGAAAGGTAAATAACTGAAATAACATACCATTTAATAAATAACTAAAAATGAAATGTATATAGAGAAAATATATTTAAAACAATATTATTGGTAATAATAAATAAATTTAGATAGAAGAAAATTCTTAATTATTGGACATAATGTTTATTATAACATGATACATCTACCATAAAGATCTAACATCAATATAGTTTAGAATTGATTGGTAGAAACAGATTTATATAAGACTTTCCAAATGATTCATCCCTAAAGACTATCGATGCAATGAGGTATATATATAACTGGGACCCACCCATTCCCTAAATGTCCTAAGCATTATACAAATATCCAATAATCTATTAAATTCATAAATAATTATTCTTATTATAAATCAATGGTATTGGGTAATGAATATGGATTTATAAATGTTTCCCTAGATTAACAGATGACTTTAAATGAAAAACACCGCATGTATACATTATATATGGATTATATAATAATCATATCCATGAGAAATAATATGGATATTTTGGATATATTTAATTTCAAATTATCATATGAAAGTAAACATTCGAAGGTAAAGTTATTGACTTCAAAAAAGAACCAAAGAAGTGAATATCGATACTATCCCAGATAAAAGAATTCATAAACCATAACGAGAGGGAATAAGGATGGTATCAATACAATATATCCCTGATGGTTTATTTTTAATGTAAAATGTTTATGTCACATACAAATATAAAAACCATATAATTATATTTTAAAATATTAAAAAGGGAAATACACTTTTCATATTGAAAATTAGTTTTTAAAATATAATACATTTTAAAAATCTATTTATATTGTTTTTTATAAATAATAATTTACAAAAATTTTGGAAAAAAAATTATTTAAAATTAAGAATGAAATCATGAATATTATGTTTCATAGAAATGTCAGTTACGAAGGAGGGTAATTTCATAGCTGATGTATATGTTAAAAAGAAATTTCCTTTTGCATTACGAAATAGTTGGAGAAGTTCCTTGTTCAAAAAATTAAAAGAATATTACTTTCAAACTGATTTTTAAAATTTAAAAAATTGGTAAAAATATCTATAGTAAATCATTATTAAATTTAAAAGAATTTTTTTTAAATAACTTTAGGAAACATGGTTTGTGACGAAAAAGGATTTGCTTCTGAAGAGAGAAATAAAGTTATATTTTCAAAAAATCATTTTCTTACCAATTTTATGTACGAATTAGTGGATTTTTTGAACTATTATTTTAAAATATAATTAATAACTAGAGAAGGATAAATTTAAATGGTTTTATTTTCAAATAATCTGATAAATTCATTCAATGTAAAAATAAGTATAAAAAATATCATTTAAAATGAGATTAGTAAATAAACCCTTACAGTGATCATAACATTGATGTGGGGAATGATCAATCAATCAAATATTTTTATCAACTAAAAATCCAAATATTTTTGTAAATAAAAAAAATATAATCCAAATTCACTATACATATAATAAAAGAATATCAATGACAATAAAGAAGTTATATACCCCAATGAAAGGAAATTGAGTTATCAAATTCTTTACCACTTTTTGTTTTTCAAGTCTAATTACCATAGATGAAATAAATCAATTTAAATATTAAAAAATCATAAATTATTAATAAATCAAGATATATCATGTAAAAGGGTCAATATATATAGTATAAATATTAAATTTGGTGTATTAAATTACAATATGCATTAGTAAAATGAAATTGAGATGAAATCCCATAAATTAAGACCAACTCATCATGTACATACTTAATAATACAAAATAATAAAATTATGTTATGATTTTAATTTTTTGGATCCTTTTTAAAGTTTATTATTAATTTTATTTCACTTATTACCAAATTACATACTTTAATTAATTTATATTATGCATCTGAATGATATTTGACTTATGAGTGAAAATGATTTAAAAAGGCGACTATTGGTCTATGTGGTCATTATTTCAACATAAAAATAATAATAATCTCAAATTAATTATCATATTTGTACATCATTTATAATTATATGTCAAATGATGAAATTTGGTTTTGATAAATGAAGTACTTTACAATATTGGAGATGGTAGTCCATATGTACAAATGAGTAACATAGCCATGATAATTATAGAAAGAAGTTAAGTAGTGTTTTACCTTTTTTAGAATGATAATACTATCATAAATAAAATATTAAATATATAAATATAATTATATATAAAATCCATTTGATGTGGCGATGAAAAGGGGGTCACATTTTTTCCTAAAGGAGTTAGTCCAAATGTACACGAACGATGTTGCCATCTTTCTTTATGTGAAAAGGTAAGAATTAAAATGAAAATATATTACCATTTAAGAATTATAAATATTTCCTGAATATCATAATTATTTCATTAATATAAAATATAATCATTAAAACTGTCATTATAAATTTCCGTGTAAAGTGTTAGTGCAAAACGAATTATATCACTTTGTGAGGTGGTAGTCTACTATACACGTGAGAGATATTATCATATCCCATACAGAACAGAATTTAAAAATTCATATATAATATGTTGACTAAATAGGTATAATTATGTTATAAATACCATATATTTACTTTATATCCACCATCATACCCAACCATAAGTGTTGGTAATAAAAAAATGAATGATATCAATTCACGAGGTGGTAGTTCACCAAACACACTAATAATGATTTTGTAACTCATTTTATACAAGTTTAAATGGGTTTAAGTAGTTACATTACTATAAAAACATCATATTATATTTAATATAATGTTTTTATTATATAAAAATGGTGTAATAGAAATTTAATAATGTGGATAAATAAATAAATCAAACATGATCATTCAATAACGTTACCTCTTCTTCAGGTATCTTCTTTATGTTAGCACAAAAAGCCTTACTAGGATGGATTTATACAAAAAAATAAGGAATCATGGATATGTTTAGGGAAGTAGGGAAGTGATTTTTCAGTCCACTTCTAAAAAAGGCGAGGTTATGGTTTAAATATGAATAAAGAGAGGTGCCCTTTTTTAAGTGAGTTGAGTGGCACACTTAATTTTTTTGAAAAGAATGAATTCCACCAACATTTGTTTAGTGTCACAAAGAACTAATAACCAAAAATTATAGATAATACAATTTATAAGGGTAAAATATTCCCCTAAAATATATTTTCTAAAAAAATTAATTCATTTTAACCCCCATCTTTTTAGTTTAACCCTATCGTAAATCCAATTTTACCTTAACTACGGTTAATAATATTTACTGTTTTTACGATGAAATTTTGGTAATAAATTAATTTTACCATATTAAAAAATATAAATTATTCTTATTCTAAATATGAAATATATTTTTCCATATTAAATTTATATAAGTGTAAAATTTTAATTTAAAATTGATCCCACAAATGTTACGAGAAAGTAAGTTTTAAAGAGAAAACGTTCTAAAGTTTTCAAGGTTTTAATATTAAAAATTAATATAAAAATGAGTACTATGAACTAAATTAAACTAATTAATTTATAATAAATGTGATTTTTATTTAAAAAAAATTATAAATATAAACTATCGTTATAAATAATTTAAATTAAAATTTAGTTTTCAATTAAAAATCAATATTTTTCACTATTCATTGAAAAATGAAATATTTTAGAAAAATCCAAAAAACTCACTATAATAAAATATTTATATAATTATTTCAAAAAGTGAAAGTTTATTTTTTCAAATATATTTTCTAAAAGTGGAAGAAATTAATTTTCAATTTTCGATAAAAAGTGTGACTAAACCGTATTTTTGAAAAAAAAAATGTTTTCAAGAAAACAAATATTCATTTTAAATGAATCTTAATTTATTTGTAATCAAAAGATATCCATAATTTTAATAATTTATATTTTACTATTCATACCCACTAATTTAGTGGATTGTTTTTAAATATACACTATACTACCCATGATTTAGACTCAGGGTTGCATAATACACAAGCTATCAAAGAGCGAAAATTTAATGAATTCTTTATTTGGGTTGTCTATGCTCTATTTTGAGTGTCGTATATGTTATCAAATAAAATTTTGTTATTTTATATGTTTAGTGTGTAATAATTATAATAATGGTAAGAAAATAATACATTATTATCGAATATATATGACTATAATTATGGGTATGGTTAGTAATTTAATTTCAATTTTAAATATTAGTTTAATTATATAAAATTATTATGTAGAACTGACACAATTATCGTGTGAGGAGTAGAGAAGTAAAATTAAATGGTTCTAAAAATAATAAATTTAATAGTATTTTAATAAAATGGATCCATTAAAAACTATTAGGTATAAAAATTATCATTAATAAGTAATTTTTAGGATTTAATTTTTATTCTATGGTTATGTAGACTCCATTGAAGGGAAATTAATAAAATATTCTTGCAAATTAATTTAAAGTGAATTTAATGCTAAAAAATATTTTATTAATTGATTTAAAATTAAATAAAATCTTGTCTAGATTAATTTATATGATAAATAGAATATAATAATATTAATGTTCTATTTATGAGTCTTTATTTTCAAAATTACATTCATAAAACTAATGAACTAATATTTGTTAACAACCCATTGATTTTATTCAAGAAGAAGGGAATCAATTTTCCATATTCAAAAACATATAATAGTTTTTTTTCCAAAAATAATACCCAAATACTGATCATCACTTACCATACCATGTTATCAAGTCCATGTCCATAGACCTCTAATTCAATGACCTCATGTTTAATCAAAAGGAGGATATCAAAAGTAAAGATAATCCTCTTAAATGAGTACACTGAAGTTTAATTTTAATTATACCTCCTAAAAATATATATATAAACATAATGAAATGCTATATTCCATACAATAAGATTAGTTAAACTTTATTATGTGGATGGAACAACTGTTATCTACGTATTTCCATTCGATGGAAAATGAAGGGTTGTTTTCGTGTACTTGAAAATTAACGCCTCTAGAAATCGATGTAATTTATTTTTCACCACATCCTCTCATGGTTGGTTATAAAAATATATTTAATGAATAAATATTATATCTATGAAATAATTTTGATTATATACTAAAATTTTATTTCCAACCATCACTTCCTTCTACCCATAAAAAAATGATACATCGCCTATGTATACGTGAAAACTACTACCTCTATGAAGCGATGTATTTAATTATCCATTACCTCCCTTTTTGTATTTTCTTAAAAACTTTTACAAAAATTTAAAATTATATTTATGAAATTATTAATATTTTTTATATGATTAAACCATGAAAAATGTGTATGGATTAGAACCACCAAACTGAAACCTATGTGGAAAACAAAATTATCCATACAAAAATATTAATTTCATCAGAGAATCATTAATAAATTAATGAAGATAAATAACAAGATAATGTAATATATGAAGGTAAAAATAAAAATAAAAATAATTATTTTTATTACATAATATTAATAATAAATTTAAATTTATTACACAAGAGTTAAGCCCACATCCGAACAATTGAGAATCTAGGGTAAGTGGATTAATAACTCAGTTTATTTTCATTGGGTTATATCACATATTCAATGGATATATAATAAAAAATTATTTTTTAAGAGAAGTTATTATTTAATATTTTATTATTATTATTATATGTATAGAATTTTTTTTATCAAAATCCATTTATTTATTGATTCTTACTTCAAATGTTACAATATTTGAAATAGTTCATTATCTCAATTTCAATTTCTAGAGATATGTTTCATATTTAGAACAATTTTTTATTTTATATAATGAACTTAATACATATTGAAAATATTATATCATGATTAAATTTTATTTTTGGTAAATAATTATTCATTTTTAGTTTTATATTTCTTGTGGGTTTTGATGCAAATGTTTCCAAATCCTTAATTGTTTATTTTATAATCTCTCCTTTATTTGAGATTATATATGATTCAATTTCCATTAGGGGAAATCATATGTTTTTAATCTCATAAATCAAATATATTTTCTTCTCCACTACTTATATCTATTTTTCTAATACATCCATTCTATAATCCTTGTTTTTGGAAATCTAATTAATTAAAATAATGTTTATAATAAAACATCCATTATTTGTACTTTTTGGCCCGTAATACTTAGCTTCCTCATCCATAATCATTATTCCATCTAAAATATTTATTTTATACACTTTAATGTTTCCTAAAGTTCAATGTCTATTAAATTATACATTTAATTCAATATATTAAAATGATTTCTTTTCCATATATGTTGTTTTTGAATGTCTCTACAATAGTGGGAAAAATTTTAATTTAAACATTTTCCATATGAATATATCTTACTATAATCATGAAAATCATTCATTATATAGATTATTTTAAATGTTCTCTAGTTTTTAAATGTAATATCCATTCTCATTATACTACGAATTTGTAAAAATAAAGTTATATTAACCTCATTAATGTTTTGAAATATAATTTCATTTCACTTATGTATATTATTATCTTCCACTCCATATTTTATTACATAAGAAGATATTATATTAAGTATTTAATTATTGAAAAACCTTTTAATAATAATTTTTTAAATATCTCAATGAAAAATCAGGAAATGAATTTTTAAAGTTATTTATATCTTTGTTTTTATAACACAATAATTTGATTTCTAAGGAAGTTATTTTATATTTTCAGTTATTATTTACTAATTATATATTATGGATATATGTTTTGTGAATAAATATTTAAAATAATTCTATTATGATTCAAATATTTTTCAGATTGAAACCTTTGTATCGACTGATCAAATTCTGATTTCATATTATATGATACCTTTCGAAATAATTACTTACCCCATTTACTTTCCATGGGATTCTCATATATTACAAAATAACTTAATGTTTTTTCTTATTATCCACTAGGGATATCATCTAATGATACCATCCACTTTCTTTATTTGGATAACATAAAATGATGTTTTATATATATTTTCATGAAACCCATTTATTTTCATGGGTCAGGAACATGCTGTTGTATTTATGATGCTTTAAAGAAATTGTTATGAAACCAATTCCTTATTCATGGGTTATTTGAGATATGTAGTACATATTAATTATATTATATTATTTTTTAATATATATATATATATATATATATATTTGGTTTTTTGTAATGTGATCGGTGGGTCAATTATATCACTAAAATACATTAGGTAACGTTTTATACCTCAAGAGCTTAAAAGGGTAAAAAGTCTATTATCAAAAGACTAAGAGGGTGCACATAAATATGTCCTTTGTTAAAGAAGGAACATAGGTTGTTAACCCAAGTAAATTTTGTGATGAATGATCTAGTAGGAAATCTTGATAGATGATTTCTTTGATTATGTTTATGCTGCAACATTATGTCGTATTCTTATGTGTATGTTATTTTCTTATGGGTCATAATTGCTGATTCTATTATGTCACATCTCTTATGTTATTCCAAATATTAATGAAATAACTTATATAATTTGATATATGTATTTTTTATTTCAATCTCTTAAGTTATTTCCATGTATATTGATTATTTTATCATAACTAAATGATCATATTACACTCACTTATGATCTTCAATTGTTAATGCACACGATTACCATTCCTGAGTATTTAAGCTCATACTTTATATATTTTAATTTCCATTGGTTAATTTTAATGATATTATGTTGGATATTTGAATATGTGTATCTTGTGTGGATAATATTTGGAAATATTCTGAATAATTATTATGAAATATGACATTATCGGTTTAATGGAAAAAATTAAAATTTGAGGAGAAAGACATGAGTTTTTATATGTAACGAGTTATTACTAATTATATAATACTATAACCCTAAATAGGTCATGTGCATTCAAGTTAATAAATTTTTAAAAACATTAATTATAGATGTTTTATGTTTGGGTCAATTTAGATGGTTTCAATCCTATTATGTGAAAAGTTTTGTTTGAACTATATTTAGGTGTATGAGTTTGGGGCCTCTCAGTTGGCATCAAAGCATGGTTTATGTTACTTTAATGGTTATTGTATTGTTGGATGAGGATAATTCAAGTGTCATGGATAATATTAATGGTAGATAATTGAATTTTTTGTTATATGTTAAATGGAATAGAAACATGTTTCTATGTTTTATGTGAGTGTATTTTGACATTATTAATGATATTTTGAGATATTTTTAATGGGTTCTAAGAAAATATATTATTGAGGTATAAAAAAATCTGGGGTATGTATTTGAGTTGAATTTTGGTTAAATATGGTTAATTGGGAATGGGTTAATTTATTTTGGAAAAATATATTGTACAATATTAATAACCATATGGATTGAAAAGTGATTTTGTGAAAACAAAATTCAGGTTATTTTGGGGAAATATTAATATGTTTTTTAGGTATATATATTTATGATATGTGATACTATGGATGTAATTAATGTCCTTAAGTTTATCAAATTATTCTAATTCAAGATTTTTGTACCTAGAAAAAAATATTTTGTAGAGTTTTAGGGTTTAGATATCTATGAAAATACTAAATTTGAAATTTGGCTGTTATTTTCGAGGTATTGTAGATTAATTTATAGAAATTTCATATAACAGCTGATTATTATTTATTTGAGAATTATATTTACATGGGATAACCATTGTTAAATTTAGTTATTATTTAGAGACATGAAAACAACATGTCAACCTTTTTTTGGACAATATGATCCATTAAAATTTAATTTTAGCTATTAAAGCATGAAACATTCATAATAGTATTTATCATTTATAAAATAATATAGAGTAGAGGTGTAAAACAACTCATAACATAACCATAGGATGAAATTGCGTCTATTGAATGGAAAAAAATAATGTATGTATATTTTCTCATATTATCTATTTTGACGGTAAAAAAATCAATAAGTAATCAATGATGATTATAAATTAATCAAACTTATGTGAAAATTATTTGACCACTATCAAGGTATGCATTTGGAATCTCATTTACAAGTATTATACTTATAATGGATATAAGATGCTATTAGAAATATTTAACAAATAAGTACTACGTTTCCTAGTAGCAATAAAGAAATAATGTATCATGAAAAAATTTACATACAATATTATACCCATGTGATGATACATTAATTTATTTAGAATAAATTAATATTTTGAGGGAAAAAACTTATTTTTTTGGGGGGAATATAAAACTCTAATAGTTTAAGATGTGTTTTATCAAGAAAATAATGTTGTTGCATACTATATATTGTGACTCCAACAACACAACCAATAAATGAATAATTATTTATTACAACAACAAATGAAATAAATTATTATATAGTTAAATTAAATTTATTTAATAAATGAAATTTTAATATAAAATGATTCTAATTTAATTATAAAAACACTATAAATTCTATAGAAACTATTTTGAAATTTTTTTATGAATTATGTATACTTAGATTTAAAATTTTGGATAATTTTAACAAGAAAATGTACTGATAATTATTCAATTAAAAATAATAAATACCAATTAAGAACACCCATGAACAAATTATATAAATATAATGAATAATAATTTAACAATTCTTCACTAATCTATATTATTTTTTGAAAAACTTTTCTCATGTTTTGTTAAAAAGATAATTTTCCAATAATTATCGAAACTTATTACACATTTCTAGAAATTTATTATCATTAATTAATTTGTTATAAATTTTTTATAAGTGTGTATAAAATAATTTAATTGTAAAAATAGATTTCTTTCAGGAAACACGTTTTTTGCGTGCAGTATACTTTTAATTAAATAAATAAAATTATTAAATTTTAATAAATTATTTCAGTGAAATGCATTGATATTATATACCATAAAAAAAATAAATAGTAATTTAATGTTTAAGAGATGTAATGGAATGAGAATAAATTATTTTTATATATTAAAAAAACATTTAAAAACAGTAATGAATTCTGTATGTAAATATTTCAATTTATTTTTACCACCATTATAAATTTAATTTTGAAAAAATAGATTCTATATTTTAAATAAGTGTTTATAAATTTGGAAATATGGTCAATTTCTATTTTGGTAAAAATTATAAGTTATATTGGTAAAATTTAATCAATATAGCAATGGCTAAAATAAGGTAAAGCTTTTAAAGTGAGGGTTATATCATTAAAATATCATAAAAAAATATTTAAATGGGTATATAAGCTCATTCTAGATCTCCAGTAATTTTAGTTTCTCTATTTATAAAATTTTTCTTTACTTTACCATTTTAGTGATCTATAATTTCGTTAATGTTAAGAATACTTACAAAATTTCCGCATGCTCTCACATAAGAGTTTAAAATGCGATGCAATGTTAGTTTTAAGAAAAAATATCTTTTGAATAAATATATTCAAAAATAATAATTAGTATAATATTATATTTTTTGGAACTCTATTTTTAATTATAATTAATATTATACATATAATATTTTAACAAGGGATCTATCATGTGATTATCCTAAGGGGGTGGGGGTGAAACAAGGTATGAAATGCATGATTACTTAAAATATTTTCTCCCATTTATTTTACAGATGTTGGTGTAACAAACCCAAATATAAAATCCTAGAACCCATAGTTAATTTATTACATTTTTATAAGACATAAGGGATATCATCCTGATGTAATTATTAGTTTAGTAGTCTTTCATAATTAGATACATACCTTATTCTAAATTTACATTGGAATTAAAATATAAAATATTAAAAATGAATTTTTTAGAATCATTTAAACTCATTCAAATATTTGTTCTTAATATTTTTTTGAAAGGAATAAAATAAAGGGTGTGATCAAATTCTGAGTAAGTTTTCCATTCAACAATAATTAAGGATAATTAATATGGTAATGTAATTAAATGAAAAAAATTATTATCAATAAATAAATGAAGAATTAAATGAATCTATGGATAATTATAAGTGAAATAATATCATGGATAATAATAACTAAATTCTCAATAAAGTAATATGAAAAAATTGGATGTCAAGGTCTCAAAAATTATGATGTCTTTACCACTAAGTCCTTCCAAAAAGACTATATAACCTATGGGTTAACACATAAAAATAACCATTTAATTTGGCTGGCTAGTTATTATGTCTCATTAGGCCTGTTCATGTATCGAAGAGATTAATAATTCAATGCCCAACCCATTACTGTATGTCATATTTATTTCCCATATATTGAATGATCAATTTAATACAATATTAATATGACTTATCAATAATAAAATTATTGTTAAGGAATATATAGTATAAATATTTACCCAATCAATCGAATAAAATTAAAATTAAAACACTATATATATTAATGGTATATAATTTAAGGAATCATCATATTCAAGAAATAAAGAATATTATTATTTAGTTAAAGTTTTTCTTCCAATGTTCAGATGGAAGGTACAATTTTGAGATAATGTTAATGACCATAAAATTAATCAAGAGGCGTGAGATGACCATCAATTCATTAGGAAAGATGAGTTTGTAGTAAAATCAATTTGATATAGAGTATATGAAAAATAATTTTAATATATTTTCATTAAATGGTTTTATTTGAACTAAATTTAAATCTAGTAATATAACATAAATTCTTTAAAATTTTTATGTTGGTGGGAATAAATTTTAACACTATATAAAAAAAAATTTCTTTTTAAATTTCTATAAAAAATATAAAAAATTAAACCTTTTAGAAGAGATTATAAAGATCAATTGAAATAATTTTTAAATTAACAGATATGTTAAAATGTTCTTGATTAATTATTTGACTAAATTAAAAGTAATTTTGAAAAATATTTATGAAAAATATTTACATTGAAGAAAAATATTGCTTTTCAAAAATGAAAATAAGATAATTTTTTTCTTTTAATGAATTATTTTCTTGATTCCAGGGAAATAGAGTTTAAAAGATAGTGAAAATAATTAAAAAAAATTAAATATTAATATGATAAGAAAATAGATTGTGTTTATTAAATACAAATTATTATACTCAATAAATGATAATATAAGAAATACTTGCACAAAATGAGAGAGTAAAATGCATTCTTACAACTTTGGTAACGTTAAAATTTTAACCCCTCGAAGGAGTAACCGAAATTGAAACTATGATCAAAATAAATAAAAAAAATATTTATTTTAAATATAATAAATGGATATTATATATTACATATAAAATAAAATACATGGACAATATAAAAAATGTATCAATAGACTTGAAATTTTGATGAAATCCTATACAGATAATATATCATTGAAGTGAAAATTAATAAAATGATTTTTTATGTGTAAAAAATTTAAATCTAGAAGATCATGTCAAAATAAATTTAAAATATAACTAGATTTCAAATTATAAATAATCATATAATGACATAGTCATTGAATTAAATTTATAACCTAATGATTGGAAATTGAGTGAAGAAACCCATTACTATATATAAACATTCAATTCAAATCCATATGAATAATTTTTTTAGACGTAACCTAAAATTCCATTAAGTATAATGGATTAATGATATAAAATATATAAGGTTCTGTAAATACACTATAAAAATTAAATTAGATTTATAAGAATAAAAAATGCGTCAATGTAGGGGAATTTTGATGAAATACCTTACCTTGAATTTCTCCATTATTGAACATGATTTAAACACTTATATAATTGTTTTAAAAATATTATTAATTTATAACAGAACCATATTAATATTTATAACATAAAATATAGTCTTATTATAACATATTATATCTCGGTTATTAAAAACCATTCATTATTGTCGTTGTTTCATGTGTTAACTACTTCATTTTCCCATGCATGTTTTTTCAGTGAATTTTTTTCCATTTAATTTTATTATGGGTACACCATCTCAATAATTTAAAAAATTATATAAATATAATATATAAATATTCATTAACTATACCCTTATTATCATCCATATTAAAAAAATGAAAAATGAATCACGTCACATCATGGAGGTCGTAGCCCACACATAAACACGAGCAAGGTTATATTTTCCCAACATATTGGAATGTTATAAGGTAGAAATGCTATTATAATTATAGAAGAGTAATTATGTAAAAAATAAAATATATATCAATTATTTAATTATTTATACCCATCCAACTAAAATGGTGATGAAAAACAAATTACATCGCTTGCTTCAGATTATAATTCATACGTACACACGAGCGAGGTTTTCACTTTCTACATGATGGAAAAAAACTCAAAAATTGTTTCCCCCGAATCATAATAACATATAAGTTTGTTTTTTATACTATATTAATTATTTATTAATGGGTAAATATATTTTTAGTAAGTATAAAAGGAGATAATTTTTAATGATTCGGTAAATATGATTTCCACTTCATTACAAAAATTCATTTAGATATCCTCTTAAAAGACCTAGGGTTGTTATTTTGGAAAGACCAGAACATATATAACATTTATAAGAATTTTTAAAAGAGTATAATTATTGTTTTGGAAGAGTTATTTGGATCAATGGGATGAAAATAGATTAGATTTTGGCTATCTTTTTATATGTGTGGGGAGGGGAAATTTTGGAATTTATTAAAGTATTAAATTAAAAGAAGATATTTTTCAATTCCAAAAGCAAGAAAAATGGTCCAATTATTATATAGTATGAGGATGAGTCTAAATACTCAAATATAATAAATATTTGAAATGTTTTTTATGTTTTCACCTTTATCACTTAGTATTAACCTCCTTAACCGTTTGGAAAATTTCCACAATATAAAATTTTTATACTATTTAAGGGTAATGAATGATTATATAAAAGTGAAATTGGACCATAATTGGTTAAGGGATAAAATAGTAGGTAATAATTTTCCCCATTTTTATAGTTCATTATTGTTGTGATTTTTATGTAATTTAATAAATTAAAATTTTCATAAATATCATCGATGTCATTTTTGACACTATTCATTTAATTTAAATTTATAAAAATCAAGAAAAAATGGATATACAATATAATACTTTAAAAAACCATAATATTTTATATTTTTATATATAATTTATATGAAAAAAATATTAATATAAAATTTAATTACATTTTAATTTTTTAATATCATTAATTAAATATTTCTATTTATTGAATAATACTCTAGCAGCGTTTCCAACAAATTTTAGGAAATCATTCAGCAAAAAAATTTAAAAACATTTAAAATTATAAAAATAAATTAATTATCTTTGAAATAATTTTTTATATATATTAATAAAATATTAACTATATTATGTGAGTTTAAAAAATATGTTTAAAATAATAAAGTGACATTTTGGAATTTTTATTACTAAAAATAATATAAATTTCTTTTCTGAAGTCAAATGGCCGAAAACTAAAATGTATTATAATTTGGGATGGATATTTATAAATTCATAAAATAAAATGAAATAAATTAGTGTTGGTTTTAATTTAATTTTCATACCACATTAAATTTAAACTTAATTGTCTGATTTACCATTTACTAGTGTGATAAACTTTATCTCTGTTGCCATTCATAATTATTATAAATAAAGGTGAAATTTTTAAAAAATTTGAATCAAATTATTCTAAATACAGTATCAATTTCCAAAATATAATATCAATTATTGTAATAAAGAAATTTTAATATAAAAAATTAGGACAAAACGAAAAAGTTTTTTTCTTGAAAAATGCATTTTCATGCCAAAAAGTTATCTTATATTAAAATCTTGAAAATAAATAATTAAAATTAAATTATTATAATTCATATGGATAAAAAGTCACAATAATATAAAATTAAAAATATATTGGGACATTTAAATTAAATTATTTAATAAAAATAATTGAGTGTATTTGAAAAATCATTATTTTTCACTATTCATTGAAAAAAAAATATTTTTAGAAAAATCCAATCCTTTATCCCTAATATATTTTTATACGAGGGTTTAAAAAGGATTTTAATTTTATATCATATAGTTTATAAATTTTGAATAAATTAATTTAAATTTCAACTCACAAGAGTCAATAAAAATTATTTTAGATGAAAATTCATTTTTGTGGAAAATGAATTTTTGAAGAATTGAGTACTTATCAATTATTAATAAAAAACAATATAATTATTTTCCCAAATGTGGGTAAAACTATTAATTTATTTCATTATAATGACTAGGATATAAATGTTACATTATATATTGATATTTTAATAGTATATCACATTTCACATAATGCTTGGTGTTGTGTGTTAAGCAAGCTATCGAGCGTGGTATTCTAAATTTTGAGGGTGTCTCACTCTACCCCATAAATACATTTATCATTAAAAATGATAAATCTTTAAAAAATGTTTAATATTATAAAATAACATTATTTAAAACAAGCATCAAACATAGGGATAATAAAAATTCCTTTAAAATGGAAAATATGAAACATACAGGTTATCTCAAATAGCAAATGATAAGGTTTCTAAATAAGGAGAAAATTTGTGGTATGTTATAATATATGCCAAAAGGATGAAAAAATTCAATGAATAATAGGTATTGATATAGATTAGGCCCATGGGAATGTTAATTATCACAAACAATTAAATTGGTGAGGGGTTAAAAGACCACTAATTCGTCAAATATGAAAGTAAAAGGATAACATTTTTATTTCCAAACCCTTTTCTTAATGTTAAGGTATTAATTTAATATCATGATTTATAAAGAGATAAAATGTACTAACATATGTTCTATTCATTATATAAGAAAACCTTCATCCTTTGGTTGTATTTTGATGAATTTCCACATCATCAATTATTCTATGAAATGAATATTCAAGATGAATTTTTCATGTATAACACTATAAAGTTATCTTTAAATAGATGATAAGATCCACAATAAAATGAAAATTAATCAATAAATTATTTAAATATTTAACAGAAAAATTGTTCTCACATGTTATTCAATATGAAAAAATGTAATACATTAATCTAAAAATGAAACAAAAAAACAAAAAAACTAACCACATAACCCAAATACCCTCAATGAACTCAACATTAAAGAATGGTAATAAAATACCCTTCACGCTACATCTCGAAAAACATCACAATATTCTACAATAAAATATAAGTTAAACCTAAATATTATATGAACCACTACCCAACACAATGTTTCCAATAATATCATTAATCAATACACACTTGTCTCCCTACGATTGTGGGTTCAAGCCTCATTGACCTGTTGGTTTCAACAGATTTTCACCCAACCTAGAAGTTTTCCATTTTAAAAAATAATATAATTATAATTTCTATAATGTTCCAAAAAATTGGATAAATGTCTTCAAAAACAACATTATTCATGAAATAACATTTTAACCACAATGGTTTTCTATACAACTTAATTTTTCAGAAAAATAAAATAAACCTAATTGTCTATTATCAATGATCATATTATCCATAAAGATTATTAATAAATGTAAACTTATGTGCTCAAATATAAAATCATTATTCCTAAAATAACCCTATCACAAATACCGGAAAAAATATAAAGTGATGTATTTCATTAAATATCACCCAATATGAACTTAATCATGTTAAAAACTCATTAAATATAACCTCAAATGGAGAAATTAAGCATTTTAAATTATGATCAACACTTGAATTATCAACAAATAAACATTGGAATTATCCCATATCACTAGAGAAAATTAAATTCTTATATAGGTTCTATTATATATTTCATCATAATAGATCATATAAAAAATCAAGATTAACTAAAGCATATCCCTAGTGAGTGTCAATCATGGTGCACAATAAGGTTATATTACACATTCACTATAAATATATTTGAGATATACTCAAACATATTATTTCAAGGTTATTATCCCTATTTGTATCTATACCAAACCAAATCAACTTATTTTATCCATATAGGAATGTATTTCTAGGAAAATAACATAATATCCACCTTATAAATACATTAATGACATTATCATAATATTAGAAATATCTACATTGTCTACCAAAAAATTATATTCCCTAATATATTTCTAAATCATGTTTCCAATTATTCTACTAAACATTATTTGATATGAAATTTAACTACCCAAACTCTATTAACCAAAAGACAATTGTTACTTTATTACATATATATAATATACAAGGGAAATCATTATAAAGGACCAGTCATGTTAGTAGTCTTTATAAAATAGATTCATTATTGATTACCATTATACATTTAAAATAAAATATCAAACATAATAAAACAAAATGTTTGGAATCCTTCAAATTTATTCAAATAAATATTCATAATATTAGTGGGATAGGAAAAGAAATATAGGGTGAGATAAAATTATCAGTAAGATATACTTATAAAATAATCCATCATGAGTTAATAAAGCATAATCAATATTTCAAGGTAAATAATGGAAAGAAAATTACATTTAATCAATAACGTGAGCATGAAAGTCATCCATGGAGATTATTAATGTAGTAATATCATCAATAATAATCACTTAATTCTCAATGAAGAAAATGATTAATCTTAGAAATCATGATCTCAAACATGATGATATATTTTCTACCAATTCCTTGAATGAAGAGAGTTTAAACTATTAGTAATAAACCACCCAAACCCATTTAACATGAATAGCCAAATGAGTTGTTTCATTAGACATGTTGATGAATCAAGGGTATAAATTTTTTTATTCCCCACCCACCACTACATGTCCAATGAATTGCTCATATATTTAATTATCAATGTAATTCAGTAATAATATGTATAATATAAAAATATCCTTATTGAATAAAGAATATGAGATTTCAATATTTAACTTTCCAATCAAATAATTTTAAATGTAAAATATTACATGTAATAAAATATTAAATATAAATTATTTTTGATTCAAAAAAAGGATCTAAATTGATAAAATCCAAAGATAAAATTAGTATCAGTATAAATAATTTAATATAATAATATTTGGACATGTTTTTATGCTTTAAGACTTATAACATATATTTTACACCATGTTAACCCTTTTGAAAATTGTCGCAATATAAAATCTTGATACGTCATAAGGGGAAATTATGATACTATAAAAGTAAAATTGGACCATTACTAATAAATAGATTAAATTATAGACTATAAATTATCCCCCTTGTATTAGATCATGTATTTTATGTATTTTAAATAATTTAATAAAATATTATTTCTAGAAAATATCATTAATGTAATTTTTAACAATATTCATTTAATTCGACTTTAAATCATCAATAAAAAATATGTAATTTTAATATAAAAATTTAACAAGTACATAATATGTTAAATTTATATATAAAATTTTTGAGACACTATAATTCATCCAAATTGTAATAATTTTATTAAAAATTACTAAATAAACTATCTCTTAATTGAATAATTATCATGTCAACAATTCATATGTATTGAAAGAAATTATTCAATCACTAAAATTTAAAAATAAACTACCATGATAAAAATATTTCAATTATGTTCAAAATAATAATTTATATTCATTTTTGACATATTATTATCTTTATGTTAACATATAAAATAAGTTAAAAGTAAGAGAGTGACCTTTTGGAATTTTATTTATTTTAAATAATATTAATATCATTAATAAGGTCAAATGGAAATAGGAAACCATATATTATAATTTTGGATGGATATGGTTTAATTATGTCTTTTTAATTAAATATAGTCAACTGTTGGGATGATTTTTAATGCGTTATCACATTATTTTTACAATTAATTACATAATTTACCACAAATGTGATTAATTTTACTAGAGTTACCATTCGTAATGGTTAATAATTATAAGGTAATATTTACCATATATATATATATATTCCAAATAGGTTATATATTTTATAGATTCAATTTATATAAACTAAAGAAATTAATTTTAAAATAAATTCATAAATGGCGATAAAAATAGTTTTTTGGAAAAAAATTTCTTTAAGCACAAAAAATTTATTTATATCAAAATGATGATTATTTATTCTAACTAGATTATTATAAGACAAATTAATTACATGTAAAATTTATTCCAAATCAAATATATAATTAGGCATTTAAATTACATGAATTAATTAAAATAAATGAGAGTATTTGAAAAATATGTTTTTTCACTATTCATTGATAAATCAATCATTCTAGTAAATCCACAATATTTAAACCAATGAAAAAATTTATTTTAAAATTTGAATAATAATATCGATTTAATAACATAAAATTTCCCAAATCGTTAGAAATAAATTATAATTTATACTTAAAAATTAAATAAATATATTTTCAAAGAAAATGAATCATAGAAAAATTGAGTACTTATATATTATTAATAAAAAAAATATATAAATATTTTTTATAGTATGGTTAAACATATTAATACACTCAAATCTAGTAGTTATGTGATAACTATATAATTTTATAATAGTATTTTAATAGTTTATCTTTGTTTTCATAGAACTTATTGACTTGTGTTATGAAATAAATCGTGTATAATATTCTAAATTTTTGGGTGTCACACTTGACCTATTAACATTGAGGGTCACTTTGTTATTATGTTTATTTGAATATGGTTAGAGTTTCATGATCTGTTTTATTATGGATGCATAATGTAACTATGGAAATGATTATTTAATTAGATCAACCTCACTTGGAAACTCCAAGGAGTTTGGAATGATGATGTGTCGTGCCACAAATCTATAAGATCTCACTACTCTTCAAAGGTTTCATCTAGGTAACTCCTATGTGAAGTATCATATTCTTTATTTTTATGGGGAATCTCACTACTTCCCTGGGGTTAATCCATAAAAAATTCCATCATTGGACAATTTTTCATGGAGCAGACCAACTTTATTGTTTGTGGAAAAATAGGTCCTTTCTCCAGCATTACAATCATGGATTACATATTTTTGTAGGAATAGATGCCCTATTGATGTCCCATAATGGTTCTCCCATACCTCTATGATTAATAATTCTTGCATCCCATCTTTCAATTTCTAGAATCTCAGAGACAACTTCACTTTATATTTAGAATAATAATAAAACTCATTATTCTTGGATCGATAATGTATGGTTGAAAATTTCCATAATAATTACAACATCTCAGTGGAACAAACCCTCCAATATCTTTGATAATCATTTATCGAAATGTATTCTTTGTGTGGAGATACATATGTTGATTATCCATATGAAATTTTATAGGAAATCAATGTTTCTATATTTAATCCAATGGTTGGGATTCAATCTCATATTTATAAGGAACATGAAATGTTTCCAATTTAATTAATAAGACTATAACTTTCCTTTGAATTCATGTTCTACACTCTGGAGTCAGAGGAAAAACTCCATAATTTCAATTTATGGAAAACCTGCCCATTTACTGAAAACTTTATGACCATGAGGCTGTCTAAAGTACTGCTACACAACAAATTTTTTTTGGAGTAGATAGGTATACAAGTATGAAATAGTAACTTTGTATTAGACACTAAATCATGGTCTAGAGAACTATAATATAGTCTTCTATCATTGGTTAAATTTATAAAATTCACCGCTTAACTGTTCTATATCTAACCCATGATTTCAGAAAAGATCTCTATTAACAACTTTACTCACAGAACATGTTTTTGGTGTAGTCATCACCCTTATGGCATAATGATTCTATTTTAAAGCGCAATTCGGTTGTCAAAAATACCCCTGCAATGTCGATACATAAAAAAATATTGTTATGATGTATTCTGTATATCCATGGTGTAGCCTATTCTATGAATGGAATCCAATAATTTTTTTTACTTATGATAAAATTGGATCATCCATGTTGCAAGTAATGGTTACATTGTAGACGTATTCATCCCCAAGGTAATAGTGTCTTAGACCATTCTATTATGGTGTGGACACCTTAGATATTCTAGTGGCTTTTAATACTCTCCTCATGCACTTCTAAGAGTGATCTCTTTGGTTCTTTCATTTCATGAGATTCCCATACCCCAGATTATAAATTCCCATGAATAACAATGTATATAATAAATCACATCACATGTATCACTGATTGTGAGTAATGAGATTTATTGCAAACTCAACCACACTGCTTCTCTATAGTGTGGACTACTACCTTCATATTGGCTCCTATGATTCGGAACACTACATTCATGGGAATTCCTACCTTCATGCGTTGTCACCTACCCATAGTGTTTTCATGTATTGTTGGCATTATTGGGCCCCCTTATTGGTCAATCTTTATCCATCATGTACAAGGTTGATATGGTTTGGTTATGCAGAAAATATTGGCTATTAATTTTCATTATTATGTAACAACCATCAATACTATGGAATGGTCACGGTGGCTACAACATGGAAAATATATAGAAAATCCGTCAACAACCCCCCTTGGGTGTATATCAATTTACTTTAATGTAGTAAAATGTTTTAAAATTCATATTTTACATGTATCATTACTTTTATGGCATAGTTTCATGAAATCCATCCACTTCAAACCCACTTTCGCCACCACAACAATATGGTCGTTCATATTTTTTTTTGAATCTTTCACTCTTTTGAAACAAATTCTACGACATTCACATCTAGAAATACTCTATACAACAAAAATTTTCCAAGGATCACATTTTCAACACATATACCATTTAACAATGAATATTATTGTTAGAAACATACCCTATTCATCATCTTTGGGATCCACTGATCCCCTAAGTAATACTTCAACACATTGGTCAACATTAACTGGTGTTGTCAATAGTTATATTATAAGAAACATACTTTATTCACTGATACATCAACACACATCTTAGTCATCACCCATTACCTCCTTTATTATATATCGCCATGATCAACCCTATTATTAAAAAAAATCCAATTTCAGTTATTTGATATTTCTATCAATCTCCCACTTAGGATTTTGTTTACAATACAAACATGATTTTAACCCTATTATTCAATGCATCCTTGGATATATCTTCTCCACCATAATGATATATTCTAGTTTTCAAGATATCTTTTTATACCCCTTATTATTAATTAAATACATAGGGCCTTTCAAATTTTTATTTTCATTCCAATGATAGTTTTATAAATATAGGGATGAACTTTTCTTCCTCATACTCTTTGTGGAAGGGAACATCTTTACATCAACTACCACATAATTCCTAAAAATATTTCAAAATTTATCAACTCCCTCATTGTGATTTCTTATCCACTTTAGGATATTTTCTCCCCACTTTCTAAACAAAATAATTATTTTCATATCAACCAAATGTTGATTAGCCATATATCCTTTGAAACCACAATGATCTCCACAATAATTTCCTTTCTCACTATATTTTCACAATACATTCCCTAAGTTAGTTTTCTACATGTCACTTGAGATGTAAATAAGTCATATAATCCTACTAATATAGATATTGGTATATGAAATAAGTGTTTTTATAGACAACAAACCAGTTGTCCATGTCACACATGAATACTAGGAAACACACAATACAATTATGGATCTTCCATTTTTAAAATAAAACATACGACCTCCATCACCTATGCTAAACCATTAGTACATTACATTTAGGTATATGGTTTTGAGAAACATACCACATTATAAATTAATTCATACCACTGGAAAAAAATTTGACATCACATACATAAATAATTATTGTGTTTGAACATAAGATTTTATTTCAATTCCATGCCTTTCAGTTCATCACAAGATTCAAAACCATCTAATAAGGCTTAATATCATTTTTTTTCAAAAAAACCCTCTTGTTATTTTTTACCTTGACCAAATTCTATATATCAATTTATTTATAAAATGGGGAAAAATATTCTTCTTGACCATATTTTCATTAAGATCCATTCACTTATGCTTCTCTGGTATAATCAGTCATATTCCATTAAAGAAAAATCCCCTTAGGGATTATATCTCCTCTTTAATTATAAATCTATAAAAAATAGTTAGACACAATAAAGGATATGGGGAGTGTGGTATCTTGAAGTTTGTGATCTTTAGTAATACATTGGGTCAAGATGAACCAACTCACCACCTTCCATATCTCGTTTTCCATTTTTTAAATTTTTGTAAAGGAATAAATTCAGGTCTTCAAGTTATTCAATATCACTTGTTTACAAAAAACCCCTTTGACAACAATCTCCTTTTGGTGATACCTATTACACACTTATTTTTATAGATTTTAAATTTTTTATTGTTTCATAGCTTGGGATTTTCAAAAATTTGGGAATCGTTCACAGTTGAACAAATACCTTGTTGAGTAGCATCCCTAGTGGGTTTCACCTTAAATATTATTTTCCATTTCATATTACTCTTTTTCATATTAGTGGTTTGTATTGGAGCACTTTGGAAAACCTCTTCATAGAGAGAACAATGATCCATCTTGGAATATATATTCCTTGGTGGAGTCAAAATGACATTTTATTCCATCATATATACATATAAAGAACGTATTGTATTTATTTCTTGATTTGTATTATTTTCTTACAAGATAGTTATTGGGATGTCACATATATTGGTTCTTAAAATACCCTTTTTTGATCCACATTTTCATTCTCCAAAACATTGAACTAATTTTCTAGATTAGTAGACCATTTTATAGGATCAAAAATCACATTCAAGTCATGTGAGTGATGTTTATATTTATGGATTATTTACCATTACATGCATTTAAACAATTTAAATACCCTTCCATAAGAAATATCTTATATCAATTAAATCATTTAGCATAGAAATTATACCTCAATGGGTCTCTCATTGATTGATACTTTGGTACTGCTATAATTCTTGTAAAATATTTAGGTTTATTAGTCACAGAACATCAACTCATGATGTGTTCAAATAATTTGGAAAAATTGAACTACGTAACTTTCATATTTTATATATCTAAAATTATAGATATTACATGAAAAAACACATTATATCCATATTTTATATCTGTATTCGTCTTAGTTTTTATATATGTTGTGGTAAATTTTTTAGGGATCTTCATATTCTAAACTGATATTTTCATTCTCTAATCAAGACCACTTATATTCATATATTTATCTTTCAACTAAGAAACAGTTAATGTCATATTTGAAACAACATACATATCTGGTTGTCACATTTCATAATGTTGTATTTTCAGAGGTATGAAGCTAGCGTTCAAATCAGTCACCATTGACATTTGCATTAAAATATCATAGGAAAAATGTTCAATAATATTACTTTTCCCCTTTATCTTGGTTTATTTTTTATTTGTATAAATATTAGGGAACATTTTTCTCTTCTCAATAATTTATTTTTCAAGGAACTATCATCTACCATTAAGTAGTAGAATTCATATAAAATTCCCCATTCGTTTAATTTGTCATTGAATGTGTATTCCATGGACCAGAAAATTGATGTCGTTGTTTATTCATAACTAGAATCAAATATCTTTTTTTCTACCTGAAAGTGTTTGAAATTTCAAATCCTTTCACTGTACAAGTCTTATAATCATAAATACCCATAGGTTTAAATTTTACCTCTATTGGAGAACAAAACATCAATGGTGAATTATTTTAATTTTTTTCTTCGATACTTTTTCATATGTTACCTCTTACTTGGAATTTCATTATTTATAAAAAATCATCCAATAGAATCCACAAGTTTGTAGAACATAAAATGATTCCACATTCTGTACAAGTCTTCCTTGTGAGAATCCTTTAATGACCATATGAATATTGCATCAATTTCAATTTTTCCTTGATCATTTTAAAAGATTATTCTATGTCATCTTAATAAAAATATACATATTCCATCACTTATAAGGAAACACCTTGAGAAATGCCCATGAATTTTATGTAATACTTTGCTATTTTATAAAATATATTTCTTTTAGGAAAGGAACCATCATTTTTTATGAAACTCTTTTCTTCACACCACATAAGATAAATTTAGAGCAACAAAAAAAAACAAAAATTGAACATATCCTTTGATACCACTTGTTGGAATTGAACAAGAGATATAAAATGAAATTACATTGGGGGTAGATAAGTGTATGGAATTATGGATAAATTTAAACATTTTCTCTTATAACTATATCTCTTTCCCTTTATGTATCTTGACCTCTCAAACTTATGTGTCACATTATTATTCATTTCAACTAGATATGCTTAGGGATGACTAATATGTTTTGGGGTGGATGTATAATTTATAAAAAGACCCAATTATGTACCAGGTTTAACCTCTGTAGGATTTTTAAAGAGTTTGAAATAGTTATGTGCCATGCACCAAAATCACTATAATCTCGATACTCCTTAATGGATCAGGCTAGATCACTCAAATTTTTAGGATCACTAGTGTAAAAAATGTAGGTACAACTCATTGCATCCTAAGAATCACTCCCTTAAACATTCCTCTGTTGACTCAATTACAGTGGAAATTATCATATACTTAGTGTATGAAGATGTAGTTCCCTTATCCAACATTAATTTCATATACCACATCTTCATGAATAAATTGATTCTATGTTGATGTCTCACTGTAATTCTCCTTTAGATTTATGGACACTCCTTGTTGCATCAATTCCATCACTTTCTTGAATATCTAGAACAACATCACTTTTTTGTAGGCATAAAAAATAAAATATTTTTCTTCTTTTAATATCAATATTAATTTATTTCCAATTTTTTCAGAATTACATCCCCTCATTGGAACCAAATCTCATTGATCTGTGAGATTCAGATTTAGAAATTTATCCTCTATGTTGATATACTTCAATTGAATTTTATTAGGTTTCATTGATGATAATTCACCAATATCCATTAAATCCAATGGTTGGTATTGAATCTAAAATTTCCTAGGATAAAGGCAAGTGTCTTATATAATGAATGGGATCAAAATGTGCCTTTAAATAAGATTTGGAAACCCTAGATTCAAAATAAAAACATGCTTATTTTAGTTTCTAAAAAACATCTAGTTGATTGAAAACATCTAAGTTATGGCATGGTCTAATGTTCTATAATGTATCAAAAATTTTAACATAATGTATAGGTATACCATAATGTTTTCATCACGATAGAATTGTTTAGAAACCCATAGTTTGGTATTTTATGTTTACTAGATCAATAATTTATAACCATTAACTAATCGATAACTCACACATGACATCAGAAACAAACTCCTTTAACCGCTTGAGTCACCCATCATGTTTTGGGGTATAGTCATCATCCTTATGACATAAAAAAAATTTGTAAGGGAAATTGTTCTACAAATAATTCCATTTTAGTATGTATACTTAAAAATTCTATTTCTATTATGTATCTTGTATGTACACAACATATCCTCCTATAAGAATGGATTCCTCTTGATTATATACTTCATTTAAATCCAGACCCTACACAATGCATGGTGTGGCTATAACATATACATCTTCCATCCTAAGATAGAAATAAACATTCACTTTTCCATTCAGTATAGAAACCTCTGGGATTTTAGTGGTATTTTAATCCCTCTATATACACATCTACACCATTTTATATTTGACTACAACATTCTATGAGAATCCCTTACCCCAACACATTAATTACATTGGAATTCCCTCAACATATATGAAAAACCATTTCATGACTCACTGATTATGAGTAACGAGGTCTAGTATGGACCACCACCATGCTACCTCCCCATGAAATTGACCAATTACTTTTGGTTGATGCCTTACAATTTAAACCCCTACATCAATGCACATGTGTAACCACATGTGGGATGACCTACCTTATGGAGTCATCATGGTAGGCTAGCTTTACTGGTTCCCCTATATAGAATATTTTTCTCAAACATGTGAAGAGATGAGATGGCAAGGCCAAACGAAAAATATTTTCCTTATTTCTATATCCTCCTACTTTATTGTTGTGCAACCATCAATACTGTGTTCTAGCCATGGTGAATATGGAATGAAAAATATTTGGAATAACATTTGTCATATATTATATGGTGTATCTATATTTAATACAATATAGTCTACTCTCCAATATATCTTATATGACATAGGTCATAGAATCTACAATATATCAAGATGAACTACATCATATCTATAAGAAATGTATTCACAACACGCCCACTACCACCACTACTATGACAGGGTCTTGGCTGTTTTGGCTAGATTACAGTCTTATGAAGAACATCCCATGAACATCATGTTTGGATTTCCTCCTGACACCATCAATTTTCCAATAATTACTTTATCAAAACATAAACATGAATATAAATGAATATTGTTTTCAAAAAAATACCTTTTCCACCATATTTTCGATCAAAAAATCTATCTATAAAAACATAAATACTATGGACTTCTACAACATTAACTATACACAATTCTTGGGTCAAGAAATCCAAATTGATTCAATGAGATGAAAAGACAGAACATTGACATCATATTTGATTATCAAAATTGTTAAGACCCTATCCATCCATATTTTTAACAATTCAATGTTCAATTATTTTGGATTTCTAAAAATAATTGTCTAAAATTATGATATAGTGTTGATACAATGTTTGTGAAAGAAGTGTAAATGTTAACGTAAATGGTATTAAAAATATTAATACTAAGAATATTTGAATGAATATTATGGTTTAATGAATTTTATAGAAACAAAATTATAGATAAGAAGTATTTTGAATGATTAAATTTAAAATACATGGTAACATAGATTCTAGTGAGGACTAATTATATGAATAATATTGAAAATGATTATAAAGGGTATTTAATATCAAATATTAGTTAATTAATTAATTAAAAATCCCAAAAAATCTTTTCATAGGAAAATTGTGTTATAAATGGTTCATCATTCCATTAATTTTATATATATGAGCCACTAATCATTTTTTGAAATTACTTTTCTAACACTTATTGAATGAATATTTCGAAAAACATCAATATTATTAAAAGGGAATTAATTTATCTTTTTAAATAACACTAAGGATTTCATTTTTCTATCATAATTTTGAAGAAGTAACTCTCTTTACTTCCCATTCTATTTACCTAAGAACCCAATATCTCTATAAAACACTATTCTAAAGGCCTTATGTTCGACTGAAAGGACTATATCAAAAAAAGAGGCACTCCTTTTAACCAAGTTCATTCAAGATTCATTCTTATTAATACTCATACAAAAAATTATATAACCGTAATAACATAATAAAATAAATATAATTAGTTTACTAATGTTTTATTTTTTATAGAACAACCATGTTCTACCTCCTTTACATCATATAGAAAATAAAAGCATCACTGTTGTGTACTTTTAGACTACCTTCTCCTTGAAGCGAAATATTATACGTTCCCTCAACAACACAATTTGATGGATATAAATATGTATTTAAGGAATAAATATGATATCTTGGAAATTGTAATGATTCATTTAAGTCAAATTATTTTCTACATTCCTTTCATTCCATCCATTGAAAAATGAAACCATTTGTCATGTGTACGTGTGGACTATCGCCCCATGTAGTGATGCATTTAATTTTTCATCACTATATAATAATTATTGTTATGAAAATGTTTTTAATAAAATAAATGAAACTTATAAATTAATTAAGATTCAATAGATTAATAAACGATGACCATGGTTTAAGAACTAGGACCAGCAAACTGAAACATCATGTAAACAAAAAAATTAACATAAAATATTTATTTGATCAATGAATTATCATTAATTTTGTAAGGATAAATTATAATCAAGTTTAATATATTATTATAAATATAAATATGGGTTTTAAATATGATTTAGAATAAATATATATTTATTATATAAGAGGTTATAATATATCAGTCTAACAAAAAATCCCAGTCTAGGGGATTCTTAAATTGATTTCTTTATTATTTTGTTAAATAATTTTTTCAATGAATATATTATTCCAAGAAAAGGTGTGTTATGTACTTTTGTTTTTATGTTATATTTACAAATTTATTATATATATTTACATTATCTTCATAGAATAAATTCATTTATCTATTTTTACTTCATATGTTAAGATCTTTTCAATGGTTTTTTTGTTTCAATTTCAATTTCTTGAGACATGTTTTTATTATGAAATAAGTTTTATTTTAAATGGGGTAATTAATTACCCTTTGAAATATTATATAATTAATAAATTCATTTAAGATGAAATAATATATTATTTCTTGATCTCTCATTCATGTTTCTTACTCAAATTTTATGAAAGGTATAATGGGTTTTTTTAATAATCCCAATTTTTACTCGATTTTTAATGATTAAATTTCCATTAGAGAAATCCAAATTTTTTTACTCTCCAAAACTACATATATATTTTGAAATTTATTTATATATATGGTTTTCAAGTGTTCTATCTATTTTCCTCTCTTTGGTTCTATAATCAATAGAAATAATGTTTTAAAGAAAATCAGACATTATTTATCATTTATGGAGAAGAATATTTCTATTCTATATCCATATACATTATTTTATTTAAAAAATATTATTTTTTGTGATACAAATATTTTTAAATATAAATTTATCTAAACATTTTATTTTCATTCAAAATATCTAAAAAGTTATTTGTATCATTGTCTATACAAG
The DNA here is from genome assembly GCA_963277665.1 of Viscum album. Lineage (NCBI taxonomy): Eukaryota > Viridiplantae > Streptophyta > Magnoliopsida > Santalales > Viscaceae > Viscum > Viscum album. Next base: position 271,081,218 of record OY728166.1, read on the forward strand.
CAATTGTTTTCATTCATTAGAATACTATTAAATGAATATATTTTGAAAAATTTTCCTCATGAGAATATTTTATCGAAGTAAAGACTTTTATTAATTTTTAGGTTCTCTTAAATATTTTTATATTTTAAAAATTAATTTATATTCCCCATATTCTATTAATTTTTCAAAGGAAAAAGTTTTTTTCCAAAATTTATAGAAAATGAATTTCATTTCACTTATATTAGTTTTTATCATCCAATCCATAGTTTATTACATAATCAAGATTCATTTCATGATTCCATTATTCAAATATATTTTAAAATTAATTTTGTAAATTTATCCTTAAAATCTCATGAGAAGAGCTTCAAAAGTAATATATAACATTATTTTTAAAACAATGTTGCCATTTTTTTAAAATTATTTTTATAATTTTTCTTATATTTATTTCTCTATCTCTACAAAATCGATCTTTTCTGGTGTAATATTTGAAATCATACTATAGTTATATGATTATTTAAATAATTATAGGATTAAATCATTAGTATCCATTGATCAAATTATGGATACCGTCTTATTAGATACCATATGAATGAATTATGTAACCATTTTTATTTCCATGGGTTATTAATCTAAGTTAACATCCTTTAATGTTTTTTATGATACGATGGGGCTATTTTATAAAAATACCATACACCTTATTTATCATGATGGATTATGAATATTTTTATTTAATTTTACAGGAAACCTATTTATTTTCATGTGTCAAATTAGTGGTTTTGAAACTATGATGTGTTAAGGAAATTATGACAAATCATATTAATTTTTCATGGGATAATTATGTTTTGAAGGAATAATTAATGATATTATATACTTATGGAATAACATTTTATTTTTTATCATTATATTATAGGTTGGTTTGATATATACCTCAAATGTATTGGGTGATGTTTTATATCTCATGAGCTCAGAAGTGCATGTGGGTGGTTAGCTGAAGCCTATGAGAGTACATTAGTAGTTATCTTAAGCCTATGAAGTTATATAGGTGGTTATTTAATTCCTTTGATGTGAAGACTTTCATAGTGGGGATACAATAGATATAAATTATATTATTATGTTTATAATTCAGTTTCATTCCCTATTATTATGTCTGCATTCTGATATTATGGATCTGGGATAATGAATCTCTTGTGATTGGTGTTTACTGTTTTACATAGATTTATTTATTAAATCATGGTAAACGATCTATGTTATGTTGGAAAAAGTCTCGTAAATTATTTCTGTTCATTTTTTTATAATCTCAAACCAATTTTTTCATCATATTCTCAATTCTAATATTCAATTATTAATTCTAATATTTACCCTTAATATATTTTCGATATCATCCATTGTATGTCTCCATTTCCCTCTGTTATAAATTTTTTTACAATATAAGATATTTCTATAAAAGTATCATGTTTAGTGATTTTTCTAGAGGAACTAAAGGCTTTTTAAGGAATAATCTATTGTTGGTATAATAAGGAAAATGTCCATTTGATTAAAAAGAAATGGGGTTTTTTACATAAAGGTTATTTTTAATTCATTAGAACCCTCGGAAAAAATGGTGTTGGGTATGTATGTCACATGATATTTGTTATAAATTTTTTAATTATTGATGCATTATGTAAGGGTCTCTATAGTTGGTATCAAATATCAAATGTAAGGTGTATTTTTTTAAGAAACTGAATTGAGTGTATGGGTAGGGGTAATCTCACCATTATTCTATAGTTAACCACACCTGGTACAGTAAGTATTTAGGGTATGCTGGATAGTGCGTGATAACCCAATATAATATCATGTCTTATGAGATATTTATTTTCTATTGTTGAATCCAATTAAATATATCTAATTCAAAAAAGATAAGGTCACATTCACTATGTCATACTTGGTCTATTACTCACACCCTTCATGGTAATCTCAGTGCATTATAGGCTTAAATGTTTTTTATATATCCTAGTGGAATGGACCTATGTCAGGCTACTAAGTATGTAGAGATGATTGGAGATAAAGGTGGTGAAAGGATATTTTTTAATCATTTTTGTATCTATTCCTCAATATTATTTGGTTTATTTTATATATCATATGTTCTAATACCCCACATGCATGGATCTTATATTGACATTATGTGTGACTGATATACACTCACATTGTTAGAGAGTATGATGTTCTTTATTTATTTATCTCATTCTATATTTAAATGTTTATTCTTTGTTAATTATTAAATAGAATCATATATATATGATTGATAATTACTATATATTTAGGGAATATTCTCCACAATGTATGGAAAGGGATGTTGCTGCTAGCCATATGTATCTTTCTTTTAGGGATACCTATAAGAGGAAATGTATCACATTAACATAATCTTGTTGAGTCAATCTGGGTTGTAACAAAATTTCATCATATACTTTTTCTATTGAAGTATTTTTAGGGAAGGCTAGAATATAGATAGTTTAGTTGGGACTCCAACGAGATGCTATGATTATGTATATGAAACACATAATTAATAGTTGTTCATGATTCCTAGATAGTGGGATTTATTTTATTAGTAATGTGGTTATAGTTTCATGTTGTTATTCATGTGTTATTGTGGGCTTTATGATTTATATATTATCCTATTTCATAATGTGGTGGGAGTGAATGAGTTAAAATATCATGATTTGACACTGGTCACATTTGTCATGCAACTAATATTGTAATTTTTCAAAGGTTTAAATTGATAAAATTCTAATAAAAATATTTTATTATTTTAAAAGATTATTTTAAGAGGACATATAATAAATTTAAACTAGGTTTACTTATAAAATTTATATATATATCTATGGGTTACATGAAAACAAATGTCATATAATCTTAGGAAAAAGGTGAGTAATATGTTGAGATGTTTTTTCACCTATGGTTTGAAAATGAGCTAATCTCTCATTAGGTTATTGTATGTAAGTGTTCATGATAATAATTTTTTTTTTAATATTTAATATAGTAAATGTGTTTTTACATTGATGTTTTTTAATTTTAGAAAAATTTACCTTTAATGTTGTTTCATAGTACCACCTAGGTGGGATGAGGGCGTCATTGAAGATTAAAATGATCCAAAAATACCTCCAAATGATCAAGAGTGTGCGGTTAATCATTTTAATGAGGTTTCTATAAAGGAATAGATTATTGAGGCTTTTTTGCCTAGGGTGTTCTACATAGTACAAGCTAGAGGTGGTGGTGTGTATTTGAGTGAACCTACTATTAAGTAAATTACTCGATATTACAATGTGTATCAATAATAATATTTATGAGGTATGATGAAACCCTATGAATCAAAAGATTGTTTCAAGACCACAGAGTGTGTGTTTGTGAGGTTCAAGAAAATTAGAGAGTGGTGGGTAAATCCAGAAACATATTTTCTATAGGGACACACAAAAATATGGTCGGGAGTTATGATGTAGGTCAAGGGGAATAATGGACTTACATTTTTGGACATCATGTACATATTTATTAAGAGTTTCTCCCTTTTTTATGTTATTAGATCTATTTAAGGAGTTCAGAGAGCTTTAAATGGAGATGATGTCTGTGAAAGCCTACTCTACTTATTGTATTGATCTATTATGTTTTAATTCCTTATTTTTAGGGAAAAATTCAAAAAACACATATAAGTTTGAGATTATAATTCTACCTAATGCAAGGATCTAGGTTAGGATGACAAAGCTAAAGTCCTATTTGGATTTAGTTTGAAATTATCTTTCAATTGAAAATGTCATAGTAGAGGTCAGAGACTTTTTTATCATTTTCAGTGGTTTTGTTGGTGGTCCATTATGTGGTTCCAGAGGTGTATAATACAGTTGATGGAAGGAAAGATATTATTTTATGTTATAGGGAAATAAGAGTTAGGTATTTCATTGTAGAGGTTCATTTATTCCTCCCTAGTAAAGAGATTCGGCAATGAGTTTTTAGTACAGATAACCAGATTGTTTCCAAAGTTCTTGTCAAATCTAGAAAAGGTAGTATTATACATGTGGTAAGACAGTCTAGCTATAGAAGTTATGCATGTGTTTTCCTATCAGGGTTCAGGTAAACAATTAGTAAAATAAAATATTCTCTTCCATGGTATGGAGGACCTCAAATAGACATTATAGCTTCATCAGGGTGGTCAAGACGAGGATATGGTCAAGGTATTATGGGGAATATATATTTTTATATTCAATGTGGGTATTTGTTTCTTGTGTGTTAGGGATAAAAGAATCAAGTTCATTGATTATTGGAAGGATGATTTTATTATTTGAACATGGTTTTAGGTTATAGTGTACAACCAATTCTAATATGATTGTGAAATATTATACTGCATTAATTATATGGGTTTCTCTATTGGACATATGAGTTGATTATTCCATTATATTTACCAATTGGGTATCTTTCTTGTAGTTATCTATAAATTTTTTATATGTATGATAGAATTTGATACACTTATTAGGAAGATCTTATATTTTATTAGTTGACTCAAAAAATGAACTATAATATTTGTGTCCAACTATCAATTATGGTATTTATTCATTCTATATATGGTAATATTTGAGGATATCATTGGTATAGACAAGAAGATGTTATTTTGGTCACATATTGTTTGTTACAAGATGCTGATGTCCATTACTTGTCTTATAATGAAGGAGTATGTCCTTATTGATTAATGGAATGTATATATAGGAATTCATGGATATAAAATTAGTTATATTGGAGACATTATAATGTAGGTGGATGGTATGGTTCACGATGCAGATTAGGAGGAATCTCAATCTGTCCCCTAGTAATGAACTATTTATAAGATGTTTTTCTTAATGAAATACCATTGTTAACTCTAGATAAGAAAACCAAGTTAATAATTTACCTCATGATTGTTTTTGAGAATATATCAATATATTCATAACATAAAACATTGATAGAGTTGAGAGGGGTAAATGCGTGGAATAAGGATATTGAAATAAATGATTTTTTCCATCTGAGTACATATCATTTAGGCTATCATGTTTTAATCACCAAGATGATTGACAGTATAACTATATTACTAATTTCATTATGAAAAGTTAAATTGTGTTGTGGTAATTAATATGTATTCTTTTCCATGAATTAATAACCCATTTGTTGATTTTAGGGTAGCCCAATGGTTCTCTTTGATTGACCCATGATTGGGATATCATCATATGTATGTAAAATATTATGATATACCAAAAATCTTATTTAATAATTTTTATGGGATGTGCAAGTATCTTGTGACTCCATTAGGTAATATGAATTAACTTATAGTTTTCATGGATCTCAGAAACCATATATTTCATCCTTACAAATCATTCGTCATCTTTTTGTTCAATCATTATATTTTTGTTTAGTTAAGGATCCATGATGGCCTTTTTATTAAAATAATTAATTTATTGATATAATCCAAACACATTGATATTATGAAATGATATCTATGTGTAAATTTTAGATCTATGTGGTATGATTGCTCTGAAATTTTATTTTAGAGGTCAGGATATCAATTGACTAGGAAAAGTGGAGGTAGTTAAGTCTTGGGAATGACCAAATAATGTGTTTGATATTAGACGTTTTCTAGGAATGGAAATGTATTATAATTATTTGATTAGGTTTTCCCTCTCTTGGAATCACCAATGTCTAATCCAACCAAGAAAGGGGTGGAATTTGAATAGATTGATATGTTTTTAATAGATATCAAGGAGTTAATTGTGATATTGAGAACTAATTGGTTTTTTATTTTTCTAGATCAAGGGAATGGTAATTAAATTCACTCTTGTGCCTATAAGGTTAGTCAAAGAGCAATTTTAATATAAATGGATTTGGTAGTATTATATATGTGTGGTCATCAATGACACCACAAGTTTTAACCCATAATTTGTTCACATAATTATCACTATAGGGGGTAATTTTTCATCACCAAGGTCCTTAATATATTTCTATAAATATTTTACTATGTTAACATGAACCTATAGAAATGTATTTTGGTATATAATCTACAGTCATTTAAATTAAATACAGATTATTTTTTAAATAGGGGAAAACATCAAAAATTCTCTTTGTAGAAACATATAGAATATATTCATATATAAATATAGTGAGGAGAGAATGTTGATGAGTTTTCATGAGAACTATCATTGGATTTGATAGAGTAATATGTGACTTTGATCTTTTTATCAATTGATTATTTCCACTATATTGAAAATTGAGTAATTTCTATCCATGTTCTCCATTGAAATTGTATTGTAAAGTAAGAGTCAATAATGAGAGATAACTCAATTCATGGATGGTGTTAAGAAAATGATTGGGTGTTTTACATCCATGGTAAGGTGGCAGTCCCTACAACCATGTGGGAGGAGTTAAAAAGGGACTCCCCTTCATCATGGTGGGTGGTTCACCTAGGTTTGACAAATATATACAATGATATTGATTTCTATTTATGATGGAATAGTATGAGGATGGATGTTGAGTGATTTATGGACTTTTTACCTTTCAATTAAAGGTTATAGGGGTAGTACCAGAAACTGGATGGGTTACATCATCCCCATTATATATTGTAATTAATATGGGATTTGAAGATAGTGGACATTGTATTCTGGAAACCTATGAATAAGAGGGGTCATGATGCAATTTTGGTAGTGGTGGAATGGCTGATGATGTTTTTACATTTCTTTTATATTTAGGAGACTATTTTGATGGATTCGATGGGTTAACTATATGTGCAGTACATTATAAAAAATAATAGGGTTCCCATGTGCATGGTATATGATGTAGGTGTTTATTTCACATTGATATTGTCATAAGACCATTAAAACTAACTGTAAGTTAGTGGATAATGAGTAAAACCTTTCATACAAGGAAAAATGGCTCAACCTAGTGGATTATCATGATAATTTAGTTTACTCCCAAATGCATGTGTGCTCTAATTTGATATATCATAGGAAATACATTTTTCCTTACAAGATTTTTTATATGTAAAATTCTTTTTTGATTAAATTTAGCGCCCCCCTATGAGGTTTTATATGGTGGACCAATACACTCATCCTTGTGATGGTTATAAGTGGGTGAGTCAATGGTGGGATGGTCAGGTTTGGAGTTGGATACAAACTAGCAGGGGTAGCTGATTTTGATGTGGGTGGCTACTTCCAAGAGAAGAAAGTTCTCATATGCTGATTGATGGAAATGAACCTTCATGTTTTCTATGGATTATCTATATTTTAAATGGGTATCTCACCAGATTGGGAATCAACCTTTAAGGAAGTAGTGTAAGTTCAAACAAAGAATTATCCATCTTTTTTATGGGATTGGGTCACTAGATTACCAATTGGTTCTTCCACTATGGAAATAATCTATAAAAGTTGTGTTTTATGTTTTTATAATCTAAATTTATGATCCATACTTGGTGAACATAATGGATTGTGATGATATAAATTTATAGGTTGTTGTATCATTTGAGGAGCATGTGGTTTATACTATAGATTAGAGTGAGAATGTTATATGAAGGAATAAAAATATTCTTTCCTAGATATTTTTTAATCATATTCATATCCCATAGGAAGAATAGGAGGTGGATTTAGATATATGATCATAGTGGAAAATGATATTTAGTGGGGACCACTAGAAATGTTTATTGAGCTGGATAATCCTTTATATTTGGAGTTTTTATTGATCGTCAATGATTAGGTATGAAATCAAGGATAATTTTTTGATTTATACTATATATTCTCGAATGAATTGTAATGTTATGTGGTGTTAACATGGATTAGGTGTATATTGTAGTTGCGTATAGAGTAACTCCTACTTAAATGTATCTGGAGGTTGGGTAAGTGATAAAGGTATATTGGGTATATGGTGGTCTGGCATGTAGTCATGTAGGGGTAATAACCCCTACAGTTATCTTTTAGGGTATCATGTGTCCTTGATAAGGGCACAAAGTACAAGGTTTATTTTAAGTATTTTCATTCTATGTTATTTCTAAAATTTCATTTTCATTCACCCTTAACTATACCCATCATCCCCCTTTTACCACCACTCATCTATCATTGATTTTGATCTCTCCCTTAGAACTAATTCTCTTCCATGTTATTTTCTTCTGAGAGCAAGGTTATATTAATTACAATGTTTCTCATTTGGTGAGTCTGATCCCTAATATGTTGTAAATACATATTTACCTCACGTTTTCTTTGGTTGGTAAATGACACCCAACATTTTAGGGGTTTATCTATGAAATTTTGAATTAAGTCGATTGGGATTATATTAGATGACGCAACTAGTTGAGTGAGCTCTTTTAAGGTGTAAGTATGAATTCCATATAGTATGTGTGGATTTCTATGTAATTTTATAGGATAAGGGGATTTCAATTGTTTATGATATCCTAATATTGGGTTTTTCTAGTATTAATGAATCTAGTGAGTTGAAGTTACAAGATGTATCCCCTTTAGAGGGAAGATATAGTAGAGATGTCTTGTGAAACCCTCTAAGCCAATAATATACATTATTTTGATATAATTTTGACATTTTTGTGGTTTTAAAGGATTTGATCATCCGAGAGGTTGATAATTTGAAAATTTGGGTGAAATAAAAATTAGACATGATGTACCCATGCTTCTTAGAATCCATGAAATAATTGTGTTCTCTGGATTTGTTGATTCTCATGGATTTTCTCATAGTTTGAGGTTGTTTCATGGATAGTGAAAAGTATTTATAACCATTAAGTTATTACATGTTAACCATGTGATTTTGTTTTCTTGGGAAAATAGGAATCCCATGGTTGGCACATAGTTTGTATAGCCCTGAGGATAAACAATGTGACCAACATAATATTCTTAAAAAAGGAAAATTTCTTCAACACCCTATCTCTATAATTATCAAAATAACAACCAAATCACTAATTATCTTAACCCATACCATCCTTGATTCCGAAGGAGGTTCCTTCTTTGACTAATTGGAAATTAACCTTTAGTAATGGTGGATATATTTGAGGTGTGTTCTTATTTCAAACTATTTTCTAACCCTCTTTCTAAATATCTATTTGATCTCTCTTTTCCTTAAGTTATTAAATATCAAAATGGTAATTATGGAATGATCTAGATGTTTTTTTGTTGAATTGGTGATATTTATTATGGATTAAATCTAGATAGAACCCAATCCATTCATTTCCAATCACTGTTTTCAAATGAGACTATGAATCCTTCATTGGCGAGGTCTGTGTCTCTATAAAATGGTTTGTTCTCATGGAAGAATTTATGGTTCTTATGTTTACATTTGGTTTGGCTTATGAATTTTTTATTTAATTCCTATTGATATTTTGTTTTTTAATTTCATATTTTTTGGAATGTTAAATGAATTATAATGGGTTTTAATTTTAAAAATAATTACACACATCAGGTGTTTGAAGAAATTCCTAAATTATGGGTTTGACAATAAAAAGGTTTTCCAAGCATGGGTGTGACAATTATTTTAATGAATAATTTTTTTAAAAAAATTTGGTATTGGTTTACATGAATGTTCTGTGAAATCATAGAAAACTAGAATCATGAGTGCATTGGATTTTTGATATACGAAAACCTTTATATGTGTGGAACCTCTAGGGGTTATGGTTGTGATATTGATATACTGGTGAAAGAATCAATATTTTTTGGATTCTTATTTTTACAGGATAATGTTCCTTGTCTATACTAGTAATATATTGCAACATTCTAGAGCCTATTTGTGACTTTTTCATTGATTTATTACAGAGGGAAATTTTTATTTTTATGATTCTCACATGTTTTTCAAATATATGGTTTTTTATTTTACTATAAAAAAATTCTATAAATTTAGTCATATTATTTATTTATTTGAATCTGAAATGTTTTAACAGAAAGAAACATATTTTTTTTCTAAAAAATGTTTCTAAATAAAACATCATAAGGAAAATATATATTTTGTTTTAACTAATTGTTTCATGGTGGTAAACATTGTATAGACACATAGTGGTATTGTACTGGGAGTTTTACTCACACCTTGTACATTTAGTTGGGAATACAATGATTTTTTTAATGATATAAGTAATTAGAAGGGTGTTATATCACTTCAAATCTTCTCCTGGATGATTTCACTTCATATTATATTGTTATAGTGGTGATGGGGGCTCACATAGATACATGGTTCTGTTTATTTTGGTTTTATTTTTTTATTGGACAAACTTTCGAATTTTTTTCCCTCATGTTTGTACCAATTTGTAAAATATATAGACTAATATTTTATCTCTTTCTTATTAACAAAATGACGTTTTGTGTTGTGTTTTTATTGTGAAATAATTCACATAGTTTTGTGTTATAATACTTCCATTCTTATAACTACATAATAGTCACAAGAAATGCACTTCGATCACCATGGAAATCTGTCATGTGTGACTTGTCATGATTATTAAAGATTGTTTATTACAAAATTGTATGAAAGGAAAGATCATTCCTAGGATTTGTTGGTAGACTGGAGTTAGGACCATCATAACTTAGTGCTATGTGAATAAGGGTTTCTATACAACTCACTTATGTGTCTAACAATAAGTTACCATGAGTCGAAATGGATTTTTTCTTCAGTCCGTGTGTATGATTTTATGTTTACATAGATGAAACAAGTTATGATTTTTTTCCAATGTCTTTAATATTTATTTTTGATGTTTATAGTATTATTTTTATATGTATTTTTAATATAATCATGTGTATCTCTTGTGTTAAATAGATTATACCTCCTAAAAGGTTCTTTTTGATTATGAATAAAGGACTTGTGGGTAATGTTCCATAGGGAAAACCTCCATTTAAAATTTCTTTAGTGGAAGAAACAATCAAGAATATTTAATCATTAGGCATGTGGGTGGTGAACACTAGGGATATATAGTGTATCATGATTTAGAGATTACCAAACAAAGTCCACCAATCATATATTGTGTTAAATGAATGCAAAAAACTAAGGAATTGATTAGGAGGATAGAAAATTATTTTACACTTTCTGAAGATTATAAAGGACTCTAAGGTAATATTTTTCACATATATGCTTGAGTAACATAGAAATAAATAGTGGTATTCTATCATGAATGAAAAATTACTTGGGTACCTCACTTAGACAACATTATATAAGGGTGTTAATCAATAGTTCTACCCTGAGACATTTCATATTGTAAAAGATTGAATGTTTGAAACTTTGGAATAAGATGTCCATTTTGTAATGGAGTGTGATAAATATTTCACTTATTTGGTTCATCTCTCCCCATAACATAAAAATAATTATTACCACAATCCCAGACTGTTTGATATCGGTTTGAATCCCATGATATGATCAATTCTCATTCTCATGTGTTAGCCAACCTTTTTAGAGGTTGTTGGTATAGAAACTATGGATGAGGTAAAATTAGTAAGGAATATTTTTATTAGCGTATAATATTTTTTAATAGTATTTTAGATAGGTATTTTCTTATGTTATGAAAATGAAGTGAAATAATGGTGCTCACTTTATGTCAGGATTAGTTACCATAGCTTTTTCGGGACAACACTAGGTTGTTTGTTTCTAGTGTTACAGACCTGGACATTCTAAGCCAAGTTGTACGGTAGCACTATAAAACATTAGTAATAATATAATAAATAATTTTAATGTTTTTAATTCTGATTTAGATAATTATATTCATTATAAAAATATTAAGTAATATAATTAAATCAAAAAGAAAATAGTTTTAATTGAACTCATTTTATATAAGGCTTTACCTAAAAATAAAATTTCTAAATAATCAAATTTTAATTTGATAAAATAAATTATATTTTTAAATATTGGTAATAAAAATTAAATTTGGTTTAATATTAGATATTTTTTATAAAATGTTGATTTTACAGTAAATATTGAAAAATATAGATTTATGTAAAGATCTATTTTATTTTAAATAAATAAATTAAATAAAATTATAAATTATCTTTTGAATATTATTTAATGTAACAAAAGAATTATTTAGTTATATTTAATCCAATTAATTACATTTTAATCCTAATTATATTTTATTTTAGTATATGTTTATTTTTGGGATTGAAATTAGGTTTTTTATAAAAACAATTTTAAGGTGAATAACGTTTGTCCCTTTTAATTTATTAAAACAAATATTAATCACGAATGATTTAAATTAAATTTTAATATTTTATAAATAAAAATTTGAATTAAAATTTATATAATGATTTTTACTCGTTAAAGAGTTAATATCAAATAACCATATGCTTGAAAAGTACATCTCTTGATAATTTTAATTTTCATTGCGTCCTCAGGTTTTATTTTAAATTAAAATCATCCAATAATGTGAATTTAATATGATGAAATAGATATAATAATTTAAATTATCATAATTTATAATACTTAATTAGTTCAATTAGTTTTTTTATAATGAATACTGAAAATAGGATAAATATAAAAGGATACCCACTCTGATCTAAACCTAACACCTTTAATGAAATTTGGATAAGAAAATTACTAACCAAATACATTACTTAATCACTTACCAAATACCCATATCCCATGATTTTATTAGAAATCCATCTTATAAATTGTTTTTTTGCTAACCTTTGGAGGTGGACTTAAGAGGATGAATCATACTTAAACTATCATTTTTATTTTATATTTTCTTTTACCTCATTCTAATATTATTCAATAATGATGATATAATAACAAAAAATATCTAAAATATAATTGTGAATTATTATTTTAATGGAATAACCTAAATCCATCTTCTCTTCAATCAAATTGTAAAAGAAACTGTCATTCATGGGCATGTCAGACTACCGTCGTGTAAACCAACGTAATTCATTTTCCATAATCACCACTCAAAGATTATTATAATAAGGAATTTAATGTAAATATATTATATTTATAACATAATTATAATTTAATAATTATTATATCACATTTTCTTTCTTAACTTCCTTTCTTCAAGGGGATATGATTACAATACTTGTGTGTACGAAAGACCAATATATCTTGAAATGATGTAGGTCATTTTTTTATAATGATTTACAAGGATGGTAATAAGGATTAAGTTAATAAAATATGTAATATAATTATAAAATATTTATGACATTCAAAAAATATTTATAACTATGAAATAATAATATTTCATTATCTTTTGTAACATTCCACTCACTAAAAAATGTAATGTCATCCGTGTGTAGGTGTGTACTTGAGCCTCCACAAAGAAACTTGATTTTTTGGTTATTAAATAACATGTATGATATATATAAGTATATTTAAATAAATAATATGGAATTTATGATATTATTATAATTTCAAAATGATAAAATATTACATAAATTCATTCATTAATGAATGATGAAAATGGGAAATGTTACTCTTGCGTACATATGGCCTACAACCTCTTTCATTGTAAGGAAGTTAATTTATCATTAAAATATTTCATTATTTAATTTAAAAGTATAATTGAAGTATAAAGAAGAAAAAAAATTCCTTATTATTAATTTTTTGATATATAAATTATGACCACCTTGAATATGGTTAACACACCGAATCTACTTCGAAACAATGAACCAAATGCCATCAAAATATCCAACATATAATTAATTAATTAAGTAGTTATATTTGAAGTGGTTAAATATTAAATAAAATGATTAATAAACATTAAAATGTTTCTTATATCAGTAAATTATTATAATATGTTTGTTAGTTTGGAAGATAAATAACATACATGATGAGTCTGACTTAATGTAAGTGAATTTTCTTTTAAAAATAATCTTTTAAAGTCTTCCTTACATCACTTTTAATTTCACCAATGATTGTTCTTAAAATGATATCTTATAGAAATTATTGTTTTATAAAGTAAACGGATTTACATTTTTATATTTTTTCTAGAAAAATATTATTTTTATTGAATTTTTATCTTTCTTTAAGAAATACTAACTGAATATCCTACTTTAACATATAAGATTAAAATTTCCATTTCTTCCACTATAACCAATATTGTAAGTTTTGATTCCATTCCAAGATATAATTTTTTATTCAAAGTAAAAACCTGTTTTCATTTTCTTGGAATGTTTTTATTGGAAATGTATTTTTAAAATAAAAGGGTATTCTGATATTCAAAAAATTTGTATAAGGATTTGATATTGTTTTTAAGGGTTTTATAATGAAAATTTTAAATATTAAAATGATTCATTCAAGATATTATTCTTAGATATTGTTTATACAATGGGAAGAGCCAATTAATATCTCACAAGTGATCATGATACAACTTACATAATGGGTGCATCTAGATAGTGCTTCGTTACATTGAGTAATTATTATGTTCTCTGAAGAATTACATTGGATGTTGGTCATATGGTTATTCATATAAATAAGTGTTCTGTAAGGGTTCAATGAGAATATTTCCCAATGCACGTATATGATTTTTTAAACATTATAATCAGTTATCATGTAAATAATTTTATTTAAAAGGTATTATAAAGAAATTTATAAAACAATATTCAATACGTTTTCAGGTCATTTCATTTCATTAAGAAACGGTTTTTATGGGTTTTCATGTTTTAACAAGTCAAATGATATTCTAAATTCTTTACAGCTTAACAATCTTTTTGAATTCATTAAAAAAAATTATAAAAAATCACATGTTTTAAGAATTGGTTAAGGAAAAGAAGATCCCAATTTGATAGTAATGAATTTTTTTTGAAAATAAATCATTTTTTAAAAAATCTTATAATATAGAAGAATATGGATAATGATAAGAACTATGTAAAATTTATTATATAGTTTTGTTATGAACGATTAATTTCATAATTCTCATAAAATATAAACATGAAAGGATACTAAAATATAATATAATGAATTCATGGATTAAAAATATAAATTTTGAAATGTACATGGCCGAGTATTTATAATTTCCATCAAATTAAGTTTTAGATAACATTATAGTTTAGGATAATTAAAATATCACAAACATGAAGGATTTTATAGTATGGTTAAGTTGAAATGATATATTATTTAAATATTACAATTTTTATTTAAAAAAATAAAATTTATAGATTGTTTTTTCTATAAAGGAAGCATGGAAACTATAATAGGTAGGAACTATGATGAGGATATCATTCCAAATTTGTATTCAAAAATAGTTAGAACTAGAATCAAGTAATTTGTTTTTCTGATGACTTAGTTGACTAAGTTGATAAATGGTGGTGGTATCCATGTTCGAGGGAAACCAGAATTTCCATATGGAAATATATCGATAGATAAAAATTTCATGTGGAAGAAACCTTCTAATATTTTTGAATCCTAAGATCTAGTGGTTACTGTTGGATGGATAATTTCTAAAGAAAAGATATTTGATTTTATTTGATGCTCAAAGATTAAAAGTGAAACTCAATAAATTTAAAATTTTGAAGGTGTAGTTGATCAGTGGTGATATTTGATTCAGAATAATAGAGAGAAATATGATCCTTATTCCATGGAATATGAAACATTTATTTTATTTTACATGATAAATATTTCCATTTTTTCGTAAAACTCTAAATTGGGAAACAATTCCCAGAATTAGAGAAAACTGATTATGATTCTGTAGAAATATAAGACACAAATTTTACATGTATTCCAATGTATGTAGAATGTTTTATTTTTAACATTGATAGAAATATTAATAGAAATAAATTGATATTAGAACCATTTTCAGAAAGAGATTATGAAACAATATGATTTAATTTAATGATGAATGTGGTTCAATATAATGAGAAATATTAGTTGGGGTTTTCTAACACTTATATGCCTCATGATGAAAAAATTAAGAATTTTTTAGGATGCAATGTTATAGGGAAACCTACATCAAGTAAATAAATATGTAAAAACTAATGTTCCTGTAATTTGGTTTGTGTGGTAAAAATTACCCTAGAGAATGTCTTATGAAATTAGGGAAGTGTTGTAGATGTGAAATGATTGGTCATAAAGACCATGTCTAAAAGGAAAAGAATCTATAAGAGTCCATGAATGAGGAAAAATATTTCCATCCAATCTTGATATTTTTTTGTTAGAATGAGTTGGGCCATTTTTCTAATGGGTGCTTGATGTTAGTAACTCAAGATGGAAATCATCAAGATCGGTAAAAAAACGGTTAGTAATTTTCTTCTACTACCATAGTGGATGTTGAACCATCAAATGAAATTGTTAATGGTATGTTACATGTGTATTTTAATTATTCCAATACCCTATTTGAGTATAGATCTTCATGTCCCTTCATTTATGAGAAATTAGAATGTAAATTGAGAATATCAGTTCGGGAAAGTATGATAAATCTTTTGTCAAAAAATCTAGATGAAATGATTAATCAAAATCATGATTTATATAAATATTGATATATTATTTAGTGGGATGGTATTTATTTCACATCTTCTGGAACTTTCCATTGTGGATTTTGATATCAATTTTGATCTAGATTTGATTTGATTTTATAATGCTAGGATGGATTGTAGATCCAAGAATATTTTATTCAACCATTTTAAACCTTCGTTAACTTACCAAAAATCTATGAAATATATTATAGATAGAAGTGAAAGATTAATATAAAATTTTATTTAAATAAAAAAAATATATTTTTAATTGTGATTCCTTAGTAGTAAATGAATTTATGGATGCATTACCAAATTATTTTTCTGGAATTATTTTTAATTGGGGTATGAAATTTAGTACTAACATTGTACATTACGATAAGTGTATTTGAAGACCCAAATTTCTTGATGGTTCATATAGAACATTTAGAATTGAAAAATAAAATATAGGGGTTTCTAGATAATGACTTCATTCATCTCCAAACATCACCATGGGGTGCCCCTTTTTTGTTTATTAAAAAAATGGTTCAATGAGTGTTTTCTTTGATTATTGGTCTTTGAATAACATCACTATTAAGAAAAAGTATCATTTTCCTCTATTAGATTAATTTTTTGATGAGATCTAGGGAGCATAATATTTTTTAATGAATTATCTTAGGTCGGGGTACCATCAATTGAAAACAATGGAGGAAGATATTCTGAATAATGGATTTTTAACTAGATATGGGAATTTTTAGTATACCATTTTCCCTTTAGGTTGTCAATTAAACCTTAAAAATTTATATAATTTGTGAATAGTTTCTTACTTGATTTCATGTATATGTATGTAGTTATGTTTTTTGATGAAATTTTTGTATATTGTAAATGTTAATTGGAAAATGTAAGAAACTTATGGATTTTTTTCCAACCATAAAATAAAAGTTAGTATATAGAAAATTTTATAAATGTAAAATTTGGTTGGGAAAAATATCATTCCATGGGAATATTATTTATAAATATGGAAATAATTGTTTAATAAAATGAATTTTTTTTTATTTTTTTCAAATAAATTTATTCTTTTTGAATTTTTAATTTCATGTAACTCTGAGTTTATCTTTCATTACACACAACAATGAGATTAAAACAAATATGCCATATTATCAAAATATAATTATATGACTCTTATTACACAGGCATCATAATAAAGAGTATGAATGAGAGTAAACAAATTAAGAATATATATGGTTTACACATGTATATAAAATCAATTATTTGGTCATCAAAATAAATAATAATGAAGATAGAAACCAATTTTAAATTAATGGTTTTAAAAAAATTATGTTTATGAAATCAAACAATGTTTACCCAAATAAATTAAATAAATCAATTTTAGTGAATTATTATTAGAATATTTATAATTTATATATTAAATAAACCATTTAACATTCACCTTATTTATTTTATAGATATTATATAAGATAAAATTGAATTTTATGCTTAAAAACATTATTTTCCAAAAAAGAAGTTTTGTCACCTTTGGAGAATTATTTGAAAACCAATTTTTAAAACATTTAATAAAATTATTATTGAAGGAAAATTTTATTTTTTGAAATAAAAATTTAAAATGTTTCTTTTGGTGAATTATTGATGATTTTATGAAAATGTGATATTTTTTGAATATTAAATAAATACAAATTTTTATTAGAAAATAGCCTTTTTGTTTCAATTATTTATAATGATAAATTGAATTTATAGTTGGATATAAAGTAAAATTAGTAAATTTAGATACATATTACTCAAATTTTGGTAATTGGTGTCATTACCCTATTTAATTTTGATAAAAAAATCATGTAATATTTTGAACATTATCTCTTTGAAAACATGATTTCTCATCACTTTTGCGAGATGAATTTTAAATTAAATGTTTCCAATTTTGTGAATTGAATTTTTCAAAATGGATTCCAATTTAATAATGATCAAAAATTGTGTTTTCTAAAAAGTTAAAATTATTGTTTGACCTAAATTAATAGTAGAATTTTTAAAAGTTAATTACCATGTTTAAGGTAATAAAGGATTACATAGGGATGAATAAAAGACAAGGCTTAAAATGACCCAAAAACATGACTAAAATATATATTTTGGCCATATTTTGATCCAATAATTTCTAAGGCTTTAGAATACACCATTTTTGCACTTATGTAATGTGGAAAATATGGGTAAACGTTTTTCTTTTAAAAAATTTAATTGCGCCACTCACCAGACATATAAAAATCCACACCCATATCTCAAATTTTCAACATAAAAACATATTGATTTGGAAAATAACTGATGAAATCACTTTAAAAATTTACAACACTCATTTTTTAAGCCTTATTATTATCTGAAATCATACATTGGAAATATTTTGGGGGCATACCTAAGGAGGTTACTTGAGGAAGAGGAAACATTCTTCGTTGAGAAATCTTATTTTATTTGAACCAATAAATAAATAAATTAATTTTAAAAAATGATGATATAATAAACTCAATATATTATATAAACTGAGTTGAATTTATTTTATTGTAATGTCCTTTACTATCCCAACATCCATTAATTTTTTTTTGAAATCATCATTCATGTGTATGAAAAACTACCACATCACGAACCAGTGTCATTTATTATTCTGTTACCACCTCTCATGGTTGGTAATTATGATGGATATAAATTATATATATGATATATGTAACATACCTATACTGGTGTCCACTATATCTAGTGCCCTGATTTGGGTCATCACATGACCTCAAGTGCACCTCCCCATACACTAGAGGTTTCCGACTAGTACTGCAATTCTAAAGAGAAAAATTGAGATAGTATATCCTCTTATCAAATTGAATCCACAATAGAAGTAAAAAAATATAAAATAATAATTGGGAAAATAAATGGACTTTATTAAACTAATCAAAAACAACTTGTATCCAAGTAATAATGCGTTTGAAAAATTTAGTAAAATTGTACATGTTTGGATGTCATATAACATAAACCATGATCTGAACTACCAATGGATTCTAAATCAAGACCGAGTCCCAAAATGGTCATCAAATCCCAATATCCAAACTGTTAGCTGATGCAAAACCAAACTCTAGGTTTACGACTTGAACTTATACCTAAAAATAAGTAGCATCTTCTAGGGTACCCAAGTTCCAAAGTCACATGAGTAGGGTGTTAGTACAACTCAATTGGCCACCATTAATGATTTCTAAAGAACTAGTCAGTCTGTACAAATGTGTTTACAGGTAACAAGTCCTTTAAATAAACAAGAAACATAGAAAAAATATAAGTAATTATCTAATATGAATTTACCTAGTTAATTTCACTATAATTGAAAAATAATAAAAAATAACTCATGTCACATAGGGTGTGTAAGTCAAGGAATAAGGGTGAAACATACATTTCACCCTAAGTAATTTAACTTACTATAACTCATTTCATACCCATTAGCTATAATATTCACTTAATCAATTTTCATCAGTACTTCCATTTCATCACCTATTCTATCATAATTAGTACATTCATCTTTATCTCATGTTCAATGGTTTTTGTATTACATAATTTTCACTATAACCTAAGATAATAATTAACCATGAATAAGAGTATTAGTCAATTTCCCTATCTCACTATGAAATAAAATTTCAAAATTATGAAATCACACTATCCGTGAAGCATGAGTCTAGGTAGTTTCATGAAATGAAACTACTAGGGGAATAAAGCATTAGTTTGACTCCTTAACCCATGATTTCCTGGGTGGGGTAAGAGAATTTGTCCAACCTGACCCATATAAGGTGCCACTGTTCTTTATCCCACCACCTAGCCTTGGGAACATTCTTATTTATCCTTCTCCACACACATACCATATCATAACCATACTCAAAACAATATACATAACAATAAAAATCCAAAAAATTAAATATGATAATCAATATTATGCGATAAAATATTAACACATTTACAACTTACATTACATAGACCATTATATATACTTCCCATTTCTTGTGCCTAAAATAATTAAGAATACTCACTAATCCTTATACATTAACCCACTTAAAACATTCAACAATTCTTAGATATTAAATAACTTAACCCATTCATCATTTCCCATCTATTAACCACTTATTTGTTTCAAGAACATGTCACTTACAATTGGGAACATTCACATTAATCGCATTTAACCAATTTTCACATCATGCCAAACAAGCCATCACACTATACCATCAAGTAAGCACATTCATCATTTTGTTCAATCCATATTCTTGTTAACATG
Organism: Viscum album; assembly: GCA_963277665.1. Taxonomy (NCBI): domain Eukaryota; kingdom Viridiplantae; phylum Streptophyta; class Magnoliopsida; order Santalales; family Viscaceae; genus Viscum; species Viscum album. The sequence goes on from OY728166.1 coordinate 271,101,858, forward strand.
ACAACATAATTTTTATAGATCTTATATCACCAACCCTAATGTACCATCTTTTAATATTTTTACATCATACCATTATTAATAGCATAATGGAAATAAACAAAATTTAACAACTCATTAAAATCATCTCGAAACCACCCATTAAAACAAGATTCTTACCAGTTAAAAAATAAAACAATCCCCAATGTCTTTTCCCATTTCCAACCCATCAAGACAATATTTTAAACTATATTCACAAAAAATAAACTCTATACTGATTTCAAAAACTATTTTAAATATTTTATGAAATCCCATTTGAATCACATTGAGGTTAACACCCCCTTTCAAATAATTGACAAACCATTCAATCAATTATAGAACCCAACATATATATCACTTCAATCAATAAATCAACCTTATCAACATATTAATTTCATTTCCACTACCTCTATCTCTCAAAATACCCAGAAATCAAGGTTTACTAGTTTTTTTTACAAATTATAAGTGTCTGACATATCCCTTTGGTATCCATAGGTTCAATTTCACATCGTTGATGAACCCAACAGGGTCCATGAAAGATATCACACATTAATCTATTGTAAAAATCCGTTTCCAATATACAAGACATCAAGACGAAACATAGTTGAGTAATATAACAACTAAATACACATATAACATGTAAAAACTATTGGTAAAAGATTTAAGACCACCCACCTCATGAGAATTTACAAACACTTTCTTAATATCCACTATTTATTCAAATTAAACACGTATTAAATACAAAACCAAAAATCCAATAAAAAATGAATCTTTTAGGGATTTAGAAGAAGAGGAGTCAACCGACAAGCCATTATATAGAAAATAGAGCAAACAAGGGAATTAAAATCACATGGATCTTTGATTCTAATTCAAACACCCTTGAAACACCTATGAATCCAAGTAGAATCACCTCTTGTATGTATTAGAGGTTTTGGTCCTTCAGCTTAGTTGTTAGAAGAAGAATATGGTAAAAACTCCTGGCAAAAAGAAATAGGTTCATTAAAAAATGAGAATTTCCCACATTTAATGGGATTCCTGGTATGGCTGGATGATTCAAAAACTGTGTTCCAACCATGTGACTCCATATATATAAGAGGATCCATGTTACACAGATTATTGGGGGCACCAACACAATTTGGAAAATCGTGTGGTAACCGGGGGCTAGACCTCTATTGGAAATAGTTACCTTATGACATAATCTCCTTGGACAGGTGCACAGTTAATACTAACCGTGTTCCAGTGCTGTGATATGCACTATTGTCAAATTTTATCCTCTTTTCATGTGTCAGATCCCAATAACATGTCCAAAACTATTTAATCATTAAGGGACTATTCATTAACCATAAATGAGAGTTTAAAAAATTAACATGGGTGTATATTCACTAAATATAGGTATCATATAATATATATAACATAAATATAACTATTTAGTCATTTAATCATATATATAACATTTTTTCATTCCCTTTTTAAGGGATATGATAACATCACCCACGTGTATGACAAACTACCACCTCATGATATGATGTGATTAATTTTTCAATAACGATATAAATGGATGGTCATAAGGATAATTTATTTAATATATGCAATATAAATGGAATAAGTATGAAAATAAAGAAAAATATACCCCTTTTAAAAGTTAAAATATCATATTATTTCTTACCTTTTCACAAATTGAATGATGATAACTCCATTTGTGTAACTATTCCCTACCACATTCATGAAGCGGTTTGACTCTCTCCATTCAACATAACACCTAATGAATGTGAATTATAAGTATATCAAAATGAATAATATTTTATTTATGATAATAATATTATTATTTAATGATAAAATATTACTTACTACCTTTCATTGTTGATTTTTGAAAAATATATTTATTACTCATGTGTACGTATGACATGCTATCTCAATGATCGTTACCTACTTAATTTTTAAAAACCTCATTTCATGATTGGTATTAAAAGTATAATTTATGTACAATTATTATAATTATATCATTATTATTATTATATATATTATGAAACCATGATCTAATTAATATGGATGAAAATAACAAATCAGAATATGTCTAAAACATAAAGCAGTTATTACCAATAATGAAATTTTATCAAGGAATTGATTGGAAATAAATGGAAGTAAGTAAATAATATATGTTATTATATATATAATTATGGTACTATATTATATTTATAATAATCCTATATTTATTATACTAGAGGTATGAATGTGTATAAAGGAATCCATGACATTCGGTAAGGGATTTCTAGCTTGTATTATATATTTGCGAGACATTTGAAAATTCACCACTCATTTATTTTTTCTGGTGTATATTATTAACCAATTGAATATTATTTCATGAATTGTATTCTTATAATTATTTTTATATGTTCATTTTATGTCATTCTGTATTGGGTATTATGATTCAAAATATTCCAAAAGAAGTTAGTGATTTCTATCTCACCATTATTTTTTGGGAGACAATATCCAAATTCACTATGTATTTCTATTATGTCATGTATATACAACCCAATAATTTATTATAGTATTATTATCATTAAAATAATGGGGATTAATATATACATTTTTAAATCTATATTTTAGTTGGTTTATTGTTTAAATGTTACCAAAGTGGTAAGGTATTTGTGTGTCAATTTTATTTCATTGAGACATATGTAATGTTAGAAGACTATATTATTTTATGATGTGTATATACGAAACAATTGAAATGTAATATCATGAATCTATTTGTTATTAGGATTTGTTTTGTTTAATTTAATTTCATCCTTTCAAAGGGTTTAGGATTCAATGTCACTGAAGTCGTAGGAGTTTTATGTTACAATCTAATCATTTGATAGGACCGTTTATAATTATGCATCTAGTGATAATATATTATGATCTATATCAAAAGAAACTCATGAATTTTATTATAGTATGTACATTTATTTTGAATACAAGTTTTTCATTCATTTTCCTCTCTTTATATACTCAAGATTTTAGAATATTTTTAATGAAAAATCGTCTTTATTTCCCTATTTGGCTGAAAACCCGTTGCATCCATAATGTCATAGCCCATCCCACCAGGCTCATGTCGTGAATACACCAAACCATCCTCCCATAGGCAAGGTGATGTAGACTATTACTGAGTAGGAATATCCCAAAAGGAGTGGAATTTTCCAATGTACTTGTACATATGTGCCCGTTTCTAAGAAAATGTACTGAAACTAAAACACTTAGTAAACAGGTATGCATTCTAATAATAAAACCACTAATTGTAACTGTACAAGACTAAAAAGTAAATTTTTTATAAGACAAGCCCAAATAAAATATAAAAGTACAAGCTCCTAGATCCTGTCTGCAGAAATTAATACATGAAGGGTAGGTAATGTAAGTTTTTTGAAGGTCGTTGAAGTGTACCATGTTTGTCGGGTAACCCTGATGCACCACTTGTCTTTTACCCACCCAAGACACCACCAAAGCTGTTGATTTTCTACACAAGACATGAGATGTTCCTGGAAATCCTGTGCGAGAGTGAGTAACAAAATACTCAGTAGGGACCCCCGACCACAAAGAAGGAAAAAATATAGACTAACAAAGGGGTGCACAAAGTGTATCCTCCAAGAAGTATAGTCAAGAGAGTCACTATAGTCATCTCACACTAGTATAATTATATATCATGAAAATTAGATTCCCATACCTAGTCCACATAACATCTAGTATCGATGAGACACATACTCATGATGAGACACCTAGTCCTAAAGAGGCTCTCATTCTCAATAAGACACCTATTCATGCTAAGTCATGTTGACTCCAAGTCACAAATACACCATGCCCTATTGTCACCAAGACTCTTCCAGCCATGGGATTCTATTCATATCATGCTTATTCAGGGAGAACCTATTCTCGAAGCCTAAGGTCATAAGTCAATTTCTAAAAAACTGAATTATAGTATCTCAAATAGACTGCCTTGTTGTGACAGTCCCAAAACAGCAAAAAAATCATCAAACAATCACACATTTTGAAATATATGTGCCGTTTTTTAAAAGGGGATAGTTCGGTCCAGGTCTGGTCCAACCCAATCCGACCGACCCGACCTAGGTCCCACCTGACCTGACCTATCCCACTAAAGTCAGATGGTTCGTCCTCCTAGGATGTGTCCAACCGTCGAGCTATTTTCTCCTCCCACACACATTCTATGGGACCATATGCTAGCCAGTTGGTGTGGCACTTTGCCTCATCATAGGTCTGTACCACTATGACCCACCCTAATGGTGGCTCCTGTCACCGCACATGACCATTCAACTACAGGCTCCCTCCACTTTCCATCTAGATGGTATCCTCTTCTATTCCCACCAGCAGCCCCCTACTATAGGTTGTCTTGCCATCGTGGACTCGTTGGTCAACAGTTTGTCACCATTGTGTGCTGCCATGCCGAAGGTCATGTGCTTAGCCCAGCCCCACCATCGGGCCGGTTCCACCTCTGTCGTCGATCAGTCCTCGCATGGCCTCATCTCTCTCTGTGCCATCTATTTCACGTCTTCTGTATCTTTGGGTCTTCAGATCCTTGATTTCAGGTTGTTGTACCATGAATCTAAGGCGCAATAGTGATCCACTCAAAAAATCAAGAAAAACATGAATAACAACTGGGGGGATAAAACCAAAGAAGAACCCAAAGGATGGATCTCAACATGTGTTCATGTCTGACTTCATGGGTCCTTGTTAAAGGGATCATAAAGAATGAAACAATCACACCAATCTAATCCCCAATTAATCCCTAAAACAGAAACACCTCTCTTTGAAAAATGATGGACCCACATATCGGCCTATTCGTGGTTAGTACGCATTAATTATTGAATTTAGGAATGGGGGAAACGAATCAAAAAGTTGACACCCTACCTCATGTTTTGATTTCTTGTAGATGTAGATCGATGTTTTTTAATCATTTAAACCCTTTATCCTCTGATGTTCATCGATTTATCATCACATGATAAATTCTCCATCTCTGATCCACTATCATCAGTGAGAGATATCCCCCTCCTCCTTGCCATAGGAAAACCCCATGGTTATGATGATGACCGTGGATTTTTGAAGAGGCTTATTAAAAAGGAAAATCACTATTACGTCAATACAAAACGTCAAAATAAAATATTTTTATTTAAATATTTTATTAACATTCACATCCAAAAACTAACATTCACCCATGACCGCACTGGTCTTGGTTAGTCCCCATATAAGAAAAACATCCCATTAAAAAATCAAGGGTGGTATCTAATTTTTAATCTGAGTTACCATTCATGAGTTATAGGGACTTGAAAAATAAAATAATTTCATTTAATTATTTTATATACAGTTACATCCTTTTTGGGTTTTCCCATTGTAGACCTATGCTGACTAAACTTAGGCCTTATCTAGGGCGAAGACAGTGCTCTCTGTTCAAATGTGCCCTCATATTTTGGATATGGGAGCTCATTTAAATGTTATTCCACTTTTTTTAAAAATTTGTGTGGGAATGCTATTAAAACTAAAAAATTTGAATGATTTTTTTCTTGGCACACCAAGCCTCAAAATTGAACACTATCACAGTACCCAGTCTAATTTTTTCCCAATTAACTTAGAAAAAAATTGTTTTATTTACAGTTACATCCTTTCTATTTTTTCCACAGTAACCCTATGATGACTAAAAATAGGTCACGCCTAGAATAAATCAAATATTTTGTGTTCAGCAGTGCCCTATGATTTTTGATCCAGACACTCATTTAAAAATAATTAATCATTTTAAAAAAAAATCATGTGCCTATGCTATTAAAACTGAAAACATTGCAATGATTTTTTCTTGGAACACATGGCCTAATAATCCCACACTTTCTCAACACCTAGTCTCATAATTTTCTGAATTAATTACTAAATGTAAATTCTAGAAAATACAATTCATGACATTCTACCGACCTTATGGAATTTTGTACACAAAAGAGAAAACAAGGGTTACATAAATTGATAAGGGTACTGAGCGGCCACATGAGCCTCCCACCCATATGTTCTCTTTTAGAGATTCTCATTATGACACTAGGAATACACTCAGCTAATCACTCATCAAGGAATGATTCTCCCCGTCGACTGTCGAACTCCACAACCATGATGAAAAGAGAACATCATGATATGAAACTATCAATAATGGCACAATGTTGAATAAACCTATCTCCTATACATAGAGATGTCTAAATATTTCTATGAAACTCTACTCATGGATAGGTTGGAAGTTATAAGACTTGGTGAGTCAATCAATGATTATCCATATGGTATCATATCCCCAATAAATATGTGAAAAAACAATCATTAAGTCCATCAATATCCTTTACCACTTCATTCGAGGAACCCCAATAAAGAAAAGGAGAATCCCTTTCTTAAGCACCTGAGTCTCAACATGGCCTGGTGATAAACCAAGAAATAATTCAAACAAGAACCATGATTTTAGAGTAATTAATAAGTCTAGATTCAACATGTTCTTTCATCTAGGGAGTCCTCCTCAACACCCACATGCATATCATGATGCATCCCACCACTCTAGGCATCCATTGATGCTATAAAAACTGGGCATCCCAGACCCACAATAAGGAATTCCACCATTCCACACAATGATTACTCTTAGTTCCAAAGGGAATGTCTGGAAATTTCTCATAAATTTCTCTATAAACTTTACTGGTACTAACATGCATCCCATGAAAATAACTATGTTCTCCCTCTCACCTTTTGAATATCCAAAAGGGGCATGCTCTGTGGAAATCCAAGATTGTAGGTTGCCACAGTCGATAAACCCAAGCTGTACTTCCCTGACTCACAAAAAGTGTAGAGGGGTGAAAAACAATGACTAGATTAAATATACCCCTTCACCAACCACAAAGGATACCTAAAACACATTTAACTACTCCAACACCTCGATCAAAAATTGTAACCAGGATCCCCTATTGAGAGTGTATTAAACTAGGTCCCCCTTTCTAGGAGTATTGAAAAATCTCAAGGTCATAGTCCTAGAGGAACTCATTACATCACCCTTGTCTCAAGTATATATCCTTATGGGAGAAGATATATTTGTGACTCTTTTGGTCAGAGGAAACTGTAAACCATTCAATCATTAGGAAATGTTGTCACATCTTCAACACGAATACTACCACTGATAGATGAAGATCATGAGTTGTGTAGCTCTGACCAAGCTATCTCAACTATCAGGAACCGTAGGCAATAACCACTTTTACCTACATCCGGACACATCCTAGTCTGGTCCCTGGTGCATCGTAGAACACTAAATACCCAACACACTCTTTGGGATGTTTCAAGATGGGGGTGCTCATAAACCATCACCACATCTACCAAAAACACCACTAGAACTTCTCTTTCCAAAAGATGGGTTTTCCATTCTGTATCAAATCCATTAACGGTGATTCAATCCTTGAAATTCCCATCACAAATTGCCAAGGGTACTATTCAAAACCTAAGAAACTCTGCACCTCGGTCATTCCCCAAGGTGGATCCCAAGAAAGCATTGCATTTATCTTCAGTTGATCCACCCCAACATTAGCCTCTGAAATGACTTGTCCCAAAAAATGGACCTCCCGAATCTAGAACAGACATTTTGAGAGATTCCCGAAAATCTGTTGATCACAGAGTGTATCAAGGACCATCCTCAGGTGTGTCGCATGTCCCCCCGCAGACACTGAGTATAATAGGATTTCCTCAATGAAAACCACAATGAACTGGTCAAGGTAATTCTAGAATATCCTCTTCATGATTCACACGAACACTCATGGGGAGTTCTTCATGACAAACAACATCACCATGTACTCATATTGGTCGTACCGATATCTGAAATACATCTTCGGAATGTCCTCATCCTGAACATGTAAATGGTGATAGCCTAATCTGAGTTCTATCTTTGAGAACCATCTCACTCTATTCAACTAATTGAAGAGGTCATCAATCCTCAGTAGTGTATATGTATTCTTCATGGCCACCTAATTCAGGCCATGGAAGTCCACACGTGACCTCAAGATCCCATATTCCCTCTTGGAAAGAAATAATGGGGCTACTCACGGTGAAAAATTGGGTCTCAAAAAGCCCTTCCTCAACAATTCATTCAACTATACCTTCAATACATGAAGCTCTGTGGGAGCCAGCCAATATGCCGATGTAGATATCAGTACCATCCCGAGGTACAGGTCAATGTAGAATTATACCTCCCTATGAGAAGGTAGTCTTGGAACATCTTCTAGAAAGACACCCTCAAACTCATATACCACTATAGGAATTTGAGGACTTGCATCATCCACTACACCAAGGGTCATCGTAGCCTAATTATGTGTGGCCATCTACACACTCCTACATCTGAGTCCATATTGCACTTGTTTTTATTCCATTACACCGACAAAGGAATAACTAGTTCTGCTACTGAAGACACAACACGTTATTTTCCTAAAATAGCCATTCTGATCATGAACTGTGGATATCTAGTCCATATCAAGAATGACGTTGTAATGCATCTACGCAGCTACAAAGAGATCCCAATCAAAACTCTCACCCCTATGATTTAGGTCACATTGTTGGCACCAGTGTGTGATCATTAGGTATCCTCTAGTAAAAATCTACAAGCATGAGGGTCAAGTCAACGGTTCAAAACAAATATCTGACCTCAAATAACATTCATGGAAAGAAAAGGATAACCATTCCCCATGTCATTCATTATGATATATAATGTAGAATTGACAAAGCTCATGCACCAAATCATTCCTGGATCTACTGGTTCATATTCCATGACCACATAAACCTATCCACTTTTAAGCACTACAGCTCTCGGAGCCTATTACAGATCATTTAGGGCGGTGGAGGTAACCTGTAATATTTTATACCACCTCCTACTGCACTTCTAGCTCCTCTTCCACGTCTGCTGTTATGCAGATCTATCTTCTCCTACTATCCCATTGATAATACTCACTGGAAAAATTTTCTCATCCAAGGGACAAAGACCAAAAAGGGTTTCTCTCTCACTCTTGCATAGGTATAAATGCACAGAGTGATAACACTGGATCAAACATACCTAAGAACACATTGCTCAAAGATCTATGAACTGAATCATTGGTCATGTATCACATAAATCTAGTATATGGAAATGTTAGTATGCCTCAATGAATACTCAGATATAGACATGTCATCCTACTAGAGCGGTATAATATTTTGGACTGACATATCCCTTATCTTATAAGGAGAGAACCCCTTTCCCAAAAATGTTCTCAAACTATATCCATGGAAATGACACCTTTTCATAATATCGGGTAATTGAACCCCACCCTCTCCCTAATGTGCCACATAAATGGCTTGATATTAGGAACACTATTATAATTTTCTAGTGTCTTAACTGGGTGGAAAACACATGAAACTAATTATAGACAGTCCTCAAACACCAATGTGTTAGTCTCCCCTCAGAACCTGATGGGTCTCTACTGCTGAAACATGGAAAGCACAATCAACTTTTTCATCTCATCCGCCGGTACCACGGGTACCACAGGTACCATTTGTATCTCTATAGGTGGTTTCATGGATGGTGCACCACATAGAGGTCCAATATCTAGTAAAATTCCATGTACCGATGTCTCATTACCGAGGGGCCATTCTCATGATCACGTGGTCGAATCCTAGATGGTTTTCTAGGTGGATGCAATCACTAAATGAAGTGCTCGATCCCAAAATGGGTTCCTGTATGGTTCTCAGCGGTGATCTCGTGGATGCTAGGGTTCATCTTCTTGGATCACGCGTGGTGCGAGGCTAAATTTTAATTCTCTGTTCATATGGCAGGTTTCATTCCGGACTAAAAATAGGAGAAATCCTGTGGGGGCGATGGAAAATTGGAGAGGAAGGATGAAGTTGTACTGATAGAAAAAACTAAGCCGATTTCCTTCCATGATGCTCTTAAAACCACATATCTAGGCATAGACATCTCGAAAAAACCCTCGCTCTGCAAAAAAATGGACGATGGTTGATTTGTGGTTGAAGCATACCCTGAGGCTTTACAAAAACACTCACAATTTTTTAATTTCTCTATTATGGGTCGCATCTCGTATTTTAAAGGAAATAAACCATGGACGACCATTGATATCAAGCTGCAGATTTTGGATATCTGGGGTTTTTAGTGATTGGAAACTTGTTCATATCAGGCTTGGATATTTTCATATCCTCCTTAGCTCGTAGGATGAGGTAGATCGTGTTTGGATTCTTGTCAACATCCAATTGAAGCCAGGGTTACTCCGATTATCTGAATGGGACTTCGTATTCAACCTGCACACCAACAGAAATACAACGACACAAATCAGGGTAAGAATCCACTAGTTAAATTTCTTCTTCTGGAATCCTAAAATCTTAAGTGATATTACCTCCTACATCGGAACCCCACTGAAGATCGATCATCGAACGCGTAATGCTGATCTAGTGCTGTATGCGCGGGTGTTGGTAGAGGTCAATTTAGAGCACCAGATGCCAGAAATTGTGTCCTTTAAAGCCAATGAGTATATAGATGAGGTACAATTTGAATATGAATGTAGGCCCCCGTTCTGTGATCTATGCAAAAAACATGGGACATTAACTTATGAACTGCTGCGTCATGAAGAGACAAGTGAAAAACCAAGAGGAGCTGCCTAAGATTGATGACTGGATTCAAGTCCTATGGCAGAAGTAAACTCAGGCTTCCTCCTCCAGTGATATCGATGCCCCCTGAAAAAAACAGATAAATGAGAGAAAAAGCCGACCCAATCGGGAGAGACCTTCAGTGTCAAGTGGTCAGATTTGGTGGAGGAAGAAGAATATGAAGCTACTGATATCACTCTAAGGTATGAGATCAAAACCATGCTACTGACCATCCTCGAGCAGTCGAAGAATGATCCTAATCCCCTCGACTCGAGTCACCTTGTCTGTTTGTGTGATGGTCAACAGGACGAGACTCGTATTGAAGTGGAAGCGACTGTTGTTACAGGTTAGAAGATACTGGGTGCGGTTGCGGGTAATTCTTCATCTCCCAGTTGTTGAGATAATAATGATGCTAATATTAAAGTGGGTTCACAACCCACTGTCAAGGCCGTTGAATGTTGACATGGCCAATATGGCCAACCTGATCGACCTGAGTCCATCTCAAAGGATACCCCTATGATGCTTAATTATAACAAAATAAATAAAGACTCTCCAGAGTAGGTGCTGCCTATAAATGACCAGACAATGTCAGTGGGACCTATGACCATCGTGAATGCCTCTACCAGCACCTCTGATACTCTCACACCTAAATTACCTCCAAAAGATTGCCCAATGACCCCGCATGGGTGCATAATCTCTTTGGATAACAATCAGGGTGATGTTATTAAAACTAAATCTAATATCTATGTTACTTATTCTAAGAATAAATAGGGAAAACAATCCATCCCAATATCCTCTTAGGGACCTAGATGGTCAGCCATGAAAAAGGGTTCGGAAGGATCTAAAAAAGGGAGTTCTAACTCCAAAGCAGGATAAAATGAATTTTTTATTTTGGAATTTTCACGGTATAGCCAAATATGACACTTTTATTGTGCTTAAGAGAATTATCTTGACTCACAAACCAAAATTATTTGCTATTGCTATGACTAAAAGTAATTTCTCTTCAAAATGTTTACACTTGTGCTCTTCTGGTTATAACTTCGATGACGCTTTCAAGGAAATAAATTCTACTAAAACTCTTTGGATTTTTTGTCACTCATCCTTGCAGTCTGTTAATGTTGTAAAAACCTCTGACCAAATGTTTACTTGTGAATTTTCCTCTTCTAGTATTCATACTTTATGCACTATGATATATGCTAAGAATAGATATCAAGAGAAAAGATCCCTTTGTAATGACCTATTTCCCTCTCTAGATCTGTTCAGGATTCCTGGCTTGTTCTTGGAGATTTTAATGCCATTATTCTTCTGAGTGAAAACATTGGACTTTCACACTCTTCTATCTCAACTAGAAAATTTATATCCTCTATTGAGTATTGTGACCTCATGGAAATCAATCTCACTAGCACTAAGTATACTTGGTATAGAAAATTCCCCAATAGGGTAGTGGCTAGTAAACTTGACAGGGCTTTCACTAATACTGCTGCCCTTGTTAAATGGAACTCCATTTCTAGTATTACCTTACAATGGATCAACTCTGAGCATCACCCCATTCTTGTCAACCTCACCTCTATGGGATTAAAGTCTCCTCTCGCTTTTAAATTTAACAATTCTTGGGTTGTGGACCCAGAATGTTCCAACATGATAAAAGATTTCTGGGATGGCATGCATCACCAAAATGATTCTTTTGCTTGCATTGCTAGATTAAAACTTCTGAAACAACATTTCAAGGGTTGGTGCTTTTCTAAAACAAAACATCTTGATGTGGACATATCCTCTTTGGACAATGACCTCAATCAAATTCAAAGCTCCAATACCTGCTCTAATTTTTCTCTTGACCCCCAACCTGAAATCACCAATTATTTGAAACTTAACTCTCTTTTGAATCTCAAATATAACATGCGAAAACAAAATATTAAAACCAAATGGATTTCATATGGTGATAGAAAGACTAAATTTTACAACTCTCTCTAAATAATCAGGAAAACTTGTAGGCCCCTTGCTTTTCATCGAGTTGATGACATTCTTATTAACATTGAGGATGACATTTCAAGCCATGTGGTGGATTACTTTCAAATTTTTTTCAACGGTCCGGAGGCTAGAAGAGAAATGCTCCCTGAAATCATCCCCATATGGTCACTGCTGAGGACACTGATCACCTTTAAAGCATACCTATGGATCATGAAATCAGGGACATTGTGTTTAGTCTCAAACTTGATAGTTCCCCAGGACCTGATGGGTTCAAAAATGGTTTCTTCCAACATTACTGGGATCATATTCATGTGTATGTTAATAAACTAGTTAAATATTTTTTTCTCTAATGTTGTTCATCATCATGGGATAAATGCTAAATTTCTTAAACTTATTCCTAAAGTGGAAAATGCCACTAAGATTTACCTTTTCTGACCTATTTCTCTCATCAAAACCCTCTATATAATTATCACTAAACACCTTGCTAATATACTCATCTCTATCGCTAATAAAAATGTTTCTTGGAATCAATTTGGTTTTTTCAAAGGAAGAACAATTCAAGATTGTATTTGTGTTGCCTCAGAATGCACTAATATGCTGAATAAGGTCACTAGAGGAGGTAGTGTGGCCATCAAATTAGAGATCAGGAAGGATTTTGAAACCATGGATTGGGGTTTCATTTTAAAGGTGCTCAAAGGATTTGTGTTCAATGATACTTTTACTACCATGATCCACACCTTACTTAATTCGGCTTCTATATCTATTCTAGTCAATGGGACCCCGAAAGGCGTCTTTAAATGCACCAAAGTGGTCAGGCATGGTGATCCTCTTTCTACCATCCTCTTTGATATTACTAAAGACTATTTAAGTAGACTTATTACAAGCCTTGTGAATCAAAACAAGATTAATCCCATTTAGTCTTATATAAATTTAAATGTTCTTACCCATCTTTTATATGCTGATGATATTATTTTATTCTTAAAGTGTGATAGATGGAACTTCCAAAAACTCAAAAGTGCCCTGGCCCATTATGAAGACATTTCGGGTCAAGTGATAAGTTGGAATAAATATTTTGTTTTTCTTTGGGAAGAACTTTGACCCCACTAGAAAAAGTCACATCATTAATTACATAGGAATCAAAGAAGGCTCTTTCTCCTTCACATACATGGGCGTTTCCATCTTTTGGGGAAGACCAAAATCCATCTATTTTTACAACATTGTTGATCAAATTACCAATTGGCTTTCATCTTGGAAGGGTAAATCTCTTTCTGTGGCTGGCAGAATCTGCCTTGTTAAATCTGTGGTGGTCTCCAAGATGGTTTACTCGATGATGTTTTACCACTGTCCTACTGGTCCTCTCAAGAAAATCAATGTTTACATTAAAACTTTTGTTTTGTCTGGTAGTACAATTGAAGGAAAACTTCTCACCATTCCTTGGTTCACTTGTTGAAAACCTTTGGACAAGGGTAGAATTGGTATTAAGAATATTCAACTTTTTAATGAATCTCTTAAAGTTAAGATGACTTGGAATATGATCCATAAAAACTATGATTATTTGGACTTACTCAAGAAAAGATTTGTTAATAAGCTTCGTAATGGAAGACTGGGTTACATCACTTCTTCCATCTAGCCCTCCATTAGACATTCTTTCCTTAATATGATGAACAACTATAGATGGACGGTTAGTGCTAATTCCTCTTTGAATTTTTGGATGGACAACTGGACTGGTGTCCCCTTAATCTCTATGTTGACGTCGAACACTACTCCTGGAAACACCAAATCCACTATCAGGGATGTTGTTAACTCCCATAACATCTCCCTTCCAAATCACATCAGTCACATCTTTGATAACTATTATTTTTATAACACAGAAGATTTCCTCATTTGGGAACCTGCTTTTAATGGAGTCCATGACTCCAAAAGTTTCTACAAAAACAACTTCAACAATTCGGTTTCTAATTTTGTTTGGTTGAAAGCATTTAACAAACCTTGGATCGGGCCCTCGAGACGTACTCTTATTTGGTGTCTTGCCCATAATAAGGTCCCCACTGATGTGTGACTTCAATCCTTTGGGATCCCTCTTTAATCTAGATGCCATCTGTGTAATCAACACCGCGAGGATGCTAACCATTTTTTCTTCTCCTGTGCTACATCTATAGCTCTTTGGAATTACACTTTTGAAATTTTTGGTTGTAGATGGTCACTTCCCTCTACTATCAGCTCTCAATTATAGCACTATGTTAATTGGGACTCTTCTAACAAAATCAATAATATTTTTTTGACTGCAGTGGCGGAACTCCTGCAACAAGTGAACCAAGGAATGGTGATTTTGAGATCCCTCTCCATCTTCATATTGAGTGATCTTATAGGAAACCTCGACGTACAAGTGGGGTCTTCTGGCAAGCTTTACTTCAAGGATGGATCAAAGTGAATGTTGACGGCGCCTCTGGACGAAACCTGGGTCCGGCAGGTTGTGGTGCCATTTTCAGAGACTTTTATGGAAGATGCCTTGGCTGATTCTTCGGTGGATTTGGTACGACCTCGACATTGGAAGAGGAAATGTTGGGAGTGATTCATGTTGTGGAATTGGCCAAACAAAATTGTTGGAGCAAGCTATGGATTGAATGTGATTCAACCACTATTGTTCAAGCTATCTTGAAAGGGGTGGTGCACCTTTCATGGCCGCTTACCTCTAAATGGATGAAATGCCCTGCTTCGATCATGGATATCAACTACATTGCCACTCATGTGTTCTGTGATGCAAACATGGTTGCTGATAGTCTTGCCAACAAAAAGTTCAACCAGGATATTTCCTGGCTGGATTATTTTCCTGATGTTTCGCTCCCGTTTTACGATAAAGATTGTAATAAGATTATGTCTTTCAGACTTTTGTAACTCCTATTATTTTTTGAGAAATAAATAGTGCCTTGGTCTTTGACTGAGGCACCACCTCTTATAAAAAACATCTAGGTGGATGCATCTTGTAGAAAAACATGATCTACCACGGTCAATAGAGTATACCTGAGGAGTTTACTCTGAATAAAGAAGTATACGGAAACACATTCAATTACTATATGTTGCATGAAACCAATGTTTTCATGTACCAAATCAAAAATTAGAATTTAGGGTCTTGATGTATGGATACATTATCCATCACTCCAATATTGGAGAACCAAGCCTAAAATATGAACTCAAAACAATTAACATTATTTCCCAAAAAAACTCATAGACTCTGGGTTCATAAGGTAGAACCAAAAAACCCTATGATAACACTCTATCAAGACTCAACTCTAGAGGCCCTTGTTGTTACTACCCAAGACTTCCTCACAAAGGCTAAGGGAAAGGTACTAGCGCTGAGTAGGCATACACCACAAAGGGGAGGCATTTGCTTATGTACATGTACACACACACCCATCACTAAGAAAATGTAATGAACCTAAAACACTGATTAAATAGGTATGAATCCAACTAAGAAAAACACTAAGATTAACAATAAAAGACTAAAAAGTAAACGATCTAGAATATAAGCCCAACTAAATCTGAAAAGTGAGAGCTCTTGGATCTCTTTCATAGAAAACCCTACCTAAAGGGTAGGAATTATAAGATTTCTAAATGTCACTAAAGCGGGTCATGTCCATCGGGCCACCCTAAACCCCCACCTATATCCTGACCAACAAGGACTCTATCAAAGATATCGATCGTCTGCAAAACACATGAAACATGCGAGTGAATCCCATTCATGGGTGAGTAAATTAATACTTAGTGGGGACTCAATACCACAAAGATAAAACCAAAAGTAAGATTTAAGGAAGACTACCAATGGGGTACAGAATGTGTAGCCTCCATGAAGTATAGCCAAGAGATCCACTAGAGTCATATCACACTGTTATATTTCTATATCATGAAAAATAATATTATTAGATGTATTCTACAGAACACCTACTATCGATAAGATATGTAGTCCTGATGAGACTCAAAATACTGAAGAGACACTAAGTCCCAATGAGAATGTCAGTCCCGATAAGACACCCAGTCTTAGTTAGTAACGTGGACTCTAAGTTACAAAGACACTAAGTAGTATATTCACTGAGTATTTTCCATCCAATGGATTTCGTTCAGAGTGCGCTTGTTCCAAATAACCTAATCCTCAAGCCTAAGGTCGAAAGTCAATTTCCATAAAATCCGAATAGATTATCTCAAAAAGACATCCTCATTTTGAGGTTCCCAACCCTGCAAAAAGACATTCAGTTTGAATGTTATGAGCCTTTTTATAAAAAGGGGCTAGCCAGGTCCGAGCCCGGTCTGAGCTGACCCGACCCAACCAAGGTCTCATCCGACCCGACCCTCCGGGTATGACCCGATATAACCCTCTATGTCCAACGTATCTTGATCCACTGGGTACAACCTGCCCCTACTAGACCGGCCCTCCACCTCCCACCCGGCTCGCTCGAATGGGCTGGTTCGTCCTCCCAGGGCATGGTAGACACTGCTTCCCCACTCGGTCAACAAGACTGGCCATCAAGCTTGTCGTTCATCCCACATGTGGCATTCCATGGCCGCGACTCCCATTACTGCCACCAAATGCACCGTCGTTGGCTCCCTTTACCGGCTGTTGAGCCAATTGTATCCTCTGCGCACACCCACAATCTCCTGCCACGGGTTGTCCCGCCACAAGAGACCTGTTGGAACACATTTTATCACCACCACCAGGTTAGTTCCACCTCCATCACTGGTGGTTCCACCGACAGTCTCATCTCATGTTGTACCTTTTGTTTCACCTTTGAGGTATCTTTGGGATGTTGAATCCTCAGTTTCGGGTTGTTTCAACATGAAACTATGGTGAATCAGCCATCCTCTCACCAAATCATGAAGAATGTGATGAACAACCATGGGGTAAAGAAGAAAAAGAGCACCCGAAGGACAGATCTCAGCTAGTGTTTGTGCAGGCCTTGATTTTTCTTTGTTAGAAGTATCATAAATAATGAATCAATCCCAATAATAGAATCCCCAATTAATCCCCTAAACCTAAATGGCCATCCTACAAGAATGACCAACCTGTAGATTAAATTATTTATTGGTGGGTCTGCGTTCATCATTAAATTTATGAATGGGGGAAATTAATCACAGATAATTACACCCTACCTCGTTTTTGGATAACATTCATATGTAGATTGACGTTGTGTCGTCTGGTCTATCCTTGATCCGCCGACGTTCGTTGATTTATCATTGCTTGATCTAATCCTGATCTCTAATATGTTGTTTTCGGTGAGAGGGAGCCTCCTATTCCATGCCTCAGTGAGACTACAGGGTTATAAAGATAACCCTGAAATTTTGACGAGGATTATTAAAAATACAAACTACAACAGTGTCAACACATAACATCCAATTAAAATTTTTATTGAAATATGTTATTAATGTTCACGTCCAAAAACTAACATTCACCCTCAAACCATGTCGGTCGAGGATAGTCCCCACAGAAGGAAAACATCCACTTAAAAACTCAATGGGGGTCTCATAGTTGCAATCTTTGTGACCATTTTTGAGTTATAAGGATTTGAAAAATAAAATTATTTTATTCAATTATTTTATTTACATTTACCACCTTTAGGGGTTTTCCACAGAAGACTCATGTCGACTATGTTTTGGTCATTACTAGGGTAAATCCCCCACTCTAAGTTAAGAAATGCCATACGATTTCTAATCTAGACAATCATTTAAAATTTATTTCAGTCTTTTAGAAACGTTTCATGATCCTATTATTAAAATTGCACAATTTTCAACAAATTGTTATGGGAATAATGAGCCTTAGAATTACCCACCATCTTAGTGACTAGTCTTGGAATTTTCCAAATTAATTTCTAAAAATAAATTCATGAATATTCAGGTCATTACACATAACTATGATTACTAAAAATATTTTAAAATATGTTATTATTATTTGTAAAATTATTCATTAAATTCATTTTTTCTCACAATTGAAAATTTTAATTTTTTTGAAATGAATCTTTAATTTAATGTGTACAACATGAATAAAAATTCCCACGATCATGTCCATTAGTTTTTTTGAATCTCTCATTATATGTCTTTAGGGTTATTTTAAAAGAAAATAATATTAAAATGGATTTATGTTTATTTTTTTAAATAGGAATGGATATTTTTTCTCCACAAACTTTTTAACTGCTTTTAATTACTCATTGATATGTTTTAAAGGTTAATTTAAATAAAATGGGTTTCCTAAATGTTTTATGTCTTAAAATGATTTTTTAAGAGGAAATGATGTATTCCTCAAGAAAATATTTAAATGTTTTTCTAAAACATCCTTTATTTTTTTAAAGATTTTTTCAATAAAAATGATTTCCAAATCAGTTTATGTTCTATAAAGATTCCTTCAAAGATAAAAAGAAATTTTCAACTTGGAATGTTTCAAATAATGGTTCAAAATCACTATCCATCTACATTGAGATCCATTGATGTAACATATTATTTACTAGAGATACGAACCATGTATTGAATTTTTATTCATTATATAAATAGTTTATGATGGATAGATGTTTATAAAACACATATCTATTCCATGGGTTATACCATGAATATTTTATTATGAAACCTGATTCATTATACATGGGTTAGGAAATGATGAAATATTGAAATGATTTCAAAGGATCTCTCTTTTCCATATGTTATGATGTGATGAAATTTTTATGAAAACCATTTCATTTCATTGGTTATGATATAAAGTAGAGTTTTTGATCTAGTGGAACACATATTGTAACATCACAACCCCTCCTCCATTCTTGAGAATGCCTAATAACATTACATGGACTTAAGCGACATCACTAATGATCCAAAGGCTGGAAATAAATTACATGGGATTTAATAACAATGGTGGAATATTTTACCATTAATAAATAAAAAAACTCAATCAAAACATTAATAAAAAGTTGAAACCACATGATGAATGATTGAGATGTTAAAAAATTCAAAGTAATACCATTGATATGAAAACAAATTTACCACATAGTATTATAGTGTAAGCCCACTAACATCAAACATTAAAGATAAAAAACATAAAAAACTCAATGTATCGATGAAACAACTCCATGCTCTCAATGTAACACTATGATCATGAATCATGAAGCACCACTAAAGATGTTTTATGCTTTACCTTTACAATTATGTTGACAAAAACATATGCATAAGCACCAATATTCCCATGTAGGGGTGAGTAATGAAACTCGGTCGGTTTTCCCCAAATGACATCAATACTCATTCCACTAGGATAGAACATGATAGAACATTTATATAAAAATATTATATAAACCAATTAAAACAATTTATATCAGGATATAAAACAATTTCTGTATCAAAAAAGTTTTACCAAACCAAATAAATTTTCAATGAAGAAACCAAAAAAGTCATTTAACCATTTCTCAGTTTGAAATTAGACTAATCCAATTCTTGTTCACATAACCCCACACACATTCTCATCTATAAGACCACCAATTTTTAGTGTTACCTTTGATTACAGAACCTCACATCCATAAAACATCACTTTTATTGTAGTACATCATGCCCAATATACATCCCATTTAACTCACTCTTATGTATTTTAGAAAAAACCTTGAAAAAAAATCATTTCCAATCCATTTTAATAAAAACATGTTTATTTTTAAAACCACTTTTCTATTCATCAAAACCAAAAAACCATTTTAAAAATCATCATTTTAATATCATGTAATCACTTTCACTCTCCACTACATGAACATTCAAAGCTTGAGGCGGTTTTTTGGGAATGGAGGCAGTTTAAACCACCGCTATATGCTTCTGTGGAAGTTTCCAAAAACTACCGCTATATTGTGTGTCGGGACACTATTGTCGGTGGTTATATGCATTTAGCATCTATTTATAGGAACCGTTATAGTTTGTGCATTTCATAGCGGTTATCATGTTTTTTTAGCTGCGTGTTTGCCGGGCAGGGGATTAAATTTTTTTGCGGTGGTTCTAACGGCCGCAAAAAAAGGTAAGTCCCTAGCTGGGAAAACTACCGCTAAAAACATCTTAACCATCGCGAACATCGCGCGGAAGATGGGACACTATAGCGGCGGTTAAAAACACCACTAACTTTAATACACTAGTGGCAGTTATAACTACTGCTAATAGAAAATTCTAACATTTAGCAGCGGTTATAACCACCACTAATAAAAAAAGACTAATTGGTAATGGTGGTTTAAACCGCAACTAAAAACAGATTTACAAAAAAAAACAGCAACTTCAACAGCTTCTGTTCCAGTACCCTGAAAAAAAACAATTCCAAGAATACCAAAATATGCATACCAAACTCATATGGTATAATAAATGATTCAAAACTCACAGAGAACCACACATATCTAGTGTGTAATACCCTTACATAGAATGTATTTTATTGGAATGAAAAACTAACACACACTCTCTTCTTCCCAGTATAGAGAAATCCTCTGGGAACTATCTCACAAGTTCTTTCCCATAATCCTACATTATATTTCCCAAACATAATGGGAACACACTCCCGTACTTCATGATCATAAAACTATAATCATGATCCATTGAATCATGTCTGCTTATATATGGTTCATGTTCCCTTCCAACTTACCATGAACCACTACATGTCAGTAAATTAAATATCCCAAAGCATCTTAGTCATACAAAGGCTAACCACATGATCACCCATCACATATGAGTCATTCTCAAAATGGATATCATATAACTATTCTATTCTCAACATTATCTTGACAACCTAAGATCTCAATCTGAAAGGATTATTATCCAATTACCCTACCCTCTCCCTTGAACTAAATACCCAAACCACTCAAAGTGTTTCTCATCCCATGAACACTGAATTACCAAGAAATTCATCAACCCTTTCATAGTTACCCGCATAACCACACTTTTTTGATATGTATAATAACATAATTAATATATATGTGAAAACAATATTTAATATGCATACCATGAAATCACTCAACCATTTCATTCCTAATTTTCTCCCTATTCGTCACTATGGTAAAGTTGTTGGATAGAGAATGGTTGGTTCTATTAATGCTTTGGTAGGAGACTGATGTAGGCTGTGGTGTCCTAAATAAGCATACCACCCTCAAGAAATCAAGACATAAAAGGAAACATCAGATATCAATAAAATACATAAAATGAAACATGAAAAATCAAAAAAATGTTAGGTCTTGAAAATTTTGGGTGGAAACTATGTGCCACATTTTATACATATCCAAACTGATGATGAAAACATATCATCACCCACTCCACCTCTATCTCCACATCCGGCTACAACCTTTAAGAACACTATATGGAAAATTAAATAGTGTTGCATATTTATATTTAAATATAAAACCAATAAAAAATTGAAAATAAAATGATATTGAATTTTTGTGATTTACCTGCTTACCACCAGTCGATACATTACCAATGGGGGCATATCTGCTCATCTTCTGACATATTGTAGTCTACTCTTTCTGGAAAGAGGATATCTGATCCCCCTGATTTTGAACTATGTTTCATAGAGAAAAAATCTATTTATTAGCATCTCTGGGTATGGGCTGACTAAAAATAGGAGTAGATGCAGCTACCATCCCTGGTGGCCTTCCAAAAACCTCAGATGGTACGGGTCCCAAACCTATCCCGCACACTCTACCAGGATGCTTGTTCCCAAGGACTTTAGCAACCGGGTCATCCTGGGAGACTAAGTAGGACTTCTTAGGATTTCCATCCCATTGTTCATTAATTATTACTTATAAATCAAATATCAATATATATTAGTATAGTAAAAACTGATAATAAGTTATTATTATGAAAAAATGAGTTCATATTCCAAATTCTTTGGCAGGCTCAGTAACAAAACATCCATCATATTTTTTTTGTGAACATCCTACCACACTTCAGTTTGAGATGCTTCGTTCCCTAAACTCTATGACTGCATTAAACAAAGATAAATCAACAATTTAATATATTAAACAAATAATATTGTCTTATAAATATTTAAACTAGCGAAAATATTACCAGAGTCAATCAGCTTCTAGAAAATCTTTTTGACCCCACAATGTGAGGGATGACTTTCTTTGCCCAGCTTGATGCATTCTTTCTTGGGAGGTCTTTAAATAAATAAAATGCAATTTAATAGTAATTTATTCAATGTCATATCCTCTAAATATACATATATAAATTTAAAATGAGGTTAATATAATAATATATATTTAAATACCATTAGCTTCTCATCACGATGTCTGTCAACAAAAACGTTCCACTATTCTTTGGGTACCCTATTGGGTAGCTTCTCATACATATGATGGATGACCAACGAAGTATCATTGAAATGAACCCACAATCTTCATTTGATGTCTTTCCATTTCTTGGAAAGATTTTTCAACATCCACTTTTGTGCTATCACATCAGCAACTATAAAGTGGAAAAACATCTATTTAGAGAAAATCATTTTGAACATAATAATAACATGGAATTCAATTACACCATAAATAATTAAAATTACCTTTATTTGGGAGTCAAAAACTTCATTTTTCCAACTTGGAGGAATATGTGTCCAATCATCATAAGAAATAGAAAAGGAAATGGGCTCCGCTGCCAGATGGCCTATAATTTGACCAAGTAATCCCGCAACATCATCCGTAGGGACCCCATAAGAATCGAATGAGACAACTATCTTCTCCCCATTCATATTCCACACATCTGATCTTTTTATATTTTTCTCTACAGTTTCATTTTATTCATCAATAATAAAAACATAGTTAGTATAAAAAAAGTGCAATAAATTTATTTATATTAAAATTTCTACCTATAACAGTGACCCTCCAGTATGTCCGTGATGAACTAGAAGTGGTGCGCCACTGCCCGACTGATGAGGCTACTGAAGGGGGAGTTGAAAACCCAGCTTCTAAAGGGACACTCACATAGGGTGTGAGAGATGGTGTAATGGAAAATGGTGTAGTGGGTAGGCAGCTCGTGGCATAGATGTCGTAGGGAGTGAGACAGATTGATCGTCATCTGTCGCAGTAGTGGTTGAAACAGTGTATCACTCCTTCCATGGAATTACTCTCATTTAGTCAAATAAAATAATGTTTAGAACATATATTTCAAAATAAATATGCTGAAAAAAATGAAAAATGAAAATATATTCCGAGTAGTAACAAAAAAATATACATAACAATGATAGTGAAATACTGCATAAATGAACTAAGTGGTTACTGAATGAATAAATAACTGTACATACAATCATTTTATCCTCCAATCATGTCTGTTTCCTACTCTATTACTTCATCCACTTCCTTTATCCTTGATACAATAATATCTACAATATCATGATGGACACATAATTCTTCCTTTTCTTGATGATGAGATTCAATTTTAGAGGTCAAATCTTCCACTTCATCACCCATATCATACAAATCTCATTGTATTTCGTGAGAAACTGCACTCCACCCTTCATCCACAACATCATTAACATAATATAACATTTTTTCTTACTATGATAAGGTATATGGATCATGCAGTTCACGATAACCAACATCCATCAAGGGAGATAAGTTTACCGAAGTAAATTGCATGGAATCTCTTTTAACACCTATGATAAAATTGACCCAATTGAATTTGAATAAAACAATTGAAAAATGTCCATGGTAGTTTAATTCAATAATATCAGTCAACTTTACGTAACATTCCACTTCAAAAAATGTAAATATACAACTATTCTGTGTTTTCAAACCCTCTTCTCGATCGACTGTATGAAATCTAAATCCATTCATGTTGTCAGCATCAAACTTTCTAACTTGTTTTAAAGGTCCTTGAGCAAGAAAATTCAAACCTTCTGAAACCTCTGCTTGAGTATCAGTATTCATGATCTGAAAAAGGAAATATACATTATTGGAATTAAAAAGTATATGTTTCAAACTAATATTCATATTTATTGCAATATTTATGAACTTACACGTCATTCAAACCATTCTATAATCTCATTATTAACATCTTTTTTTATATCTTTCTCATTTAGTGTTAAGCCTCTCATTTTTATTTTTGTTTGTATCCTCAACTCTTCAATAAATAGATATGCAATTTCACTATTTAGTAGAACATATCTATGTGCCTGTAATAATACCGATTCTGTGAGTGTCACATTTGAAGTCCTCCCAACTGATCAGCCAATAGTATGAAATATTTTTGATTTATGATGTATTTGAGATTGAGTCGATGTGTCGTCAACACTTCCAACTAAATTAAATAATGTATCAATATCATCAAAGTATATAGAACAAAAGTTAAGGCACTCCTCAGCCGAATATCCTTCAGCAATAGAGCCTTCTGGTTGAGCTTTATTTCTCACATATGATTTAAAATGCCCAAGATATCTTTGAAATAAAATAAACATAAATATGTATTTAATTAAGTTCAAAAAATTGTTTACTTAAATAAAAACATATAAATAAAGTACCTCTCAATTGGATATATCCATCGATAATGAACGGGGCCTCCTAATTTAGCTTCCTCAACCAAATGCACAGTTAAATGCATTATTACAGTAAACAACGACGGAGGAAAGATCATCTCCATTGCACAATTGGTCTATTAAAACCTCTCCTAGAAGTTGTCAAGCTGAAATGGATATAGAGATTTCTCACATAGTTTTCTAAAAAACGTTCATAATTGGAGTACAACAACAGTGGTTTTATAGGAAATAATGAACGCAATGCCAATGGTAGTATCTGTTGTAACAAAATATGTGAATCTTGACTTTTCAATACATGGATCTTACGATTCTTCAAGTCAAAACACCTCAAGATGTTACTTGAATACCCATAAGATACCTTAACATTCTTTAAAATTCTAAGGAATGTATCTTTATCCCTATTTTTATTGCAAAAATTGTCGGAGGATAATTTTCATTCCCATCTGGCCAGATATCATGTGTTATATTCATTTTGTGTAAGTCTTTGCGAGCATTGAGATGATACTTCGACTTTCCATGCTCATTAAGAAATGAAAAAATAAAATTGTCACAGACATTCTTTTAAAAATGAATCATATCCAGATTATGACGCAACAAATTAAATTCCCAATACGGAAGTTTGAAGAATATACATTTTTTCTTCGATTGTTGCATTCTGATTTTTCTTGACGTTGCACTTCAAAATCGTTTCCCACAATCATTTAAATGAAGAACCTTACCAAATTATGTTTTAGCATTTCTGTGTTTTGTCAATATTTTAATACCAGCTAAAAACATTGGAGGTGGTATACGATCATTGAAACCGTTAAATTTTGATCTGTTCAGCCGAAATCATTGAGATGCGTCAAGAAATATTCTATGGAAAAAGAAGAAACAATTTATACTATGAGATAGCCATTTGGGCTCAAAATCAATGTTACAAATAGGAATATCCAAACCTGTGTAAGTGTTCCAACCAAATAAATTCCCAAGCCCAAGGAAGTCACTAATTGTCCACATTAAAGCAACATACATTTTGAACATTTTCTTATAATACGCATCAAATGTTTCAACTCCATTTCTCCAAAAATCCTGTAATTCTTATATTAAAGGATGAATGTATACATCAATATCATTTCCAGGAATTTTTTTTCCAAGAATAATCATCAAAATGAAAAAAGACATTTTTTGCATACACATCCACATAGGCAGATTGTAAGGGATCAAAATAAGTGGAAAAATTCTATAACTAGTACTCAAAGTCCCAAATGGGTTGAATTCTTCGGTAGCCAATCCAAATAGAACATTCATAGGATCAGCTATGAAATATTGATGTAATGAATCAAATTTCATCCATGATTGTGAATCTTGTGGATTTCTCATGAACCCATCATTGTAATTATCTACAGAATGCCACTTCAGGTGCTCAGCGGTTTTCGATGACATGAATAATCGTTACAATTGAGGTTTTAAAGGAATGTAAAAGAAAAACATTGTAGGTGTTTTCCTTATATTATTCTTCTTCTTCTTCATGAAAGTTTGTTGATTCAGACTTCCAACATCACCCATTATCTTCCATCTAGAAGAAGAACATTTTTTTACAATCATGTCTAATTGAATCCTCTCGCCAATAAAGCATACTATAATTAGGACACATAAGTATTTTTTTTTAATTCATACCAAGACTGTTAACATCTTTTTTCATATCATAAAAAGACTCGAGGATGTTTTCTTCAGTAAATGCATCACGTAACAATTCCAATATCATGGACATTTCCTTATTTGTAATTCCACAGAGATATTTGATAATGGACAAATTCAGCATAAAATAATGTTTTTAATATTTAAAACATCCACAATACAACTCTTTATTTCCATATTCAACTAAATAATGGAACTTATTTACCTCAGTGAAGTTTTCTCTTACATTAGTCTCCACAGAATCAAGAAGATGATCCACTGATATGTTACAATCTTGATATGGTTGTCCTAGAGTCTCAAAAACATCACTTGTCTCATTGCTATTTGTAGCACCCTAATCTAGTTGTTATAATATGTTTTGATGTTTATGGTGGTATCTTACAGTGTTGAATTTATCATTTATAAGGTTTTTCATTTAATTTTCCATTGTCGATGAAGTTTGGAGGTCATTCTGTGGATTGACATCAGTACTCAACCATTCTGTAATGGTCGATTCTCCATTCCAAATCCAACACAAATATTGACCATGGAATTGCTTCAGTATTTAATGTTCATAAAATTCATCTCTCTTCAACCATCATTTAAATTTACATTTAAAACATTGATAACTTATTCCCCCTTCAACGGATCGATTGGAAATTGGAAAATCAAAAAACTCATTCAAACCCTGAATATACTGAGGTGTATTCCTTGGTAATGTGATGCAGCTTTTATCCATGTATATCACATTGTGCCAACACAATATTAAAAAAATTAAATCACATATCTCTTACTAAATAAAGAGAGAGATTCATATTTACTAATTAAAAATATATATAAATATGTTACATAAGGTTTTCTTATATCAGTACATATGGTAAATCACCCACTAGTGGTTTCATCCAATGTAGTACCACCACAAAGGATTAGAATTAAATTAGGAGATTATGGTGAGTGAACAAAGTCTAACCACATTACTCAACTTAAGAAATTTGGAGGTTCCCCTTTCTTATTAAATTAAATAATTCTAACCATTGTTTAGAGTGGTCCAATATTTAGGGGGAGATATGATCCATGGGGGTGGATGTGCTAATAAAGTACATGTTATCCAGCTAAAGGAAGATTTAATTAAATCCAAAAAAGGAATGAAATAAGTGATGTAATAATTATTTCACATCTCATTTGATATAAAATATGATCAAAATGTGTCATGGATGATCATGACTCATCACGTGGTGTTAAGAAACCACTTTGTTTCTTCAAAACATGATCCATAAGTTTCATGCTGATGTAATGTCATGTTTTGAATCTAGAATTACATAAAAAAGGTATTATTCTAGAATAAATAGAGGTTTCCAAGCCTTATCTAAGAGAATAAATGATGTCATATTGAATCTGGTTTATATCAAGGGATATAAAGAACTGAATTTAGTAGAATTAGACCACTACTAAGGAAGAGGTACCATCCATACCATCTCATAATAATGTTTGTAAATCTATTTTTATAAAGGGAGTAGATAGGAAAAACAATTATGTACATGAATGGATTTTAAAATGTTTGATGGAATATTCCACCGTAGCTAAGGTGGATAAGAAACTAAGGATATTGGTTGCCATTAAAGATCTAAACAATTTATAAACAAGACCAAATTTCATTATTCAAATGAAATATGATGATCATGGGTTGTGGATCAATGTTGGTGTTGAGAAAAATTCATTTATTGTGAATTAGATTATTGGTTTAGACCATTAACTGAATAATTAGAAAGGAATCCAATTCTAAGGGATATAAATCAAGATATGAAGAAGAATCATCCATAGGTTAAGAGTAACATGTATACATAAAAAATAATAGGAAATTTAGAAAATATGTGTGATGTATGAAAAAGTAGTATTCATAGGAATGGTCTATGTTCATATCAACCTATATATTAATCAAATAAGAAAATAAGGCCACATAAGTTAGTGAATAAATAAAATACATCCTTAGGAAAAAAGTGAAATAAAATTTTATGAAAACAAACTCCTAATAATATTTCACATTGGGAAGGTAAGAGGCCTTGGAATCTAAATTTGAGATGTTTTTAAAGGTTCATCATCTATAAGAACTACAAAAAAGAAGGGATGATATCAGTACCCATGTTGAAAGTTCAAACATTCTACCAATGAGAAAACGGACATGTTATTTATAAAGATGGAAGTTATAAAGAAAATCTGGAAAATAAAATAATCACAAGAAAAGTATGGTCAAAAAGTAAAAGAATCGATTCCACATAAAGATAACTTAGTTCAATGTGTGTGGTGAAACATGGATGGAAACACTCATAGAGATTATTATAAAATAATTCCATATTACCAACCACACATAGAAATAAAACCTCATATAATACTATTTTTTAATGATCCTATATGGGTCCCAAAGATTATTCGTAATCACCATGGGCAAGTGACAAGCACCTGGGTATCAACACACATAACCATGGGAGTGATTTCATACTAAAATAATAAGAAAATATCTCTCATATATAACAAGACAAATATAATCAATAAGATTACACCATGGATGAAAAATTACATGACCATGAGATATAAATAAACCAATCCAGAAATATATACATGAAAAGAAACTTAAAAACAAAGTCTCCATGTGACTATCAGTTACCACTATCCAAACCCTCCATTAAAGTGACAACCACCGAGAGATGCATTCAAGCTACATGACACTGTTTTATTGATCTACATACTAAAATACCATACCTCCATACACCTAATAAAATATAAAAGGTTTGTTAAAAATTCATCATAATATACCACCATGAATCTATACAATGTTTATGACCATGGAAAATGTTGTTCTATCTAAAAAATGAAACAAATTTGATCAAGTAATTTATTTTGAAAAAAATTCCAATTAAACATCCATTGGTTTGTTTTAAATTATTCCATATTCCAATAAATTAATAATAATGAAAAAAGATAAGGAAATTTAAATAAATTGAAATAAACAAAGAATCCATAAAATTAACATGTGATCATTAAAACAGGAAACACTACCATCACGAATGAAACCAAACACAAAGCATGAATGAGATCTAGCCTATAGGAATACATTACCAAAACCCATAAGAAACACTAGATATGATAATGTGTATCGCAATGAATCTTATTCCTTACATTTTCTAAAATTATCAAAACCATACCACTTAGATGTTATACACTCAAAAAGGGTTGCATATGTCTATAACCCTATGCACTGAAGGCTACAAAAAAATGAAAAGCAATACCTACGACTATGAAAACCACCGATGACAGGGAAGGGGAGACGACCTTGGGTATGAACTCAATGGGGTCGGGGGAGAAGGCATTTTTGTGTGTGTCAGGGGGAGAAGGGGGTTAGAAGTGATAGTCGGCGAGCTCACAGGAGGAATGAGAGGGGAGTAGAACTAGGGTTGGGGATCGTTAGGGTGGAGAAGCATCACGGGTGTCAGGGGGAGAATAGGGTCGACTCTGGTGGTGGGGAGGGGGGGTGTCTCCACTATAAAAAAAATAAATGGGTTTTGCAGCGGTTTGTAATAAACCGTTGGGAAACATTTTTAAGCAAAGGTTTAGTCGAGGTTCTATAATCCGCCGCTAAAAGACTGCCGCGAAAGGCGATTTATGTTGTAGTGTTCCACCCAAAATATCCAAATTGCACTATTTCAAAAATTTCCACCAAATATATCATTCATCAATCACTTGGAAATAATTTCATAACCAATTTAAAGGAAAAAGTAATTTTTAAATATTGACTTTCATTTCTGATAAGAGGTGTCGAGATTGAAGCAACCTACCTCATAAAATACGAAGAAAATGTAGAATGACATGAAACCCCCCTTATACTAGGTTAGATATCTGAAAGTCACATTAGATTTCTTCCTCTAACATCTAAAAGTCCAAATATTACCATGGTTAGCATAAAAAACCATATATCTATCCACAATGGAATATATTTAAAAATTAGAGAGAGGGAGGAAATTAAATATAAGAAAAACTATAAAACCCCACCATAGAAGAAGAATTTCTAAGGGAATAAAGATTCAATATAAAAGTACATCTTATCAACTACCTATTGATGCGGTAAGAAACAATGGCATTTGGGTGGAACAACATCCATGTTAGGGTTGTAATGGATAAAAACAATGGATTTATTGTTGATGCTGATCAAAATACACTTTTTTAGGATATAGTTTTTAAATCGTGCATGGTTAGTAACACTTTTAGGAAAACTGCAATCTAAAAATGATCCAACCTCTACCTTATGGAGGATCTTTACACATTAGGCTCACATAGTTTGACAAACTATGCACCAATAATGAAAAATCCCACTATCCCAATTTACATGATTTCTCTTTGGTGGCTACATAGTCTAGAAATACCATGCACCAACCCATTAGCCTCTGTCTCATTATACACAATTTATTTAAGAGTTTTCACAGTTTCTTCTATCCATTATCCAACTATGATAATTTAGAAAAGACTCAAACCATTATAAAACCCTTCAAAACCCTCCCAAACATGATAGGAAAACATTAAACAAATAAAATGCATAAATAACGGGTTACCTAATCGAAACCATGAGTGAATAATTCTCCCCACCATTATCATTCTCATCATTAAAATGTTGAAAATCACTGGTCTCTAGAAATATCTTGATCCATTGCTCAATCATTTCCTTCTCCCATACCCATGTCTCCTCCTGAATCAGACCATGCTCCCACAATACCTGTAATAGACCACTGATCTTCCCACACATTAGATTCACTTCCTTATCCAGAATCCACACTATAACATGCACTAGCAATGAATCTGGCTCTAGTTTTCTGCGATCCCACAAAATCACATGCTTAGGATCATGATGATACATTTTCAGTTGGGATACATGAAACGAAATATTCATAACAAATGAACCATGGTGGAAATTAAAAATGATATAGAACCTCTCCAAACACATCTAGTATCTCAAAAGGGATTATTCATTGAGAATATAACATTCCATGAATCACAAAACAATGATTACCATGACTTGGAGTGTTCCTCAAGAACACATGATCACTCACCTCAAATTATAAAGATTATTGATGATGATCCAAATAAGATTTATGATAACTCTATTAAATCTTTTCCATTTACAAGTCAACTGAATCTTCTCTATAATTTCATAGATAGGGCTTGGTCAAACCAATGAATTGTCACCTCTTTCCACACATCAATGTGGTGAACGGAAGGGGTGTTGTTAAAATGTCTCAAAATATGGATATCAATTGATTTCTGATAGATATTGTTATATAATAACTCCAATAATAGTACATGATCTTCCCACAAGACACAAAAATCCATTAAAAAAACCCACAACATGTACACCAACGTTTTTATAATCCTTTTGGAATTCCTATATACCAGAGGATGATACACATACTTATAGTCAACTGAGTTCCAAGGGGTTTCTATAAGGATTTCCATAAACAATTCAAAAACCTCATATCATTATTTGACACTGTCAAAACCTGTATACCGTGCCTCTTTCCCACATCCCAGAAATATATTTTTAGAAGTCCTCCACTATATGAGATTCTCAAATTTGGATGTAATGGGATGATTTTGTGAGATGGTCCACTATCACCCATATAGAATTGTGTTTCTGAATCATTCTTGTATGAACTATTACAAAAATCCATGGATATCTACTCCCATTTAAAATTAATAATATGAAATGACAAAAACAAACATCCAGGTCATTGTTTCCCTGTATTAACACGCTGACAAGATAACCATCTCGAAAAAAGCAGAGCCAGATTCCTTTTTATATCGGGCCACAACATTTACACTTTATATGCATTATACATATTATATATTCCATGATGAAAACCACATCTAGAATGGTAGTAAAAAAGAAGAAAATTTCACTAATAAGCTATAGGTAAGACTTGAGATTTCAAAACCACAAATCTAAACTCACATCCAGTTTCCATCATACAACGGAATCCCCACCACTAATTTTTTTTCATAATCACAACATATTCGGAGTCAGATGTTAGGGCCTATTTGACTATATCAACAAAATAAGGAAAAAATAAACTATAAAGAAAACATGAACATCAACTTGGTATTCACATTCCATGTTCATGTATATTATCAATGACATTAACTACCACTAATATGAAGCCTCACTTTCCCATAGAACATAGGTCTTTCTTCATAACACTTCTTCCACCTTATTTTTTTTTACCCATTGTATACATCAATTCTAACTCAAATATTTGTATATAATGCATCCAAATACATGGTCTCAGATTGAAATACCTATGTGAAAAAATATGTTTCAAGATCATATAATCCAAAAAACACTATTAATTTCTCACCAATGAGGTAATGATTCTACATTTTTAAAGCATCAACTACAACAACTAAATCAAAATTGCGTGTTGTGTAGTTCTTCTGATGTATCCATAATTTTATTGACCCAAAAAACAAAAACATGAACTCCCTACATGAAAACACATCACAATACAATTCATGATGAATCATAATACACATCATACCCTTGTACTAATTTTGGGAAAATCAAGATTCTTATTTATGTAAGACGAACATTAAATTATTGAAAAGGCATCTGACATTCCTCATTCCATTAGAATGGAGAATTATTTATTTTCAAAGCTTTAATAGGTTAAGATATTAATGAAAAGTCATGAAATAGATGTCATTAATAAAAATATAATCTAAGTAAGGTGTGTATTTCAAATACAACATATGGTGGTTTACAAGAGATAATAGTCTCCATCTTTTCTGGATCCATAGATACACTTTTTCTAGATATTACATGGCCATGGAAATATAACTCCTATAACCAAAAATCAAACAATGATAATTTCACACAAAAATAATGATCTCTTATGATTGCTAAAACAATATCCATGTTCCATTCATTCTAATCCCTTTCCCTTGAATAAACAAATATGTCACCCCTAAACAACACCATAAATAAATATAAACATCAATGAAAATTCTTATTCCCGATCTCATCTATAGATCCCAAATTAAATGATGATAAATAGTAGGATATATTTACAAATTCTTGTTTTAACAAGCCTATTTCACATTCCTTTAAAATATAGAATCTTATAAAGAGATGCTTGCTGCCATCATCTGTCATAAAAAACAATATGTCATCCACAAACACCACAAAAAAAATAATGATATATTTTAATAAAATAATTAATCAATGCCATAAATACTATTAGTGAATTCATAAAACTGAAGGAATTACCACATACTCATGATGTCTAATTCTTCTTTTGAGTGTTTTATTTGGTATATCCTCTTTCTAAATGTGATATTCGCGATATCCTAATCACATGTCAATTTTGGAGGACCAATGAGATCCCCTAAATTGATAAAAAAAAATCATCAAATCATATAGGTAGATAAAAATTCTTGATCATAACATGGTTAGGCTTCTGATAATCGAAACAAATCCAATGAGTTCTATTCACATTCTTCAAAAACAAGACTGAATCTACCCATAGATAAGGGCTCAGCCAAATGAACCCTTTTCATTGTAGCTCAACCATCTAAACCCTTAATTCCCTTAATTATTTTGATTCTATCTAGTAAGACATAAGTGAAATAGTACCGTTCTTTATAAGGATATCAATCATAAATTCCATTTCTCTTGTAGTTGGAAACCTTGATAAATGTTTGGGAAACACATCTATAAACTGATCAAAAACTGCTAGAAAACTACTATTCTCGATCTATTCCATCCATTCCAAATTCAACATTTCAAATTAGTAAGATATCTTTATAACTATTGGCAAGTACAATCCTATTCCACCTACCACTACATTTTGGTAGCATTTAAATAGATGATTGCCTCCATCATCAATCCTAAAACAAACCCTTCAAATATAACAATTGATGTGATCATTGAAAACAACCTACAAATTAATACCTATATTAGTTCATACACATCAAATTTAATAATAGAGAACTAAAATATAAACTAATATCCATCAATTTTTTTTGAACATGATATACACATAATGGATAGATATTCTCTTTGACCAAGTGGATATTTATGTTTTCACATAAAATGCTTCATCTTAAAATTTAAACCAATTAAATAAATAGAATGAGAAGAAATAATGGAAATAGATACACCCAAATCAAAAAAAATATTTCATAAGGATAGAATTAAATAGAATCATGCCATTCACTGTTTATGGTCCAGAATGATCTTCCACAATAACATGCTTAGTTCTATATTATTTTTTACTTACTGCATATAGTTCCATATTTCTTTGTTTAGAATTCCCTTTTTGAGGATTCATGGAATTCCTGGAATCACCGTGGCTAGCTCCACTCTATTGATGAGATGTATTCCTAAATCCCGTATCCTATTGAATTATACAAAATTTTCAATACATAAGATATGTATTCAACACTTCACATCAAAGAACTATGATAATATCCTTAAAGATTCCCTATACGATTTCAATTTTGGATCATCAATATAGATTTTTAATATATTTTCAATTCTTCTACCATCTCTATATTGAGCATCTATGTATAATCTATTATAAAAAGAATGTAATTATTCGAGGTAATTTCATTCTTGATCCCCAACTCGAAGATGTGTGATTTGAAAGACACAATAGCAACAATATCAAGTGAAAAAAAATTAATTCATGAATATTGATGCATACTCAACCAATATGATGATATATTTCTTCTAGATGTAGAATTTCTCTTTTCTTGAAATCTTTAATGTAAGAGGATAGAATTGTATTTTAACAAATTATTTAAAATCCAGCCATGCTTGGACTTGGTCTAATTTAGTCGAAACATTTATATTCCACCATTACCCAGAAAGGTCCTCTTGTATATATGTTACCAACTTGAATTTCAACTCTTATAGTAGCTAAGAAAATTATTGATTTTATTTATCTTATTCATCTACACCTCTCCCATCTCTTGTTTCGAATCACCTTGAATGGTGGGAATATTTTGCTACTGGAAATGAACTGAATGATCATATTTTGTAGGTTTATCCCTTCAGTTCCCTCAATCAACATATTGAAAATCTTGTAAAATACTCCAAACTAGCTACTGGTTCACCGACAAATTAGGTGATACCACATTTCCAGAAACATCTTCGAGTTGGTTTCTATATTTGATTATTGGGTTCTATTTTATAAAAACCCAACAAACAACAGATGTAGAAATATCTAGAAACTGAAGAATTAAAAATTTCAAAATCTACCATATCATTTATCACATCATCAATATCCAAAATTAAACATTTCACCGTACTTTTGAAAATCAATCCATTTTCAAAATACCGATATCATTCCTATTAAAAAATATCCCATTTGAAAACAATTTCAACACTTTTTAAAAAATCAAATTTTATTTACCAAATCATATATCATTTCTCAAAATGAAAAATGAACTCCTAGTGGGAAGTCATTTCTAAAATGCATGTCATGCTCATATCATTGGCTACAACCATGAAAATTAGATTCAAATTCCTATATATGTTTCTAAAACACTTAGGTGCCCAAAACCCGAGTATCATTATGTTCAGCATAAAAATGTTATTTTTTTATTTCTATGATCTACATTTTGGGTATCGAAAATCATACTCCTTTATACCATCCCAACAAAAGGAATATCTAGAGTGATTATCAACTCCAAGACCTAAAAATTCAAACCATTTGTCCCGTTAGATATTAAGACTGACCAAGACTCTTCATAATCATAGGTCAATGACTAGAAAAGATGACATCTCAAGTAACATCCCATCCCTGCTCACTAGATTGAGAAGGTAGAAGGAGAATGCATGGACTTAAGAGATATCCCCAAGGTACTA
Organism: Viscum album; assembly: GCA_963277665.1. Lineage (NCBI taxonomy): Eukaryota > Viridiplantae > Streptophyta > Magnoliopsida > Santalales > Viscaceae > Viscum > Viscum album. The sequence goes on from OY728166.1 coordinate 271,138,580, forward strand.
AAGTATAGAAATAAATTCCAATGGAATCAATACAACTAGGGTAATAATTCCACATTTTAACATAAAACAACCCAAAAAAGATTCTTATAAATAATATACACTACATAATTCACGACAATGATGTAAAAAAACTAAAATTATCACCATTGATATAAACCAATCTATAATAGAGTATCATTAATAAATAATCCTAGAAGTTAGATGCCTAAAATTTACCTATATCTTGATAAAAAAAATATACAAATGAACCAAACTCCCAATGAAGGGGTAAGTAATGAAACTCACAAGGTTATCCCCAAATGACATCCCTACTCATGCAACTATAATTGGAAACGATAGCACATTTATATAAAACACTTTTTATAAAACAATTGTAATAGTTTGTATTAGTATTTAAAAAAATGGCCATAGAAAAATAGTTTTACCAATACAAATCAATTTCAAATAAAGAAAACAAATTTGTCATTTATCCATTTATTAGTTTCACATTGGCATTATCTATTATATTTTCAAATAACCCCACACACATGCTCAACCACACGACCACCCAATCTTGGGGTTACATTTTTTTGATTAAACATTACATCCATAAACAATCCCTTTTATAGTTTTACTTCATGAATAATATCCATCACATATAACTAAATTTTAACCATTTAAGGGAAAACCATTCCTAGACAAATATTTTCCAAACCATTTCAATAAAATCATTTTTTTGAAAAACCCTTTTCCATGCATAGAAACTAAACAACAATGTTATATTCATGATTTTTAAATCCTATTATCACAATGAATTTCCTCCGATAATATCCAAATTTTACCATTCCACAATCCCCAAAAAATAATATTTTCATAAAACATTGTAGAATAATTTCACAATAAATTTCCATAAAAAATAAATTTTAAGCCAGCCATTCATGTTTAATGAGATGAGTAGAGAGTAAAGCCACCTAGCTTGGGAATTATGATGAAAACAAATAATGTCACAAAAACACACAAAACCGGGTTAAATCTAAAAAAACTAACATATATATCTTCTAATAACATCATAACGGGAAAATATAACCACTATTTGAATCTAAAATCTTACATATATCCATAATAGACAAGATTTAATAATTTGAGAGAGGGATTAATCTAATAATAACATTGAAAACTAACACAAAAAAGACATAACATGGTATTTAGGCTTCACAAAACCATAAAAATAGTTCATATTAGCTCTAGATTAATTGGGTAAACCTCCACAATATTTTCTATGAAAAACATTCATGCTAGGGAATAATAGAGAAAAAATGAGGGGTCTAGAGTTAGTCATGACCAAGATACAATTATTTAAAATCTAGTTTTTAAATCACACATGGTTATTAACACAGTTATTCAAACTATACATTAACCATGCACCAACATCTTCCATAAGGGGAACCTCACAAGGTTTTCTTACACAGTTAGAAAAAACCTGCACGAATCATGAACATTCACTTTTTCCCACATCGCATGGATTCTCCTAGGTGGCTTCACGGTCTAGCCAAACTGCGCGTCCAACCATGAACAAACCCATTATCACCTGCGTCACTATACATGATTGCCTATAGTATATTTCTTGGTATTCACCAACCATGATTCTACCACAAACCCTTAGAAAAGCCCCAAAACTATTCCAAAATTATACCAAATCTTCCCAAAATTCTCTCAAACATTATAAATACTTAAAAAAAATAAAGTGTTACTTAATTAAAATTGAGGGTTAAAAAATTTGTTTTATTTGTATTCTTTGATGGGTGAGACCTATATATTCCATAAATTCATAGGTTAATAATTTATATCTCTTGTGATAGAAAGGACTCTAATAGGGACTGAACATGGTTCAATAGAAACTTTGTTTGCAATGATGGTTTTATGAGTTATCCTTGACCACTAAAATTAATTTGGTAGTGACCCAACTCCACTATGATAACCTTGTATATAATCCCTGTTTAGAATTGAAATGATTCACTATTCCTATGTGTATGCCTCAATTTCATGTAAAATGGAAATTTTATGCTCAGATTTCTTATGCTCATTTGATTACATAAGATTCATTTATTTGGAACTACTAATTTTTAGGTAACAACACTAGATTATGATATTTAGTATGCATGGTCTAGTTTTGCAATGTTATTCTCCTGTTCTCAAACTTGTATGTTCCTATTATTCATATATATCCCTTTTTACCATTATTGAGCATATTATCTCACCTTTTCGTATGTTTCTATTTCTGACTTATTGAATAACTGGTTTAATTAGTGTGTGTTTATGAAGAGTAATAAAGGGGAAGATCATTCTGGATATTTTTATGATCATTCAAAAAATTAATATATTAGGTACATTGAATCCAAATACACTAAACTATTATAGTATTTAGGTGTGGGTTTATATAATGTGTTAATAACTCATATAATATAATGAAATATCTCTATATAAATTTTTTTTGATTAAAAATGTTAATCCTACTAAAACTAATTTTTTTGAAGATTCACCAACACCAAAAAAATCATAGAGATTCATGATTTTCTTAGTTTAGCTAGTTACTACTAGTTTTTTTTTCAAAAACATTAATCAATTGACTATCCTACTGATTATATAATCTGAAAAATGAGTTAAATTTATCGAGACGAAATAATATGATGATTGTTTTATGGAAATAAAAAAATACTGGTGAATGATATAGTTATGTCCCTTTTCTTTAGGGATGTTGAATTTATTATCCACTGTGAGGCTTTTTTAATGGGACTTGGTTTTGAACTATTTTAGAATAATATTGTAATTTATTATGACTCACAACATATAAAACCTCATGAGCTAAATTATCCTATACATGATATGGAATTAACTACATTTTATTTTTCATTAAACAAATGGAGGCATTATTTTATGGGTTAATGTGTGAAATATATATTGATCATATATTTTTGAAGAATATATTTACTTAGAATGAAATTAGTATTATATAGAGAAAGTGGACAGAAGCGATCAATGATTAATATTTATCAATTCATTATCATCATGGAATGTAAAACAAAGTAGTTTATTCCTTGATCCAGAAAAATAATACTATATTAATGAAGTTACAATTGTAATATGACTCTATTGTTAATTATTTGATAAATTTTGGAATAAATATTTTGGATGTAGTAACCTCATGTGTTTTTTTTCTAGTGTCAGAAAAAAATATTAGATATAGAGATGTAGAAATCTTAGATGTAAGATCACGTTAAAAAAATGAATCTAGAGTTTGTTTAGAAAGTTAATTTTTTAGAATTTAATGCTGAAATTTTATGTTTATTATGATTTGGGAAAATATTATATGTGCCTTGTGTTCCTAAATTGAATAAATAATTTTTTATTTAAGCTCATAGTTCCTTATTTTATTTTCATCAGCAAATCTCTATGAAATTTGGAGACCCTTATGAGAATTACTGGTGGGATATAATGAAAAGGGATATTTATATCTATACCATGAAATTTTTAAATTTTAAATGATTTATGGAATAAATACTACTAAAAATGTGAAGTAATTATCTTTTTCCAGTGAAATACTATAAATGGGAAAATATATCCATGGATTTCATGGTGGGATTTCCAAAGACATCATGAAGTAACAATATGATATGGGCTATAGTTGATTGATTAAAAAACTCTACACATTTCTTTACCAATCCAAATAATATGAATTTATATTGAAATTATAAATTTTATGTTAATAATATTTTTAGTTTAAATGGAGTTCCCCTCTTCATTTTATCAAACAGTGATCCCCGGTTCATATAAATGCTTTAGAAAGGACATCAAAAATCTGTTGATACTGAATTAAATTTTTTCACAACCACTCATCATTTATATGTTAGATATTATAATGGAATTATTTAGAACATGGAATATATGATTAATTCATGTAAAAGGTATTACCATGGAGTTTGGGATCATAATACTCCCATAGATTATTTTTTTGTAACAACACTATTAATTATAGTATACAGACGTTTCCTTTTAAGACATTATATGAAACAAAGTGTCGGTTGTTTTCTATTTAAGTTGATGTAGGAGACAAGAAGTTAATGGGACTAGAGTAAGTATTAGAAATGGGTAATATGGTTCATCTTATTTTGAAACATATAAGGATGACATAGAGTAGGTATAAAATATTTGTGGATAACCAGAGGAATGATCTTTCTTTTAAGGTGTGTGATCATGTTTTTTAAAGAATCTCCATGGAATCTTGTTATAAATTTTGGTAAAAATGGGAATTTATGTCTGAGGTTCATTGGAACCTATGAAATATTGGAGAATGTTGGACTAGTTTCATAATGAGTGTCACTACCTCCATGTTTATCCATGTTAAATAACATATTTCATGTTTCTATGTCAAGGAAATATATTCTAGATTCATCTCATGTTTTTAGATCATAAGTAATTAAATATGAATATAATAATTATTAAATGGGAAAACATGTTCAGAATATTATCCCTTGAGAGAAAATTCTCCAGTAAAATAGTATTCATCATGTTATGGTTTTATGGAACAACTATATGATCAAATAAGCAGTACCAGAACTTGAAAAAGCTATGTGGGAAATATATCCTTACTTGTTTTATAAGTGACTAAAATTGTGAGGAAGAAATTAAAAAAGTGGAGAATAATGTAACAAACCAATTACTGATTTAATAAATCATGTTTATTTTTATAAATATATTTATGAAATAAATTGTCATATTCATTATAAAAATATGAATTAATTTTTTTAGTTAAAAAAAAATTGTTTTAGTTAAATTATTTTCATATATGGTTTTATTTAACATTTTAATTTATAAATTATAGAATTTGAATTTTGAAAAATATGTTTTAGTTTTTAATTAATAATATAAAAATTAACTTTGGGTGAATTTTATTATTTTTATAAAATAATAATTTTTAAATGAATAGTAAAAAAGGAAGATTGTTTTTTTTGTAAAAATTCATATTCTTTTCAATAAATGAGTTAATTTAAAAGTACAATTATGGTTTGAATATTATTGAAAGTAAAATAATTATTTTTTAGTTATTTATTTTCCATATAATAGTAGTTTAAAAATAATTAAATTGGATTTTAGTAGAAGTTAATTTTGCGGTTTAAAATCAGGTTTGTTCTGAAAAGAGTTTTAAAGTGTATAATATTTCTCACTCTAATTTATTAAAAAACCTTCAAAGAGGACTGATATAAATTAATTATAAATATTACATATCTATAACTATTACTTTAGATATATAAAATTATTATTAATAGTCATAGAGTTAATATAGAATCATCTTCTTCTTAAAAAATGCATCCCTTGAAACCCATTATTTCGTCACATTAGTGAGATTTATTTGAAATTAAATCATGAAAATAATATAAATTGAATTTGGTAAAATGGATTCTATATTTGTAATAAAATTTTTTTACTATCTAACAAGGTATACTTAATATGTTCTCATCATGAATATTGGAATCATTAAATGTAGCTTACGACAGTTAAGTTGAGAATTGGTTAATTGGGGGTTAAATTAAAGAGATGAGGGTTAAAATTACATAAAACATGTATAAATAATATTTTATAGAAATATTTACACCTTATCTCATATTATTCAAAATAAGTTTCCATTTTAATCATTTTGTGTAGTAAAAATTTGTGTATCACTTTCTCTTTTAAAATATTATAAGTGTTCCACTCACCTCACATGTAAAAGGCCACACCTCTCCACTTTTATTGACACCTTAAAATACCATTAGATCATCCAATAACAGAAAAATTCCTTAAAATTCATCACCATGACCCAAATAAAATTTGATTATCATAAATCCATCCTAAGAAGGCATTTTGTAACACCCGAGACTTTTATGTTATATGAATCATCAAAGGAATCTTTTTCTACACAACACTTGCTTAGCTTGCTTTACATGCAATCGCGACCTTCCTCGATAGCTTGCGCCGTACGCAATATCGAGTTTCACTAAACAACAATATGCTATTAAAACTAGCTGTTATGAATAGTAATAACCACTTTCTGAGATTTTATAAATTTTATTTTTCAAAATGGACTTCATTTTTGGACTTAGAATATCGAAATTAGCCTAGGGTGAAATTTTGGTATTTTTCTGAAAACTTTCAATTTTTGATGAATAGTGAAACCACTAAGTGGTAGGTTAAAAACTGAATTTTGCATAAAACTTAATTTCACCGCTTCTGTGAATGGAATTTAAAAAATCCGACAGACACGGTTGATATCAGTAAGTAAAATGTGGTTCAATGAGATAAAAATAATTTTTTGGTGAATAGTAACTTTTTACTTTTTTTACCGCGGTTAATAGTAAATAGGGTAACTAAGGGTAAATATGAAATTAATATTACCCTAACACTTGTCCTAATTCTATTGGACAAGTTTAATTCGACCAAAAACAAACTTAGGAATAAAAATATGACCATTTAGGACCACTTGGATTAGATTAGGACATTTATTATTAATTTATTTAAAGAAGGGTTAAAATAGTTAAAATCAAAGTTTAATAAGTAAATCATTTTTAATATGGGGTTATACATAAGATAAATTCGACTATAAATATTCATTAGAAATCTAAAAATATTTCATACCTAATGGTATTTTATTTGTAATTTTTAGACATTAAATAATTTAATTTATTTATGACACAATGATGATGCAGTAATTATCTTATTAATGAAATATTGACATAATTGATGTTATAAACACCAAAATAAATGTAATTTGAGACTTTTTATGAATTAAACTAATTTTATAGGTTACTATGATATATTAATGTTGATTTAATAAACTTGGTTCGAACATATAATTCTGTTATGACTTTCACAAAAATCATATATCAAATAGTGTCAAAATTGACACAAAATAGTTTTTAAATAAAATATTATATTATTAATTGTTATTTTATTCCTCAAAATCTAAGGTTCGGCCAAATGACTTAGATAAGGATATATATATTAATAATAAACAATTTGGGGTTCGTTTGGCATGTTATAGTAAGTGTATTAACCATATAGTGAAAGAAAACAAAAAGACACGGTAAAAGTTAAATTATTTAACTTAGAGTTAAATCTAATTGATAAGGTTAAAATAATACCCTAAACTTGTCTAAATCCTATTGGTTGATAGGATTTCGACCCATCCCCACTTTAGCTTCGAAATAAGACCCTTTGGAACCATTATAAACTGATTTTGACTTTAATATAAAATAATATTTTGAGATATTCCTAAGGTGCCCCTCTCCTCCCTTATAAAAGGGCACCTCCTCCCCCTCCTCCTCACACCAATTTGAGCACTCAAGCTCGGCCAACCCCAACCATTTTCTCCTCTCCACTTCCCTAGAATAATCCTAGAGGTCCTGGTCTTCTTCAAAGACCAATCTTAGTTCCCTAAGTGGAGGATTCAAAGAAGAGTTCCAAAGAAGAGGTAATATCCATTACCGATCTTTTCAATTTCTTTCTTCTTCAACTTCTTCTTCTTTAGTTCTTTCATGATAAAGTAATAAAATCAGTATTAATTACATACTGATATGTTATTATAAATATGAAAAAACCCTAATTCACCTTCTATCCATCCTACGGAAAAATAAAATCACCGCGCGTGCGTACGTACGGAATACCGTCTCCACGCCGTGGTGTAATCTATTTTTCCACCATCACTTTACAAGGATGGGTATAATGGTGTAATGAGTAACTATTTATGATTATTATAAAGTAATATTGATACTTAAATAATATATATATACTCCAATACAGTTCCACGATCATAGGAACGATATCATCACTCGTGCGTACGTACGGAATACCGTCTCCACGATGTGATGCGACTCGTTCTACATGATCATCATTACATAGTAATTATATAAATGAATTTAATGAATAAATATGATATATGTTACACCAATACCATTCTGTATATAAGGTATCTATAACCTTAAAAGAAGAATAAGAATGTATTCGGAAAAACACGCATAAGAACAAAAGGCAATAAAGACCCGAGTAACAAGTAACAATGAAATATTACTAACAAGAAGCTAAGAATATGACCATATATGATATCATATCAATATGTATGATTCTGGAATAAGTAAATAACATTATTTAAACCATTATACAGGATCTTCGGACACGTACAAAGAAAATCAGACCAAAGGTAAGGGAAATATCACAATCTCATTTTTATCCGAGATTGTTTATTCGTAAGTATTTATTGGGGTGTATTTTATCATCCACATCCATGTTTCATCAATATGTAATATTATTTCAATCCACATACAATTGTTTAAATCCATTTTTACCTTTCGGTGAGTTTTTAGTAATATGTATGAAAGGAATCTTTTGTCATTTTTCGTACGAGGTACTTTTTGACTTTTCCGACAAAAGTACGAAGAATGTTTTTTTTAACTTATACGGCATGAATGGATTTTTAAAACATTATTTCCAAGAATCTTCCTTTACAAGTTTTCAAGTTTATTTTTAATCAACTTCTTTTAGTTTATAATTGTATGACATGTTAAGAAAAGAAAAGTGTTTTTGAAGAAGAAAGGATATTTTCCTCAAGAATGGAGTTCAAGTGTTTTATCAAAATTATTTTCCATCTAAGATAATAAAGGGTTCGGTTTTTATCCCTATTATTACATTTATTTGATTATTTTGTGAGGGAATTATTTTTATGAAGTCATTTACCTTATATGATTTTTTTTATGATGTCATGATGTTTCAAGAATCCCATTTTTGTTACATGTGTTATGCGATGATGTATGATTTATGATTTATGTGGCACACATAAGAAAGTATTCATTATAAGATGGGTGGGACCTATATCTCCATCCAATGCATTGGGTAAAGATTTTATATCTTATGAGATAGACATGGCTAGAACGGTAGGTTATACCGGTTCAGTGAAACAGGACTGGAACGAGGGTGACTTGGTTCAGAAAGGGACTCTGTCCACTAAGATAGTCTTGGCAATGAGTCATGACTAACAAGAAATGATGTTCCATGATTATGTGTGCATGCCACAAAGTTTCAAGTTTTATGTTATGATTATGGGGATCTCATTTTCACTTCAATGATTTATTCCATGTTAAGATATTATGATCTCTTTTGCAGGTTTTGATTTTCAAAAAGATATGATATGATTTTTATTTCATTTATTTTCCCTTGCTGAGCATTTGAGCTCACCCTTTTATGTTTTCTTTTCCCCAGGTCAGGAAGATGGATATTAAGTAGAATATGCTAAAAGGGACCCTAGATATGATGAAATAATGGGAGACACTGTAGAAGATTTATGAACCAGTTGTTTATGTTTCCCTGTTTCTAAAGACACTATACCTATATGGTCCTTTGTGGTTTTGGCATATGTTGTAATAAGTGTGCTTCAATTTTGAAGTATGAACAATGTATGTAAAGTATGGGTCGTTATAGTTGGTATCAGAGGGAGGTTATAGTCAACCTTTGGAAACTAGGATGTGAAATTCTTAGTAAGAACCCTAAGGATAAGTCTATGCATAGAACACAATCTTAGTGTTTTAGAAATGGCCATGAATACCCTAGAATAAGACCTTAAGTGTGAAATTTTATTCTTGATTATGTGGTTTTCCTATTATAATTAGTGTTGCTCACACTATTCTTCTTGGTTTTTGTCAATGGCTAGAACCCGAAGGAACCGTGTTAATGCGGAATGCGATGGGCAATGCAATGATTGTCCCCCTGAGCAACCAAACGATATGGGAGCTGGAATGCAAAATCTTGTAGCCATGCTCACACAACTTTCTCAAGCTATGAATCATGCAGGACTTCCAAACGAGCAAAGGAAGGAGGAACATTCTGTTGAATCCTTCATGAGGCAGTGTCCACCATCTTTCAGCGGGTCTACTGATCCATTAGTTGCTGAACAATGGATTAGTACTACTGAAAAGATATTTTCAGTTCTTCAATGTTCTGAGCATGATAAAGTCATCCTAGCAGTGTATCGTTTGGAAGGAGATGCTGATCAATGGTGGAATCTTATTAAGAATACGAGGCAAAGGGATGAAATTGAGTCTATGGAATGGGACGAGTTCAAGAACATATTTTTCAATAAGTACTTCCCTCGTATTCTCCGAACAAAGATGGAGAAAGAGTTCCTTGAATTGATGCAAAGGGATGATGAATCTGTTGGTACCTATGAAGCAAATTTTACAAGACTTGCAAGGTACGCTTCTGGTATTATTATCCAACCTGAGAGTAAGATCGATCGATTCTTTAGTGGATTAAAACCAAGTCTTCGAAGGGTGTTAGCCATAAGGGACTTCAATAGCTACGAGGAAATCGTTCGATGTTCTCTCAAAGTCGAGATGGAGATTGGAGTAACCCATCAGTCACATGGGTTTGATAAGAAGAGGAAGATGGAATTCAAAGGAAAATCTAAAGAGCACACTGAAAAGAAGATGAGATTTCCCTTATGCTCAATGTGTGGAAAGAAACATGGAGGGAGTTGTCGTAAAGGGACAAGTAAATGTTTTAAATGTGGAAAGGAAGGTCATCAGGAATTTGAATGCCGTGATAATGGGAAGAAGATGTCTAATGACGCAAACAAAGGAAGGGATACACAGAATGAACCTACTACACTTCAATGTTTCAAGTGCAAGGAGATGGGGCATTATGCCAATCAATGCCCAAATCCAAGGGTTGATGATGATGGTCGATGTCAACAAAATCTTAAGGCTAAAGACAAAGGAAAGTCACATGCAATTTCTATCAGCGATGTGGAGTACGATAACGAAGTGGTGAAAGGTACACTTACCATCCACTCTAAAGTAGCAAATGTTTTATTTGATTCTGGATCCACCCACTCATTTATTTCTAAAGAATTTTCTAAGGTTATCACCGTATTACCTCAACAATTAGATGTTGAGTTATCTGTGACAACACCTAATGGCACAACAGTCGCATCAAATGTTTATAATTCTTCTCCGATCGAAGTTTGTGGGAAAGTGCTTCCTGCAAATCTTGTGATCCTTCCTTTAGTAGAATTTGATGTGATTCTTGGCATGGATTGGCTTTCTCTACATGGAGCTCATATCAATTTCCAAATAAGGGAAGTCACATTTCATATTCCAGATCAATCCACGATCGTCTATCAATGCAAGGATGAACATAACCTTCCAGTGGAAATTCCTTCCATCTTATGGGTCTTGATTCCACTAAATGAAGATTATTTATCTGAAATGGTTGGTGAGAAACTTTCGATTAAGAATATGCCCATTGTAGGGGAGTTTGATGATGTCTTTTCGGAGGAATTACCGGGTCTTCCACCAAATCATGAAGTTTAGTTTTCAATAGAACTCGTACCGGGTGCTTTTCCTATTTCATAGACACCTTATAGAATGGCCCCAATTGAGTTTTATGAATTGAAGAAGCAACTCCAAGAGAATCTTGATAAGGGATTCATACGCCCTAGTGCGTCACCTTGGGGAGCACCTGTTCTATTTGTTAAGAAGAAAGATGGATCAATGAGACTCTGCATTGATTATCGAGAACTTAACAAGATCACTATCAAGAACAAATATCCTCTCCCACACATTGATGACTTATTTGACCAACTACGCGGAGCTCAATACTTTTCCATGATTGATCTTCGTTCAGGGTATCATCAATTAAGGGTCAAAAGGGAGGATATACCAAAGAAGGCTTTCCGTACAAGGTATGGACACTATGAATTTATAGTGATGGCATTTGGTCTTACTAATGCCCCCGCTATCTTCATGGATCTAATGAATAGAGTCTTTAGAGACTATCTTGATCAATTTGTGGTAGTCTTTATAGACGATATTCTTGTCTATTCAAAGAGCAAGGAAGAGCATGAAGATCACTTGAGAATTATATTGAAGACCCTGAGAAAGGAGAAGCTTTATGCCAAATTTACCAAGTGTGAATTTTGGCATCAAAAAGTTTCATTTTTGGGTCACATAATCTCAAAAGAGGGGATATCTGTGGATCGAGCAAAAACCGAGGTTATCAAAAGATGGTCAAGACCAAAAACAGTAACTGAGATCCGAAGTTTTCTTGGTTTGGCTGGATATTATCGACGTTTTGTAAAAGATTTTTCACGATTATCTAATCCACTCACCAAGTTGACTCGGAAAGGATTTAAGTTTGTCTGGACAGAGGAATGTGAAGAGAATTTCAAGGAGTTGAAAAGAAGGTTATCCAGTGCACCTGTGCTCACACTGCCTTGTAGTGGAGAAAGGTTTGTGATCTACAGTGATGCATCCAAGAAGGGATTGGGGTGTGTTCTTATGCAAAATGATATGGTGATAGCTTATGCCTCACGACAGTTGAAAATCCATGAGCAAAATTACCCAACACATGATTTGGAGTTGGCTGCGGTAATCTTTGCATTAACGATTTGGAGGAATTACCTTTATGGTGAAAGGTGTGATATTTATACTGATCATAAAAGTTTAAAGTATATTTTCACACAAAAGGAGCTGAATATGCACCAAAGAAGATGGTTGGAGCTGATTAAGGATTATGACTTCTCAATCCATTACCACCCTGGGAAAGAAAAAAAGGTGGCAGATGCATTAAGTCGACAAGACCATGCTAGTTTATCCATGATGAGGATCACAAAAGATCCAATATTTATGGATTTACAAAGGATGGATCTTGGAATTATAATGGAAGGGGAAAAATCTTAACTTTCTCAAATGAATGTTCAACCATCTATACATGTGAAGATTAAAGAGGCACATAAAGAAGATGTCGGGTTACAAAAGAAGGTGAGAAATGTTCCTGAATTCAACCTTGATTATGATGGGATAATAAAGTTCAGGAATCGGGTTTGTGTTCCTTCCATACCCGAATTAAAGAAGGAGCTGCTGGATGAGGCTCATAGTTCTTCATTCTCTATTCATCCTGGAAGCACGAAGATGTATAGGGACCTGAAAGAGTACTTCTGGTGGGATGGCATGAAAAGAGATGTTGCTGAATATGTCTCTCGATGCTTGGTTTGTCAACAAGTTAAAGCTGAGAGACAGAAGTCTAAGGGGATGTTATAACCATTACCCATACCCGAATGGAAATGGGAAAACATCACTATGGAATTTGTCACAGGACTTCTTAAAACATCCAAAGGCAATAACGATATTTGGGTCATAGTTGATCGTCTTACAAAGTCTGCACACTTCATTGCTATTAGAGAGGATTTCTCTCTAGATCAGCTTGCTAGGATATATGTAATGGAAGTGGTAAGATTGCATGGAGTACCACTTTCTATTATATCTGATCGGGATCCGAGATTTACCTCGAAGTTCTGGCGAAGTCTTCAGCATACTCTGGATACAGAGTTGAGTTTCAGCACTGCTTATCATCCCCAGACAGACGGTCAGTCTGAGAGAACAATTCAATCCCTAGAAGATATGTTGAGAGCTTGCTCTATGGATTTCAAGGGAGGTTGGGATCAACACCTACCTTTGGTGGAATTTTCTTATAATAATAGCTTTCACTCCAGTATTCAGATGGCTCCTTATGAAGCTCTCTATGGAAAGAAATGCATGACTCCAACTTGCTGGGATGAAGTTGGGGAAAGAAAGCTATTAGGACCTGATCTCGTTGATGAAATGGCAGAAAAGGTCAGATCTATTCAACAACACATAAGATCAGCTCAGAGTCGACAGAAAAGTTATGCCGACAACCGATGAAAAGACCTAGAGTTTGAAGTGGGTGATAAAGTGTTCTTACGAATATCTCCCTGGAAGAGGGTTATGAGATTTGGAAAGAAGGGGAAGTTGAGCCCTAGATATATCGGTCCTTTCGAAATACTGGATCGTGTTGGGAAGGTAGCTTACCGATTGGCGCTTCCACCGAATCTCTCTCAAGTTCACGATGTGTTCCATGTATCTCTCCTGAGAAAGTACATACCAGATCCTTCACATGTACTTATCTCAGAAGTTGTACCGCTGGAGCAAGATCTTTCTTATGATGAACAGCCGATAGAGATTCTGGATCGTAGCGAAAAAGTCCTACGAAAAAAGACCACTCGATTGGTGAAAGTTTTATGGAGGAACCACCAACTTGAAGAAGCTACATGGGAGCTTGAGGATATGATGAGGGAGAAGTATCCTCATCTGTTTGTTACAAAGTGACGAATTTCGAGGGAGAAGTTCTTTTTAAGGGGGGTAGAATGTAACACCCGAGACTTTTATGTTATATGAATCATCAAAGGAATCTTTTTCTACACAACACTTGCTTGGCTTGCTTTACACGCAATAGCGACCTTCCTCGATAGCTTGCGTCGTACGCAATACCGAGTTTCACTAAACAAAAATATGCTATTAAAACTAACTGTTATGAATAGTAATAACCACTTTTTGAAATTTTATAAATTTTATTTTTCAAAATGGACTTCATTTTTGGACTCAGAATATCGAAATTAGCCTAGGGTGAAATTTTGGTATTTTTCTGAAAACATTAAATTTTTGATGAATAGTGAAACCACTAAGTGGTATGTTAAAAACTGAATTTTGCATAAAACTTAATTTTACCACTTCTGTGAATGGAATTTCAAAAATCCGACAGACACGGTTGATATCAGTAAGTAAAATGTGGTTCAATGAGATAAAAATAATTTTTGGTGAATAGTAACTTTTTACTTTTTTTACCGCGGTTAATAGTAAATAGGGTAACTAAGGGTAAATATGATATTAATATTACCCTAACACATGTCCTAATTCTATTGGACAAGTTTAATTCGACCAAAAACAAACTTAGGAATAAAAATATGACCATTTAGGCCCACTTGGATTAGATTAGGACATTTATTATTAATTTATTTAAAGAAGGGTTAAAATAGTTAAAATCAAAGTTTAATAAGTAAATCATTTTTAATATGGGGTTATACATAAGATAAATTCGACTATAAATATTAATTAGAAATCTAAAAAGATTTCCTACCTAATGGTAATTTATTTGTAATTTTTAGACATTAAATAATTTAATTTATTTATGACACAATGATGATGCAGTAATTATCTTATTAATGAAATATTGACATAATTGATGTTATAAACACCAAAATAAATGTAATTTGAGACTTTTTATGAATTCCACTAATTTTCTAGGTTACTATGATATATTAATGTTGATTTAATAAACTTGGTTCGAACATATAATTCTGTTATGACTTTCACAAAAATCATATATCAAATAGTGTCAAAATTGACACAAAATAGTTTTTAAATCAAATATTATATTATTAATTGTTATTTTATTCCTCAAAATCCAAGGTTCGGCAAAATGAATTAGATAAGGATATATATATTAATAATAAACAATTTGGGGTTCGTTTGTCATGTTATAGTAAGTGTATTAACCATATAGTGAAAGAAAACAAAAAGACACGGTAAAAGTTAAATTATTTAACTTAGAGTTAAATCTAATTGATAAGGTTAAAATAATACCCTAAACATGTCTAAATCCTATTGGTTGATAGTATTTCGACCCATCCCCACTTTAGCTTCGAAATAATACACTTTGGAACCATTATAAACCGATTTTGACTTTAATATAAAATAATATTTTGAGATATTCCTAAGGTGCCCCTCTCCTCCCTTATAAAAGGGCACCTCCTCCCCCTCCACCTCACACCAATTTGAGCACTCAAGCTCGGCCAAACCCTGCCAGTTTCTCCTCTCAACTTTCCTAGAATAATCCTAGAGGTCCTGGTCTTCTTCAAAGACCAATCTTAGTTCCCTAAGTGGAGGATTCAAAGAAGAGTTCCAAAGAAGAGGTAATATCCATTACCGATCTTTTCAATTTCTTTCTTCTTCAACTTCTTCTTCTTTAGTTATTTCATGATAAAGTAATAACATCACTATTACTTACATAATGATATGTTATTATAAATATGAAACAACCCTAATTCACCTTCTATCCATCCTACGAAAAAATGAAATCACCGCGCGTGCGTACGTACGGAATACCGTCTCCACGCCGTGGTGTAATCTATTTTTCCACCATCACTTTACAAGGATGGGTATAATGGTGTAATTAGTAACTATTTATGATTGTTATAAAGTAATATTGATACTGAAATAATATATATATATACTCCAATACAGTTCCACGATCATAGGAACGATATCATCACTCGTGCGTACGTACGGAATACCGTCTCCACGATGTGATGCGACTCGTTCTACATGATCATCATTACATAGTAATTATATAAATGAATTGAATGAATAAATATGATATATGTTACACTAATTCCATTCTGGATATAAGGTATCTATAACCTTAAAAGAAGAATAATAATGTATTCGGCAAAACACGCATAAGAACAAAAGGCAATAAAGACCCGAGTAACAAGTAACAATGAAATATTACTAACAAGAAGCTAAGAATATGACCATATATGATATCATATCAATATGTATGATTCTGGAATAAGTCAATAACATTATTTAAACCATTATACAGGATCTTCGGACACGTACAAAGCAAATCGGACCTAAGGTAAGGGAAATATCACAATCTCATTTTTATCCGAGATTGTTTATTCGTAAGTATTTATTGGGGTGTATTTTATCATCCACATCCATGTTTCATCAATATGTAATATTATTTCCATCCACCTAAAATTTTTTAAATCTATTTTTACCTTTCGGTGAGTTTTTAGTAATATGTATGAAAGGAATCTTTTGTCGTTTTTCGTACGAGGTACTTTTTGACTTTTCCGACAAAAGTACGAAGAATGTTTTTTTAACTTATACGGCATGAATGGATTTTTAAAACATTATTTCCAAGAAGCTTCCTTTAAAAGTTTTCATGTTAATTTTTAATCAACTTTTTTTAGTTTATAATTGTATGACATGTTATGAAAAGAAAAGTGTTTTTGAAGAAGAAAGGATATTTTCCTCAAGAATGGAGTTCAAGTGTTTTATCAAAATTATTTTCCATCTAAGATAATAAAGGGTTCTGTTTTTATCCCTATTATTACATTGATTTGATTATTTTGTGAGGGAATTATTTTTATGAAGTCATTTACCTTATATGATTTGTTTTATGATGTCATGATGTTTCAAGAATCCTATTTTTGTTACATGTGTTATGCGATGATGTATGATTTATGATTTATGTGGCACACATAAGAAAGGATTCATTATAAGATGGGTGGGTCCTATATCTCCCTCCAATGCATTGGGTAAAGATTTTATATCTCATGAGATAGACATGGCTGGAACGGTAGGTTATACCGGTTCAGTGAAACAGGACTGGAACGAGGGTGACTCGGTTCAGAAAGGGACTCTGTCCACTAAGATAGTCTTGGAAATGAGTCATGACTAACAAGAAATGATGTTCCATGATTATGTGTGCATGACACAAAGTTTCAAGTTTTATGTTTTGATTATGGGGATCTCATTTTCACTTCAATGATTTATTCCATGTTAAGATATTATGATCTCTTTTGCAGGTTTTGATTTTCAAAAAGATATGATATGATTTTTATTTCCTTTATTTTCCCTTGCTGAGAATTTGAGCTCACCCTTTTATGTTTTCTTTTCCCCAGGTCAGGAAGATGGATATTAAGTAGAATATGCTAAAAGGGACCCTAGATATGATGAAATAAATGAGAGACACTGTAGAAGATTTATGAACCAGTTGTTTATGTTTCCCAGTTTCTAAAGACACTATACCTATACGGTCATTTGTGGTTTTTTCATATGTTGTAATAAGTGTGCTTCAATTTTGAAGTATTAACAATTTATGTAATGTATGGGTCGTTATACATTTTGTGTTAACTTAACCTTTTTTTTGAAGAGGACATATCATGATTAACTATTCATTTTTATTATAATAATTTTTCCAAATCCTTCAAATGTTATTCAATTAATAAGAGATAAAACCACTAGTATCTTCTATTTCATAAGGTATATAAATTTTAATTTAATAATATCAATACATCTCCTCTTCCAGCAAATGGGAAATTTAATCATCTTATATCTGTACAGCAAACTACCACCCCACGAACTGATATAATTAGTTTTCTATAATATTATCTCATGGGTTACTATAATGATGGATTTAATGTATATATATTATATTTGAAACATAATTATACTTTTTGTAAAATTATATAAAATAAAAATTCTTAATTTCTATTATTTGTAGTATATGATAACATCACTCTTGTGTACGAGAGACTACCACCTCGTGAAATGATGTGAGTCATTTTTCAAGAATTATTTACATGGATGTTTACATGGATAAAGATAATGAATATATGTGATATAAATGTGACATAAATATTATATTAATGAAACATTTAAAATTATGAAATGGTAATATTACATCATCTTTCTTACATTTCCACTAACTAAAAAAAGACAATGTCAAAAATGCTTAACTGTAGACTACTGACTCTATGAAGCGATGTGATTAATTTTCATCATAATGAAATATGTGATATATATATATATAATTATTTATAAATAACTTTCATTGTATTTATGATAATTTTATCATTATCTATGGATAAAATATCACTTAACTTTATTCAGTAATAATAGATGAAAAATGGAATAATTACTAATGCGTGCGTAAGTTCTATTATCTCGATGATTTTAATGTAGTTAATTTATCATAACTATATTTCTTTATTGGATTTAAATTTATTATTGAAGAATAAATATGTGAAATATTTTCTTAATATTAATTTGGATACAATTAAATAATTAATTCTTTAACCATGGTAAACAGACTAAATCTATTTTGAAACAATTAACCAATTGACATCAAAACATCTGACATAATGTTCGTTGATTAAGTAAGTTTATATGACATGGTAAGAGATTAAATAAATTAATTAATAAAATAAAAAAGTATCATAATTATTTAAATAATTTACAAATGTCTATCATTCAGAAAGATAATGAACATATATGATGATTCAGACTCAATAAAAGGGATTTTCCTTATAAAACTACTTTTAATGTTTTCCATCCAACTCTTCATCTTTCATTTATATTATTTTAAAAAATTATTTTTATAAATGTAATTATATAGAAATGAATATTTTATAATGGTTATTTTTTAATTCTTTAAATGAATTTAAAATATTATTATTTTAACAAAATGTTTGACATTTGATTACCAATGTCAAAAAGAGTGTTCTATTATAACATATAAGATGAGAAAGAATTTTTCACCAACATAACCATTATTAAAACTGTGAATTATACTACAAGGTTTCATGTTTTATTTAAAGAAAATATATCTTTCTAGTTGGTTGGGCGTTTTGGTAATAAAAATGGATTTCAAAAGGAATGAGTTACTTTGATATGAAAAAAAGTTTTGTATACCAATTTTAAGGAATTTTTAAAGTGATTGGTAATAAGATGTTCAAAAAAAATATTTCACTCAAGATAAATCCATTGAAAAATGTATATATGATGGGTTCAGAACAATCATATCTTATGGGTTGAGACTAATCATATAACATGGGTGAGCCAGATATAGATTCTACTATGGGTACTCATAGATTGTGCTCTAATGAATTCAGTAATGATTATGTTTTTTTGGAGAATTATATTGGAAGTAGGAAATATGTTTATTAAAATATATTTGGATTATTCATTTTTATATTTCATGATTCCCAAAGGATCCTAAATGACTATTATATGCATGATAATGAGTTTTCATGTGAATATTTAATATTTAAAAGGTGATATGATATACTTTGTAGAACATTGATGAAGCCCTTTTCATGTAAAAGGTATGTTTTAGATAATGTTTCTCATGTGTTTTTTTCACTAGATGAATTTTTTTCTTCTTTTATTTACCTTACTATGGATTTTTGGTAATCCGGTATTAAAAAAAGAATAGGGTTTAAGGCTGGGTAACGAAAGATAAAAAGGCTATTTGAAAATTTTTAAAAAAATTTCTAAAAAGAATTATTTTTTATTTTAGATGTTTTACATTTTGAAAAAATAAATATTTTTCAAATGTGGATAATTTTTACTATATGGTTTTTTAATTTTTGAGATATGAAAAAATTATCTAAAACACTGAACCCTAAAGGATCCTCAAATGCATGTGAATGAATTATTAACTTTAAAATCAAGAGTATATAATGTATATAGAAAGTTCTCTATAAACCCCCAGGAATTTAATTTTTTAGGGAAATCTAGTTAACATAACAATTTTTTATAAGAGTATTATATAGATATAAACCTATATCCTCTATATTTAGAGGTTTACAGGATCAGATAGACATAAATTTTTTTTTGGATCTCGATCTCATGCAATAGGGGTAACCATGATATGAATAAGGATTTGGGTGGGGATAAGAAAAAATTCCTATATGTATAGGAGTATAAACTAGTGTAATTTGATTTTGTGTTATATACTTGGGGAGGTATGATGATTATTTCTTATAATATTGTCATGTATTTGTTCAATACTAGTGTATATTATTGTTTTATATCAACTTAGTTGATTGACATGTGGGAATTATGCTTCTAGCCTATGTTATTGATGTTAGATAATTACAATCCCTATGTAAGGAGTATGGATCAAGGATTTAAATGTTCTAGGTGCATATTCATGATCACAAACCATGAGGCTATATGACATTTCCTTGTTATTGATATTGATATTATTGAACTCATTTTTGGCATGGATTACATGTGTTTATAAGGCCTAGTTTTATAGTTATCATTTTCGGGTTCTGTTTATATCTCATGATGAGGTTTCTCACATATTTTAAGCAGATTTAGATCAAAAAAATAGGGTGAAGGGACTATTTTCCCAATGTTTAGGATAATTTCATGTTAATTGTGAGAGAAACTCATTAAAAGCATTAAAAAAAGTATGTGTCCACTTCCCCCCATAGTGAATGAGTACACCAAGGTTGATGCAAATGATCTTTATAGGTTGTAACTCTAGAGGGATGTCTTGTTCTATATTGACCTACATAAAAATAAAATGTCACGACCCGTCCTCGGGGCCCATGCTGTGACTACCCCAAGCCTTCCCTCTATAGGCCAGGGGCCGGTGACCAGCACCAAAGGCGTAAATCCCGATAAAAATGGAAGGCATTGCCTTTATAAAAGAAAACAAACACCACAGAGTACACAAACTGAAGTAAACACTAAGTAAACTGAAAACAGAAGTAAGTGCTGAAATGTAAATGGGACAGAATACAAACCCAACTAAAGGTGCAGTACAACTGAATGTAAAGTACAACTCAAGGACAATAGCTGAAAGGTGACGAGCTGCTCCTAGATCGTCCTCTGGATTCCTAACTGAAGGCTAGGTACATATCTCCTCCTCAGCACTCCACGTCTGTCCGTCTCCTCCGGGTATCGACTCGATGTGATATCCACTTCTGGGCACCGACTCATCGTGAGATCCTCCTATAGGTACCGTCTAGCTCTACAAGCCTCAACCACGATCAGTGATGTCCATCATCTGCAATCGACACAATGTAGTGCGGGCGATGCCCATGCAGGGGTGAGTATACGATACTCAGTAGGGACCCCGAGACCCCCGATGGTCTCCCTGAATCCACAAAGGATAAACCAAAAAGAAAGATTCAATCACGAAGTATCATCCAACACTACTTAGATATATGCCCATACATATTCCTAACTCATCAAATCTAGTTCACCTCCAACTCACGAGCTCTAGTACAATCCAGTCCACTCAGGAAAGTAAAACTTAATCCAGACAGGAAGGTACGACCCAATCCACACAGGAAAGCATAATCCAATCCACACAGGATATCAAGTCAATCACATCAAAGATAATTATTGAATGTCAAGACTCAGCTCACATAGGTATCCATTTACGAAGAGGGCTGTAGATGATTAGATGTAGCCTCTGAATCATCTCCTCTTCTAAACCCACATTGGATCCAAGTTTCGTAGTACTCACTGCTGAACCCATGGATGATTTAAGTATAGTAGTCATCGTCGTTGAATCCACAGAGGATCCAGCATGGTAGTCGAACCCATGGAGGATCCCAGTACAATAGTCATCCTCATCAAACCCACGGAGGATCCTAGTACGGTAGACTTTCTTGTCAAACCCATGGAAAATCCCAGTACGGTAGTTGTCCTTGTCGAACCGACAGAGGATCCCAGTACGGTAGTCGTCATCGTCGAACCCACAGAGGATCCTAGT
Organism: Viscum album; assembly: GCA_963277665.1. Taxonomy (NCBI): domain Eukaryota; kingdom Viridiplantae; phylum Streptophyta; class Magnoliopsida; order Santalales; family Viscaceae; genus Viscum; species Viscum album. Next base: position 271,160,807 of record OY728166.1, read on the forward strand.
ACGAAAGTCATCTTCATCGTAGTCGCAGCCAGCTCTAGGGTTCCCGCACACAGTACGCTCGTTCCGGGAGGGTCTGCTCCACGAGCCATGGGGTCGATACATCAACTGTCACGTAGTCTAGAGTTGATGTATCACAATGATCTGTCACCTTAATAGGAACTCAACTCGACAGAGGGCGCGTCAATCAGACGCTCGGTCTGAGAGTTATTGGCTTTTTCGTTCCAGGGGCCCGATTGGTTTTTAAGTCAAAACCAACTCGACCATACTCCAACTGCATCCTAATCCTAGATTATAGTAATCCAAAAGAACCGTCTCACTAAGAGGAATCCAAAAAATTCGATGGCACGTCAATCGGACGTCCGTAGCTCGAGTTATAAGCGTTTCCGCTCCAAGGGCCCGGTTGGTTTTGTGTTCGAACCAACCCAACCATACCAAAAGTTCTCTGAAACCATGAGTATAATATACCAAAACGACCATATAAATCCAAGGATTGCATCGCAACTGACATCACATCAAACGGAGGCCCACAGCCCATGTTATGGGCCTTTGAACGAAGCTGTCTATTATTAGGGGGTTTTGGGCCCAGACCGACCCCGCCCAAGACCCCCTGGGTCGGCCCGAACCGAGTGGACCCGACCCGGGTCAAGGTCCGGCCCACTAGGGCGTGGGCCGACCCGGCTGACATGGCCCATCCCGGCCCAGGGGTCCGGCCCAGCGCGGGTGGCATGGCCCGTCGCGGGCGGTCTGGCCTAGCGCGGACGGTCCGACTCGGTGCTGCCAGTTGGCCTGGCGTGGGCGCGGCCCACGTGGCCTGCAGCTCGGCCGTTTCGGCCGAGCGGAAAACAGGGGGGGGGGGTACTGTCCCCCCTTTTCCTCGAAACGGCGGGCCCCACGTGGAGGGGGCCCGCCTGTCTGCCGACGGGGGTTATGACCCCCAATATCTTTCGAACGGCCGACCCGGTTGGCCGGCCTGTGCCGTCGCCGCGGGACCCCACAGTCCCGCCCTTTCGAAGCACCAGCGGCCAGCGATTCCGGTGGCCATCCCCTGCACAGACGCAACATAGGCCGCGACCCTTGTCCGTCCGACACAGTCCAACGGCGCCGCGCCCCTCCGCCGCGGCCCGACCTTGGCTGCGGGTTCTTCGGCTTTGGCAAGGCACGACAGCGGCACATTTTTTCACCGCGGACCTCTCCGGCCGTGGTTCCCTCGATCCAGCATGGTGCGACGACACCGCGTTCCCTCCGTTCCAATCCTCAACAAGACACAACAACAAAGGTGTGGAGGGTCGGCCGTGTTTGTGCGGTCCGGCCCCCTCCTGTTAATCTGATAACATGCGTCCAAGAAATAAGGAAGAGCGTCAATTGATAATTATTAAACGATGAAAAACCCCTACCACAATTCACGGAGATTGATCTCTTGATGAAGAAGGGGAAAGTCCCACTATTCCATATTCATTGCCACGGGATGACGGCGTCGCTTCGTCAAGCGCCGAGAAGAAGAGAGTCGAGGTAGGCATCAGCGTTCTTCACAATCTTCAACGTAGAAGACGAAGATCTTCAAGGCTTTGCGAATTCTCACCCCCATACTCCACACAACGAAATCCAACCCAAAAATAAAATAAGAGTTTGTCTTATTTTATTCACATATGTCAACAATTTTAAAAATTCAAAAACTCAAACTCAATAATTAAATTAATTGAATAGCATTAAAATAATCCATTTAATTTGGGAGTTGACTTGAAATTTAAGAGGGGGAGTGGATGAGTTACAAAAATTAAGGGGGTTTCGAAAACATAAGAGGGGGTTTAGGGAAATTTGATGGGGTGGGTGCTCATGTGGGTCCCAACCCAACTTCCTCACATGGAAGTTAAACTATAAAGTAAAATAAAGTTGTAACACAACTTTATTCACTTAACCACAAAATTAAACAACTCTTCCCGAGAAAATAAAACTCTGGAAAAGGCCTTCTTAAGAAATTACCGGCGGTACAGTTTTAGTGGTGCCCTCAGATTTTGATTCTGAGCACTGGTTCAAAAGTTAGAAAAACCCGCTCGCTCGTTCACTGAACGTACCCGAGCTAGACTTCAGAAAATGATTCCAGGCACACCGATCCTCATAATCAGGTGCTGTCAAAAACTGCGTACTCAGAAAATCCCAAAAAATTTAAGAAAAATATTTATTTGAAATTTACGGGTATTTACATTACTCCCACCTCAGGGCTTTACGTCCCCGTAATGATACATCACAACCTAGGAGAAAAAATGAGGGTACTGAGCAGGCATCTGAGGCACCCCCTCCCAAGTGCTCTCCTGGGGTTCCCATGCTGACACCTGATGCACACTAGAGGAATCGACCACCCACATATGACCCACCCTTGTCGATCCTCGATATCCACCAAGACCTCCGAAAAAGTCGCTTCGTCATCAATGTCCAGCTTTCCATGGTCGATGATATGTGTCGGGTCATGCACGTATCTCCTCAACTGAGATACGTGCAAGTCGTCGTGCACCTGGTGCAACTGAGGTGGACGAGTCAAGTGGTAAACCACCTCACCTACCCTATTGAGGACCTAGAAGGGTCCGATAAAGCGCGGAGATAACATGATGCCTTGGCCAAATCTCCAAAATCTACGTCGAGGTGAGACCCGTAAGAAAATGTGGTCACCGTCCTCAAACTATAGTGGTCTTCGTCTCCTATCGGCATAAGACTTCTGTCAGCTCAGAGCTATCCTCACCCTCTCCTGGATGACCTGAACCTTCTCTAGTCCTACAAGAGCTACTAAGATTTCTTCTTTTCCGATAAGAGAAATCATGTCTCATCCCCTAGATGAACCACGTTCTTTGCCTAATATAGTCAATCCCTACATGGATGATACTAATCCATATCAAGGATGACGTCGTAAGGCCTCGAGCCTATTACCAAGAGATCCAACCGTTACTCTCATCTACAAGGGTTGAGTCACACTTTTGGCATCAGTGTGTGGTCATTGGGTCTCCTCCAGTAGGTATCTCAAAAGTGAGGGTCAAGTCAACAGTTTTAAACCGGATCCTCTTCGTATCAACTACATAAAAAGGATTGGGAACAAAACGTCACAAGAACAATGTCTTTTATTACTGAAGCCCAAGGTACAAAGACACAAAACATCAACAAATCTAAAAGCAACATGAACAAAAGTCCCCATGTATGGAGCTAGTCCTGCTCCTCTCCATCAGCTCTCGGAGCTCCATGGTCGTATGCCTCAGCTGTATGAAGCTGAGATCTCCCATGTCCACCCATTCCCTACGGTCGGGGTGGTCTCCCTTGTGGTGGTGGTGGTAGGGCCTCAAAGCGTCGCCCACCACCCGCTGCTCGGCCAGCTCCTCTGCCTCGTCCGCCTGGTCCCTGCGGACCGCCATGGTCAAACCTCTGCCTGGGAGGTCCCTCTACCGCTTGCTACTCATATGCTGGACGAGTCGGGCAGTCTCGAGCCATGTGGCCCTACCCGCTGCATGAATATCACTACCCGCTCCTTGTGTGGATGACTCTCCTTCGTGTACCCAATACAATCGAATCTGCATCCTATGATTTCTCATCTAATGGTCTGGCCCGCTTGGACCTCTGCGTCATCTGTCTACTACCAGCTCCAGAAGACTCTGCCACAGGTCGTCCTATGGAGGGTCTCACCGCTGGTGACTGTTCATCGAGAAAACTCTCCACTAGAAGGTCTCTCTCCAACACCCCCGCCAACGTCGGGATTTTGAGGGAGATCATCAAAGACCTGATCTCATGCCTCATTTCCTGCTCAAAGTTCCGATCCCTAAAGAACGGGTACCACACCATATATGTGGAGTAGTGCGAGAGATCAGTAAACCTACCGAGTACTGGGCCATAGTCATGCTTCCCTGCCGCAGCTATAGTAACTTTTGAATGCACACCGCATTGAGAGTGGCTGGAAAAAACTTCGAGCGGACGATACTCTCGAAGTCCATCCAAAGTAAATATGCCTCGTCGTGCACCAGGAGCATCAAGCTCTACCATCTACCTGCTTCCTCGTGTAGGAGACTCGCTACAAGGAACCCCATGAGGTCAGCTGGTGTCCCTACTAACCTGAAAACTCGTACAACAACCTCTAACCAATCCTCGGCTGTCTGAGGGTCCATCTCCCCACGGAACCTGGGCGGTCTCTGATGCTGAAACTTGTGCAGTGCACTAAGGTGACATGTACTCTCAGCGGCCGGGGCTGGTGGCATAGGTGGCTCAGCGGGTAGAGGTACCGCCCGTGCCCCCACTGTAATAGGGCCCTATATCAAGGCCTCGTTGCTCAGTGGGATGTCGTCTCATACAACGCATGGAACCCTTGCTGGCTACTGTCATGAGGACATCCTAAAAAGAAACAGGTGTGCCATGGTCAATACAGTATTCCTGGTGATCCGACACAATGTAATCACAAAGAAATATTTTGAAACACACAGGCAATCAATGTTTTCGTGCACTGAGTCGGAAATTAGAAGTCAGGGTCCTGGTGTATGGATAGGTCGGCCGCCACACCAACACCGGACTCACTGGACTGATAACCACACTCAATACTCTTAACACCATTGATTCACATAGACGAAGGATCAGAGTCCCGAGTTCTGTGGTAGAACCGAACTCCTTTGATACCAATTTGTCACGTCCCATCCTTGGAGCCCGTGCCGTGACTACCCCAAGCCCGCCCTCCATAGGCCAGGGGCTGGCGACTAGCACCAAAGACAGAAATCCTGATAAAAAGGGAAGGCATTGCCTTTATAAAAGAAAAAAAACACCACAGAGTTCACAAACTGAAGTAAACACTATGTAAACTGAAAAGAGAAGTAAGTGTTGAAAAGTAAATGGACCAGAATAAAAACCCAACTAAAGGTGTAGTACAACTAAAAGTAAAGTACAACTCAAGGACAATAGTTGAAATGTGACAAGCCGCTCCTGGATCGTCCTCTAGATTCGTACCTGAAGGGTGGGTACATATCTCCTCCTCAGCATTCCACATCCGTCCGTCTCCTCCGGGTACCGACTCGACCTGATATCCTCTTCCGGGCACCGGCTCATCGTGAGATCCTCCTCTGGGTACCGTCTAGCTCTTCAAGACTCAACCACGATCAGTGATGTCCATCGTCTGCAACCAACATAACATAGTGTGGGTGAAGCCCATGTAGGGGTGAGTATACGATACTCAGTAGGGACCCCAAGACCCCCTAAGGTCTCCCTGAATCCACAAAGGATAAACCACAAAGAAAGATACAATCTTGAAGTATCATCCGACACTACTTAGGTATATGCCCATACATATACCTAAGTCATAAAATCTAGTTCAGCTCCAACTCACGAGCTCTAGTACAATCCAGTCCACTCAAGAAAGTAAAACTTAATCCACATAAGAATGTACAAACCAATCCACACAGGAAAGCATAATCCAATCCACACAGGATATCAAGTCTATCACATCAAAGATAATGATTAAAAGTCAACACTCAGATCACACATGTATCCATTTATGAAGAGGGCTGGAGATGATTAGATGTAGCCTCTGAATCATCTCCTCTGCCGAACCCACAAATGATCCAAGTTTAGTAGTCCTCACTGCCGAACCCATGGAGGATCCAAGTATAGTAGTCATCGTCATTGAATCCACGGAGGATCCAGCACGGTAGTCAAACCAAAGATGGATCCCAGTACAATAGTCGTCCTCGTCGAACCCACGGAGGATCCCAGTACGGTAGTCGTCCTCGTAAAACCCATAGAGGATCCCAGTATGGTAGTCGTCCTCGTCGAACCCACAGAGGATCCCAGTATAGTAGTTGTCATTGTCGAACCCACAGAGGATCCTAGTACGGAAGTCATATTCGTCGTAGTCGCAGCCTGCTCTAGGGTTCCCTCACATAGTACGCTCGTTCAGGGAGGGTCCACTCCACGATCCAAGGGGTCGATACATCAACTGTCCCATAGTACCATTTTTATGTATCACAATGTTCTGTCACGTCAACAGAGTCTCAACTCGACAGACGGCGCGTCAATCGGACGCCCGGTCTGAGAGTTATTGGCTTTTTCGTTCTAGGGGCCCTGTTGGTTTTAAGTCAAAAACAACCCAACCATACTCCAAATGTATTTGAAACTAGAGCAGAGTAATCCAAAAGAACCGTCTCACTATGAGAAATCCAACAAAGTCGATGGCATGTCAATCGGACGTCCGAAGCTCGAGTTATAAGCGTTTCCTCTCCGAGGGCCCGGTTGGTTTCGTGTTCGAAGCAACCAGACCATACACAATGTTTTCCGAAACCTTGTGTATAATATACCGAAACGACCGTCTCAATCCAAGGATCACATAGCAACTGACATCACATCAATCAGAGGCCCATAACCCATGTTATGGGCCATTGAACGAAGCTGTCCGTTTTTAGGGGGTTTTGGGCCCGGACCGACCCGACCCAAGACCCCATGGGTCGGCCCAAACCGAGTGGACCCGACCCGGGTCCGGGTCCGGACCACTAGGGCGTGGCCCGGCCTGACCGGTGTGGCCCATCTCGGCACGAGGGTCTAGCCCAGTGCTGGCGGCAGGACCTAGCGCGGGCGGTCCGGCCCAACGCGGACGGTCCGGCTCGGTGCGGCCGGTAGGCCTGGCGCGGGCGTGGCCCACGTGGTCTGCAGGTCGGCCGTTTCGGCCGAGAAAAAAATGGGGGGCACTGTCCCCCCTTTTTATTGAAAATGCATCCCCCCAGATTTGATGTATCACAAAGTTCCGTCATGTCAATAGGAACACAACGCGACAGACGGTGCGACAATCAGACGCTCAATCTGAGAGTTATTGACTTTTTTTTCCAGGGACCTGGTTGGTTTTTAAGTCAAAACCAACCCGAACATACTCCAATTGCATCCAAACCTCGAGTGGAGTAATCCAAAATAACCACCTCACTAAGAGGAATCCATCAAAGTCGATGGCATCTCAATCTGACGTCTGGAGCTCGAGTTATAAGTGTTTCCGCTCCGAGGGCCCAGTCGGTTTCATGTTCGAACCGACCTGGCTGTACCCAAATATTTATGAAACCTTGAGTATAAGATTCCAAAACGACCTTCTCAATCCAAGGATTGCATCACAACTGATGGCGCGTCAATCGGAGGCTCGTAGCCCAGGTTATGGGTCTTTGAACGAAGTTGTCCATATTTAAGGGTTTTGGGCCCAGACCGACTCGGCCCAAGACCCACTGGGTCGTGCCGAACCGGGTCGACCCGACCCGAGTCTGGGTCCGGCCGACTAGGGTGCAGCCTGGCCCAGATGGCGCGGTCCGGCCCAGCCAGCGCGGCCCGGCCCGGCGCGGGAGGCCCGTCCCGGCGTGGGCGGCCCGGCCCGGCGCGGGCGGTGGGCCCGGAGTAGGCGCGGTCTGCATGGGCAGCAGCTCGGCTGTTTCGGCGAGCAGAAAATGGGGGGTGCTGCCCCCCCACCCCCTGTCTCAAAACGGCGACCCCCCACGTGGAGGGGGCCCGCCTGTCTGCCGCAGGGGGTTATGCCCCCCGGCCTCCTCCGAACGGCCGGCCCAGTTGGCCAGTCGCTGCCACCGCCACGGGACCCCGCGGTCCCGCCCTTCTGAAGCGCCGGTGGCCGGCGATTTCGGCCGGCCTCCCCTGCACAACCATGGATTAGGCCGCGACCGTTGTCCGTCCGGCGCGGCCCGACGGTGAAAAGCCCCTCCACCGCGGCCTGCCCCGGCCATGACCCTTCTTGAAGCTCCGGCGTGGTGTGATGATGTCGCACCCCTCCCCCATGGACCGAACTTGGCTGTCGGTTCTTCGGCTTCAGCGCGGCGTGACGGTGCCGCATTTCTTCACTGCGGCCCACTTCGGTCGCGGTTCCCTCGTTCCCGCACGGTGCGACGTCACCACATTGCCTCCGTTCCAATCCGTAATAAGACACTACAACAAAGGGGAGGTGGGGTGGCCATGTTTGTGCAGTTTGTCCCCCTCCCATTAATCCGATAACATGCATCCAAGAAATAAGGAAGAGCGTCAATTGATAATTCTTGAACGATGAGAAGCATGTACCTTGATTCACGGAAATTGATCGCTTGACGAAGAATGGGAAAGTCCCGTTGTTCCGTAGTCGTTGCCGAAGGATGATGGCATCGCTTCGTCAAGCGTCGAGAAGAAGAGATTCGAGGTAAGCAATGACATTCTTCGCGATCTTCGATGTAGAAGATGAAGATCTTCAAGGCTTTTCGAATTATCACCCCCAGACTCGACACAACGAAAACCAACCCAAAAATAAAATAAGAGTTTGTCTTATTTTATTCACATATGTCAAAAATTTTAAAAATTCAAAAACTCAAACACAAAAATTAAATTAATTGAATAGAATTAAAAAATCCATTTAATTTGAGAGTTGACTTGAAATTTAAGAGGGGGTGTGGATGAGTTACAAAAATTAAGCGGGTTGCCAAAATTTAAGAGGGGGTTTAGAGAAATTTGAAGGGGCGGGGGATCGTGGGGGTCCCACCCCAACTTCCACACATGGAAGTTAAACTAGAAAGTAAAATAAAGTTGTAACACAACTTTATTAACTTAACCACAAAATTAAACAACTCTTTCCAAGAAAACACAACTCTAAAAAAGGTCTTCTTAAGCAATTACCAGTGCTGCAGTTTCAACAGTGCCCTTGGATTTCGATTCCGAGCACCAGTTCAAATGTTAGAAAAACCCGGTCGCTCGATCACTGAACATACCCAAGCTAGACATTGGAAAATGATTTCCGGCACACTGGGCCTCAGAATCAGCTGCCGTCAGAAACTGCATACATGTAAAATCACAAAGAATTTAAGAAAAGAAATTTTCTTGAAATTTACGGGTCTTTAAAGAAAATTCCAATATCCTTCCCATCATATCATTTGAAACCCATTTAATTAAATGAACATAAATATTTAACTGATGATCATGTGGCAAAAGTATTGTTTTATCCAAGTGTGTCAAATTGGTCATTATTTGTTCTCTTCAAAAAGAATTAATATGTAAGACTATATTTTTGTGGATTACCAAAATCTTAATCAGAAGGAAGTTTTCAAGAAGTATCATTTTCATAGGATTTATGATGTGTGTCATCAACAAAAATGGACGTAATGATTTTCCATGATTGTTCTGAGATTTGGGTACTAATCGATAAAATCCATTGAAGAGGAAACTTTTAAGAAAACATTCACGGGATGTTCTGAATATTATGGAAATTTGGTTATGAAATTTGGTCTCACTAATTCAATAGTGTTGTCCAGGGTTTTAAAGAATTAGATATTCAACTGGTTCTTAGAATCTTTTATAGTTTTTATTTTATATAATATTTATGTATAATCCATGACATAGGAGGAATAAAAGGTTTATATATATATCATTCTTAGAACTCTAAAATAACGTTATTGGCATAAAATTCTATCAATATGTCAGTTTTTGATCCACTAAGTTATTTTTTTACACCCCATTATATCTAGAAGTAGAATCCTAGAAAATTTTGAATTGATTTAGGTGTTTATGTCTTAGGAGATACCCGAGAATGTGTTTGATATTCACTAATTATTGGGTTTGGATGGTTATTATAGGTGCTTTATTGGGTAATTTTCAAATATTTGATCTTTTATGATAGATTTGTTTCATAAGGGTGTAATGTTTGAATGGATTGATAAGTTTTTGAGATCATTTAAAAGAACTAAAGGCAATATCTACACAAGATCCATTTTCCCCTTCAAATCTAGGAATTAGTTATAATGTTTCTTGTGACTCCTTAGGTATTATATTATGACGTGTTCTGAGATTTGGGTAATAGTTGGTGGCCTATGGTTCATTCTAATTTGATAATCTTGAAAAAGATAATCCTACTCATGAACTCAAGTTGGTTTAGTTGATGAATCATCTCAAAAACCATCACCACTATATCTTCAGATAGTGTTTTACTATATATTTGGATAATAAGTTCCCGGAATATATTTTTACTTAGAGTTATTGAAATTTAAAATAGACATGTTGGGTTGATTATATTATGAATTTTTTATTTTGATATTTCATAAACACTATTAAAAAAGAACGTGGTAACTGATGCATTGAGAATGAATTTACTAAAACAATATTTGTAGGGATTAGTGGATTAATGGTATTTGATGAGTCTATTATGTGAGATGAGATTGGATGTTGAAGAAGATGATGGGATGGTGTGCTTACATGAAATTTTATTCTTCATTTAAATATAAGATTATTCCTTCATAAGAAAAAAAATAATGATTGTCAATGTTTTAGAAAAAGTTTTGTTAACATAAGACATTTGGTGATTGGTATCTGTCTCTAGATGGTGTCCTTTGTTTCTTAAGAGGATTTTTCATTATGATAACTTTGAGTAACTAATTTCTAGATAGTGAAAATTGTTTTAGTTGGTGTATAAACCACTAGAATACCTACATATATAATTATTTGAAACATTTATATTAGTGGTTAGGGATGAGGGGGTCGATTCTAGAATACATATCCTAATTACATACATTTTAGAACTATAAGGTGTAGAATTAAACACAAGGTAGTTTTATCATCTATTACTAATTCTAGTATTGATGTCCAATGGTATATCCATGTAATTCATTATCGGCATACCATAAACTCCTAGTTAGAAAGATTCAATTTGGGTTATCATTGATGGACCTATTAAACAATATTATTTCCATCTTTTTGTGGAAATGATTAAGGTGGAAGATCTCAGGAACCAATATGCCTGAGAGATAGTAGACCTCCTTGGAGTTCCTTCTATAGTTGTTTCTTACTAAGATTAACGTTTTTCATCTTGGTTTTGGAGAGATTTATAAGTGGAAATGGGAACCCAATTGAATATATGAATGACATGTCACTACTATATGTGTAGTAGACCGAGTGTTTCAATAAAATAATTAAGAATATTCTTAGGAAATGTGTGTTTTTTAAAATAGTTTATGCGGAAATAATTTTCCCTTGATTGAGTTTTTCTATAACAGCTGTTATTCTGGTTTGATTTAGATGGATCCATTTGAATTGCTATATGGATATCCATGTGGATCACCTTTTTTGTATAGTGTAGTTAAGAGAGTTACCATTGGATGGACTAAGAATTTTTTATGAGGATAAAGAGAAGTTTATGTTGATCTGAAATAGATTAGCAATAGCCCTGATTCTACAGAAAACCTATACGGGGCATCTTTATCAAAAGTTGAAGTTTTTTGTTAATGTTTTGATTTTTTATAGGGTCTTACCTTATTTGAGACATTTTCCTTTCGAAGGGTATGATAAGATAAATCTAAGGATTATTATCCATTCCATGATTAGAAAAAAAGAACTATGAAAGGGTGCATAATAGTTCTATATCTCATTTTTCATATCATCGATTCATGAAATGTTTCTTGTTTCCCAACTGAGGTGGTATAAACCCGATCATTATCATGGGATAGAATGGTAATCTTTCAATATTTATATTGAGACCTCAATGTTTGTACAATAGGTTCGTATTATGGATAATCATAATAACGATTTTCATGGAAATAATATTTCGTTGTTCTTTTTATTATTGTAGTGAATAGGTGATGACCATGATATATATGAGTGTGAAGTGATTTTGATGCATTAGTTTCTATATCTACAAGCGAGTCCAACATCCTGAGTGATTTTTAGGGACTAAATTTATCATGGTGGAGAGAATTGGAAAAAAATCCATGTCATAAGGTTTTTTTAAAATTGGGATTATTTTGATTATTTCATGATTTTATTATATTTAGGTGTAAAGGGGTGAGATTTTGGAATTTTGGGAGAAACAAGCTCTATAAAAAGTATCCACATGGTTTGCAGTACTGGTGGAGTGGACTTGTGATATTGAAATGATTATTTCAATGGTTTTTTTATAATTTGAGAATGGATATTCTAACTACATAATATTTCTACGGAAACTGTATGAGTGTTTGGGTTTCGGTGTAAAGTTGATTTAATGGCTAGCATATAGTTTATCTACCCATGAAGATATTCCCCGGTAACCATGTGATTTATTTTTAAAGGGAAATTAATTAATTTATAGTTGTCACATAGTATTTCATAACATGTATCCTAACCATGGGACCCCTAAAAGTATCATTAAAACAAAAAATTATCCTGATACCCATTCTCTTTTTGACCCAAATCTCAAATTATCACAACTCATTCTTTCCTGGATTCCTTTGGAGTGTCTCCCATATACAATTTGGAGATTTTTTATATAGTCTTGGTTGATAAATTTTTGGTATGTTTTCACAACTTGGCCCACTGGCACCTTACAATGGTTAGTGTTAAGCCCCATGTGACTCCCCTATACCACCTCCAACAGGATAGGGGTGAGTAATAAATACTGAGTATGAATATCAATGAAATGGATGGAAATATCCTAAAGTACCATTATATAGACACACATTTCAATCTCTATGAAATATTTCAGAGATAATATAATGTATTGAAGAAACTACATTGAAATAAATGAATGTAATAACTGTAGAAAAATAAATCAAAGTGAATCATGGTAATAAAACTGATAGAAAAAAATACACTATATACTTGAAAAAAGGTCTCAACCTAAAAAAACTAGAACTAGGGAAAAATACTAAAGATATATCTACTAAAAATAATTGAGGATAACCACTAAACATGGTCATCAAATCCTGGAACCATTATCCTCCCCCAAATTGTGTCTTCATACTACTAGAAAACATAGCTATAGCTATAGACCTATAGCCATGGTTTACCAAAACTATGCCTATATATATTTATACCAAGGTTGTAGTAATAGTTTTACCTAAAAGCATGGATATATGGTATATTTTCAAATAATATATGCATAGTTTAGTGAAACCATAGATGTAGATTTATTTCCAGAGCTATAGCCATTGATTTAGTAAAACTATGGCTATAAAATCTTTTTACAAGGGATATATCCTTGGTTTGTGGAAAACTGTAGCTATAGAGTGAACTATACCCATGTTTTGCATAAAATTGTGCCTATAATGTATTTTTTCCTGGGATATAAAAAACTTTTGTGTACAAATGTGGCTATAGAAAAAATATATAGCCACAATTTTATACATGGTATGGTTATATACTATATTTTTCATTTTTTATTACCATAATTACTCAAATCAATGTCTATAGGTTTCCCGCCCTTGAATGGGAAAACAATAAACCAGTGAAGAAGAGAGGGAACGTTTATAGATAATTTTTTAATTATATATCCACAGTTTTTAATAATATAAATATAAATAATATACATATATATATATATATATATACCTGAAGTCGTCTGTGGTGTTGTGGTTAGGTGGCTGGTGTGCATAACAGAGTTACATATATCGAATCCAGATGGGAAAAAATTATTTTTTCACTATAGTGACTTTTTACATGGGCTATAGAAATGGTTGTACATCATGGAAATAAATATTATTCTATGGTGGACAATTATGGCTATATCCCAACTTCAATGTTGGAAAACTACAAGAGCTATTGCAATAGTTTGAATAACTATGGAAATATCTCTTCTTCCACTATAGAGAACTATAGAAATAGCCTAGAGAACTATGGATATATCCTTTATCAATGTCATTTCCAATTTATTCCATTTTTAGTTGGAACTGTGGATATAAATTATACCCACTTTTTTTACCCATATAGCCATAGTTTTGGGCTGTGGTAATAGCCAAAATTTATACTTGTCCCCAATGTCAACACTAATATCCCTGTCATCTGTATAAAGAATATCCAATTTAGGAAAATCCCATGCATGGGTGAGTATATAAATACCTAGTTGGAATCCCTAAAACCAAGAGGAAAAAATGGAAATAAAAATTTAGATCATCCTATAAACAAAGAGGGAAAAGAAACACAATCTCATAAATTATTGTACTAAAAACCCAATTGAAAAAGGAGATAGGTCTCAATAACCACAAATAGATAAAGAAAAATTTAAGTCTGAATATAAATCTAATGATCCCATCTTTGACTCTTAGCACCACACACAACCAAATAAGAAACATAGGGCAGGGATCACTCTTCATTACTGCGCTATATAGCCAAGGGATAACAATCTCTAGTTCCAGACCCTCTCCCTGTAAGATATCAATAAGTGGGGAGTAATAATCTTCAGATAGAGGACACATTCCATCAGTAGTACGAAGGTGTACCAACTCTACCTATATAATGATTAGAGGAGATTCACTCCCTTGCGTGTTAGGGGTGTACCAACCATGACATCTATGTGATGATCAAACTCAACCATTGTCATAAGCCTCTCACTGTTTATAGTGGAGTCTCACTTGTAATAATTATTGTTGTATCTATAATTCCAAATAGAAGGAAATCCTTGGGTCCTATATAGAAATATAATACTCATTGGATACTCACAATATAAATTAGAATCTCAAAGAATTATATACATTAGTTATGATTTTCTTAAGAAAAGTACACAACTTGTACATTGAGTCACATGATGAGTGACTCTACCTAAACTACTAGTAGTGTCCTCCCCATGATTTTGATTATCATATAGAGAGTGAGGAATTTCATATATAGATGTTACATATTTTAATATGAATATTAAAGATAATACCAAAACACATGCTTTTGGTCTATAATATTTTAGTGCCTTTGGAAACTGTGAACACACTCTTCTTAATTTGGTTAAAGATCCTGTTATTGAATTATTTTCTATACCAATAGTTCAAATCAATTGTTATAGGGTAGAGAATCATTATTATATCCTATAAAAATGATTCTCAATACTTTTAACTAATATTTTATAGGTATAAGCCTATACCAATAGTTTTTAGTGACCTGTTGGTATTGGGGTACTGAGATTTTATTTTTCCAATGGTTATGATGGAACTTTTAGTATAACATAATACCAATGTTTGGAAACTATTGGTAGATATCCATACAAAACGATTAATAAAAACCATTGCTATAGATCTATACCAACTGTTATGAAACTATTGGTATAGACCCCCTAGTTTCACAACCAGTCGTACACCCACTTTTCCCAAAAAACAACAAAAATCCCACCAGCACCCCCATATAGAAATACATGCAAAAAAACATCACCAAAAAAATAAAAACCAAGAAAAAAAATGAAAAAAATTATGAATTCATCGAATGATAACACACATTCAAAGAATGATATATCTCAATTCATAACAAATAATAAAACATCAAATTTCTTAAATATTAATCAAAACAATAAAGGATCAATCCATATAAAATCACTATAAACGTCATTTTCTTCACTATCATCTTCACCATCATCCTTTCCATAATGTTCACCGTCATCCTCACCATCATCCTCACTTTCATCCTCACCATTTCCAAAAATTTCATTATCCCAACCACCACTAGGAACACTGCTCGATACACTATATAACATATAAATTGTTGAAATATATGAATCAAAATATGAATATGTTTTTGGTTGTAACACCCCATTCTTCCACGGTATGCTTTTCTTTGAAAAATGAAATAGCTTGTGTTGTACGCAACTTCAAGTTCTAACACAAACCACAACCAATCAAACTAGCCGTTATGAATAGTAATATCAACTTTCTGAAATTCTATAAATTTTATCTTTCAAAATGGACTTCATTTTAGGATTAGGAATATAGAAATTAGCTTAGGGTGATTTTTTTTTAATTTTTCTAAAAACATTCAATTTCTGAAGAATAGTTAAAAAACACTGTGTTATAGTTTAAAACCGAATTTTTTATTTAATTTTTTTTTATTTTATTTAAATTTAATTAAGGTGAAAATAGATAAATAATACCTATATAAGTTCAAGGTAATTCATTTGAGTTAGTTTAGAAAAATTTTAGATATATAAAAAGTTTATTGAACTTTTCACAGTCTTTTACCCACCTTCTAGAAGAATTTGGAAATTCACATAAAACATAATTTTACCACTTCAATGAGTGGAATTTCAAAATTACGAGAGACACGGTTAATATCAAGGAGTAAAATGTGGTTCAATAAGATGAAAATATTTTTTTGGTGAATAGTAACTTTTTACTTTTATTTACCACGGTTAAAAGTGAATAGGTTAATTAAGGGTAATAATGATATTAATATTACCCTAACACATGTATCAATTCTATTTTACAAGTTTATATCGACCAAAAACAACCTTAGGAATAAATTATTATCATTTAGATCCACTTGGATTGGATTAGGACATTTATTATTATTTAATTCAAAGAAGAGTTAAAAGAGTTAAAATCAATGTTTAATTACTAAAAAAATTTAAATATAGGGTTATACATAAGATAAATTAGATTTTAAATATTATTTAGAATGAAAAAAATATTTACTAAATTATGGTGTTTTATTTATAATTTTTAGACATTATATAATTTAATTTATTTATGACCCAATGGTGATGCAATAATTACCTAATTAGTGAAATATTAAAATAATTGATATTATAAATACCCTAATAAATATAATTTGAGACTTTTAATGAATTTAAAGAATTTTATAGCTTAATATGACTTGTTATTATTTATTTAATTATGATTTTTTGAAGTAATCATGGTGTTATGATTTTTAAAAAAATCCAATACCAAATAGTTTCAAAATTGACATAAAAGAGTTTTTGAAACAAATATTATATTATTAATTGATATTAAATTCCAAAAAATCTATGGTTTTTCCAAAGGATTTATATCATGATAGGTGTATCAATAATGGACCACTTGGTGGTCGCTTGGATGTATATAGTATGATTATTAACTATATAATATAAAAATACAATGTGACATGGTAAATGTCAAACTAATTAACTAAGACTTAAAACTAAAAGATATTGTTAATATAGTGACCCAAACCAGTCTAAAATATAATTTTTGAAATGATTTCGACCCATAACAACATTAGAAATTGAATAATACACTTTGGAGCATTTATAAAGCGAATATGAATTTATTATAAATTAATACATTATGTTTTTCCTAACGAACCCCTCCCCCCTTATAGAAGGACACCACTTCTAACCAATTATTCACACCTTCAAAGCCTTATAGTTCGTCAAACACCTACCAAAATATTCTCTAAACATCCCTCAATTCAACCTAGAGGTATTAGTTTGATCATAAAGCCAACCTACGAAGCCCTTTTGATCAAATCAAAAGGAAGAACTCGAAGAAGAGGTAATGTTTTCACCACCCTCTTTCAAGTTTCTTTCTTCTTCAACGTCTTCTTTCTTTGTTATTCCCATTCTAAAATAATAACTCTAGTATATTCTATATACTATGATGTTATTATATATATGGTTCAACCATATTCAGTATTCTATCCATCCATTGAATGACAGGTCACCGTATGTGCGTACGTACGGCCTACCGTCTCCACATCGTGGTGTAATTGTTATTCAATACATTATTATTTTGATGGGTATAACAATGATGTGAAATTCATGTAAATAATAAATATAACATGATAAAGATTCTTTATATATGATATAACATCCAATTATGTATTATTTTAATATCAAAAGAATGTATTGTCGCTCGTGCGTATGTACGGACTACCGTCTCCACGAACGCGATGAGATTCATTCCCCATCATATCCATTCAAGTCTAATTGTCATTTGATGATTACAAATAATGTTTAAGGCCTTGATATAATTATTTATATGAATAATATACAACCTATCCATAAAAAACACAACTTCCAGAACAAAACATATAAAAGAAAATGAGTAAGTGAACACCCGAAACGATGATAATACTAAGATATTATTAAAAAATCAATGTTAAAATATCATATATGATATCATATTAATGTATATGATTCGTGTATAATTTAATAAAAATTACTTCACAATTATATAGGAGGTTAACCTACCCTCAACCAAGGAAAAGTACATGGTAAGGGTCTATTTCACAATCTCTTCATTATCCAAGGTTGTTTATACGTAATTATCTACTGGGACCTCTTTATCATCCACATCTATGTTTATTAAAAATGTATTTCAAAACATTCTTAAAATTTTATAGACTATGGGTTGAAGTCATTTATACCCATTTGGAATTTTTATAAGTTGTTTATAAAGGAATATTTCTGTCACTTTCCAAACAAGGTCCTTATTAAACTTTTCGACAGAATTAAGGTAAGAATGTTTTTTTAACTTATACAACAGGTGTGTCTATTTTCCACTTTTGTAAAATCTTAGAAGCTTCCCTTTCAATATTATCAGAATATTTTCAATGTAAATGATTTATTTTATAATTATCTGAAATAAATGATTTCAAAACAGAGATATTTCTCTCAAATAGTTTTGTTTTCATCAATGTCAACATCCTTTGATAGATTTTAAGCTTATTTGAAGTTTATTTATTATGATACAAAACTTCCATATTGTATTGAAGGATTTGTGATATTTTTGACTGTGGATGTGTTATTTTTACTCCATTCAAGGTTTATGGAGAATGTATTGACATTTCATATGCTAGTTTTAATACGAATATTTATGTTATGTTTAAACCTATTCATATGAGGAATTCATTGGACTTAATAAGTGACGGGTGGAGCCCGCTATATCTCCTCGATGAATCGGTTGGTCTCATGAGACAAAATAGTGTCTTGGAACAAGGACTTGACAAAATCTTATTTGTATTCTTAGCAAGAGGCCTTGGCTACATGGTTATGATAGTCTGGCATTATGCATTCCTTCGTTATGAAAGTGGTTATTTATATTGCATGTGATTATTCGACTAGTAGAATATCCGTGTGAATAAGAAAATGGAATTATTTCATTTTATCATTGCCATATTATGTTGAAGTCCAATTTTAAAAGGATTTTGTTGTAGTTATACATTGACTGAAATGTTTATTCTTATTTATGAATTTTTTTGCTTTATTGTTATCCTTACTAGGCATTTGAGCTCACCCCTTTCAATGTTTTATTTTTTCCAGGATGTGAAGAAGTATTTTATGAATTACCCGCATGGATAGTATAAGGGGATATGAGTGTGGAGACAAGATGTTGTCATAGTTTTCATTTTATGATGTAATGAAAACTTTATGAATGTATCTAGTTATTTCAAGGTTACTAAAATAATCAGTCTTTCGATATTTGATCTTTCTTGTGATCATGAAAATGTTATGTAGTAATGCACCGACTCTGGGTAATTGGGTTCGGGGCGTTACAGTAGGTATTAGCGGAAGTTTAGTAAAAACCTTGGAAGCTAGATTTTGATAAAATCTGATTAGAGAACATAGACCTTTGATGGACTTTGAGGATTAATATTGATGAATTTCCTAGAATTTTGGTATTGTAGATATTTTTTGAGTTTTATGAGCAATACATCCCTATCTGGATACGAGAAAGTAGAGGTAGCTATGGCACAGATGTACCTAGGGGTAAAACCTGAAAACACCGCTTTGATCTAGACTCGAACGGGAACTGGTGCACGACAACGGGCCTTGCTGCACTCTTGGTTACGACACTCCCAGGGGATATGCTTATGATAATTCTCATTTTCATTACAAACCATTATGAAGGGTTTATGAGTATATACTTCCTCAAAGAAAACATTTTTATGATTAAGGATTATATCCATAAATAGTTCAATTAATGTTAAGAGTTTTACAAGTATATAATTATGTATTTTGATTCATAAAAAGATCTCGTTTTTTCCATTGTTTAGAAATGGATTCTAGTGGAAGGAATGGAAACCGTATCAATGCACACACTCCATGTAGGGATTGACCTCCTGCTCAAGACAATTATAGTGGACCAGGTGATGAAACTGGTGCTGATCAGCTAATCACCATACTGGGGAAACTCACTCAGGTTATGAATAATAACCTTACCCATATAGAGTGCCAACGAGCCTGTACCCTAGTGGTTAAGGCTCCTGATTGGCATCCAAAAGACCCAGGACCATATCCGGGCAGGGAAGAATTCTCGAGTTACAATAGCAGGGTACTAAATTAGAACTGTAGAAGGTCACTGTAGCTGGACTGTAGTAGTGGAGGATTGTAGCAGCAGCAGCACTATAGCGGCAGAGGGATACAATGATATTTGGTTATATGGAAGCCAACTTCTTAAGGAAATAACCATGGAATTATAATAAAATTATAAAAGGGGCATCGTATGTGACCACTATCTGAAGTATTGGTAAAATAAAAATATAAAAAACTCCACAACTTGATTAAAAAATTTCTGGAGATCTAATCAATTTCATATATCCAAATTATATCCATTATATATTAAAAAATCTATATGTCATTTCATAAAATCCATTAAATAAGATAGAATTTTAATGGAGAATATATTGAAGGAAATCTTAAGTGTTCAATTTATATGAAATCATAACTAACACACTAGTCCATTTAAGTATCATATTATGATGTTAAAAAATAATAAATATATTAAAAATAGTATAAATATAATACCAGTATATTAAATTCAATTATATAAATGACTAATAACTATATGTAATACTATAAAATTGTGTTTATAATCACCTTTTTTATTTTTTCACTTATTCTATTGAGTTTATAATTAATTTAAATCTTATTCTATAAATTCATGTGTAAATGATTATTATTTTTAGGTATCTGTATTCTATGTAGTATGGTCAATCATTGAATTAAACAATTTTTAGGAAAATTGAAAATAAATTGATTAGTTATTATAAATTTTCTAATTGTTTTATAGTAGCTATTGGAATGAGAAATTTCCACATGTGTGAGGTAAATAGCCAGTGCACTTGGGGCTTCCTACAATGTGATGACCAGGAGGAACTTGAAGAAATATTTTCTTTTCTTATAAGATAAGCGTTATTTTAAACCAAAGCATTATTATTATACATGTTTTATATTTATTTTGATATGTGTGGTATATCCACATCATGAAATTAACCATTTTTAAAATTAATTAATTATATATTTTCTATTTACATATATAGAGTTGAATT
This sequence comes from Viscum album, assembly GCA_963277665.1. Taxonomy (NCBI): domain Eukaryota; kingdom Viridiplantae; phylum Streptophyta; class Magnoliopsida; order Santalales; family Viscaceae; genus Viscum; species Viscum album. The sequence continues at coordinate 271,181,783 of OY728166.1, forward strand.
GAATAATGTGAAAAATCCATCAATTTTAAAGCCATTTATTAAGATAACATTCCATATTACATATAAATACATTGGTTTTTAATTTAAAAGGGTAATAGTTGAGTGAATTAATTGATGAGGCATAAAGGACCTTGAGATTGGTTCCTTAGAGACTCTCTTATTCAACAAGTAATAGTTATAGAATAGCTTTGATATTATTTGATTTTTATTTAATCACTCCCACAACTGTCATTAAATGTGAAAAAAAATCACAAGTATCAAATCTGACCAGGTCTGATCAAGTTGGATTGATTTATCATAGTTCAGTTTTTTAATTGTTATGATTTTTTATTCAATTTGGATTAGTTGGGTTTATTTTTATTTTTTATGGATCACATTATCAGTGGTAGTGTGAGGATAACGTTGTTCAATTTGGTTACATTCGGTTTGGTTTGGTCTATATTAGGCTGTTTTGGTTTGATTCAATTGAAAATTATCCAAATTGTCTCAATAGTTTTTTGTTATGTTCAGTTTGCGTTGATATAAATTGATTAAGTTCATGTTATTTAAAATTTATCTAATATAAGATGATTTTATTTGGTTTAGTTTTATTTTGGTGTTTTTGATTTAATTAGGTTTGTTTAAATTCATTTTTAATCGGGTGTGGTTTAGTTAGTTTTTCATTTTTTTGGTCGAGATTGATTTGGTTGGGAATGTAAATCTTTAGATTAATTTCATATGGTTTAGTTGAATTTAATTTCATTCAATTTGGGATAGTTTGATTCAATTTGGACTAGTTTTTTCGAAATATTTTCTATTTAGTTTGGTTGAAATATATTCTTTGTGTTTTGGTTTGGTTTTATTTGATATGGTTTGGTTCAATTTGGTACAATTTGGTTCTATTCATATTGGTTCAGTCTGGAGTGGGTTAGTTAAAATATTTTCGTTTTATGTTATTTTCTCAATTTTTGAAATATATATATATAATATATCATTTAAAAAGATACGTTTCAATTTAAATAAGTTCTACTAAATTTTTATCCACTTTGTATTCCATTACTTCAATTCAGTTATGTTATTTTCTGAATTTTTGTTTTGTTTTGTTTGGGTTAGTTTATTTTGGGATTCTTCAGTTTGTTTTTAGTTTTTTCATGACAATTCAGTAAATTTATAATATATGGTCCTATATTAAATATTTTATTTGGATTGTTTTTGGTCAGTTATTGTTTGTTTCTATTTGTTTTGGTTCTTTTTTATTTAGTTTGGATGTGCTTTGTTTTTTTTTGGTTTGGGCCGGTGCATGCTGATTAGGGTTTTATTTATTATTATTCAAGTCATTTAATTTTTTGATTACTATTGAATTTAATTTATTTTGGTTCAATTTAGTATACGTATTTTTATTATAGTTCAGTTTTATGCAGTTTATCGTAGTTTATGTATACTGAAGTCTATTTAGTTTAAATCAATTAATTTGAGTTCAATTCAGTTGGTTTTGTTGAGTTGGTTCCGTAATAATATAGATACGATTTGTTTGTGGGTTTGGTTTCATTGGGTTAAGTTATTAATGGTTTATTTCATTTATTTTAAATCATATTTAGTTCATGATTATACAATTATTTTATCTTAGGGTATATTTTATTCATGTCAATTTATTTTATTTACTAATGAATTAGGTCTTCAAGGTACATTTCACATTGTTTAGTTTGATTTCATTCTATATTTTTGTTCATTATAGATTATTTAAATTCAATTTAGTTATGTTTGATTAGAGATAATTTTGAACCATTTTGTGTCATCGAGTTAGGTTGGCTTGGGTAATATGAACATAGTTTAGCTTGGATGGGTTAGTCTGAATCATTTCTATTCAAGTAGGTTAGGTTACCATTTGATTAGTTTGGTTTAGATAAATATAGTTTGGGTCTGGTTTGGTCAGTGTGGTTTTATTCACTTCAATATAGTTTTGTTTGTTTGGTTTATTTTGATTCTAGTATTGTTTAATTTTAGAGATTTTAGTTTATTTTTTTAGTTTTGTTTTGTTTATGATGATTAGAGTTGATTTTTTATGTCTGATTGTAGTTAACATAGTTTTATCTTTTCATTTTGAATTCGCGTTTTCTACTTCAAATTAGTTCATACCAATTCAATCACTGTCAGTTAGTGTATTAATAGAACTAGATGGTTTCGATCATCACTGAACCAAACCAACCTAAATCATGTAAATTCAATGAAAATAAAATAGAAAATAATTTAAATTAACATAATTTAACACAACAAACCATAATGATCAAATATTAGATGAATGAAACCAAAATAGATTAAAATAAGAATAAAAAAATGATCCAAACTAAATAAAAAAAATACAACAACAATGAACAAATCCAAATTGAACTGAATGAACAAAAACTAAACCAATTTTTTTAACTAACCCAAACCGACCCAAACCGAATATAAGAATGTTTCAATAAAACCATATTAATTAGGATCAAAATAAATTAAATGAGGAAAAAAATCTACAAGGGTGTTTTAGACTTATAATAAAAAATTGATTGTTTATAGAATACATTAATGATTTTGATGACACCAATTTAATAGTTAATAAAAATGAAATGAAATGAAGAAAGGATGAGAGATGTATGTATGTTAGGAAAAAGTAGAATGCTGGAGGCTACACTAATTGGGTCCTTGATGAAATAAATTACACTAAAGATAGAGGAGATTCCTTGAGGCATAGTATTTGGGGAAGGAAAATGGAAATGTCTTTTTAAAATTTCTAGAATATCCATACCTATACAAACTGTTTCAAAAAAAAATTGGTCTAGGATTTACAAAATCATTCCATCCTAATTCTGTTGATAAATGGTAGGGATATTACCACCAATACCAACGGGTTTTTTCAAACACTTGTTATACGCCATTGGGTATACCCCTCATTAGTAGTTGTCATATTTAATGTCTCTCACAAATACATTCACATTTAGTAATCTTCACAAAACACTATATAATAACCTTTATTCCTATCCTGGGGAAATGAAACATAAGAATGGGTTAGCTCAGATTCCGAGTAAGGGAAAACAAGGGAGATACCTAAGCATAACAAGAAAATAAGTGTATGATTACATCATCATAACACATTAAAACAACACCTTTAATATCCAAGATCAGAATCTTGAGTCATATAATATAGATTGGTGCTTCATGAGAAATGAACCATAAATTAATCAAAAAATATGATCCATAAGATCGTAACGTTGGCATTAGACACAGAATTGTAGAATACAGATAAGAATTGAAAATAATTTCCATAGAAGTCAAGGTTCATTGTCATGGATATCATAGTGGAATGAGTTCACTCCTTGCTCCATCATAGTAGTAAAGGTTCACTCTCAAAACCATCCTGTTAGAAAAATTTCCCTACTGAACTGGGTACACTCCCAATTATAGTCTTGAATGTCCCATGAGATACTGTTCTTTACCCAATTCATTGGTGGAAGATATAAGTCCCAATTGTCTCATAATGAATACCAATTTTATGTGTTCCACAAGATCATAACACACTAATAATCTCATAACCTATGAAATGAAATGGGTATCATTATCATTTAATCATATCATAACCAATGGAAATGATATAGGTTTTATAATCATTTCATCATCTCATGAAAGCATCACCCAGGAGAAAATAAACAGGTTTATAAGAATTCTTTCATGGCATAACACATGGAATAAAAATGGTTTTCATAAACCAATTTTTAGTATAAGGTATTCAATAATAATCATAATAATGGTATCCTTGGTTTATATTATAAATAGAGCATATGTATCCCCAAATGATGTCATATTAGATGGAAATTATTTTGAAACATCAATTAAAAAATTCTTAAAGAAAGTAAATTTTCCTTGAAAATAAAAATTTTTAGCATAAAAAATTCTCAAATTAATTTAAATTTAAAATAACATTTAAAACATATAAAGGAATATTTTAAAAAAAATTATTTTGATGAAAATATCAATTCTTCTTTAAAAAAAAATTTTTAATCAGAAATTTTTTTCATAACTTCCTTTACATTTGAATTATTTTAAAAAAATATAAAAGAATAAGTAAAAACTTTTATTTGAAAATAAATTTTAAAACTTTTAATGAATGCTTAGCATATTTTAGTCGTTATTTAACTAAGAAATAATATTCACGTCATGCATGATAATAAATTATATTATATTTACATTATTTGTTATATAAAAACATGAATTTTTTGGAAAATGACATAGGTATTCATATAAAAATATCGAAAGGTAAACCATAGGAAACATTTTATTTAATAAATAATTATAATAATTCAAAAAAAATTAGAAATAATTTTTAGTAAGTATAATTTTTTTTTAAAAAAAAAACTGGTTTTCGACTAATGAATGAATGAAATATGATTTATCACAACAATATTATCTTAAAATATTGAGTACATTAAGAGAGATAAATAAAGGAAAATGTGTATTCAGATGACATTAAAAGAGGATAATAATATTCAAGTTTTTCATGAGGTTTTTATTAGAATATTTTATCATCAAAATTATATTCAATAGTAATTTTGATAAATGATAAGATTGTAATTGAAAAACATTACCACCATGGTAACATTGTTACATAATCCCCATGAAAGAAATATAATTAAATGAAACTCAAAATATTATTAGGAAAATGAATCCATGAGATAAAAATTAAAAGGGGCTTTATATACACCACTTTAAAGAAGATAGGTTCATAAGACATGTATATGTCTTAATGACAGAAAAGTGATAAAACAAATCCATTACTGCTTGACCAGATTTGAACCATAAACCCCACTAAAGGGTGATACTAAAATATATATTTGAATATACATATTTGTAATTATACTCAAAATAAAATTAATTAAGGGGAACTATATACACCATAAATGAGAAACACGTTTTGAAAATGGAATGTGTCTTAAAGAAGAATAAAAGTTGGAGAACAATGCCTTTCCTCTTTAGTAATATATTAGATCGTAAGAACCATTAAAAGATAATATAATATGAAACATTATGTATCATGAAAATAAGGATGTTCAGGATATAACTTTTCAAATTGTTAGTTAATAAACCTGACAAAGTAATCATGTGGTGAATTTTCATATGTCTCCTAGAAATATATGATTGTCATGAAAACCCTTAAGATAAGTCTTGAATTCCATCGTACATGTTTATTCTTGCTATATAATAAGTATAATTTTATTATAAATATAAAAAATAAGAATAATAATACATAAATATTACCATATATTATTTACTTATGTCCTTTTATTACACATTTGTTAATAATTCCATTTTAAAGTCAAGTTTTGTGTAATAATCAATTTGTTTTCATATATATTTTGATTTTTTATTTATGGACTGATTAATTTGATCATGGTCAAATAATATCCTGTAAAATAATATTGAAATAATTTACTTATTTATAAATAATTCATAAATTTATTACCAAACATGAATGATGATTTTGAGAAAAGAAGTACGTAATGATCATGGAGATGGTATGCCCTTCATATGAATGAGTAATGTTTCCATTTCTTCAATGAAATTAAATTAAATGAGTAATGTACTATATTAGATTTTAATATTGATTTTAATATCATAAATACCATATTATTTCATTATATATAATTAAAGATATCATCTATGTGGTGTGGTGATGAAAAGAGGGTGACATCGCTTTGTGAACGTAGTAGTCCACACGTACACGAATGATGTTATCATCCTTCAATGACTGAATAGGTAATAAAGAAAATAATATATTATTTTTTAGAATGATTAATGATTCCTTAATATCAAATTTATTTCATTTATATCACATATATTTATCTTTATTTTCTTCCATGTAATGAGTTCTTGAAAAATGAATAACACCGCTTCGCGAGGTGGTAGTACTCCGTACACACGAGTGACAATATCGTATCCCATACTAAATGGAAAGTAAAAAAGTATGTATTTTATAATTAAAATAGGAATAATTATGTTATAAATATCATCTATATAATTTATTTCTATAAAAATACCAAATCATGAGAGGTGGTAATGAAAAAAATGAATGGTATCAGTTTGTGATGCGGTAGTCCCTCGTACACATGAAACATGATTTCGTAACCCTCTTGATTGAAGAGGATATGGTTTAAGATAATTTTATAAATCTTAAAATATATCATAATATTTAAGATAATTAATTTATTATATCAATGTGGTTTAAAAATTATTTATTGAGGCATAGGATGAAATAAAATAAAAATTCTCATTGAATAATGTTACCTCTTATTTGGGAAACCTCCTTAGCTTTGAAAACAAATACTAGGTAGTATTTTACACAATTTATGGATTTTAGGATATGGTTATCGATATTTTGAAGTGATATGGATATCTATTAGATTCAAAAATAGTTTTATGGTGTGAATATGAGAAGATCAGGGATTGACTTTAATAAGTGGGGTGAGTGACACACTTGTAATTGTTTGAAAGAATGAATTATAACAAAAGTTTTTCATGTAATAATGAAAAACTAATGGGTATAGATCACTCAAAGTATATATAATGTTATAAAATGTCATCAAAATATGTTTTGGATATGTTTTGGGTTATTTTTAACCCTTATTATTTTAATTTAACCACATGTAAACCTATTTTTACCTTAAGCCCAACAAATAATTTTTAATGGTACACTATTCATTCTGGTAAAAGATTAAGTTGATATTATAATAATATATAAATTAATAAAATTCCAAATAATAAATCCATTTTTCCAAAATCCATTCATATAATGGGAAATTGTTTTATTTTATATTAATCCCACTGATGCGATGAGAAATAGAGTTTTTTAAAGAGAAGATATTAAAAGATTATAATATTTTAATATCCAATATCAATGTGAAATTCATTAAAATTAACTAAACTCAATTAATTCGTATATAATTTAAATAAATTTACTTTAAAACTCATTTAAAAGATAATTTAACTTTACAAATAATTTAAATTAAAAATTGGGTTGCAATTAAAATTTAGTATTTTTTACTGTCAACTAAAAAATATACTTTTCAGATAATTACAGAAAAAATTACCTAATTTAATTTTTGTATTAATATTTTAAAAAATAATTTTTTTAAAAAACAAATTTGAAGAAATTTGAAGAAATTTTAATTAAATACAAAACCAATATACATGAGAAAAATGAGGTTTTTCGTGAAGTGTATTTCATTCAAGCATAATATGATTTTATATTAACTATATGTCTACCAAAAATAATTATATGAATATAAAATATAATTTAGTAATATATAATATGTACATTTATTTAAAATAGTTATCAATAGTGATTATTATGATTAATTTAAATAGTGAAACAACAAAAATTTTAAAATAGTTTCAGAATAAAAAATACTTTTAAACCTAAATATATAAATTCAATAAAATCTAATATAAAGTGGATTCCAATGTAATTATAGAGATTAAATAGAAATAAACAATAATTAATTTAATTTAATTCATAATCTAGAATTTATGTTACTCAATTTATTGAAAATAAATGATAGTTTTACAAAAAAATATTATTTTTCACTATTAAAAAACAATCAACTTTCTCTGAAACATCCCAAAACAACACCAAAAGTAAATTTCAATTAGATGATTTCAAAAATGAATTTATTTTTATAAATATAATTTTATAAAATATTTAAAATTAATTATAATTTTTCTTTATTAAAGAAATAAAAATCATTTTCTGAAGAAAACAAGTTTTTATTGAAAAATAAAATTACTTTAAAATAATTTTTTTATTATTTAGTAATAATTTTTAAATAAATTTATATGTGGATTGAAATTTTATGTATATTACATAATGTAGTTTAAAAAATTCATTTTTAATGGATCATTTGTAATGGACATGTTTCAAATAATATTAATTATGTGTTCACTTAATCTCAATGTTGCATTTCATGCACGCTATCAAAGAAACATATTGTTCAGCTTAACAAAATATATCTATGAATTTTAATTACTTTTCAAAATAAATATTTCAAAAAGTATTATGTTTTGACATTTTAGCCCCATTAAAATAAATTTATTCATATAAATTTGTCTCAATCATCAATGGTTTACAATTTAAACACTTGTTCATAAAAACCCAGGTCGTAAAAAGGGTTAATAAAACTACCTCTATTAAAAGAGAAAGAATTGTTTCAAATTCATCTAGAATAACACATACTATTTTTCCAAATATTATAACATAGGAGGAATGTGAAAAACTGGACCTATAAGAGAAAACTAACACCCAAATACAAATAGAGAGTGAACGAGAACATGGCCACATGATAGTTAACGACCAGAAATCCGTAAACCGATTAGCTGTGAAAAAGGTTAGTGATATCATAAAAAGTGATGATAATATGAAAGAATTTTATTTCAATTACCTTTTCTTAATGATGAATAATTATCTTAAGAAGATATAGATACTTTATTTCATTCAATTTCATAAGGAAAATCTCATCTGAAGATCCACATGAACTATTTCCTAAATGGTTACCAATATGACCCTTCTAAAATATTAAAAACCATAACATTTAAAATATGGTCACAAAATTTATTAAAATAAATTTAACAATAATCCCCTATATATCATAATTTTTTTCATTTATTTCCATATAACAAAATGTGAATTAATTCATCATGAATTCTATTGAAATTTGGTCATAACCTGGATTTCCTTAAAACCATATTGAAAATATAAATTCTTTCTTTTTACATACACTTAATTTTTTATATATTAATTAAATCAAAAAATAATATAAACTCCATTTATGATATCATAAACTACATTCTCGAAAAACCATTAAGGTAATAATTACTATATAATTTAATTATTCATATCCCACATCTCTTTAACGAAACATCATTATATCAACACTTAGAAGATATTATGGGTTATATCCCCTTAATTTAAATATCACCATTACCTTAAATCAATTTTCTTGGTCATTATCCGTATTAATTATATTATTTTCATTCTTTAACAAAAAATTTTCTGAATAATTCTTTATATTTCATGATTTATATAAAATAATTCTTGAATTCAAATACACAAATACTTCAATAATATAATATATTTAACAAAACAATTACTAGGGTTCATCATCATATTCATTAATAAGGAATTCATAAAATATAGAATATAAATAATGTCTTTACATTCATCAAACTCAATTTAATCACACTTCTCATTTTCAACAAACACAATACTATTATAATAACCCACACCTTTAATGTTACATTTCTAGTCTCCTCATCATTCTTAGTATAACTATTACTTATACCATCTTACTAATTCTTATCATGATATTTACCCTTAGGACATTAATTTTCACAATTCCCAAACTTTCCACATTTAAACATTCAAAAATCTATGACATCATAGGGATGAAATTTTTCTCATCCATTGTGTTAACCAAGATTTTCATTTTTCCTCTACAGTAACATGCTTTGTGTCTTTAGTTACCACATAAAAACTTCTTATAATACATCTAAGAAATTCCCTTGAGTGGTTCTTCCCACATTATAGATATTTTTAAAACTAAATATTTTTTCCTCTAGGGTTTCCACTACCAGAACTTTTAGAAAACAATATCCTTATTTATTGGTTTTGCCCAATAGTTGTTTAAGGTCCACATTATCAACAATGTTCCATGGTAACTGGATAGGTATAATCAGAACATCCTTCACTTATGTCTTCAACCCATTTTTTATATTCATTATGAAATTTTCTATCTCATTCAATGTTAAACAAGTTCACTTAGGATCCATTCATTAAATTAAACCAAATAGAATAATGTGTATAATGATAATAATAATGAGGATCCAAATAATCATGCAAATCAAATACAGGATGTCTAAATCATTAATATTTATTTTAAATATATTTCGTTATAGGATTAACCTAGTTCATACATAATCACCATATATTTAAATCTATCATTATGGTTTTAAAGGGTCTGTGGATTTCCAATTCTCATCATAATGTCACATGTGATATATATATAATTATTTATGAATAAATTTTATTGTATTTATGATATGTTTATCATTTTTGTGGATAAAATATCACTTAACTTTATTCAATAATGATAGATGAAAAATGGAATAATTACTAATGCGTGCGTAAGTTCTATTATCTCTATGATTGTAATGTAATCCATTTATCATAACCATATTTCCTAATTGGTTTTAAAGGGATAATTGAAGAATAAAAATGATAAATAGTTTCTTAATATTATTTTTGATACATTTAAATAATTAATTCTTTGACCATGGTAGACAGACTAAATATATTTTGAAACAATTAACAAATTGACCTCAAAACATCCTACATAATGTTCGTTGATTAAGTAAGTTTATATGACATGGTATGAGATCAAATAAATTAAATAAAAAAATAAAAAAGGGTCATAATTATTTAAATAATTTACAAATGTATATCATTAAGAAATATAATGAACTTATATGATGATTCGAACTCAATATAAGGGATTTTCCTTAAAAATCCACTTGTAATGTTTTCCTTCCAACTCTTTCTCTTCTATTTATATTATTTTAAATTTTTTTATAAATGTATTTATATAGAAAATAATATTCTATAATGTTTATTTTTTTATTATTTAAAAGAATTTATAATATTATTATTTTAACAGAATGATTGAAATTTGATTACCAATGTCAAAAAGAATTTTCTATTTTAACATATAAGATGAAAAAGAATTTTTCACCAACATAACCATTATTTAAACTATGAATTATATTACAAGGTTTCATGTTTTATTTAAAGAAAAATAATCTTTCTAGTTTTTTGGGGGTTCTGGTAATAAAAATGGATTTCAAAAGGAATGAGTCGCTTTGATATGATAAAATGTTTTGTAAATGAGTTTTAAGGAATTTTTAAAGGGATTGGTAATAAGATGTTGCAAAAAATACATTACTCAAGATAAATTCATTGTAAAATGTTTGTATGAATTGTTAAGAACAATCATAGCTTATGGATTTTGACCAATCATAGCACATGCGTGAGCCATATATAGCTTCTACTATGGGTACTCCCAGATAGTGCTCTAATGCATTAAGTAATGATTATGTTTTTTTGGATAATTATATGGGAAGTAGGATATATATTTATTAAAATATATATGGATTATGTCATGGTTATATTTCATGATTCCCAAAGGATCCTACATGACTATTATATGTATGATAACGATTTTTCTTGGGAATATTTTTTATTTAAAAGGTGACATGATATACTTTGTAGAACAATGATGAAGAACTTTTCATGTAAAAGGTATGTTTTTAGATAATGTTTCTCATGTATTTTTTTCTCTAGACTAATAGATTTATTAATTTATTTTACCTTACTATGGGTTTTTGGTCATCCAGTATTAAAAAAATCATAGGGTTTATGAATGGGTAACGAAAGATAAAATGTCAATTTGAAAATTTTGAAAAACATCTCTGAAAAGAATGATTTTTTATTTTAGATGTTTTATATTATGAAACAATAAATATTTTTCAAATGTGGATAATTTTTACTATATGGTTTATTAATTTTTGAGATATGAAAAAAATTTCTAAAACACTGAACCTGAAATGATCCTCAAATGCATGTGAATAAATTATTGACTTAAAAATGAAGATTCTATAATGTATATATATAGTTCTCTATAAACCCCCAGGAATTTAAATTTTTTAGGGAAATGTAGTTAACATAATAATTTTTTTTATGAGAGTATCCTACAAATATAAATCCATATTTTCCCTATTTAGAGGTTTACAGGATCAGATAGACATAAAAAATATTTGTGGATCTCCATCTCATGCAAGAGGGGTAACCATGAAATGAATAAGGATTTGGGTGGTGATGAGGAAAAATTCGTATATGTATAGGAGTATAAACTAGAGTAATTTGAAGTTGTGTTATATTCTAGTGGAGGTATGATGATTATTTCTTCTAATATGGTTAGGTATTTGTTCAATACTATAGTATGTTATTGTTTTATATCATCTTAGTTGATTGACATGTGGGAATTATGCTTAAAGCCTATGTTATTGATGTTAGATAATTTCAATCCCTATGTGAGGAGTCTGGATCAAGGATTTAAATGTTCTAGGTGCATATTCATGATCACAGACCATGAGGATATATGATATTTCCGTGTTCTTGATCGTGATATCATTGAAATAATTTTTTCCATGGATGTGATGTGTTTATAAGGCCTGGTTTTATAGTTATAATTTTTGGGTTCTGTTTATATCTCATGATGAGGTTTCTCACATATTTTAGGCTGATTTAGATAAAAAACATAGGGATAATGGACTATTTTACCTATGTTTATGATACTTCCATGTTAATTGTGAGAGAAGATCCTTGAAACCATTAAAAAAAGTATGTGTCCACTTCCCACCATAGTGAATGAGTACCCCATGGTTAATGCAAATGATTTTAATAGGTTGTAACTCTAGAGGGAGGTCTTGTTCTATATTGACCCACTTAAAAATAAAATTCCAATATCCTTCTCATCATATCATATGAAACCCATTGAGTTAAATGAACTTAAATATTTAACGGATGATCATGTGGCTAAAGTATTGTTTTATCCAACTGTGTCAAATTGGTCATTATTTATTCTCTTCATAGAGAATAAATATGTAAGACTATATTTTTGTGGATTACCAAAATCATAATCAGAAGGAAGTTTTCCAGAAGTATCATTTTCATAGGATTTATTATGTGTGTGATCAACTAAAAGGGACGCAATGCTTTTCAATGATTGTTCTAAGATTTGGGTAATAATAGATAAAATCCCTTGGAGAGGAAACTTTTTAGAAAACATTCAAGGGATGGTCTGAATATTATAGTAACCTGTTTAGGAAATTTTGTCTCATTAATTCAATAGTGTTGTCTAGGGTTTTCAAGAATTAGATATTTAAGTGGTTCATATAATCTTTTCTAGTTTTTATGTTATATAATATTTATGTATAATCCATTACATAGGAGGAATAAAAGGTTTATATAAATATATCATTCTCAGAACTCTAAAATAACGTTATTGGCATAAAATTCTATCAATATGTTAGTTTTTGATCCACTAAGTTATGTTTTTACACCCCGTTATATCTAAAAGTGGAATCATAGACAATTTTGAGTTAATTTAGGTGTTAGTGTCTTAGGAGATACCCCAGAATGTGTTTGATATTAAAAAATTATTGGGTTTGGATGGTTATTATAGGTGTTTTAATGGGGATTTTCAAATATTTGATCTCTTATGATAGATTTGTTTCATAAGGGTGTAATGTTTTAATGGATTGATTAGTTTTAGAGATCATTCTAAGAACTAAAGGCAAGGCCTACACAAGATCCAATTTCCCCTTCAAATCTAGGATTTAGTTATGATTTTTCTTGTGACTCCTCGGGTATTCGATTATGACGTGTTATGATACTTGGGTAATAGTTGGTGGCCTATGGTTCATTCTAATTTGATAATCTTGAGAACAATAATCATACTCATGAACTCAAGTTAGAATAGGAGATGAATCATCTCAATAATCTGAACCACTATATCTTCAGATAGTGTTTTACTATATATCTGTATCATAAGTGCACTAAATACTTTTTTACCTAGAGGTATTGAAATGTAAAAAAGACATGTTGGGTTGATTATATTAATAATTTTTTATTTTGATATTTGATAAACACTAGTAAAAATGATTGTGGTAACTGATGCATTGAGAATTAATTTACTAAAACAATCCTTGTAGGGATTAGTGGATGAATGGTATTTGATGAGTCTATTATGTGAGATGAGATTGGATGTAGAAGAAGATGATCGGATGGTGTGCTTATAGGAAATTTTATTCTTCATTTAAATATACAATTATTCCTGCATAAGAAACAAATAATGATTGTCAATGTTTTAGAAAAAAATTTGTTAACATAAGACATTGGGTGATTGGACTCTTTCTCTAGATGGTGTCTTATGTTTCTTAATAGGATTGTTCATTTTGATAACTTTGAGTAACTAGTTTCTGGATAGTGGTAATCACTTCAGTTGGTGTATGAACCAATATACTACCTACATATATAATGATTTGAAACATTTATATTGGTGGTTGGGGATGAAGGGGTCGATTATAGACTACATATCCTGATTACATACATATGAGAACAATAAGGTTGAGAATTAAACACAAGGAAGTTTTTTTTTCATATATTACTAATTCTTGTATTGAAGTCGAATAATATATCAATAGACTTCATTATCGGCATACCATAGACTCCTAGTTAGAAAGATACAATTTGGGTTATCATTGATGTACCTATTAAATAATATTATTTCCATCTTATTATGGAAATGATTAAGTTGGAACATCTCAGGAACATATATGCCCGACAGATAGTAGACCTCTTTGTAGTTCCTTCAATAGTTGTTTCTTACTAAGATTCACGTTTTTCATCTTAGTTTTGGAGATATTTATAAGAGGAAATGGGAACCCAATTGAAGATATGAATGACATGTCACTACCATATGGGTAGTAGACCGAGTCTTTTAGTCAAATAATTAAGAATATCATAAGGAAATGTGTGATTGTTTACAATAGTTTATGGGGTAATAATTTTCCCTTGATTGAGTTTTTCTATAACAACAGTTGTTATGGTTTGATTTAGATTGTTCCATTTGAATAGCTATATGGATATCCATGTGGATCACTATTTTTATATAGTTTATTTAATAGAGTAAAATTTGGATGGATTAAGTCTTTTTTATGAGGAGAATGATAAGTTTATGTTGATCTGAAATAGATTTGCAATACCACCGATTCTCTAGATAACCTATATGGAGCATCTTTATCACAAGTTGAAGTTTGTTGTTAATGTTTTTATTTTTCTTAGGGTTTTACCTTATTTGAGAAATTTTCCTTTCGAAGGGTGTGATAAGATAAATCTATGGTTTATTATCCATTTCATGATAAGAAAAAAATAACTAGGAAAGGGTGCATAATAGTTCTGTATCTCATTTTTCATATCATCGATTCATGAAATGTTTCTTATTTCTCAACTGAGGGGGTATAAACCTGATCATTGTCATGGGATAGAATGGTAATATTTCAACATTTATCTTGAAACCTGAATGTTTGTACAATCGGTTCATATTATGGGTAATCATAATAAGGATTTTCATGGAAATAATTTTCTATTACTCTTTGAATTGTTGTAGTGAATAGGTGATGGCCATGATACATGTGAGTGTGTAGTGATTTTGATGCATTAGTTTCTATATCTACAAGTGTGTCCGAAATCCTGAGTGATTTTTAGGGACTAAATTTATCATGATGGAGTGAATTGGGAAAACCTCCATGTCATAAGTTTTTTTTAAATTGGGATTATTTTGATTATTTCATGATTTTGTTATTTTTAGGAGTAAAGGGGTGAGATTTTGGAATTTCGAAGAAACAAGCCCCATAAAAAGTATCCACATGGTTTGAAGTATCGGTGTAGTGGCCTTGTGATATTGATATATTGATTTCAATGTTTTTTTATCATTTGAGAATGGATATTATAACTGCAAAATATTTATAGGGAAACTGCATGAGTGGTTGGGTTTGGGTGTACTGTTGATTTAATGGCTAGCATATAGTTTATCTACCCAAGAAGATATTCCCAGGTAACCATGTGATTTATTTTTAAAGGGAAATTAATTATTTTATAGTTGTCACACAGTATTTAATAACATGTATCCTAACCATGGGACCCCTAAAATTTTCATTAAGATAAAAAATTCCCCTGATACCCATTCTCTTTTTGACCCAAATCTCAAATTATCACAACTCGTTCATTCCAAGATGACTTTGGAGTGTCTCCCTTATACAGTTTGGAGATTTTCTTTAGTCCTGGTTGATATATTTTTGGTATGTTTTCACAACCTAACCCATTTGCACCATACAATGGTCGGTGTTAAGCAACATGTGACTCCCCTATCCCACCTCAAATAGGATAGGGGTGAGTAATAAATACTGAGTATGAATATCATTGAAATGGGTGGAAATATCCTAAAGTACCTTTATATAGACACACATTTCCATCTCTATGAAATATTTCAGAGATAATATAATGTATTGAAGAAACTACAGTGAATTAAATTAATATAATTACTCTAGCAAAATAAATCAATGTGAAACATGGTAATAAAACTGATAGAAAAAAAAATACACAATATACTAGAAAAATTGTCTCAACCTAAAAAACTAGAATTATGAAAAAATACTAAAGATATATCTTCTCATAATAATTGAGGATAAGCACTAAACAGGGTCATCACCTCCTGGAACCATTATCCTCCCCCATATTGTGTCGTCATACTACTAGAAAACATAGTTATAACAATATACATATAGCCATGGTTTACCAAAACTATGGATTTATATATTTATACCAAGGTTGTGGTAATAGTTTTACCTAAAACCACAGATATATGGTATATTTTCAAATAATATATCCATAGTTTAGTGAAACCATAGATGTAGATTTTTTTCCGGAGCTATAGCCACTATTTTGGTAAAACCATGGAAATAATGTCTTTTTACAAGGGTTATATCCATGGTTTGTGTAAAACTGTGGCTATAGAGTGCGCTATTGCCAGGTTTTGCATAAAATTGTGCATATAAAGTATTTTTTCCTGGTATATAGAAATATTTTGTGTAGAAATGTGGCCATAGACAAAACATATAGCCACAATTTTATACATAGTATGATTATATACTATATTTTTCATTTTCTATTGCCCTAATTACTCAAAACATTGGCTATAGGTTTCTCACCCTTGAATGGGACAACAATTAACCTGTTAAAAAGAGAGGGAATGTTTATAAATATTTTTTGAATTATATATCCATAGTTTTTAATAATATATATAAATAATATATATATATATAAACCTGAAGTCATGTGTGGTGTTGTGGTTAGGCCGCTGGTGCGCATAACCGAGTGACATATATCGAATCCATATGGTAAAAAATTATTTTTTCACTATAATTACTTTATAAATGGGCAATAGAAGTTGTTTTACATTGTGGAAATAAATATTCTTCCATGGTGGTCAATTGTGGATATATCCCATCTTCAATGTAGGAAAACAACAAGAGCTATTGAAAAAGTTTGAATAACTATGGAAATATCTATTCTTCCACTATGGACAACTATAGAAATAGCCAAGAGAACTATGGATATATCCTTTTTCAATATCATTTCCAATTTATTACATTTTTATTTGGAACTTTGGATATAACTTATATCCACTTTTTTGACCCATATAGCCATAGTTTTGGGCTGTGGTAATAGCCAAAAATTTATACTTGTCCCCAATGTCAACACTAATATCCCGGTCATCTGTATAAAGAATATCCAATTTAGGAAAATCCCTTTCATGGGTGAGTATATAAATAACTAGTTGGAATCCATAAAAACCAAGAATGAATAAATAGAAATATAAATTTAGATTATCCCATAAACAAAGAGGGTAATGAAAAACAGTCTCATAAATTATTATACAAAAAACCCAATTGAAAAATGAGATAGGTCTCAATCACCAAAAATAGATAAATAATAAGATAATTCTAACTATGAATCTAATGATCCCATCTATGAATCATAGCACCACACAAAACCATATAAGAAACATAGGGTGGGGATCACTCCACATTACTGTTCTAGATAGCCAAGGGAGTACAATCTCTTGTGGCGGACCCTCTCCCTACAAGATATCAATAACTGGGGAGTAATAATCTATAGATAGAGGACACATTCCATCAATAGTATGAAGGTGTACCAACTCTACCTGTATACTGATTATGGGAGATTCACTCCCTTGTGTGTCAGGGGTGTACCATCCATGACATCTCTGTGATGATCAAACACTGCCATTTTCACCAGCCTCTCCATATTTATAGGGGAATCTCACTTATAATAATTATTGTTGTATCTATAATTCCAAATAGAAGGAAATCCTTGGGTCCTATATATAAATATACTCCACATAGGATACTCACAATCTAAATATGAATCTCAAATATTTATATACATTAGTTATGATTTTCTTAAGAAAAGTGCACGACTTGTACATTGAGTCACATGATGAGTGACACTACATGAACTCCTAGTAGTGTCCTCCCCTAGATTTAGTCTAACATATAGAGATTCAGGCATTTAATAGATGGATGTCAAATATTTTTAGATGAATATTAAATATAATACCAAGACACATGCTTTTGTTCTATAATATTTTAATGCCTTTGGAAACTGTGAACACACACTTCTTAATTTGGTTAAAGATCCAGTTCTTGAATTATTTTCTATACCAATATTTAAAAATAATTGGTATAGGCTAGAAAATCATTAGTATATCCTATAAAAATGATTCTCAAAACATTTCACTAATATTTTTTATGTATAAGCCTATACCAATAGTTTTTAGTGACCTATTGGTAAAATGGTACTGAGATTTTACTTTTCCAATGGTTTTGATGGATCTTTTGGTATAACCCAATACCAATGTTTGGAAACTATTTGTAGAGATCCATACAAAATGATTAATGAAAACCATTGCTCTAGATCTATACCAACTGTGATGAAACCATTTTTATAGACCCCCTAGTTTCACAACCAGTCGTACACCCACTTTACCCAAACAAACAACAAAAATCCCAACAGCATCACCATATAGAATTATATGCAAAAAAACATCACCAACAATATAATAATCATGAAAAAATTGGAAAAAAATTATGAATTCATCTAGTGATAACAAACATTCAAAGCATGATATATCTCAATTCATAACAAATAATAAAATATAAAAGTTATTAAATATTATTCAAAACAATAAGTTATCAATCCATATAAAATCACCATCACCTTCATTTTCTTCACTATCATCTTTTCCATCATCCTTACCATCATGCTCACCGTCATCCTCACTATCATCCTCATTTTCATCCTCACTATTTCCAAATATTTCATTATCCCAACCACTACTAGGAACACTGCTCAATGCACTATATAACATATAAATCGTTGAAATATACGAATCAAAATATGAAGATGTATTTGGTTGATGTGATTGTAAACATTCTTTTATAAATTCCATTAATTAATCATTGGACATTTGATTCCATTCAAACTCTCGTATGGCCATTTTTTTGCCTCTTCTACCAAGACCAGGGCCTATGATGCATGTTGATTTTATTTTTCAAACTTAGTTCTACTAGAACTGGAATCTAAACTAGTCCAATTTGTAGTCAGGAAAAATTTATTCCCTATTTTAAAAAATACTCTAACATGGTGCACATCTCCCAAAACCTGATGTACCTGATCATTTGGACCAATGTCTTTAGCTTACGACTCATCAAGGGCCTCCAAAGCAGCTCTTAACAATTATAAATAGAATATTTAATTAAAAAATGATATAGAAATTCCAAATCAATAATATAAAACATATAATATGCTAATTTGTCGGCACATTTACAACACTTAAATATTTATTATGTCTACTTGAGGAGAAAAATTTTCTCGAGGATAATGTCCTTTAATATTCCAGGCATACTTTGACAATGAAATTCAATGTAAAAAAATAATTTAAAACAGCTTATTAATAATTAATTTCATGACTAAAATCAAATGGATATACTCGATGATGGTACAAGATTTTCTATAATGATTGATTATGTTGTGCTAGTATGGCACTTTATTGTTAAAAAAGTTATATAATAAATTGGGATAATTAATAATTTGAACAAATAATGATTTGATAAATTTAATTTAATTTTAATTTAAGGAATATATTTTTTAAATGTATTTTAATTAATATAAGGTAAATATTACCTTATAAAAATGAAAATGTAATGTTGTTATTAAAAAACCTAAATAATTAATAAATAAATGTATAATATAGGAAAATGGAAAGGTCAAATGAATGATAAATGTGTTCCTATTTGGTGTTCAATACCTATATGATTTAATTTTAAATGGGTTAAAAAAGTAAAAAAATAAGATAAATTTTCCATTAAAGGATATTAATGACAATGTATTGTCAATATTGTTGATTACTTTATTTAAAAATACACATGAATGAAATGGATTTAGGATTTATTTTGTTAAATAATGTTAATGATTAGTTATCTAGACAGTTTTAAGGTCATGTTGTCTTTATAATTTTTTCTATTTAGTTTTACATGGTATTATTTTCTTTAATTTTTCTAATTCAATTTTTTATGTATGGTTCAATTCAATTTAGTTTGGATCAATTATATACAATTTATATTTATGATTTTTTGCATCATTATGTTCAGAATATTTTTTATGATGATTCAATTTTAGTTTATTGTAGATTGGTTTTATTTATTTTGATTCCCCAATATTTGTTTCAACTTTTCATTTCAATTTGATTTAGTTTTTTCATCCCTCATATGATTCATTTTGGGGTATGTTACATTATATACATTTAGTTAAGTTAGATTTGAATTTATTTAATTTAATTTAATTTAATTAAATATACATGTTTTAATGTGATTGTTTTAAATTTTTATTAACATTTTAGATCATGTTTAAGTGATTACATTTAGTTTCTTTCTTTTCTTACTGGTTTCCCTTCTGATTAGGTTGGTTTAGTTTTAATAAATTCCCGTCTCATCAGTTTGGTATAATAAATTTTTTTCATTATTTATTTAGTTATGTTTGTTATTAGTTGGTTATTGATGCATTTTATTTGGTTTTTTCCATCCTTATAGTTTTATGTAGTTCCATATTCATTCAGTTACAATTTATTTAGTTCTAGTTATGTCATGTATATTCAATTTTTCTTTATTAAAAATTTTATAGTTATTTTTAAATTTCTATCTATAATGTTAATAATAATAATAATTTTTAAATAATTTTAATTATTTATTAATGGATTCGAATTTTATGGTAAATTTGGTATTGGTTTCCCATGCTTATTAAGTTTGATTTAATATAATTAAATTTTGTTATAGTTGAATTTGTTTACTTTGATTGATTTTGGTTTGGTTTGTTTCAGTTCAAATTTTTAAACATAGTTTATCTGTGTGGGTATATTTTTTGATTCACAAAGAGTTGTTCATTTTATGTTTTGTTTTCATTACATTAGTTCCTTTCATTTTTGTTTTTTTATATTTCATTGTAATGAGAGTTGGTAACATTCAATAAGGTTTAGTTCATCTGTGTTTGCATATATTTCATGCAGTTTTTGAAGATTCTATTTGTTTTAGTTATATATTATAGTCACCTAGGTTGGGTGTGTTGATTAGCATGGAAACCAAGGGGGGCCACCAATGGTAAAAATGGGGATAGAGGGAAAAGACCTAGTTCGATGTTTCCTTGGAAATTGATGTTGTATAAATATTCTTTGAATTTTATTTTAATGGTTTATGTTGATACGTAACAATCAAATGAGTTTTTTTTGTTACATTGAATGTATTTATCCAAAGTCTAGAAAACACAAATTGTTATGATAAAATTTGTATTATTAAAGTATTATATTATATAGTGTGGGAAAATATTATTTTCATTTGTGAGAGTATTTTCTGTAAGGGATGATTATACATAAGTGTTATATTTTAAGAAAAATATTAATATGAATTGAATTTTTACGTTTTGATGTTGTAGGTATTTTCATTCATAAAATTAAAAAGGCAATTATAATGAATCCATATAATTTACAGTTGATGAAATTTTATTTCCCCAATTTATTTGAGTAGAAAATTTATAATGGAGGGTCATACGTGCTTCCTCTCATCGTCCAACATCATAGTCCACCCAAATGTGTGAAGGTATTTTATAACATACTTTTTTTTATTTCTTCCTAATTGTTATTACTAATTATTAATGAAAATCATGTTAAAATTAATTAAAAAAATAATATTTTGTTAATACCTTGAACTCAGTAATCTACCAATAAGAAATCATTTCTTGATAATATGATAATAGACACTCATTCATGATAGGTGTGGCCTCAAAATATGTACCAACTCTATAATGTCATCCACTATATAACTCATACTTATATGCTCTCCACAAATCACCAAATTCTATGATTTATGATTTCTAGTAGCCTCATGATTGGTGAAATTATTACCAATATGGAATCAAAATATTAATTTATATAAATACAATAATAATATGAAATTAAATTGAATGAAGTTTCTTACCCATATTTTCACCCTAGAATTATCTTTCACTTCATTTGTAATGTTTCTATAGGAGAGTAGCATATTGATAATGAGGTCAGTGTATCTTTCAAGTGTTTCCGTAAAAATCATAAATTCTCACCCTATTTTTCCAATCATTGTTTTGTCTTAATTGTACTCAAACATAAACTATGTGTACAAGTTCCACACACCATGAATTCATATACAACCACATAGTCCACTGTATGAGAAAGATGTGAAACAAAAAAAATATTATATCCACACATATTATAATGAAAATAAATTATGGTTATGAAATTTTACCAGGGTTCAATAAATATACCTGACGTAATATAATCAGTGGGTTCCACTAGATCTATAGGCTCTTAAGGATCATCAACCATTAATGAAGGAGTGAGACCAAATGTCTTCTCTAGAGGCTCAAAATGTTTCAGAGTATAAGTTGAAGGATCATGATCTTAGAAGATTGAGAAGAAGTATTTAGAAGAGAAATAATATTGCATATATGTCTATAGAAATGTATAATATAGATTGGGAGTTGATTCCATTATTAGACAAGGGAATGATAAGTGAGGAGGATCAGTTTAAATGGTTGAAAAAAACATTGGTGGCCAAAATATACTGAAACCATGGAAGCATTGTTTAATTTTTTCACCCTATGAACAACATCATTTTCATTACATGCATAATGTGTGATTATATTGAAGCCTTTACTGTCCGACATACTTTCTTTCCCTTTATGAAGAATAAATGGAAACTGGGCATCTAATAAATTCTTAAATTTGGTCTTCCCATTCATGATCATAAAAATTTGTAGATTTCATTTTGTACTCATTATGATACGATACATAACAGTTTTTCAAATTATATTTGGTTATATGGAAGCCGACTTCTTCAGGACATAACCATGGAATTATAACAAAATTATAACAAGGACATCATATTTTACCACTATCTGAAGTATTTGTAAAATAAAAATCTAAAAAACTCTATAACTTGATTTAAAAATTTATTGAGATCTAATCGATTTCATATATCCAAATTATATCCACTATATATTAAAAAATATATATGTTATTTCATAAAATCAATTAAATAAGATAGAATTTTAATGCAAAATATATTGAAAGAAATTTGAGTTTTTCAATTTATATGAAATCATAACTAACACACTAGCCTATTTTAGAATCATAATATAATGTTAAACAAAATATTAAACATAAAAAAATAGTATAAATATAAAACCATGATATTAAATTCAATTATATAAATTACTAATAACTATACGTAATACTATAAAATTTTGTTTGTAATTTCTATTTTTATTTTTTCACATATTATATTGAATTTATAATTAATTTTATTCTTATTCTATAAATTCATGTGTAAAATATTATAATTTGTAGGTATCCATCTTATATGTTGTATGGTCAATCATTGAATTAAAAAAAATAAGGAAAATTTTAAATAAATTGATTAGTTATTATAAATTTTCTAATTGTTTTTAGTAGCTATTGGAATGATAAATTGCCACGTGTGTGAGGTAAATAACTAGTGCACTTGGATCTTCCAACAATGTGATGACCAGGAGGTACTTGAAGAAGTATTTTCTTTTCTTATAAGATAAGTGTTCTTTTAAACCAAACCATTATTATTATACATGTTTTATATTGATTTTGATATTTGTGGTATATCCACATCATGAAATTAACCATTTTTAAAATTAATTAATTATGTATTTTATAGTGACATATATAGAGTCGACTTGAATAATGTGAAAAATCAATCAATTTTAAAGTCATTTAGTAAGATAACATTCCATATTAAATATAAATACATGGGTTTTTAATTTAAAAGGGTTATTTTGGTGTTTTTGATTTAATGAGGATTGTTTAAATTCAGTTTTTATTGGGTGAGGTTCGGTTAGTTTTTCATTTTTTTTGGTCGAGTTTGATTTGGTTGGGCATGTGAATCTTTAGATTAAGTTCATATAGTATAGTTGAATTTAATTTCATTCAATTTGGGATAGTTTGATTCAATGTGGACTAGCATTTTCAAAATATTTTCTATTTATTTTGGTTCAAATATATTCTTTGTATTTTGGTTTGGTTTTATTTGATATCATTTGGTTCAATTTGGTTCAATTTGGTTCTAGTCATATTGGTTTAAATTGGAGTGGTTTAGTTAAAATATTTTCATTTTAAGTTTTTTTCTCAGTTGGTTTAAAAAATTTATATTATATTACATTTAGGAAGATAATTTTCTATTTAGATAAGTTCTACTAAATTAATCTTCACTTTGTATTCCATTACTTTAATTCAGTTATGTTATTTTCTCTAGATTTTGTTTTGTTTTTTTTGGGTTAGTTTATTTTGGGATTCTTTAGTTTTTTTAGTATGTTCAGGATAATTCAGTAAATTTATAATATATGGTCCTATATTTTATATTTTATTGGGATTGTTTTTGGCCAGTTATTATTTATTTCTATTTGGTTTGGTTCTTTTCTATTTAGTTTGGATGGGCTTAGTTTTTTTGGTTTGGCCGGTGCATGCCTATTAGGGTTTTATTTATGATTATTCAAGTCATTTAATTTTTTGATTACTATAGAATATAATTTAGTTAGGTTCAATTTAGATCACATATTTTTATTATTGTTCAGTTTGATGTAGTTTATTGTAGCTCATTTATACTCAAGTCTATTTGGTTTAAATAAAGTAATTTGAGTTCAATTCAGTTGGTTTGGTTGAGTTAGTTCTATTATAATATATATATGATTTTTAATGGGTTTGGTTTCATTGGGTTAATTTATTAATGGTTTATTTCATTTATTTTAAATCATAGTTAGATCATGATTATATAATTATTTTTCCTTTGTGTCTATTTTATTCATTTCAATTTATTTTATTTTCTAATGAATTAGGTCTTCAAGGTACATTTCGCTTTGTTTAGTTTGATTTCATTCTATATTTTTGTTCATTATAGCTTATTTAAATTCAATTTAGTTCTATTTGGTTAGAGTTATTTTGGAACCATTTTGTCTCATTCGAGTTAGGTTGGCTTGTGTAATATCAATATAGTTTAGCTTGTATTGGGTTAGATTGAATCATTTCTATTCAAGTAGGTTAGGTTCCCATTTGATTAGTTTGGTTTAGTTCAATATAGTTTGGGTCTTTTTTGGTTAGTGTGGTTTTATTAACTTCAACATAGTTTGGTTTTTTTTGGTTTAGTTTGATTCTAGTATTATTTAATTTTATAGATTTTAGATAATTTGTTTAGTTTAGTTTGGTTTATGATGATTAGAGTTGATTTTTTATGTTTTATTGTATTCAACATAGTTTGATCTTTTCATTTCGAATTAGGGGTTTCTACTTCAAATTAGGTCATACCAATTCAATTCCGCCCAGTTTGTGTATTAATAGAACAAGATGGTTTCGATCATCACTGAACCAAACCAACCTAAATCAAGTAAATTTAATGAAAATAAAATATAAAATAATATAATTTAATATTATTGAACACAACAAACCATAATGATCAAATATTAACTGAATGACACCTAAATAAGATAAAATATGAATAAAAAAATTGATCCAAACTAAAAAAAGAAAAAAAAGAAAACAACAATGAAAAAATCCAAATTGAACTGAATGAAAAAAAACTAATTGAAATTGTTTTGAACTATCCCAAACCGACCTAAACCGAATATAATAATGTTTCACTCAAACCATATTATGTAGGATCAAAATAAATTATAAGAGGAAAAATATCTTCACGGGTGTTTTAGACCTATTATAAAAAAATTGATTGTTTATAGAATACCATAATGATTTTGAAGACGCCAATTTAATAGTTAAAAAAAATGAAATGAAATAAAGAAAGGATGAGAGATGTATGTATGTTAGGAATATAGTTGAATACTGGAGGCTACACTACTAGGGTCCTAGATGAATGAAATTACACTAAAGATAGAGGGGATTCCTTGAGTCTGAGTATTTGGGGAAGGAAAATGGAAATGATTTTTTAAAATTTCATGAATATCCATATCTATACCAACAGTTTCAAAAAACCGTTGGTCTCAGATTTACAAAATCATTCCATCCTAATGGTTTTTATAGATGGTTGGGATATTACCACCAATACCAATGGGTTTTTTCAAACACTTTTTATACGCCAGTGGGTATACCCCTCATTTTTTGTTGTGATATTCAATGTCTCTCACAAATATATTCACATCTACTACTCTTCACATAACACCATATAATAACCTTTATTCCAATCCTGGGGAAATGAAACATAAGAATACTTGAGCTCAGATTCCAAGTAAGGGTAAACAAGGAAGATACCTAAGAATAACAAGTAAATAAGTGTATGATTACATCATCATTACACATGAAAACAACATCTTGCATATCCAAGATCAGAATCTTGAGTCATATAATATAGATTGGTACTTCATGAGTAATGAAACATAAGGTAATCGGATAATATGATCCATGAAATCATAACGTTTCCATAAGACACAGAATTGAAGAATATATATAATAATTGAAAATAATTTCCATATAAGTCAAGGTTCATTGTCAAGGACACATAGTGGAATGGGTTCACTCTTTGCTCCATCATAGTAGTAAAGGTTCACTCTCAAGACCATCATTTTAGAAAAAATTCTCTTACTGAACTGGGTACACTCCCAATTATAGTCTTGTATGTCCCATGAGATACTGTTCTTTACCCAATTAATTGGTGGAAGATATAGGTCCCAATTGTCTCATAATGAATACCAGTTTTATGTGTTCCACAAGATCATAAGTCACTCATAATATCATAAAATATGAAATGAAGTGGTTTTCATTAACATTTCATTATATCATAACCAATGTAAATTATATAGGTTTTATAATCATTTCATCATATCATGGAAGCATTACCCATGAGAAAATAAATAGGTTTATAAGAATTCTTTCATGGCATAACACATGAAATAAACATGGTTTTCATAAACCAATTTTCATTATAAATTATTCAATAATAATCATAATAATGGTATCCTTGGTTCCTATTTGAAATAGAGAATATGTAACCACAAATGATGTCATATTAGATGGAAATTATTTTGAAATATCATTTAAAAAATTCTTAAAGAAAGTAAATTTTCATTGAAAATAAATTTTTTAAACATAAAAAATTCACAAATTAATTTTATTTTAAATAACATTTAAAACATATAAAGGAATATTTAAAAAAAATTTAATTATTTTTATGAAAATATCAATTCTTCTTTTAAAAACAGTTTTTAATCACAAATTTTTTTTCATAATCTACTTTATATTAGAATTATTTTAAAAAACTATAAAAGAATAAGTAAAAAATTTTATTTGAAAATATATTTGAAAACATTTAATGAATGCTTAAAATATTTTAGTGGTCATGTAACTGAGAAATAATATTCACGTCATGCAATCTTAAAAAATTATATTACATTCACCTTTTTTTATATAAAAAAATGATTTTTTTTGGAAAATGACATAGGTAATCATATTAAAAAATTGAAAGTTAAAACATAGGAAACATTTTATTTAATAATTAATTTTAATAATTCTAAAAAAATTAGAAAACATTTTTATAAAGTATAATTTATTTTAAAAAAACTGGTTTTCGACTAACGAACGAATGAAATATGATTTATCATAAAAATATTTTCGTAAAGTATTCAATACGTTAAGAGAGATAAATAAATGAAAATGTGTATTCAGATGAAATTAAAAGAGGATAATAATATTCAAGTTTTTCATGGGGGTTTTATTAGAATATTTTATCATCAAAATTATATCCAATAGTAATTTCGATAAATGATGAGATTGTAATTGAAAATCTTTACCACCTTGGTAACATTGTTACATAATCCCCATGAAAGAAGTTTATTTAAATGAAACTCAAAATATCATTATGATTAATGAATCCACGATATAACAATTAAAAGGGGCTTTATATACACCACCATAAAGAAGATAGGTTCATAAGACATGTATATGTCTTAAAGAAAGAAAATTTATACAAAAAATCCATTACTTCTTAACTAGATTTGAACCATAAACCCCACTAAAGGGTGATACTATAATATATATTTAAATATAAAAATATGTAATTATACTCAAAATAAAATACATTAAGGGGAACTATATACACCATATAAGAGAAACAGGTTTTGAAAATAACATGTGTCTTAAAGAAGAATAAAAGTGGTAGAACAATAGCATTCCTCTTTAGTAATATATTAGATCGTAAGAACCATTAAATGATACTATAAAATGAAAAATTATGTATCATGAAAATAAGGATACTCAGGATATATCTTTTCAAATGGTTAGTTAATAAACCTGACAATGTAATCGTGTGGTGAATTTTATATGTCTCCTAGAAATATAAGATTGTCAAGAAAACCCTTAAGATAAGTCTTGAACGCCTTTGTAAATGTTTATTCATGCTATATAATAATATAATTTTATTATAAATATAATAAATAAAAATAATCATATATAAATATAACCATATATTATTTACTTATGTGCTTTTATTACACATTTGTTAATAATTCCATTTTAATTTCATGTTTTGGGTAATAATCATTTGTTTTCATATTTTTTTTGATTTATTATTTGTGGTCTGATTAATTTGATCATGGTCACATAATATCCATGATAATAATATTTAAATAATTGACTTATTTATAAATAATTCATAAATTTATTACCTAACCAGAATGATGGTTTTTTATAAAAGAAATATGTTATGATCATGGAGACGGTATGCCCTTCATACGAATGAGTAATGTTTCCATTTCTTTAATGAAATTAATAGAAATGAGTAATGTATTATATTATATTTTAATAATTATTTTAATATCAGAAATACGATATTAGTTCATTAAATATACATAATGATATCATCTATGTGGTGTGGTGATGAAAAGAGAGTGACATCGCTCTATGAACGTAGTTGTCCACACGTACACGACTGATGTTATCATCCTTCAATGAGAGAATAGGTAATAAAGAAAATAACAAATTATATTTTTTGAATGATTAATGATTCATTAATATCAAATTTATTTCATTTATATCAGTTATATTTATCATTATTGTCTTCCATGTAATGAGTTAGTGAAAAATGAATAACACCGCTTCACGAGGAGGTAGTACTCCGTACCCACGAGTGACAATATTTTATCCCATAATAAATGGAAAGTAAAAAATTATGTATTTTAAAATAAAAAGAGGTATAATTATGTTATAAATATCATATATATAATTTATTTCTATAAAAATAAAAAATCATGAAAGGTGGTAATGAAAAAAATGAATGATATCAGTTTGCGATGCAGTAGTCCCCCGTACACATGACCCAAGATTTCGTAACCCTCTGGATTGAAGAGGATATGGTTTAAGATAATTTTATAAATCTAAAAATATATCATAATATATAATATAATTAATTTATTATATCAATGTGGTTTAAAAATTATTTAATGAGGTATATGATGAAATAAAATAAAAATGCTCATTGAATAATGTTACCTCTTATTTGGGAAACCTCCTAAGCTTTGAAAAAAATACTAGGTGGGATTTTCCACAATATATGGATTGCAGGATATCGGTATGGATTTTTTGAAGTGATATGGATATCTATTAGATGAAAAAAATACTTTTATGGTGTGAAAATGAGAGGATAAGGGATTTCCTTTAATAAGTGGGGTGAGTGACACACTTGTAATTTTTTGTAAGAATGAATTAAAACCAAATTTTTTCATGTAATAATGATAAAATAATGGGTACAGATCACTTATAGTAGATATAATGTTAAAAAATGTCATGAAAATATGTTTTGAACATATTTTGGGATATTTTTAACCCTTATTATTTTAATTTAACCAGCGGTAAACCTATTTTTACCTTAAGCCCAATAAATAATTTTTAATAGTTCACTATTCATTCTGGTAAAAGACTATGTTGAGATTATAATAATATATAAATTAATACTTTTCTAAATATTAAATCCATTTTTCCAAAATCCATTCATATATTTGGAAAATTTTTATTTTATATTAATCCCACTAATGCGATGAGAAATAGAGTTTTTAGGGAGAAAATTTTAAAAATATTATAATGTTTTAATATCCAATTTTAATGTAAAATTGATTAAAATTAACAAAATTTAATTAATTCGTACAAATATAAAGAAATTTACTTTAAAACTCATTTAAAATATAATTTAACTTTACAAATAATTTAAATAAAAAAGTGGGTTGCAATTAAAATTTAGTATTTTTTACGATCCACTAAAAAATTTACTTTTTATATAATTACTAAAAAAATACCAAATGTAATTTTTAAATTTTTATTTTAAAAAATAATTCAATTTTTTCAAATAAAATTTTCTAAATTTGAAGAAAGTTTAATTAAATACAAAACCCATATACATGAAAAAAATGAGGGTTTTCGAGAAGTGTATTTCATTCAAGCTTAAGGTGATTTTATATTAACACTATGTCTACCAATAATAATTATATGAATATTAAATATAATTTAGTAATATATAATATATACATTTATTTAAAATAGTTCTCATTAGTGATTATTATGATTAATTTAAATGGTGAAACAACATAAAATTTAAAAAAGTTTTCAGAATAAAAAATTCTTTTAAACATAAATATAGACATTAAATAAAATCAAATATAAAGTGGATTACAAAGTATTTGTGAAGATTAAATAGTAATAAATATTAATTATATTAATTTAATGCATAATTGAGAATTTAAATTACTCAATTTATTGAAAATAAATGATAGTTTTTCAAAAAAATAGTATTTTTCACTATTTACAAAAAATCAACATTTTCTGAAACATCCCAAAACAACATGGAAAGTAAATTTCAATTAGAAGATTTCAAAAATGAATTAAATTTTATAAATTAAATTTTATAAAATATTTAAATTTAATGATAATTTTTCTTCATAAAGGAAATATAAATCATTTCCTGAAGAAAATATTTTTTTTGAAGAATCTAATTACTTTAAAATAAATTAAATTATTATTTAGAAATAATTTTTATATAAATTTATATGGGGTTTGAAATTTTATTTATATTACATAAAGTAGTTACAAAAATTCATTTTTAATGGATCAATCGTAATGGACATGTTTCAAATAATATTAATTCAGTGTTCACTTAAGCTCAATGTTGCGTTTCATGCACGTTATCAAAGAAACATATTTTTTGGTGTAAAAAAATATATCTATGAATTTTAATTACTTTTCAAAATAAATATTCCAAAAAATATTATGGTTTTACATTTTACCCCCATTAAAATGAATTTATTCTTTTAAATTTGTCTCAATCATCAATGCTTCAAAATTTAAACACTTGTTCATAAAAACCCAGGTCATAAAAATGGTTAATAAAACAACCACTTTTAAAAGAGAAATCGATGTATCAAATTCATCTAGAATAACACATACTATTTTTCCAAATATTATAACATAGGTGGAAAGTGAAAACCTGGACCTATAAGATAAAACTAACACCCAGATACAAATGAAGTGTGACCGAGAACATGGCCACGTGAATGTTAACAACCGCAAATCCATAAAACAATTAGGTGTGAAAAAGTTTATTGATATCATAAAAATGATAATAATATGAAATTTTTTTTATTTCAATTACCTTTCCTTTATGATGAATAATTATCATAATATGATATAGAAACATTATTTTGTTAAATTTCATAAGGAAAATCTCATCCAAAGATCCACATGAAATATTTCCTAAATGGTTACCAATATGACCCTTCCAAAATATTAAAATCCATAACATTTAAAATATGGTCACAAAATTTATTAAAATAAATTCAACATTAATCCCCTATACATCATAATGTTTTTTTATTGATTTCTATATAACAAAATGTGAATTCATTCATCATGAATTCTCTTGAAATTTGGTCATAGCCTGGATTTCTTTAAAAAGATATGGAAAATATAAATTCTTACTTATTACATACAAATATTATTGTATATATTCATTAAATAAAAAAATAATTTAAACTCCATTTATGATAGCATAAAATACTTTTTCAAAAAACCATTAAGGTAACAATTGCTACCTAATATAATTATTCATATCCTACATCTCTTTAACAAAATATCATTATATCTACACCTAGAAGATATTATGGGTTATATACCCTTAATTAATATATCACCATTACCTTAAATATCTTTTATTGGTCATTAGCCTTATTAATTATATTATTTTCATTCTTAAAAAAAAAATTCTGAATAATTCTTATATATTTCATGATTTATATAACAAAATTCTTGAATTCCAATTCACAAATACCTCAATCATATAATATAATTCACAAAATAATTACTAGGGATCATCATCATATTCATTAATAACGAATTCCTAAAATATAAAATATAAATAATGTATTTACATTCATCAAACTCAACATAATCACACTACTAATTTTCAACATACACAAAACTATTATAATAACCCAAACCTTTAATGTTACATTTCTAGTCTCCTCATCATCTGTTGTATAACTATTACTCATACCATCTTACTAATTCTTATCATGATATTTACCCTTAGGACAACAATTTTCATAATTCCCAAACTTTCCACATTTAAACATTGAACAATCTATGACATCGAAGGGATACAATTTTTCTCATCCATTATGTTAACCAATATTTTCATTTTTTCTCTGTAGTAACTTGCTTTGTGTCTTTAGTTACCATAGAAAAACATATTATAATACATCTAATACATTCCCTTGAGTGGTTCTTCCCACATTATATATATATTTAATACTTAATCTTTTTTCCTCAAGGTTTTCCACTACCCGAACATTCAGGAAAAAATATCCTTATTTATTGGGCGTGCCCAATAGTTGTTTAAGTTGCACATTATTAACAATGTTCCATGGTAACTATATAGGTATAATCGGAACATCCTTCACTTATGTATTCAATCCATTTTTATATTCATTAAGAAATTATCTATCTCATTTAATTTTAAATCAGTTCTCTTAGGCTCTCTTCATTAAATTAAACCAAATAGCATAATGTGTGTAATGATAATAATAATGAGAATCCAAATAATGATGAAAATCGCATATAGGATGTCTAAATCATTAAAATTTATTTTAAATATATTACGTTATACGAATAAACTAGTCCTTATATAATCACCATATACTTAAATCCATCATTATGGTTTTTAAGGGTTTGTATATTTCCAATGATTATCCCATCAGAGTGTCAAACTAGGTGTGAAACAATTCTCATTATTATGAACTAGGTGATGGATGATTCTAGAATAATGAATCATTTTTAAATTTATCACCCCTAGGTATAATTTTTCTAGAGCAACATACACTTGTCATATTTAAAAATGGATGTAATTTCTTGGAAATAACATTATCTATCCTTTACTAAAATTCGAGAAGATTTCCATATACTATTACACATCCTTAAACTTATCCTTAGATACATCCCTAATAATACACTTAGAAATATCCCTAGGGATCCCAATAATATTTTATTATCTTAGTTTCCAATGGGTAACTAAATATTTCATCTGATACCTACTATACCAACCTTGGATATTTATACATGTATTTAACATGTTTTTGCTAAATATTTTACACATTACCAAAACACATACCTGAGGACATTAATAGTATAGTGTCTTTGGAAAATTGGTGCACAATATTCCGAACATGGTGAAATATTAAATTTATACATGAATGTTCATCACCTTTAGTACTCTTCACAAATATATTCTACAAAAATCATTCTTTAAAACATGGGGAAAGGAAACATAATAATTGGTGAACTCAGATGCCCATCAAGGTTAAAAAGGGAGATATATTAGTGTAACATAAACATTAGGGTATCATAAAAAAATAATAACATATGAATACCATTCATGCATATAAATGATCTTGAGTCATGGAATAAATACTAGCAGTTTATAAGACATGAATCACAATAAAATCAAAGAACATGATATATTAGAGAATTTTTTTTTCATAATTCATAGAATTGTGACATACACATAAACATATAAAATATTTTATATATTACACAAGGATCCCTACCAAGGATATAATAGTAGAATATGTTTACTACCCAAGCCATCATAATAGTAATGGATCACAACAAGACCATAATAGTGGAAGATATCCTTTACAAAATCAATTTGACTCTCAATTGTAAGAATGGTATAGAGTAAGAGGTTTCCAACCTCTGATACCAATTGTAGGATCGAAATATAATATGAGATGCTCAATATACAAGAGGGGGGGTGAATTGTATACTTTAAAAATTCCTTTGGAACCTTTAAAGTTAGTTATGAATAACTAGAGTTTCCTTAAGAAAAGGAAAGAACTAAGTTTAACAAAGTTAAACTAAGTTGATTCACAACACCTCTAACACCGAACTAAACTTGGAAAGAGATTCCAAAAGAAGGTTCCAGAAATATGGTTCCGGAATTTGAAACTTAACAAAAGTTACAATATGAGATTCTACCTTAAAGCGTATAGAATCTAAACTAATCAAAGTAAGTAAGGAAGTATAAGAAAATTATACTTTCCTTAAGATACAAAATGCAGCGGAATAAAACAAGTACAAGTAGAAGAACTACTAGTAACAAGATGATAGTCTTTTAACCCAAAGAGAAGGGTATCCAACAACCTTGGATAAAGGTCCCTTGATTTATACTTTCAAGCAAGTCTGTCTTACCCACACCAGGGTAAGCCCTCGATACGAAGATCGGTGTCTCTGTCTTGCTATCCCCGCAAGCCCTCAACTTCAAGGTAGTTGGCAACCTCTGTCTTTCTCAGCAAGAAAGCCCTCGATCTTTAAGGTAGTCGGCACCTCTGTCTTTCTCAGCAAGAAAGCCCTCGATCTTTAAGGTAGTCGGCACCTCTGTCTTCCTATCCCCGGAAGCCCTCGAATGTAATCACCAACATTCGGAGTTGCACGAAGCTTTGAGAGTTAATAAGAGACTCTCTCTCTAGAAATCACTTCAACAGCGTGTATGCACAAAGTTCAAATGTTCATCCATCCGTTGTGAGCTTTTTCAAATGAGCTCCTATTTATAGGTGAGGTCGGCTCCTTCTCCAACGGTCATATTTCCCTTAAAGTTCGGAGGGACCTGTACACGTGTCACTTAGACAACGGTTAGTTTATAACAAAATGGACGACATCGTTTTATAACAAAGTAAGTGTAACAGAAAGTACGACATCGTTTTAAAACCTAACATAAAGGTTCGGAATAGAAATTTCGGAGTGAAAGTTCGGAGTGAACAAATTCAGAGTGTATAAAACAATGATATCCAGATTCTGTTTAATGAGTGAATTCGGAATGAGAATTCGGAATAGGAATTCGGAATAGGAATTCTTCATCAGAAATCGTAATGAGAAATCGTCATCAGAATTCGTAATGAGAATTCGGAATGAGATTTCTTCATTAGAATTCGTAATGAGAATTCTTCATTGGAATTCGTAATGAGAATTCTTCTTCAGAATTCGTAATGAGAATTCGAAATGGGATTTCTTCATTAGAATTCGTAATGAGAATTCTTCTTCAGAATTCGTAATGAGAATTCGTAATGAGAATTCTTCATTAGAATTCGTAATGGGAATTCTTCTTCAGAATTCGTATCCTGAATCTGGAATAGAACTTAGTCAGAATTCATAACCGGAATTCGGAGTGAAACTTCCTTATAGTTCTTGTCCAGAATCCGAACCCTAAAACAGAATGCTTTTTATCAGTTTTAATGATTCCGAGAAAGTGAATCCGAATTTCATACTTAAGAAAAATATTAATGAAAATATGATAAGGATAAATTTTTCTTATAAAAGCGTTTTTCCTTAAGAAAACATTTTTCCTTATAAAAGCAATTTTCCTTACAAAAGCGATTTTCCTTAAAGATAAGGTGTTTGTGATTTTCAAAACAAGAAGGAATGGAAAAGTCATAAGGAAAACCTTATTGACTCAACAATCTCCCCCTTTTTGGAAAGCACAAACATCCTTACGAAAAAGCTATTTCTAGGAAGAAAGAAACACAATAAAGCTTATCTCCCTTGGTTTAAGAATATAGATGAATACGACTAACTCCTCCTTAGGCTTTGAATCTCTAAGGATCGTATTCATATTTCCGGAGTGATATTTCTTTAAGATAAAAACTCCCCCTTAAACAAACTCTTATTAGAGTTCTATCTCATTGGGTATTTTTCTTTCTCCCCCTTTGATAAGCACTTATTAGATTTCCTCTTTTTCTTAAGGATCTTTTCCTTCTCCCCCTTTGTGATTTTCAAAAAGAATTTCGAGGGAATGGAAAAAATAACAAAGTACCTGAAAGATTAGTAACAACAATAAAGCAGAACAACAAGCACGATTCTCATTAAATTTGAAATGTCAGCAACAAAAACAGATTACAACAAAAAGATCGGATTGATTATTTCGGATCTTTCTCCTTTGACATAAGCCCCTTGAGAATAGTCTTGATCTTTTTGAGGTCCTTATGATCTTCCTCTGCTTGCTTTTCTAAGGCAACTATTCTTGCTGACTGAGCTTGAATGATTTCTTCCTGAGCCTTCAACTTTTCTTCCTGAGCTTCCATTTTCTCTTCCTGAGACTTTATCCTTTCTAGAAAATTGATCCGATGATCCCTTTCAAATTTCCAACTTTGATTAACAGAGTTGAGCTTTCCATTCAGATCTCTTACTTCCTGACTCCGAATGTTCTTTTCCTCTGCCAATTTCTCATCGAATGATGCAGTCATCTCATGAAACTTCTTATCCTCGGTTTGAAAAGCATCCTTAACATTCTCCTGAAACTCATCCAGCAACCTCATCTCTTCCACATTCTTCTTCGACCAGCTAGTCATCCTTTTGCAAGATCTTTTATGGGCTTCGTAACCAATGAAGAAATTTTTGAACTGGGCTTCTATCTCAACACACTTATCCATTACCATGGATACGGAATCGGTTTTCTGATTCAGCGTATGTTGGAGCATCTGGCACCGAGAATCAATACTGGAGAAAGTCGGAATGGTTCCCACCAACTTCTTCAAGGATTGAACAACAAAATCGTGCCCCAACGAAGATGATTCCGAATCTGACATCTTGCTAGGAGAATTTTCTTCTTCAATAAGCTCCAACTTCCTCTTTGAAGAACTACCAGCTTCCTTCCTCATACTCTTTTCTGAACTCGGGGTATCAGCAATAACTTGTTTCCCCTTATCTTTTTTCGGAATAGAAACCTGTTCCGGAGATTTCTTCTCACTGTCAGAAACTTGAACAACCAAATCTTCCTCATCAACAACTTCTATATTTTCTTTCTGAGCAGCATCAAGTGAAAGATGTTCTTCTTCTCCATGATAAGAAACTTCTTCCTCTCCTTCCTTTCCTTCTATTACTGGAGTAACTAGTTTTGAAGATTCGGCTTCAGAAGTTCGGAGCGACAGGTGTTCCGAAGGAGTTCCCTTGTATTCATCTACTTGTTTGAGCACATCTCCTGTCTCACCACTTCCTTCAGCAGCTTCTTCCACTTCTTCCACTAGCTCTACTTCCTCAGCATTCTTAGCAGCAGCCTCTTTCGGATCATCGAGATTTCTTCCTGGAGTCTCAGGTAGAGAGTCCAAAGAAAAAGTTCTCGGAACGGGAATGGTTGCTGAAACCATTTCATTAAACTTCAACAAGGCTTGCACAGCCTCAGCTTCTGACAACTTCTTCTTCAGCTTCTTTTCCTTAGCTTGCTTCTCGAGCTCATCAGCAGCCTTTTCTTTCAGAGCTTTAGCCTCTGCGGGATCCAATCCGAACTGCGGATCTCCTTCCTTCCTCTTTTCCTTGTCAGCTCTCCACTTCGCTGCAACCTCATCAGTATATGTCTTCTTCTTCTTAGGCTTAGGAGGTGCGGAATGGACTTCCTTAGACTTAGGTTCTTCAGCTTCACCTACCACTTCTTTCAGCTTCCTCTTCCTTACCGGCTTAGGCGATTCCGGATCAGCCACTTTCGGAGTCACTTCTTCTTGAGGAGGAAGATCAATAAACATGCCAGACTTCTTGTCAAAAGCTATATTCATCCTTTTAAGAGTTGCATCACTGAGCAACATGATCTTGCAAACTTTCGGTTTAGAACTGCAAGCAACCTTGAAGGACTCAAGGCACCGAACTATCAGCTTCGACAATATTGCCGGGTACATTACTATCTGAGCTCTCAGATTCCCTTTCTTTAAATTCTCAAGATTAAGAAGGATATGCTTCATCAGGTTGAACTTCCTTTGATTTATCAAGAAATCTAAGATGTATATCTCACTCTTCTTCAAGCTGTCCTTGTCTCCTTTTCTCGGTACAATAAGCCCTTGCACCCATAACTCCAGAATCCGGAAGTTTGTAGATAGGGTTGCAATTTTCGAAGCCTTATCATCATCCAGTCCGAGAATTTCTAAGGCTTTCTCCTTGTTGAAACTACCCAAGGAGTCTGGTAGAACATGCGAGATAAACTCAGCTTCCCCTTCATAATTCAACCCTACCAAGCTTGCAGCCTTGGTGTAAGATAGCTTATAAGTCTTGCCATACGATTTGAAGGAAAATTTTTCTCTATTGTCTTCCACGAAGAAAGCAACCGACTCATAAAACTCAACAAGCAAGTCTGGGTAAACTTCATCTTGGTTGCCGGTTTTTGATATCGCAACATCTTCCCAGCCATTGAGCTTGATATTCTTTGATATAATAGAATCATAGTTGCTGAAGAAATTCGGATGCACTAACCGCTCTCTGTAGACTAACCACTGTGAAATGGGCTTTGTTGAAGACATCTCTTGAGAAGCTAACTCTGCAGACATTCGGATTAGAAGTCTATGAGAAGTTCGGAACTGAGAAGACTGAAGTTCGGAACTGGAAAACTGTAGTTCGGAACAGCCTTAAATCAGAGAGACAAAGCTTCAGCACGCAAGAGCTTGAGATCGATGTGGGACGAGAAAATAGGGTCCCCTTTATATAGGCTTTGGGATGACGGTTCAACTTCCTCGGTTGATCTAACGGTTTAGAATGATCTGAGATCAGATCTGACGGTTGAGAGGTTGAATCCGATCTTTTTGAGGTTTTATTAAAACAGAATTCAAGAAATTCAAAAAAAAAAACCGAAAACAAGCTATAAGAAAATGCCAGCAAGTAAAATATGATTACGAAAACTTCAGTAAGGAAGTCATACCTTTCGGATTAGCTTAGGAAAGGTATTCGTAATGGGTAATGTAAAGACGACTACGAAAAAAAAACTCAATACGAAAAACTTGATACGAAAAACTTGATATGGAAGATTCAATACGAAAGTTTTTCCATTATGAAAATACTAGTACGAAAATTTTCCATTCCGGAAATTTTCAATACGAATACTTTTATTCCAGAAGTATTTTGTATGGAAATATCCATTCTGGAAAATTGTAGTTCCGGAAGTTCCATTCCGGAAAATTTCGTTCCGAAAAATTTGAAAACAAATTTTGAAAAACTTTGTTAAAAAAACAAACAAATGTACTCCCCCTATGAAAAGGAGTTTATTACTGTGAGAAGATTTTTCCAACAGAAAGTTAATTAAGGAAGATTACCTTACAGTTATCATTCCTAACTTCTGTTTAATATATTCAAATCTATCAGAAGGTAAAGATTTTGTGAAAATATCAGCAAGTTGATCTTGCGTTCCGATAAACTGAAGAATAATATCTCCTTTAAGTGTGTGATCCCTAAGAAAGTGATGCCTAATATCTATGTGTTTTGCACGGGAGTGATGTGCAGGGTTTTTACTTAGAGCAATGGCACTTGTGTTATCACACAAAATTTGAGTTTTAGTAAAACTCAAGCCATAGTCTGTGAGTGTGTGTTGCATCCACAACACTTGTGCACAACAACTTCCAGCTGCTACATATTCAGCTTCAGCAGTGGAGAGTGCAACAGAATGTTGCTTCTTGCATGACCAAGAAACTAATGAATCTCCTAAGAAATGACAAGTTCCGGATGTACTTTTTCTATCCATTCTACAACCACCAAAGTCAGCATCAGAAAAGCTTTTTAGAACAAAATCATTTCCAGAAGTATAAAATAATCCTAGATCCATGGTTCCCTTAAGGTAGCGAAAAATTCTTTTTACCGCCTTTAAGTGAGATTCCTTAGGATTGGATTGATATCTTGCACATAAGCATACAGAAAACATTAAGTCTGGTCGACTAGCTGTTAAGTAAAGTAGACTTCCAATCATACCTCTAAAAGATGTTTGATCTACTGGTTTCCCAGCTTCATCAAGATCTAAAGAGTTTGAGGTACCAATAGGAGTACTTATACTCTTAGTGTTGTCATAACCATACTTTTTAAGAAGATCTTTAATATACTTATGTTGGGATATGAAGATTCCTTCTGGTTTTTGAGAAATTTGAAAACCAAGGAAAAATGTTAACTCACCCATCATACTCATTTCAAACTCAGATTTCATTAGACTAGCAAAAGAATCAGTCAAAGATTGCTGAGTTGAACCAAATATAATGTCATCAACATAAATTTGTACAATCAAAACATTTTTCTTATCTTTCTTTATAAAAAGGGTTGGATCTGCATTTCCCTTAACATAGTTATTTTGAAGCAAAAATCCAGTGAGTCTATCATACCATGCTCTTGGGGCTTGTTTAAGGCCATACAAAGCTTTGGTAAGTCTAAAAACATGATCAGGATGTTTTGTATCTTCAAAGCCAGGAGGTTGTTCAACAAAAACTTCCTCTTGAACATAACCGTTAAGAAAAGCACATTTCACATCCATTTGAAATAGTTTGAAATTAAAGAATGCTGCAAAGGCAAGTAGAATACGGATAGATTCAAGTCTAGCTACTGGAGCATAGGTTTCTTCATAGTCTATTCCTTCTTGCTGATTATAGCCTTTAGCAACAAGTCTAGCTTTATTTCTAACAATGACTCCATTTTCATCACATTTGTTTCTGAAGACCCATTTTACTCCAATAACAGAAGTTTCCTTAGGTCTTTCAACCAAGGTCCAGACTTTATTCCTTTCGAATTCATTTAGCTCATCTTGCATTGCTTTGATCCAATCATCATCACCTAAAGCTTCATCAGTGCTTTTAGGTTCTAGTTGGGAAAGAAATGCTAGATGTTCTACTTCATTTCTTAAGGAACTTCTAGTCCTTACAGGTTGATTTACATCACCAATGATACTATCACTGGGATGATTCTTAAGAAACATCTGATTTGAGTTTTGTAAAACCTGTTCATCAACATAAGGTAGAAAGTCTTCTGGGGTAAATGTTTCAGAAGTATCTTCTAGAACAATTTCCTTATCAGAAGGTTCTTCTAACAAAGGTTGACAATCAGTTTTTGAAAACACATCTGAAGATGTAAGTTGGGAAGTTTTAAAAACAAAAGGATCTGACTCATCAAATTTCACATGTACTGTTTCCTCAACAGTACAAGTATTTTTATTAAAAACTCTATAAGCCTTAGAGGTTGTGGAATATCCTAATAAAATTCCTTCGTCTGATTTTGGTGCGAATTTATGTAAGTTATCTTTAGTATTCAAAATGAATACTTTGCAACCAAAAACCTTGAAGTAGGAAAGCCTTGGTTTTCTACCATTCCATAACTCATAAGGAGTTTTATTAAGAAAAGGTCTAATCAAAACTCGATTTATAGTATAACAAGCAGTACTTACAGCTTCAGCCCAGAAATGTCTAGCAATAGAATATTCACTCAACATGGTTCTAGTTATTTCTTGAAGAATTCGATTTCTTCTTTCAACTACACCATTCTGTTGAGGAGTTTTAGGTGCTGAAAAGTTGTGAGTAATACCTTTCTTACTACAAAAAGTTTCAAAATCAGAATTTTGAAATTCTCCTCCATGATCACTATGAATAGTTTTCAATGGAAGGTTTTTCTCATTTTTAACTTGAGCTCTAAAACTTTTGAAATAAGAAAAAGCTTCAGATTTCCTTGCTAGAAAATAGACCCAAGTAAATCTAGTGTAATCATCAACTAGAACAAACACATAGTATTTGCCTCCAATGCTTCCAGTTTGTGTAGGACCAAAAAGATCCATGTGCACCAACTGTAATGCATCGGTTGTTGAGACTTCACCGATTGACTTAAAACTAGATTTATGTTGCTTGCCATATTGACAAGGATCACAAACTTTAGAAGAATCAAATCTAAGCTCCGGTAGATCCTTAACTAGTTTCTTCTTAGAGAGTTTACATAGGTTTCTAAGATTACAGTGTCCTAGTCTTCTATGCCATAACCAAGAATGATCTTCCATTGCACTTAGGCAAGGTAAATCTTGGCTTCTTAGGTCTTCTAAGTTTAAGGTGTAAACATTCTCTTGCCTGTTGGCTGAGAGAATAAATTCTTCCTTGGAATTGTGAACTAAGCATTTATCATTCCTAAAATTCACAAGGTAACCTTCATCACATAACTGACTTATGCTAATGAGGTTGTGCTTAAGACCTTTAACAAAAAGAACATTTGAAATCAAAGTTTTACCTAAAAGAACAATATTACCAATACCAACAATCTCTCCCTTAGCATTGTCTCCGAAAGTTACCTTTCCTCCTTTCGTCTTGATAATTTTTTCAAAGAAGCTTTTGTTACCAGTCATGTGCCGGGAACATCCACTATCCATGTACCAAACATTGTTGCTGGAACTTTCTTTATTTTCCTGAAATTAAGAACAAAGTTAGACTTTCGGAATCCAAACTTGCTTGGATCCGAGATTTCTAGACAATAAAATCTTAGGTACCCACATTTTCTTGGAAAAATAAGCTTTATGAAAACCTAAGGATTG
This sequence comes from Viscum album, assembly GCA_963277665.1. NCBI lineage: Eukaryota > Viridiplantae > Streptophyta > Magnoliopsida > Santalales > Viscaceae > Viscum > Viscum album. The sequence continues at coordinate 271,224,983 of OY728166.1, forward strand.
GGTTTTGTTTAAGGAACAATTTCTTGCCCAGTGACCACCACATTGACACTTAGTACAAAATGGGGCACTTTGAGGAACAAAATAATTGTTGCTGAAAACAGGTTTTGCATGGGTATAACCAAATCCGGATTTATTTCTTAAAGGTCGTATTTGAGAATACATCTTATCAAAATTTTCCTTACCATGGGTAAAGTTTGATAAGCACTTCTTTAAGGAAAAAATTTCGGACTTGAGTTTTACAACCAAGTTTTTATCTTCAAAATCATTAGTTTTGGAACTAGATTTAGGCTCGAAAACATTTTTATTAGAAATTACTTTTTCTAACTCTTTAGAAAGTTTATTCTTCTCAGAACTTACTTCCTCAAGATTTTTTGAAATACTTTCAAAATCAGCATTTTTCTTATCAAGATCTTTAGAAAGATCTGATATCTCTTTTGTAAGAATAGAATTCCTAGAATTTGCCTTATCAAGTTTCTTGTTGAGTTTGGAATTCTCAATCTCAAGAAGTTCAGCAAATCTAGAGACTTCTTCAAAAGTAGGTAAAGTATTTTCCTCATCAGAAGATGATTCTTCATCAGAAGAGTTATAATACTTACTATCATTAGGATTTAAAGAAACATTGGTCAAAGATTCAGCATTTCGTACCTTAGCCATAAGACAATGATTATCAATAGGTAATCTGGCTATAAGACCAAGATTCTTCTGTCCTGAAGATTCATATTCAGAAGATTCATCTGAAGAGTCACCACCACTGGCACTCCAGGTGTCATTAGCTTTCAAAACATTCTTAGCTTTAGCTTTGTAATATTTCTTCCTGTTCCTGTCTGAATGCCTTTCCTTTCTTTCTTTCTTTCTGAGCATAGGGAAATCTGGTCTAATATGTCCTGCTCTCTTACATTCATAACAAGTAACTTCTCCATCTTTCTTATCTTTCCTATCCTTCTTCTTATACTTGGATTGAAAGTTTCTTTGTCCAGCTATCTTGTTCATCCTTCGAGCAAGATTGGCTAATTCATTTTCTGAAACTTCACTTTCACTAGATTCGGATTGGAAAATGACTTTCTTCGATTTGGATCTGGTTACTCTCTCAGGAGTCTTAGCTTTCATCTGATTCGAAGTTGTAGTAAAAGCAACAGTACCATTTCCATTCTTCTTCTTGATGTTGTCAGCATCTCTCTTCATTCTGGTCTCATGTTGTAGAAGAGTTCCAAATAATTCATCAAGAGTTATTTGAGTAACCTTCCTGTTCTCATCTATAGCTGTTCTCTTGGATTCCCACTCATTGGGCATAATGTCAATTATCTTGTCCACAAGAGCTTCATCATCTAAACCTTTCTCTCCCATAGACTGTAGACTATTGACGATTGTCATAAATCTTTGTTGTACTTTACAGATAGGTTCTCCATAAGGAAAATTAAAGCCATGATATTCAGCTCTAAGCATAGCTCTCCTAGTCTCAATCACTTTAGAAGTCCCAAAATGAGTAACCTCTAACTTCTTCCATATACAATTAGCTGCTTCACAAGAAGAAATTTGGCTATATATATTTCTGGTCATTGAACATAATAAAGTGTTGCGTACCTTGTAGTTGAGTTGATATTCTTGCTTCTCCTGGTTAGTAAAGGTTCTGACTTCCTTGTCAGGAATTTTGTAATCACCAGTAAGCATGACAAAGTTATCTACTCCAGTATTGATAACAAACGTCTTCATACGATCTCTCCAGTATTCATAATCATTACCATCAAATATTGGTGGCCTTGTAGGATTCAAATTGTCTATCGAACCAACATTCATTCCTGCCATACTTGAAAATAACTTGGAGACAAACTTGTTAATAACAAAAATTCGGAATTAAAAAGTTCGGAAAAGGAAAAGTTCGGAATGGATAATCCGGAATGAAAAAGTTCGGAATTGAAAAGTGAGCAAGAAAAACTTGAACGTGAGTACAAGTATTTCAGTAACCTTGGCTCTGATACCAAATGTAAGAATGGTATAGAGTAAGAGGTTTCCAACCTCTGATACCAATTGTAGGATCGAAATATAATATGAGATGCTCAATATACAAGAGGGGGGGTGAATTGTATACTTTAAAAATTCCTTTGGAACCTTTAAAGTTAGTTATGAATAACTAGAGTTTCCTTAAGAAAAGGAAAGAACTAAGTTTAACAAAGTTAAACTAAGTTGATTCACAACACCTCTAACACCGAACTAAACTTGGAAAGAGATTCCAAAAGAAGGTTCCGGAAATATGGTTCCGGAATTTGAAACTTAACAAAAGTTACAATATGAGATTCTACCTTAAAGCGTATAGAATCTAAACTAATCAAAGTAAGTAAGGAAGTATAAGAAAATTATACTTTCCTTAAGATACAAAATGCAGCGGAATAAAACAAGTACAAGTAGAAGAACTACTAGTAACAAGATGATAGTCTTTTAACCCAAAGAGAAGGGTATCCAACAACCTTGGATAAAGGTCCCTTGATTTATACTTTCAAGCAAGTCTGTCTTACCCACACCAGGGTAAGCCCTCGATACGAAGATCGGTGTCTCTGTCTTGCTATCCCCGCAAGCCCTCAACTTCAAGGTAGTTGGCAACCTCTGTCTTTCTCAGCAAGAAAGCCCTCGATCTTTAAGGTAGTCGGCACCTCTGTCTTTCTCAGCAAGAAAGCCCTCGATCTTTAAGGTAGTCGGCACCTCTGTCTTCCTATCCCCGGAAGCCCTCGAATGTAATCACCAACATTCGGAGTTGCACGAAGCTTTGAGAGTTAATAAGAGACTCTCTCTCTAGAAATCACTTCAACAGCGTGTATGCACAAAGTTCAAATGTTCATCCATCCGTTGTGAGCTTTTTCAAATGAGCTCCTATTTATAGGTGAGGTCGGCTCCTTCTCCAACGGTCATATTTCCCTTAAAGTTCGGAGGGACCTGTACACGTGTCACTTAGACAACGGTTAGTTTATAACAAAATGGACGACATCGTTTTATAACAAAGTAAGTGTAACAGAAAGTACGACATCGTTTTAAAACCTAACATAAAGGTTCGGAATAGAAATTTCGGAGTGAAAGTTCGGAGTGAACAAATTCAGAGTGTATAAAACAATGATATCCAGATTCTGTTTAATGAGTGAATTCGGAATGAGAATTCGGAATAGGAATTCGGAATAGGAATTCTTCATCAGAAATCGTAATGAGAAATCGTCATCAGAATTCGTAATGAGAATTCGGAATGAGATTTCTTCATTAGAATTCGTAATGAGAATTCTTCATTGGAATTCGTAATGAGAATTCTTCTTCAGAATTCGTAATGAGAATTCGAAATGGGATTTCTTCATTAGAATTCGTAATGAGAATTCTTCTTCAGAATTCGTAATGAGAATTCGTAATGAGAATTCTTCATTAGAATTCGTAATGGGAATTCTTCTTCAGAATTCGTATCCTGAATCTGGAATAGAACTTAGTCAGAATTCATAACCGGAATTCGGAGTGAAACTTCCTTATAGTTCTTGTCCAGAATCCGAACCCTAAAACAGAATGCTTTTTATCAGTTTTAATGATTCCGAGAAAGTGAATCCGAATTTCATACTTAAGAAAAATATTAATGAAAATATGATAAGGATAAATTTTTCTTATAAAAGCGTTTTTCCTTAAGAAAACATTTTTCCTTATAAAAGCAATTTTCCTTACAAAAGCGATTTTCCTTAAAGATAAGGTGTTTGTGATTTTCAAAACAAGAAGGAATGGAAAAGTCATAAGGAAAACCTTATTGACTCAACATCAATTTCATTCATGTATATCTTATGGCATATAATTCGTTACTCAATTCATTGGATGGAGATATAGGTCCATTCAATCTACTTATTAATATAAAATTTTTGTGTTCCATAAGATCGTAAAATATTTTTCATATCATTACAAATGAAATGAAATGGTTTTCTTAATCATTTCATCCTATCATAAACTATAGAAAAGTGGTTGGTTTCATAATCTCTTCATTATCTCATCAATGTACATCTCATGGAAAATGTAATGAGATTCATAGTCATTCCACTATGGTATAATCAATAGAATAAAAATAGATTTCATAAACATCTTTTCATCCTAAACCCTTCAGATAATGAATAAGAATCTTTCCCATGGTTTATCTCCATATTAAATCATAAGTCACATTAAATGACGCCATCTTTGATTAAAATCATTTTGAATGATTATTTAAAACACTTAATAAGGAAGATAAATTGTCAATGAAGGTCAACTTTTTAATGATAAAATATTTTAAAAAATATTTGGATATAATTTTATTTGTAAAATATATATAAATTGTTTAAATTTTCATTAAAAATTATTTATAAAATCACATTATAAAAATATCCTTTCCACTTTAAAAAAACTTTTTAAAACATAAAGAAATCTAAAATCCTTTTTTTATTAATTTAAAAAATTCCCAAATATTATGGGAATTTTTTTATTTGAAAATTGATTTTAAAAATATTATTGGAATATTGAGATCATTGAGATGTTATGATAGCGATAAATAATCTTAATGTCATGGATGTTGAAAAAGAAAAAATCTTATTACATTTTCTATAAATGAAAAGCAAAACATTTTTTGCAAAATGAAATGGAGATTCATTTACAAATATTATCTAATACATTAAAAATGGGAAAAAAATATTTTCAATAATGAATTTTAATAATTCTAAAAACATTTTTGAAAATATATTTTGAACTCATGATTTTGGAATATTTTTTTGACTAAAGAATAAAATAAATATTATTTTTCATTAAAATTTTATTTTAAAATATTAGGAAAAATAATATTGGGAAAATAAAGGAAAATTTATTTTCTCAAGAAATTACAAAATCATAAAAAAATTCTTGAGTTTAATGAGAGTTGTATCATATTATTTTATCATCTGAAACATAATCATGAGAAATCTTGATAAATGGTGAGATTACAATAGAAAATGTTAACACTTTGTAACATTTAAATGTAAACCCCATGAATGAAAATCATTAAATGAATAATAAAATATTAGGAGGCTAAATTAATAAATGGTATTCCATTTAAGAATTTCTGTATATATGACTCTTAAAATGAAAATAGAATGATAACATTAGAATATGACTCAATGTAGGTAAATTGGGGCAAAAATAGCTTATCGCGTTGGTAAGATTTGAACTATAAACCCCATAAAAGAGATTTCATAAAGGGGAAATGTAAATACCCATGAGTTTAATGACTAGAATTATAAATTAAACTTTTTTTTCTATACGCACAACATATAAAACTAAGACATGGAGAATATGTAATGTGTCTCACTTGAAAATAAAAGTGAGACAAAAATCTATTACCGCTTTAGTATTCTTTTAGATCATAATACACAATAAATATTAAAATATAATGAAAAATTATGTATCATTAAAATATGTAGATTTATTAAATTACATGTCAAAGGGTTAGTACATACACCACAAAAAATAATCGAGTAGTAATTTTTCATACTTATCCCATAAATGAAAGAGAGACGAGAAATCCATTATAGTGTGTATCGACTTCCTTCAAACAGGTTTAAACCTAATATAAAATAAATATAAGTTTATTATAATTATATTATATAATTATAAATATATATATTACCATATCCTATTTTCTTATGCTATTTTATTACTTGTTTATTAACAATTCCATCATAATGTCATGTATTGGGTAATAACTACATAGTTTTTCGTATATGTTTTAATTTTTAATTTTTAGTCCTATAAAATTGTTTGTTATTAAATAATATATATAATAATAATAATAAAATAATTATTATATTTATAAATCAATTATTCGTTTAATACTAATCATGAATGGTGGTTTTTAGAAATTAATTACATTATGATTATGGAGATGATATGTTATATATACATATGAGTAATGTCTCCATTTTTCAATGATCATTATGGAAAGAAGGTAATTAAAATATTATATTTGGAAAATTATCATTATATAATAAATAATATATTACTTCTTTATATAAAATTATACATATCATTCATGTGATGTGGTGATGAGAAGTTAGTCACATCACATCGTGAAGGCGGTAGTCCACACGTAGATTAATGATGATTACATTATTAAATGAGTGAAAAGTTTTGAAATAGATTTATATATTTAATTTTAATAATTATAAACATGTAACTAATATCATAATTATTTCAGGTATATTTCATATTTTTATTTTCTTCCATGTAAAGCATTTGTGAAAAGTAAACCAAATCGCTTCGTAAGGCGGTAATTCACCATTAATATAATTGAAAATATCGTATCCCCAGTGAATTGAAATATAAAAGGTATATACAATATAAGGGAAAAAGAGAAAAAAATCAATGTTGGAAATATCATATATATATATATAATATATATCCATCATCATACCAAACTATGATAGGTGGTAATGAAAACTCAATGACATTTATTCATGAGACGATAGTCCTCTTAACACAAAAACAATGATTTCATAATGCTGTTGATGGAATCATCGATGGATTTAGGTAATTCCCTTAACAAAAAATTTTATTGTATGGAAGAAAAAGAATTTATTATATCATCATATATTAATAATAATTTATGGAGGGGGAGGAATAAAAAAAACATTCATTAAAGAAGGTTACCTCTTCATAAAGTATCCTACTAAGGTTTTCACAAAAAAACATTTATAGGATGGAATGATGAGAAAAATAATGCTTATAGGATGATATGTTTGAATTTATGTTTTTATAATCTCAAATAATGGGTTTATGGTTTAAATAAGATATAGAGAGTGGTGACCATTCATAATTAAGGTTAGTGTAATAGTTGTAATTGTCTGAAAGAATGAATTGCACCAACATTTTTTTGATGTCACAAGGCTTCTATAATGAAAAATTATCAATCATATAATAGATAAGGTAGATATATTTCCATCCAATAGGTTTTGTAAATTTTTGGGTAATTTTTAACCCTTATGTTTTTAACCCTCAGGTAAACCCCTTTTAACCTTAACTTTGGTAAATATTTTTTAATACTTTTAATATTCATTTTGGTCAAAAATTAAGATAACCATGTTATATAATATAAATAAGTATGATTACAAAAATAAAATAATTTTTTCCAACTTCTTTTCAAATTATTGGAAAATTTTAATGCAAAATTAATCCCATAGACGTGATGATAAAGTGGGGTTTTAAAGAGAATATGTTCAGAAGGTTACAATGTTTTTATATCCAATTGTAAAATGAAATCAACTAAAAAAGACATAAATTGGATAAATAGATATATTATTTGAATAATATTACTTTTAAACCTATTTAAATTATAATTTATCAATATAAATAACATTATATAAAATGTAGTTTTCAATTATAATTGCATATTTTCTACTATTCATAAAAAATTAATCTTATCAATTAATTATCATAAATTCACTCAGAAATATTTTTTGTAAAATGATTTCAAAAATGATGTTTATTTTTTCAAATATATATTCTAAATTTCTGAAGAAAGAAATTTTATGAAAAATCCATTAATGTGTTTAGAAACTGGATTTTAAAGAGGGGTATTTTTTTAAGCACATTATGATTATATATTAACTCTATGTATAATAGTAATCATTTTTTGAATATATATTAAATTTTATTGAAATATAATTTAGACAACTAATTTCACCTGGAAAATATGGTGTCCAATCATGTTGGTTGTCTAAATTATTAAGTAAAAAGGTAAATTTTAAAAGAAAGAATTACATGGGGATTTTACAAAAGCAAGAGTACAACAGTCTCCACATGTAATCCTCTAATAGATGATCACAATGGTTAAGTGTCCTGAAGGACTTCTTAGTAATCATATCCATAATTTCTCTCTTTGATAGCATGTCAAAAGCATGATTGGCCTCCTTGTACACATGTTTGACTGTGATATAATGGCACCTAACCAGATTGAGATAGAAGATCTTGCAAGGTAAGATTATCGATAGAAGATTCATAGTTCTCAACATGAGGACACTAACAACAATCTTCGAATCAGATTCAATCCACACAACAGTCCAATTATGATAGAAAACATGCTTAATATCATATCTAATAGACTATAATTTGACTTCATAATCAATACATTTCTAAATAATGTGGTGGAAACAACCATTGAAAAAGCAAAGGTGTGTATTGAAAACACCACCATAATCATATAATCCTTGAATTTTAAGTTCTTATTCATCAAAATTAATTTTAACACATGCATAGATAGGAGTGATTTATTGTATTTTATTGACCATGATTGGTTTTCTTGGTCTATATGAGAGATAAAAAAAGTGAATAAAGTTGAGATAATTCATGATGTTTGCCATAGAACCCACTTTAACAGCAATAGCAGCATATGCATCCTTTGGATCTAAAAAATAACTATCATGAAATGAGGGTTAAATTCCATCAATATGGGATGCATTGCGGTCTATCCAAACAACATAACAAACAACAACATAAACTACCAATAAGAGGTTTTGGATCTTCTAACATCATCCAATCATAGTAATGTGAAGTAGTAGTTCATCTATAGTCATGTCACAACGCAAGTTACCATGAAAAAATGAATCCATTATAACTCTATAATTTTTTGTAAAACTGTAGTATAGGAAGACATGTTGTATAGTTTCAAATTCCACTAAACATAAGTTACAAGTTGAGATAATTAGATTTCAATCTTTCCTCAATTGACATTGAGTAGGCAGTCTATTCTTCTATATTCTCTACAGAAGAAGTATTCTTAAAATAAAAATTATGTATACCTTGAATTTGTGAATCCATATCTGTGGTTGAGTGAACCCATTAAATTACTTGTTGTTTTGATATTTTTTATTACAATACACATTTTTTGCCTATAGATCAGGATTTCATAGTCCGTGAAAGGGTATCTCTATATTTCAATGTTATCAAATTAATACTATAAAATATTTATCAATTAATTATAACACATCTTGAAAAATAAATTAAAATCTTTTTTTAATAATTTTTTATGAATATAATTACTTTACAAAAGAATTATTTATTACTTACTATGAATTTATAAGTAAAATTATATTTAGAAGGAAATTTATATGTATATTTTTTAAAGTAGTTAATACTCTTCAGACCCACCTATTTAAATTCAATATTATAATGGAAATTTTTAAAATAATATCATTCCATGTTTAATAAAAGCTCAAAATCACATCTCATACAAACTATCAAAGAATGTCACATTTTTTTTGAAACAAAAGATATCTAATAATTTTAATTCTTTTGAAAAATATTATTTCGAAAAATCTGGGGGTGTTAGGTGTCAAAACATATAGATGCACATATAGTTTCCCTTAGGGTATATGAAAGGTATATTCACTCTTTATCATGGGCATGTCCTCACAGCACATGGATTGACTAGTCTAGTTCCTCTCTAAGGTGTCTACCTAGGTGGAATAAGAAATGTGTTCTCACCCAGGGTACAGGGCATGTGACATTGGAAAATATCCTAGATACATAGGTTGGGTAACATAGAATGTGGGACCTACATCATGGCATGTGATATTTAATGTTACATTAAACCCTAACTGATGTAAGAACATGTGAAACACATCATTTGTTCCTCTTGGAGACATAACGTTTAGTTGTGTTTTTTATAAAAAGTAACTATGGCCTTAACAAGGATGATATATCCACAATTACATCTAGCCTTTACACCTTTTAAACCACACAAAACCCCAAAATAATAGTATTACATCTATGATCATAGTTTCCTGACCTCCAGTGGCAATAAAACAAGATTCTAGTTCCCCAAATAGTAACTTCCTCACCATCCATTATCATTAAATATCCTGAACCATAGATGAATTGTCCAAATCTAATAAATCCTTATCTACTCACCTGTAAAAAACAATTTGATATGCCATTTGTGCATTATTTAGGAATAATATGGTTTTATCTCAATCGAATCAGGCCTAGATATCTTATGGCACGACCCCATATTATAATGATGAAAAATGCGATGAACATTGGTGGGAATAATAACAAGAATATGGAAAAATCATCATCACCATATACAATCCCTTTCAAATATCATCAATTATTTAAATAAAAAATGTTTAATATCATTCATAGTAGATGTAAGTAATTAATATTAAGAAAACTCATTAATTTTGTGATTATATGAAGAATAAAAATCACAAAAGTAATAAAGATACGTAATCAATTATTAATAAGTAAATCAATGGGAAGAAATACTTAGAATTATGAGGCCTATCTAAATAAAAAAGTTGATTATTTGGGAACAAAATATATACATGCATTAATGATGAAGACCACATTTTTTTCTTTATTCGTCACATGAATCCCCTGAACCATTCATTATCGATCCTCATTCTTGAACCCGTTGATGCTAACCAATTTCTCACTTCCTCATCTCTAATATCCCAGGGTTATAGGTGTAAAACTTGATATTATTCACAACGGTATATTTGTATAATTGTATTAGGGTTTATTCCATTATTTAAAATAAATTAATAAATAATTTCATTTACATGACACACCCATCAACAACCGTCTTATAGAAAACATCTAACCCTGAAAACCCTCATTCCATGCTTCGGATAAACCCCATATTTTGGAAATAAGTGATGTATTATATTTCCCATTTCTGTTCCCAATCATTATAAAAACCATTTATTATGAGAATATTCATTTGTGTTATTTAATATATATAAAAAAAATTATATAAATTTTGGGGTCCTAAAATAGCCAAAACCTATATCCAAATCCGACGAAAAAACTAGATATATATATATATATATTTAAATTAATAGTATAAAACTGTAGACACTGATGTAATTAGATTATTTCCTCCATAAAGGAAATTCACCGAGATAAGAACAAGATAGACATAATTTGGAAGTAATGAGCCTTCATATAGATATCACATTCGTAATTCATCTCTTGTTCGATCTTATTCTACCTATAATGACCCATTCTTTTCATACATAAATATTAAATCATTTTTATGAGAATTTCATACACCAAACAAACACACACCTAAACACTATATTAGTTTTTAACCTTTGAAAACGTGTAATAGAAAATTCTAGTATGGGGAAATATCTTCATTGCTTCACAGAAAGATCTTAAATTTTTTTTACCCCTACATAATACCCTTCTTTATAACGTGGGAGAAATAATACAATAAAAAGGGTGAGCTTAGGTGCTTATTCAAAGTAAGCAAGGGAGACACGTAATCATAATCATGAACATAAGGGTATGAGAACATGATATTAACTTGATAAAATCATACCCTACATATCAATGATCATATATATATGTACCATTGAAAAAATAATAAAATTTTGTAAGACATGAATCAGGTTGAATTCAATTGAAAAATCCATGAAATAATAACAAAAGAATAATAATTTGAAGTTTTGGAAGACACATAAAAATTTAATAACATTCCACATAACTCAAGACACATTGAAAAATTAAAACATGGTACTTCATAGGGACTACACATATCAGACGGGACACACCACCATCCACAGTCACAATCCTTTTCTTTTATGTGATATAGTTTTCCTAGCATCCCATAGAGGATCAAGTTTCCACATCTTTCATTTTAGTTCGGGCTCATCGACTAATACCCATTCTTCTATCATGCGATTTAAATCGCTACCCAATTAATTAGAGGGAGATATTGGTCCCACCCATCACATAATAAAAATCATACATATATGTCTATAATAATATAAATCATTTTTCATATTAGAATCCATAGATTGAAATGGATTTCATAAACATCATTCAATCTTGAAATAATCCATGAAATTTTATGTTTTTCATAAGTATCATTAAAAAAAATTAATCCAACCCTAGGAATAATAGAGATAATATCCATTGAGAATATCCCCTTTTATGCATAAAAATAAAAGAGAATATTTTCATGGTTGTACTTTTTTTTTGATAGATCACCTAAAAATAATTAATGATTAAATATCCTTTCTTCTTTGAAAAAAATGCTTTTCATAAAATGACATGAAATTTTAGAATAAAACATTTCCTATTATTATATCCTTGTATGATAGTAAGGGATGTTTCAATGAATTTAGGCTTTATAAAATTGTAAAAATTTGTTTCTGTTGTAGAAGCTAAAAAACTAATTCCTTCTGTATGTTTTTACAGATAATGTCCCAAAGAGGCTTGTTTATAAAATGAAAAAAGTATTATTTTGAAACTATTTCATAAATAGTAAAATATGGAAAAAATAAATTTACATATTTAAATTAGAATATGAAAAATATTTTTGAAAACATTTATATAAAACATTAGTGGACGATAAATATTCAGTAATGGGGATTTAAAACAAATCAATCCCAATTATTGACGAGATTGTGAAATAATAACATATCATTTTATAATTAGTATAATCATATTCCCCATGAAAGAAAAAAAATTATGGATATAAAAATTCCATAATAATAATAGTAATACTCATTAAATACATTTATGAGCATTATATACACCACAAAAAAGAGACATGTAATTTATATGGTATGAGTCACACAAAAATAAAATTGAGAAAAAAAATATCTTACCTTGTATATAAATGTCATCGTACTAATGAAAAACTACTTTATAAAAAATATTTGTTTATAATAAATATATTTTATAAAAAGATTAAAATATATAATTCCATATATTATTTACTTTTGACTTTATATTACCTGGTCATTATCAATTCCATGATTAAATTATTTTTTGTGTAATAGCCACTTTGTTTCTCATAAATGTTTTGACTTGTTATAATTGGTCCACATATATAAATCATAATTTAAGTATCCATAAAAACATAACCATGAAATAAATATAATATGTATTCCACATATATTAATTTATTATTATCTATAAAATATATTAATAGAAAATAAAATACACCATTCATAGAGATGGTAGGCCTTTCGTAAGCATGAACACAACAACCATTTAATGTAAAATTAAATGAAATATATGTATATAAATAATACCATTAAGCTATAATTATTATGTTATATATAATATAATTTCCCTAAACCGGCCCTTAATACCTTCTATGTAATGTTTGAATGAATCACTTTTCACAAAGAAGGCAGTATTCTACACAACCACAAACGAAGTTATCATATTTTGAGAAAATGGAATCCATAATGTTATGTATTATATAATATTTAAAGAATGATAAAAAATCATAAATATCATATAAAGATATAAATTATAACATTTTTTCCAACCTTTAAATATTATCAAGGAAGAACGAGAGACATTGGTTCGGGAGGTGGAAGTCCCCTAAACACACTAATGTTGAATGTGTATCCAATTTTATGGAAATGTGTGTGAGTTTACGTTTAACCATTAATATAAAAATTCTCAGTATATATAGGAGGATTTTGCATTATATATACATGAAATATAAATAATTTATGGAGTTTAAAGATGAAATAAAATAAAAATTCTTGTTGACGAATGTTACCATTTCTTTGGGCATCTTTTTTTGATTTGCACAAAATATCTTCATTGGTTAAATTTATACAGAAAATAAGGATTATATATTTAATACAGGGAAAATGGGAGTATATTTGGATTTATTTTGGTAGAAACAAATAGTTTTTGATGTACGAATAAAAGTGTATAAGAGGTTTCTCTTTTACAAGTGAGGAGAGGGGCTCTTTAGGAATTTCAAAAAAAGATTATTTTATAATAAATTAAATATCAATACAAATACCTAAAAATAACCACTTATTATAAAAAATGATGTTATATTGTTTTATTATCATAAAAATGATTTTATATATATTTTGGTGTTATTTTAAACTTTATCATTTTGATTTAACATTAGTTAATCAATGAAAATTTTAATTATGGTAATAAAATTTTCAATATTAAGAGGATGGATCATTTACTTATAGAGTTTCAATTGAACCATAAATAGAAATAATTTGATATCATTAACAATATATCATCCCATTTTCAATTATTTAATATTTGATGTTATCTAATTAATATAATAAAATATTATTTTCTTAAAATATTATAAGTGTTAATTTTCACATTATTCACTATGTCGAATTTATGAAAATTAATACATAAATATAACTCATGAAAAATTAATATATAAAACTATAAAATTTCATAATAACATATAAAATCCATTTTTCTCTTTAATTTAGTATAAATATATTTCATCTAATATTTCTAATATCATTTAACTTCTTTTTTCATTAATTCAATAATTACTGCATTATCTTTAGGTAATTACTAATGGTAACTATTTATTCAATAAAAATGAAAAATAAATTTATATATTTTATATATAAATTTTTTCCTTCATAATACTATTTATGGTTGAGCATATCATTTATTTTACAAAATTTTATAAATACTTTACTTATTAAAAGAAAGAGTGTGACATTTTTTCAATCAATTTGATTTTAAAAATATGCTTGTCCTTTTCATGGAAAAGTGTTTATTAAATTATTTATTTACATAAATTTGTGTCTAGGGTATTTTCATCATCATCCAAAAATTTTATGGAAGGTGTTAGATTCATTTTATAGTCCATATCAATTTTTTTCTAATAAAAAATACCTAATTTTCTATTGATCATCGTAATACAAATTACCAATGTTACTGTTAATATTAGAAAAAAGAAAAGCATAATATTTATTAAATATTTAACTTTTGATTCCAAATATAAAATATATTTTTCATAAATTCAGTAGAAAAATTTAATAAAATTTATTTGAAACTAATCCCACTGACCGAATGAGAAAATGGATTTTTAATGTGAAAATATCCAAAAGATTGAAATGTTTATATATCCAAATTCATTTGAAATTGAATAAATGAAATAAATTAGACTAAATAAAAAATATTTGATCTAATAATATTTTTTAATCCAATAAAATATATAATTTAATTATATAAAATATTTTAATGAAAATTTGTTTTCAACTAAAATTTATTATTTATCATTTTTCATCAAAATCAGAATCTTATTAAAAAAATACCAAAAAATAATGAAATAAAAAATTTAATAAAATGATTTATAATTAGAAGTTTAGTTTTTTCAAATATAATTTATAAATGATTCATAAAATAGATTTAAAACAAGTGTGCCATCAAATGGTGAACACACTGATATTTTATAAAAATATTTCTTTTATGTTAAAAATTTTATTTGTTCTTGTATCATCAATATAAAACACATATAATGTATGTTAAAAATTATATTTAATATATTATATATATATCATTAATGTAATTACACAGGATTTATTGGTTTATTTATATTTATAAAACACACTTGTGCACATTTAAATAATTTTTCAGAAAAAAATGTGTTTTTATTTCAAAAATGATTTTAAGTTAACATATAATTAAGTGGTAAAAGATTTATTCTATAACCATAATTTCATAATTATATTAATTATATTAAAAAATTTCAATATAAAGGTAAGTTTATATTTTTCATGATTAAATAAATATTATAATAATATAATGTTTTGTTGTAGCCATGTATTTCATATAACGCATGCTAAGCTCGGGTGGTGTGTAACCTTAGAAATTAATGAGATCAGAACATTTATAAAAATATATATATTCAAACTATATAGGGGTGTTACATTCTTCCACCTTATAATTTGTTTATCACTTGAATTTTTTTGGGGGTTATCATCGTTTTAACACAAATAATTTACCTTTATAGAAACCCACAACATAAAAATGAATATTAACACTTACTTCAAAAAAGGAAACATAATATTTACCAGATGTCAGTGATGACTATGTTCTAACGTAAGATAACATAGGTGGTAAGTAATAAAATATACCTATAAGGTAAAACAAATTATCTATTTGTGATGGACATTGATAGAGAATATGGTAATTTGAAGGATAATTCCCATAAAACCATGGACCAAATATTTCAAAAAAGTCATTTATATTAGCATAAATGATGATAATAGGCTAAAATAATATTAAATTATCAAATGAGAAGATATAATTACTTGATTTCATCTCATCAATGATATCCCACTCTTTGGTTTTTCTTGATCAATATTTTCATCATTTATTACTCCAAAAAAACTATGTTGAAATCATAATACATATGGAACTAGTGGATCTAATGATCCATAATAGGATGAAATGTCCGTACTTATATTTCTAGTTATTATAAAAAAATGTTTACCACTTGTTTTCCAATATGTATAAATCATCATCTTGGGAGACAATACATTAATCTATAAAACCTCATATGATGTTAAAAATAAACTATTCCATAAATGGTTAACGTTATAATCTTTCCAAATAATGATTTTAAAAAAATTAGAAATAAGGTCACTAAATTTCTGAAAAATGTCTTAACATTGATCCCAATATATAATAATTTATGTATTTTATTTCACGTACCAAACATGTGAATATTTTCAACATGTATTTTATTAAAATATATTAATAACCTGAACTACCAGACATCCTTAGTTAAAAATTGCATGATTTAAAAAATTAACACTTTAATCATGACATAAATTGAAAAATTATCTAAAATCAAGCCATGATATCATAAACTGCAATGTCATCTTTTCAGCTTGATGTTCATCAATACTTCCCACTTTATTTTGTCACAATAAAACGTCTATGTATTTAATTATCCCAAATCATGCACAAATTAACAATTATCCTACCTTGAATCAAGTTTTTTCCAAAGATATCACCTTACCACATTAATCAATTTTCATAATGACCAGTACCATTGATAATTTTCTCTTATATCCTTATGAAAAAACTACAGTTGACCAATATATATATGTTTTAAAATTCTATATTATTATTAAAGTCATCCAATAACACCATTCAAAAATTACATTATATAAATACTCAATGATTCATACAATTCATTATCATAATCCACATCAACTATAATGATAAAATGATATTTCCCATTTTCTTTAGCATTAAGATGTTATTAACTTCAATCTTCCTCATTAACCCTAGGATTTGGGAATTTATTAACATAATTCTATTCTTCCTCAAACAGAAGGCATTGAAGTGTGTGTTGGGGGGGGGGGGGGGGGGGGTCATTTTGTGCATCCTTCTCTATATTCTCATCATCTCCTAGAATATTCCAAATACATCAATGTTCATTTACCTTATTACATACCTTTATTCACATGAAACATATTCTATTACCCTTAATAAAATCCCCACCATGCTTCTTCCCACACATTGAACATAAATAAAATATCATATTCTTTTCCCCAGGATTTTTATATTTTTATTTATTCTCATTATTACTTTTATATTCAAAACAATTTTATTAAGATGTAACTCTAACCAAAATTTCCACCTTTATGTTACATATACAGATTTTTTTATAACTTTTATAGTCCATTATGGATAATTCCATTTGGAGACACTGTTTTATGAAAATGAAAAATCAATCAGCCTTATATTTATGTTTGAAAATAATGCTAGAAGTTTACCTCATAAGTTTTTTAAAATTTTCACCATAGGTTCCAATAGATTCATTGAACTTTTTCATAAAATAAAATAACTCATTTCCCATTATTATAGAAATAATAAGAGGGAAATACTTATTAAAAAATAAGTTCATAAAGTGATCCCATTCCATGGAGCCAATTTCATCTAATTTCCATGAATTCTTGGTATGATTCCACCATTGATATTCCTATACTTTAATATGATAGGCACACATTAATGAATTTCTCATGTTCTGAATGTTGGAGAACCTAGAATTTATTTTTTATGTTACTGATCCATTTCTCAACCACTAGTGGATCAAAATAATCACTAAAATATTATGGAAATTGACTCATTATGGAATCAATAGAATTATGTTCCCTCCTTTTCTCATTTGGAAATTGAATATGATTTATAGTTTTAGAATGTCGTGTGAGTATAACAATAATATTTTTTCCTACCCCTATAGGATTTTTATTCTCTAGAGTACAATCATTGAATTTATGATCGAATTCATCATTAACATTGTTACTTTTAGTCCCAAACATTGACTATGACCTGAATGTTTAGTTTGAGTTACACTAACAAAAGTATAATACCCGCATAATCTTGGTAAATTACATATAATTTTTGAATATGTGACACAATATGTTTAACCATATATTGTCAAATATTATTAAAAAAACTATAGGATTGTAACCAATATATTAGCGTACCCTTTGATAAATCCCTATACATACTTCTAGAATTATCTCTTAGTATATTACTAATATTTTTTCATCATATGTTCTAAAGGATTAATAAATACATTTTCAGATAAAAACATTAATGACCCATGCTTTTCATACATTTATGTTACATCATTATTTGTTGAACATTTAATACATTACACAAACAAATTCCCAAAAACCACATTAGTTTAGTGCCATTGGTAACCTAGATCTCAAACCTATTTTCTAGTGAAAATTACACAATGTGTCCCAAAAATATCTTCCCCATTAGTACCCCCTACTTAAAACATTTTTTATAATCTCAAGAAAAGAAATCATAAAACAGGGTGAGCTTAGATGCCCATTAAGGGTATCCAAGGGAGATGTGTAATAATACTCCTGAAAATAATTAAATGAGAACATGATCTTACCAGTAAAAAATCATAACATACTAATAAATGATAAAATGCATGAGTCCTTAAATAAATAATGGATTTTTATAATACATGAATCTTGAATAAATCATAAACATAATCCATGAAAGAATAATATAATATTTGAGATAGGTAATTTTTTGTTGACACGCAAACATGATATATCATTGCTGATATGTCAAAACACATTTCAAAAACATTATAGGAAAATTAATGGGTACTAAACCAATTGGGTGAGACACACCTCCATTCAATGTTAGAGGCATTTCCTTGTAAGGGATCTGGTTTCCCCATTATCCCATTGTGGGCCAGGTTTCCCCATTTTCCAGAGTGGATTGATCCCATCAACATATTCCTAACATTATATTATGAGATATAAATATTTAAATAATGAATTAGAGGGATACATTGGTCCCACCAATCACATAATACAGGAAATCATATATCTTCCACAAGAATATAAATGATTGACAATACTAAAACCCATGGAATGAAAGGGGTTTCATAAAAATAATTCAATCATAACATAACCCATAGAGAATAATTGGGTATCATAAATATATTCCATCATAAATATAAACCAAACACCAGAATAATAGGTATAATATCATTGAAAAATATCCCCATTAAATCATAATTAAAACGAAAAAATGATAAAGTCTATAGAAAATAATTTTGAGAGTCCATTGAAAATAATTGTTGATGAAAACATCCTTTATGTTTTGAAAATGTGTTCTTTTATAAAAATTCCATTCAATTTTAAAATAAAAAAAAATTAGTTTAAAATGGAATGGTACTATTTTAAGGTAAGATTCAACTCATTAATTTTTTATTAATATATAAAAATTAATTCATTCCCTATATGTTAAAAAAGCATTCTTTCCATATTTTTTTCTGGAAAAGTCACAAAGAGCCTTGTTTTTAAAATGAAATAAAATTCATTACAAACCATTTCAAAATAAGTCTATCATGGGTAAGAATAAAATTTAAAATTCATATGAGTATATTACAAAAATTAGAAAAAAATTTATAAATCCTGGTAGGGTAAGATTAACATTGCACAATTGTGATTTAAAATGAAGCGATCCTATTTATTTTTAAGATTGTGAAATAATAATTTTTCACATTATAATAAATAGAATCATTTTCCCCATGAAAGAAACAAAGTTATATGAATATTAAAATACCATAATATTCCTAATAATACTGATAAAATGCATTTATTTCTAGTATATACACAACACAAAAGAAATAATAAGTGTTTACGACATATGCCTCACAACGATAAAAGTGGGACCTAAATCAATTACCTTATATCTCGACTCTCATCACACTGATGAAAAACAAATATATAATAAATATATGTTTATTATAAATAAATTAAATAACAATATTTTTATATATAACATGATATATGATTAATAAATGACTTTTTATTACCCACTTATTATTAATTCTATGTTTATGGTGCGTTTTGGGTCATAACCGCTTTGTTTCTCATATATGTTTTGACTTTTTATTATTGGTATTCAGGATTGAATCATGATTTAATTATCTCCAAAAAGAATAAATTGATATAAAAATAAAATATATTCAATATTTATGTACTAATTTTTATCTTTAATTAATAGAAATAGAAAATGAGATATATCGTTCAGGGAGATGGTATAATGTATGTAAGCATAAATGGTTCCTCCATTTCAAGTCATATTCAAAGAACGAAATTAAATGATATATATATATAATATCATTCTAGTAGTGTAATTAATTCAAATATATTATATAAATTCACAATACCCATCATTAATACATTCTATATAATAGGTGAATAAGTCAAATTGCTTTGAGGAGGTTGTAGTCCACACATCCACAAATAAAGTTATCTTATTTCAAAAATGGTAAAGCTAAAGAAATATGTTATCTAATAATAAAATAAGAATAAATGAATCATAAATATCATAAATATCATATAAAAATATAAATTTAAACCTTATTTCCTACCTTGAATTGTTTTAATGGAACAACGAGCGATATTGGTTCACAAGGCAGTAGTCCGGCGTACACACAAACGATTATTTCAAATCCCATTTGATGAACATGTGTATGAGTGTACATGTAACCCTTAATATAAAAAAATATTAGTATATTGAGTATACTAAGGTTATTATATAAACGTTTCAAATAGAATTTGTGGGGTTTAAAGAATAAAAAATAAAACGTTTGTTGAAAAACATTTCCACTTCTCAGTGTATCTCATTTTGATTTGTAGAAAAGGACTTCCTTATTGATAATATGAAAAATTTAAGGAATCAAATAAAAAGGTAGGGATGTATGGAGGATATCTGTATAGAGTTCAGAGAAATAAAAAGGTTATTAATAATGAAAAAATAGAATAATATGTTCCATTTTGAAAGAGAGGGGAGGGGCACTTTTGGAATATCTCAAAAGATTATTTTATAATATATTAAATATCGATCCATATACCTATAAATGGATATTGAGTAAAATTTATGATATGAAAAAGGGTTTAATATAATCAATAAAAATATTTTATACATGTGTTGGGGTTATTTTGAACCTTATCATTTTGATTAACCCTTATTTAATCCATTTTAATTTTAATTATGCTAACAGATTTTTCAATACTAAGTGGATGTTTCATTTTATTATAATGGGTAAATTGAACCATAATGGGAACATTTACTATATTTTAGACCAGATAAGATCCCATTTTTCCATACTGAATATTTTATAATTTATAAATAATCTAGTAAAATATTATTTTTGTGAAAGATCATAAGTGTCAATTTAGACACTATTCACTACATTAACATTCAGAAATATATGAAGCATCGTAAATTCAAAAAAACAACAAATTACCCCAAAAATTTCATATGTAACTAAAAAATTAATATATATCTTAAATTATAAAAAATATATTCCATTTAATCTTTCTAATATCATTTAACTGATTGTTTCATCAATTTAATAATTACCACCACATCCTTCTGTAATTATTTGTGATAAATATTAATCAATGACATTTTTTTAAAATTATATGATGTATATAAAATTTTGTATTTTACAGTAATAAATATTGTTGACAAAAACATATATTTAACCCTATATTAATAATATAACACATATTAAAAGTAAGTGTGTGTCATTTTGTCACTCTTTGATTTTAATAATAGCAAAGTCAATTTATTGGAAAAGTGACCATTAAATTATTAAATTTTGATCCTTACGTGTTAAGGGTCTAAAAACCCATCCAATAATATTTTTTAATATTTTATGGTCAATATAATTTCTATATCACATTAATGTTAAATTAAATTACTCAATTTTCCCTTTACAATGTAAATAAACATTCCCAAAGTTACTATTCATATTGGCAAAAACATAAAGGTACATAATAACTAAATTTAAATGATATGATTCCAAATAAGAAATAAATTTCTCATAATTCAAAACATATAATATTCTAAAATTAATATAAATAATTCATGCTCACAGAACAAGAAAACATGTTTTAAAATTGAAAACCTCGAAATGATTCAAATGTTTTAATTTCCAAATAAAATGAGAAACTTATTTCAATGAACTACATTTGATTAAATGATATAAATTTGATCTCATTAAACTTTAAAAAAATCAAATAAATAATTTAAAACTTTAATTTTTTTTATGAAAATGTTATTTTCAATTAAAATTCAGTATTTGTTACTATTCATCAAAACATGAAACTTATCAAAAAAATACCAAAATTCAACCAAAGTTAATTTTGATATTGACATTTCAAATAAGAAGTTTATTTTTTTGAAATATTTTTTACAAAAATGTTCAAATGAATATTTAATACATGTGCACCATCAATATTGGGAAGAATAATCCTTTTATAAAAATAACTCTTTTATACATCAAATTGGATTTGTTCTTATATCATGCCTTGAAAAACATAAGATGAATGTTAAATATTAGATTTAATATATTTTATGTAATTATATTTCATTAATATAAATCAACAAGAGTAGTAGGTCTATTCATTTGTATAAAATAATCTTGTTCGCATAAAAATAATTTTTCATAGAGACATTTCCTTTTTATTTTAAAAAATAATTTACATTCATTTAAAAATAACCTTTCAAATAATTATGTGCAAATAATAATTTCGTAATTTGGTTGATTCTATTCGTACCTTCCAATCTAATGGATGGGTTATAATTTTATTGTTTAAATAAGTATAATAATAAAATGATGTTTCGTAGAAACCCAATGTTGCGTATAAATCAAGTTAAGATGGTGTTGTGTGTAACATAATACATCAATGAAATAATTTTTTGGTAAAAAAATATCATAAAAATATATGGGAATTTGACTTAAAAAGAACTCAAACAAGGGAAATGGCCCATCGATGAAAGAATATATCTTTTGGATCCCTAATTGACATTATGTACTTCTAAAAGGAGGCTCTATCCTCGATATCTATACCACCAAGTGAATTTCTGCAACAGGTAATCATTGAATCTCTTGAACCATAAAAAAAGAAAGATGTAATAAACTCAATCAAATTATGGTGTAGGTTCTAGTGGTAAGAAACTAGAACAACCCTATGTAGGTTCTAGAAAAACCTGATGATCTATGAGGATATAATTCTTCGCAAAATAAATCATTGAAATCCTCATAATGGAGAGACTCTACGAAAAATATGGTACCTATAATCGAACTCAAATGACCTATTAAATCAGTTGCATTGGAATTGTTTTCAACTCAACAATATTCTTTTATACACACGGATGAACCGAACATTCATTTTCATCACCAACACCTACTCTTTCCCAATAAGAGGTGTCTCACCAATCTCTATCAAACATAATTCAGGATTGTGGGGTTAACTATATAGGAAATAAAATGCTTCATAATTATTTTGGAGTGATAAATATTGTTACAGTAAAACTACACCAATATAAAGTGATCCTCCCAGTTTATGTAGAAGATTAAAATATAGGATCTCATCATTTAATCAATAACCAGGATGGTATGCTTAGTCTAGCTGCACGTATGGATATGAAATGTGATTCCCATCCATAAGGTGGTCCTTAAATCCTTATATAAACCACTACATTTCTATGAAATGAACTAGGAATCATGAATTTGGATTATCATTTTGGGTACCCCGTTATGCCATAAGATCTCACACTCATATTTCTTCCTTAAAAACTCAACCAAACTTTACTCTTGAAGGGAAAAAATTGTTCTTACCTTGTAATTTGGTTTATATTCACTTAGATAACATCATATCCAATCAATATCTATGGATGTTCCATTAAATTATTTATCAATATTCCATCAGGATTCTAGAATAGGATCTCAATAGGTTGATTCAAACCTACGTAAGATACATCTTTAGTCTTTACCTACTAATATGGGAGGACCCCTGAAACAACCATGGAAATGATATTCCTCATGAATGACTAGAAAATCTACTTCCATATATATTTGTAACCATTTTACACTCATTAATATATATCCATGGGGGAAGGAATGGAATTCGTTCAACACATCCTCATGCGATTTGACATGAACTACAGTCCATCCCGAAAAAAGGATGATTTTCTCTCCACATATAGAAAATTCCTCTAGAAAATCACTTTAGGATATATGGTCATGAAAAAACTCACAGGTGATAGATCCCAAATAATCCTTTCTCAAATAATGATTATGTTATGGAGTAACAAAGCATCTACTATAGATAAGAGGACCCCCTATCCTTCATCTGGGTAAAATATGATAAGGCCCACTACTCGGACACTTCCTCTTATAAAAGATGATATGATTTACTACAGAGGGGATATGCCAGAACATTTCCCATCCCTAGGGTTTAGATTATCTCTATGTCATTGTCCTATATGAACACCATCCAATAGTTTTTTCTATAGTAGAGATCCCTCTAGGTGAACTTGTAAAAGAGACTTTGGTGGTCTATGTAATCTATAATATTTTTAGCTAAAAGACAATGCATAAACATCTTGATGTTGAAGAATACCATTGTAAACTACAATTGTTGGGTATCTTGTATACAATCCTGAGGTATCAACTACATCAACCTATAAGTGACCACTACCAGCCTCTGTATCTATACACATCCAAGTATATATCAAGTTGCATAACCCACAACACATACTCGACTCCCTCCGATAGTAGTATCAAAATAGGAACACTAGTAAAATGATCCCTGAACTTCGAAAAGGATCTCTTACACTACTCATTCTAGGGAAACAAATACCAATTATGCATCAAGGTAGTTAAAGGGGTTTCTATCCTGGAAAATTATTATATGAAAAATAAGTTGTACCATAACAAAATAATAAAATATACACTTTTAACAGAATATTTTTAAGATCCCCATCATTCACCACAACAATATTTAAAAAATATAAATCTATAACATTCATTGATTTGGAATTACCATGAATGGGAACCTATCAGATCTATAAATAATAATTTGAGTTCATACCATAAAACTATTTCTCTTGGAGTAAGTCTAGAACCATCCCTAAATAACTTCAGGCATCCCCATATATGTATAATATATTATAATGTCATTGATAAATAAAATAATGTATCAGACGGTGTACGAATAGAAAATTTGGTTCATATAAGCTATGAACAATGAAGGGGAATTAGTCACACCAAAAGGAATCTCTAGTAAGTTAAAGTGTCCATAAGAACATCCAAAATATGTCTTTAGAATATAATCCTCATAAAATATCAACTCAAATTAGTCAGAACTAATATTGATATTTAGAAATCAACTCACACCTTTCAACTAGTTGAAAATTTCATCTTTCATTAGAATGGGATACATATTCTTTATCATTAGATGATTCATGAGCTGATAATCAATTAAAATCCTCAATCATTAATTTAACTATTTCTTGAAATAATTTTGATCAACCTAGGGGGAAGAATGGGTCTAGTATAACCTTTATCTTGATTGAATTCAAATTGTGTCTTTATCTCAGGGTGCATGGAGGTGTCCATATGATATTCCATTGGTGATCTCGATTCAGTTTTGGGGTATAAGATGAAACATAATTTAATCTCCCATATAAACGTTAGTTGTAGAACATCATATAGAATTCCATCCATAGAATCCTCTAATACTAATAGAATCTAGATGTTTAATGATCCTACTGCACTAAGGAAAAACATGCCAACTGATTGGTGACATGTCAGAGCTTCCTACCCATGAGTCCCACTTACTCACCCCTAATATCCATCTCACCCATGGAAAATAATCTTGTCCCATCATCATAATGGAATCTAATTCTACTATTATGATATTCTAAATGGGAATGCACAATGGAAAACTAGCCTACACCTCAAATGATGTTGGAATCCGGGACACCCTAAGAGGGGAGGGGGGAATCAAGTTGTCATCTTTTTATTTTAATGTGATGGATATTTTTTCAACATTGGTAGGAACTTGTTAAACAATTATGATGGATGTGATCAGCAATCAAACATTCACATGAAAGGTGATGACACAACAATTTTACATGGTTCACCACCAAGGGCTATGTCTATGCAGTATACACCGACAAGTTTCTGGTCGTACCAAATTCTACTATTCTTCACAATATATGGATTACAATGGTTTGGGCACAATCAATCTATCCATGGATCACTTCCTTTACAAATGTTCAGGGATAACTCATTGTGTCATTCGTGTCACTCCCGTTGACTCCCCCTGGCTCACTACCTTGGGTGAAGTCCCACTCAGTTTATAGACATGAAGGTCTCTTTATTAGATTTTCATTGAAGTGTTTGTCTCTATTTAGCATGATACACTGCTTCCATTTAATAACAAGATTTATGCACTTGAAATCACATAACACATAAACTAGATACTCAAAGACTTATCACAATTTTAGAGCCCTAAATAATTAACAATCATCAGTTAGGAATACTCTATTCTTCTCCTTCTTCTCTTCCTTTAATTTCCAACACCAACACCTATGTGTATTGGTATACTTCCTTATTTCATTAAAGATATAAGTTTAGTTTCATGTATTATTCTTATTCTCTTCTGAAATCATAGATAGGGTGTTAGACAATAGTCATGTGTGTGTTGTACTACTTCTCTTTGTAGAACTGAATGGTTCACGATACTTCCTTCTTGGAAAATCCACGTCAGGAGTGATAAGAATATGTTGAAAGCCTGTGGGTCCCCCAAATGTTTCGTGCACCATTTTATGCATCTTGTGCACAAATTTTCTGCCACACATGCAAGATTTACGTTTTTTTGGGGAAACACCTCTTGCGCATAACTTCAATGTTGCACGTAACATTTTTTTTCCCGCAACTTATCCTTATTCCGTGCACCACTATTTATTTAATATACTATCCTTTTCATAAAATTCATTCATGCCTCAGAGCTCGGTATTCCTCTAAGTGTTGAGCTTTTTTGATGAGAGGGGTCACCTCTTATTTATATCCCCCGTTGACCCC
This sequence comes from Viscum album, assembly GCA_963277665.1. Taxonomy (NCBI): domain Eukaryota; kingdom Viridiplantae; phylum Streptophyta; class Magnoliopsida; order Santalales; family Viscaceae; genus Viscum; species Viscum album. The sequence goes on from OY728166.1 coordinate 271,252,188, forward strand.
TGTGAAAAAAAACCATGACGCACCACACAAAACCCCTTTGACTTTGAATTAGGCAGGTAAGACTCTTCTACGCCAACCTCATCATTCATTCACTTCTAAAATATTTTGTGCACTTCATTTCTTTACCATTTTTTAATGTTCATACCTTGAATCATTCCATGTGTCCAGGTTCCCAATTCATTTTCTTTGGTGGGTGTAAGTTTCACACTAAGCACACAAAACCCATTTTGATGTCGCATTGGGAGCGCTAACCCTTTCATGAAACATCATCTTCCACTCATTCCATGACATTTCCATTTTTCAACATTCTTATCCAGAAATATGTATTGCGCACAAGTTCCAAAAACACCTTCAATCATGTGCACAAAAACAAATCTTTCACGGACACTTAAAATCATTAACACACACTCATTTTTCAAGAATACTCTTATCCATTTTTCGATATTTAACCTAAAAATTTTGGAAAACATTAGAGGACATCACCACCTTCAATATATTCATAGGCTATAAAATTCATTCTTATTATCTATGATTTTTCTTCTTCAACAACTCTTCTTCTTTCATCACAAACTCAACTATCATGATATATATCCATTGACATATCACCTTTGGCATCGTCAGAGTTTCCATGGAAAGGACTATAGCTTCCTTGTCGTCCACCAACATATATCCATGAAATAAAAACTATATATTAATGGAATCAAATTTACTCCCCTTTCCTTCACAAGTATTCCATCATAAGTTCTCTTAATTTATGATATTTGTGAAATACAAATCAGTAAAGCATCTTCTGATTTATATACAATTTAAAATTCATGGCCATCCTAGAATTCCAATCCCTTCCACACACTCTCTTATTCAATCATACTCAGATGGATGATACCTCACCATTCCACCAATTCATTATATTTCTTCTTGATCTCCTTCATTTTGATCATTCATTGAAAACTACTGAAAAAATACAACATTATACACAAAGTGGTTCCCACAATAACACCCTTTGTATTTTGTTTCCAATAACTTAAAAGACTCCTGAAATGAATATGTTAATGTAAAAATGAGAATATTCTCCTTTAATTTTCAAATGTTAATTTTGATTTATCTCCCCCTTATTGACAATAAATACAAAGTTCATGGTAGAGAAGGTATAAATCTATACTTATGCAATGTGCCGTAAATAATTTCACTCTAAGTCTACATGAGCAATGCTCATCGTAAAAAACATGAGGATTTGATTTTGACAAGAAGGATGTACATTATTCACTAGTCATGATACCACATGAGATGAGGAATCATGTAGTTTTTCTTCAAGGGGTTTCCAGTTTCATTCAAGGATGAAGAAATTGAATGTGATAGAAAATAATCATCCTGGAACTCCTGCACTCACATCAATAGATAGATCAGAAACATTCAAGTACAAGTGGCAGGATAAGTGGCCTTTGGGAACATACATTCTTCTTATATTGAAGATTAATTTAGTTAATACCCCTTTGTAAAATGATAATCGTTCAAAGTAACCAAGGATGAAAGATTGAGAAATGAAATACACATTCAAATGATATGTTCTTTGTAAAATTTCCAGAGTAATTTCATTTGATACCAACTGAAGTTGATACTGATTGGAACAGTAATTTTGGAATATTCTTCATTGGTCTCCCCTCAAGGGAAACACTCTTCATCGTCTTCAGTAAAGTCTATCCATCACCATTTTAATATTTTAATATCAATCGAAGTGTCTTCCAAGGATGGAAACATCTCCAACATAGCTATCAAGAGTTGACATCGTTCACCACGTCTCAGGTTCTCCCTATAAGAGCATGACTCACCATAAATTCCCTATATTATTAGCATAAATATAGGAAAAAATGATTAAGAAAATAAGGTGGTTATTCCTTTATTTATCAATATGATTTTCATGGTTGAGATTCTTTTCTCAACCATGTTCCTCCATTTACTACAGTCTTCATACCTTCACATTTAAACATATGTTCTGATCTGTCTTCATGTGGCATGGCAGTCGTCACATTATCATCTACTTTGCATGGAGATTTTTTGTTCATAACACCCATCATGAATGATACAATCTTACTTCCTTTAAGGAATGCTTCTTACATTGGTATTATGGTTAGAAAACCATTTCAATGTGACCAGATTTCATACATATCTTATTCAAAACATCATTAACACATGTTTTTCTTTTGGTTTTCACTCTCTCAGGAGCAATATATTTATCACCTGAATGTTTTACTTTTCATTTATCACCATAATTGGTCTTTTAATCATCACGATTCCTAATTTCTTTCAAATGTTCTAGCGAGATGACCAAAATTCCATTTGGAATTGTTGTAGCTGGTTTGGATCTTCCACACGAGTTCGTCTGAGTTTCATCCCCCTTAGTTTCTCCTTTGGATGAATTGCCCTTTAATTTCATGGATCTAAAATCTAGGGACATATCTAATTCCCTACATGATATATTCTTGGGGAAGTATGTGTTCACAATATTATTATGTTTTCTTCCCAATGTAGCTACTTCAAACATATCCAACATCAGAGGTATTATTTTCTTATTAATCGTGAATGCAAGTTGAGTTGGGAATGTACTAACCTGGTGACTACTATTGTTGCATACATCACAGATGTTATCAAGAATTCCAAATCTATTTGTCGTAAACAGATACTTATGGACCTGTGAATGTTTCTTCTTCTTCTATGGATTCCTTTGCATTGATATAGGATTTTTATGTGCTTTTTTGTATAAGGAATTATACCAATAATCCAGTGCACAATGCCCAAATCTGTGCTAACACCAACATTGACCCACAAATATTTTCATCCTTATATCTCATGTGTAAGGTTTTTGTGCCTTCTTATTCTAGTTTTCTTCTATATGTGGGAAACCATATTCAAGAATTTATTTTCTTATCCACCCTAGCATTGATGGTGGGTTTCTTCTCCTCACCTTTAATCATCCTTACTTTTTCAGAATTTGACTTTCAACTAGAACTTTTGGTAGAAACATATTTAGAAAAAACGTTACGTGTTGGTATGGATGGTACCTTCACATTCTCACCTTTATGTGATAGATCAATGAGTGAATTTGTGATCTTCTTATCACATGTTGGATGCTATTTGGCTTTAGAATCCTCAAGTGTTCATTGAACAAAATTAGATAATAATTCTTAAGATGGATAATCAAGAGTTTTCATAATCATCTTATCACATGTTGGAGTTAATTATTCAGTAGAATCCTCCAACAAGAATTGTATACTAGAATCGACTATTTTATTCATTTGTGAATTCTCAATATGCATCTTCTCTGGAATTGCCTATTGGGCTTCAAATTTTTTCATTAAATATTGAGGATGATCTTTGGATCTTCAATCATGATCATCTTCTCCTCACAAGTCTTCTTAAATATTTCAACCTCATCTTCATGATTCTTAACATTGATTTGTAACAAAGAGTCAAGTTCTGTGAATCTCTTGGAAGTTTCTTCCAAAAAAAACTCTTGACTTCAGGGCTCTTCTTCATCTTAGCTTCAAGAGCATGGATCTTTTTTTAGAGTCATATTAAATCCATCTTTTTCTTCAAAGGACTTAATATATCTGGAGAGCTTATAACATCTTAAATCTCCATAACAAAGCAATCCTCCATATTATCGGCTTCTCTTTCCTATCGGGTTATCTCATCTTATATACACTGAAACATTCTAAAAATAGTATCAACTCTTTCTTCAGGAATATCATGCAGATAAGTTCTTAATTTCTAATGACCACTTGAAAATGAAATAGAAGTGTCTTCCATCCCTTTGGTAGAAACCTAATCTACCTTCTCCTTACTTTACAACTCTATTATTTCTTCATTATTGGATGGAAATGGAGAATGAGAAACTACTTATTCATTAGACATGAGGGACATCTTCAATTGTCTCTTCTATTACTTTTCCCTATTTTTCATAGGCTTTTTTGGATGTGGAATTTTACTCATAGATTACTGAGTCTTCATCAATACAACAGATCATTTTTGACTTAGGAAAGAAAATTAAAATCCTCTTCTGCATAGAATAATAATAGAGTATCCAATATAAATGAACCTTTCCCTATGATACCACTTGTAGGACCCTGGGATACCCTGATAGGGGAGGGGTGAATCAGGGTGTCAAATTTTTCTTTTAAAGTGATGGATCTTGTTCCCACATTGGTATGTAATTGTCAAACCGGTATGATAGATATGATCATAAATCAGACATTCACATGAAAGGAGTGGACACAACACTTTTACTTGGTTCACCACTAAGGGTTGCATCCAAAGAGCATATACCTAGAGGTTTCCAATCGTACCTAATTCAACTATTATTAACTATCCTTGGATTACAATGGTTTAGGAATAGTCACTTTTTCCTAGGCTCAATGCCATTATAAATGTTCATAGATAGCTCACTCTGTAACTCAGGTCACTCCCGTTGACTCCACCTAGCTAACTGCCTTGGGTGATGTCCCACTCAGTTTATAGAGGTGAAGGTTTCTTGAATATATTTTCATTAAAGTATTTTTCACTATATATCATGAGACACTTCTTTCATCGATGTCCTAAATTGATTCACTTGAAAGAACTGAAAAATCAATTTGAATACTCAAGGCATCATCACAATTGTACCGCCTTGAATAATTCACACTCTTAAGTAGGGCACACTCTGTTCTTCTCCTTCTTATCTTCCATTAATTACCAACACCAAAATCTATGTTTATCAGTTTACATCCTTCTTTAAGTAATGATCTGAGTTTAGTTTCACGTATAGTTCTTGTCTTCTCAGATCTCAAAGATGGTGTTAAACACCAGTCATGTGTGTGCGGTACTACATCTCTTCATAGAACTGAATGTTTCATGGTACTTTCTTCTTTGGAAATCCACTTCAAGATTTCTCAGAACCTGTCGAAGACCTGTGGACCACCAAATGTTTCAGGCACCCTTTTATGTGTCTTGCGTACAAATTTTATACCACATGAAAAATAGCTGACTTTTGTCGTGAAATACCTCTTGCACACAACATCAATCTTTTATGAAACATTATACATGCATGCAACTTTTCATTCTTGCATGAACCATTATATATTTCGCACACTAACCTTTTCTTAAAATTCCTTTTCACCTCAAAGCTCAGGATTTCTCTAAGTGTTGAGATTTTTCGATGACAGGGGGTCACCCCTTATTTATGGGCCTCATAGACCCATGTGTGCAAAAAACCCTGATACATCATGAAAAACCCTAACACATCGCACAAAACCCCATTTGACGTCACACTGGGCGTGTAAGTCTCTTCCATGACAACCTCATCATTCACGAACATCTCAAATATTTTGTTCACTTCATTCCATTTTTATGTTTCAATGTTAAAAACTTGAATCATGCCCTGCGCATAGGATCCCGACTCATTTTCAACGGTGCATGTAAGTTTCACATTGAGCTCACAAATCCCCTTTTGACATTGCATTGGGTGCACAAACCCTTTTGTGCAACACCATCTTCCGTGAACTCCATGACTTTTACATTTTTCGAAATTCTGATCCTGAAATATTTCTTTCGCGCAAGTTCCAAATACTATATCAATCTTGTGCGTAAAAACCAATCATTCATTCACACTTAAAATCTTTCACGCATCTTCATTTTTCAAGAACGCACTTCTCCATTTTCCAATTTTCAGTCCAAAAAATTAGGAAAACACTATAGAACAACACCAACTTCAATATATTCGTCATCCATAACCTTCATGCTTATTTTCATTGATCTTGATTCATTAAAAAATCTTATTCTTTCATCACAAAATCCACTATCATGATATATATCCATTGACATATCATCATTAGAATCATATGAGTTTCCACGGAAAGTACTATAGCTTTACTGTTGTCCACCAGCATCTTTCCATCCAATAAAAACTATATATGAATAGCATATCCTTTAATCCCATTTCCTTCATAAGTCATGCATCATATGTTCTATTGACTTATGATATTTGTGAAATACAAATCAGAAAATCATCGTCTAATTTAGATAACAAGTGAAATGCATGGCCATCTCAGAATGCTAAGCCCTTCCACACTCTCTCTTCTTCAGCCATCCATAGATGGATGATACCTCACCATTCCCCCATTTTATTAGAGTTATTCTTGATCTCTGTGTTTTTGATCTTTCATTGAAAACTATTGAAAACAAATACAACCTTATACACAAAGTGGTCCCAACAAATGATTCAATATGGTTTCAATGCAATAACCATGACGTCCAATGAGAGACTCTATCTATAGAGTGCCAACTCTTACTACCAATAGATATGTGGTATATATGAATCTTTCATGTATGAACCTCTAGACATGTAAAATGGTATACATGCTCTAATGGGTGCTCTATATTACAAAAACGAGTTATGGATAAAAATAAATGAATTATGCAGGTGTTTATAAGTACTAAAGCTAATATGAAGAATACAAAGTGCATACCCTGAACCTTCTCTTGAGTAGCTTGATTATATCTGATAATAGACTATAATTTTCTATTTTGTCAGCCAATTTCTCTATGATCATAGAATGAGCCACATTTTGGTAATTACAGGAGTAGTATTTAGCATCAGCCCCCATTTTTTGTTTAGACATTTGGATATCCACCTTCTCCCATATTAGAACTGCTTTCTTATGGGCCACTATTGTAATATAAGAGATATCCATGTCCAAAATGTTGTCTATTTTTAGGAAGTTAATCCACAATATTTCCACCATCTAATACCTATAGAGTTGGAAAATTACAAGACATTAGAACTCATACATCACAATTATTACATTGACCATCTCCAAGATTACTAGACCTCTGTGTGAGACCTGTGTTACAGATCCACAAGTTTGAGTCTAATATTGAGTCTGCATCCAACATTGAGACCCTAACAACTAAAAACTTCTATCCTATGAAGATGACTCATCCCCATGATGTACATTGAAATATTCAACTAATCTATGTCCCACTACTATAACGTTATATATAACTGCAACAACTGAATATTTTTTTGACATATATATTTTTTATTTTATTATTAAATTTTGTTGATGTATTTTTTTGTTTGATACACTAAGAAAAATTTTGCTACAAAAGAACAATAAATAAACCTGCAGTATACACAACACTATTGATGTATTTTGTTATCGAAAAAATTTGATTTCTCTTTATCGATTTCATTTCATGCAAGATTTAATTAAAGAGAACAACTAAATATTATTTTATTACATTATATCCCAAAAATTATAATTATGAGTATGAAAAATATTAATTGAATTATGAAAATATTCTATAAACATGTAAATATAATTAATTATTTGGTGGGAAATTAATTAATAATGAAAATAAAAACATTTTTAAATAAAAGGAATTACTTTTCTGAAAAACTATTTAAAAGATAATAAGTGTGTTTATAAAATAATAAAATCACTCTTGTAGAATTTTATTTTCTAATTATATATGTAATATATTCAATCTAATGTTGAAAGTCATGTTAAAATTTTCTAAACATGGTATTAGAACAAAAATTAATTTTTTTGAAAAAAATATATTCTTTTCAAAAAAATACAGTTTCAACCTTTTGCTGGCGTACCCATTTTAAATCACATTTTGACAATTTTAATATTATATTTAACAAAATAAACTTTTTATTTGAAATCATAGTATCAAATTTTACTTTGGTTGATGTTTTTTTCTAATAACTTTCACGTATTGATGAATAGTAATGTTATATAGAATTTTAATTGAAAACAATCTTTTTCATAAAACTTATTTATAGTGATAAATTAAAACTATAAATTGTTTTAATGTATAAATAGATAATAATTGTATCATTTAATTTAATAAATGTCATTTTTATTAATTTTTCAATGCATTTATATGTAATAACATTTCAATCTTTTTCATCTTTCAACTTTTAAATCCAACTTCATCATTCTTACAATGAGATTAATTTTAAATTAATTACTAAAACATATGTGAATTGTATTTTTAAAAATGGATTCCATATTTTGAATTATTGGGTCCAAATTTTGTAAATATATTTCTTTTAATTTTTGGAATTATTAATAGTATCTTCAATAATTGTTTATTAATACCAAAATAGATAAATTAGGTAATTAATGGTAATAAATATTATAAAATTACCAGAAATGATGATGTAATATCATTTTATGGGTTTTTTCGACCTAAATCATCCTTGGGTCAAAATTGAATCCTTTAGATGTCACTGGGTTGATATAATGACATTTAATATTTCTAAATTAAATAAAAGTTAAATAAGTATTTCTCAAATTTTAATAACTATATCATTTTGAATATAAGGTTATACATAAGATTAGTTTGACTCGAATTAATCATTTTAATGATAAAATGTATTTAGTTATTATTTTAATTATTTTTTTGTAATTAATCATATATAAATTATTACCGTAATGGCTTATACCATGATATTGCATGAATTATTTAATTGATGAAAAATGAATAACATATTTTTAATTAAAATGATAACATCCATCAAAATAGTATATATCACGGGTAATCATCCAAAGGAAAATTTAGTGACCATTTAGAGCCACATGGAAATGATTATGACACATATTTATTTATAATTTTTACACTACAAAATATTATATTTAATAATTAGACAAAACTAATGTAGTAATTATTTTATTAATGTAAATATAAAATTAATGTTATTAGAAATATTTAAATTAATAAAATTTGGGATAACTAATATATCCAAATAATTTTATAGATTACCACGACCCATAGGGATATAATAAAATATATGGTTCTAGGATACCATCTTATGTTGAAATTTTTAAAAAACAAAGAAATTAGTATTGTCTAAATTGTCAATATTGATATAATGTAAAAATAGTGTATTATTAAAATATTTAAAAATCATAACATATTTTTAAAAAATATAAAATAATTATTAAATGGTATAAAATGTTCTTAATGTTTTATTTATTATCTAATTGACATGGAATTAATAAAAATAAGACAATTTTAATAATTAAATATTTGATACATTTGTTAAAATTAAAATAGAATAACTAAGGCTTATTTAAAATGATAATGATAAATTATAGAAAAAATTGTCTACAATTTATTGGTTGATGATATTCCAACCATATCTCATTTAATATCCTAAAATATGAAAAATTGGGTGTTTTTAGATTGGGTTTTATTTTATTTTTAAATCAATATTTTTGGAGATTCTAAACGTGCCCCTCACATCAATTATAAAAACAAACCTCTTACCTCACTTATTCAATTACATTTGAGCATTAAATCTCAGAAATAACTTAACCATTTACCTTATAAACCTCCCCAATCACACTCTAGATCTTTTGGTTATCTCAAGAGGTAATCTTTATGTCCCTAAGAGGCAGTCTCGAGGGAGCACACCCAAGAAGATGTGATCTCCTTTACCGACTCCCTTAAGACCATTACTTGTTCTACTTCAACATCATATGTTGTTTATACTATAAAATAATAAATATGGTATAAAATATATTATAATATTTTATTATGATTTTGTATCGACAATATTCCACCTTTTATACATCATATGAAAAATGAAATCACCATGTGTGCTAACATAAAACTTATCGTCTCCACGATGAGTTCTAATATATTTTCATCACCATATTTTATAAGATATAATTATGATTAGTTTAATTATTATATAATATTTTTTATATATTTATTTCGATTTAATAATAATATAATTTTATCATTTTTACCATCTAATATTTTGGGAAAATTATAACGTTACTTGTGTGTATGTTTGGATTACTCTCTTCACGATGTGATGTGACTCACTATTCACCTATATTTTATATGAATGGTTATTTGGATTATTTTTATGAATATATAAGTTATATATGAAACTAAAATTATTCTGTAATTATAATATATTATATACATTCTTTTTTTAACAATATAATAAAATGAAAACAACATTCATACATATGTATAACCTACCATCTCCAGGAACAGTGTATTTTGAATAAAATTTAAGATAATTATAAATACTAATATAAATAATTTATAATATATTTATATCAGGTTGTTAAATTTTTAAATATGTAAATCAGGATCTACGTACTAGAATCAATAGTTACAAGCGAAGTCACATATGATTAACAAGGCGGTTATCACCCGAAACATAACGTATACATGAAGATAATAAAAAATGGAAAATATAGAGTCTTAAGTAAATCATATATTGTATCAAGTATATGAATAAGGTTATACTATAGATGTAAATTAAACTTGTATTTATTATACATGAATTTAGAATGAGTGTGATAAGTTTCATGACATAAGGTAAGAGATTTATGTATCACCTTTATTTATGTGAGACACATGACTTATACTATGTTTGTGTCTTCTACATAGTGTATATACATACCATGAATTTATTTTATGAGTATTATCAATATTATTATTCTATTTACATATTATTAAACGTTTATTTATTTTATGAGTCATATTATTCTTCAGATTCCAAGTGATATGAATTTAATTTACATCCTCTTAAATACTTGGGATTGTTTCATTTTATGTCTCTGTTATGGGAATATTTATCATAAATGACCATGTTTTAGAAAAATTATTTCAAATAAATGTTTTAATATTATCGTATAGATGTTTAAATTCATTTTTAACAATTTTTCACTTTCCACTAAATAGTTCGAATAATTTTTTTTTATTTTACAAACAAGGTAGTTTGTTGTTTTTCCATAAAGGTAGGGGAAGAATGTTTTATTTTAACATAGATGACAAGAAATGAATTTTCATCCATCATGTAACCATAATTATTTAAATATTCCTTTATAAGCTTAAAATTTTATATTCAAATAAAATTTTTTCTTTTAAAATTTCAGGTCATTTAAAAAAAATATTTTTTATGAAATCAAATTTTCCTCAAGAATGGTTTTAATGTAATAATTAAAAATTATTTCCCATCAAATATGTCATATGGTTGTGTTAATAATTCCATTTTGGAAAATGATTCATGTTTAAATTCATGGTATATGTTTTGATGGTAGGATATTTGGGAATCCTATTTCTCTTTTTTGGGATATAAGCTTTTGAAACCAGCTAATGTTCACAGGTTATTCTTATGATGAATGATTATGAATGTCGTATCTTTTCTAAACAATTTGAATTTATTACAAGTTAGTGATTACATGTTCATTTAATGGGTTATGAAATCATTTTTTATGATCTTGTAGAACATGAATATATTATATCATCATGATATGGGTGAGACTTATATATCTCTATGATGCACTAGGCACTGATGGATAACTCATGAGTTGTATAAGTTGTGCGTGAAATTTATTTCATGTTCCCAAATTCTATGTGTGGACCTAGATTCCATGTCCATATGTTTAAGAAAGGGACTCATTTAATTTCCTAAATTTAATGTGTGAACATGGTACTATTTATACATGTTCACAAAGTTATATGTTTATGTGTATGCCATAATTTGATGTCTTATTTCTATGTTATTATCTTATCAATTCTTTAATTTTATTTCTTTATGATTCATGTTTACCTTGGATACGCATGGCAAGATATTATAATGTCATGATCAAATTCATATACCCATTATCCTCATTCTTATGTTTACATATCACCATATTTTACCCTTATAGAGCATATGAGCTCAACAGTTTTTCATGATGTTTTATTTTCCATGGTGATAAAGAAAAGTTTTAAGAAGATGTATAAAAGGGGGAGATATTTGTGGTAAAAATTGAAGATATTTAACTAGAGTATAATTTGTGTTCCATGTTTCCAATGAAATTAAACTAATAAGGTCATTAGGTTTTTATTGTAATGTATAAATTATTCAATGAAAGTAATGCAATGTCCAGAAACGTCATGCTTGGGTCATTTGAGTTTTTATAAGAGTCAATGTTTAGTCAAACATCAGAAAGTAGGATGTGATGAACATGGTGTTGTCCATGGAGATTTTTCAAGGGATATGTCTTGGGATATCCTAAGGATATGTGTAATCAAAGGTTATAATTATAGAGTTATTGGGTTAATCAATAATAACCTAGGAATAAACCTGAGATATTCTAGATTCCAATATTATATGTAATTTCCCTTAGTTATTTTTTTTCATTTCTGATATGTATTTGTAACATTTATATTTATTGTTTTAGTCAATAATTGGAAACAGATAGAACGTGGTAAAAATTTAAGGTTTTAGATGTGGAAAGTATGGGAGTGAATTTCCTAGGTGGAAATATCATGAAGGGAATTAGGAATGTTGTACAATAGTTTTTATAATGTTGAAGGTAAATATATCGCGGACAACATGTGAATGGTACAAGATGATATAATTTTTTTCATAATAAGCATGATTATATTGATGTTGAGGTACCATAATACAGGATTCAAATTTTATATTCTAGTAAAGAATAAGATGTTGAAGCCTATAAAATGGTTTTAGATAAAAGTTGGATGATTTATGTGTATATGTTATGGAAATCATGGATTATTCTTTACAAGATGATGTTTTCAGCTTTTTAGATTGAAGGAATATATCCAACAATAATTGGAATAATGAAACATGAATGTTTTCAATAAGGATTTTTGGTAATTCATGTTATTACCATTTTTGAAGGGAATACATTATGAAATAATTTACATGTTTGTAATGTGACCAAATATAGATGTATTATGATATATTAGGGATAAATGTTAAGCCAATCTAGTGCACATATTTCAAATGTTTTGGATTATAGGCTTTAGGAATGATTCTATGGTTATCCATTTATACAGTGTTTAAGTTAAACGTAATATAGTGTTGTTGAGATTGATAAATTATCTCATCATAGGTGGAAATATGCATATTTGATCACATACGATAAACTTTTTATTATAATAATGACAAATTGAATGACCAATCATTCTTTCTCTAGATCATATGATCTAAAAATGCTTCAGGAATGACAAATTTAACTTAATTTCCTTGAATAAGGGATGTTGAAATTTATTCAAGAATGACCAGCTGTGAGATTATAAAAAAATCTAGTAAGTATTTCTTATAATAAAAAATTCATCCACTTTAGAGAAAGGATCATGAAACCAAATGTGTTATCATAGTAACTTCTTATCCAATGAATCAAATGATCCCTTAGATGATCACAAATTAATGGATTTGTGGTCGCTAACTTTCTACTAATGATGTTATCTATCACTATTCATAAAAACATTAAAGTTAGATTGTAACGCCCCGACCTATTTTATGTGTAATAATAATAATTTTATGTTTTAATTATTATATAAACCATTGCAGTTGTCAGAGTAAATATTATCTCACATTTTTTAAAGAATAATTTAAGAATAACTATTTTAGTCAAATATAATTTATTATAAAGCAAATAATTGTTTTATATAATATTCTAGATATTAATTATACTACTATAGTAATAAAGATAATTTGTATCTCGTTTCCAAAAATGATATATATATATATATTCATATGTAAACAATATTTAAATTAAAATTATATAAAACTAATACTATAATTTTATAAATAACATTGGAAATTATTGCATTGAAATATTTTAATGCCATTACTTATGTGAACTGATATTGAATCTATTATATGAATAATTACATGGAGTTTCTATATTTTTGAAGTTATGATGTATACTTATTATAAATCTCGAATAGATAAAATTTATAAAGACATTATTAACATTTTTAATTTTATTTAATAAAATTATAAAATAATAATATATAATTTTATTAATATAATGATTAATCATTCAACAATAAAATTATTGTTAATTTGAATTATATCATATTAACATTAGTTTTAACAAGTTTCAAAATTACAAATAATTTGTACAAATTATGATAATTATTATGTTAATAATACATTTTCATTTTTCAATTATTAATTCAATTTATAATAACAATATAAGATATATAATAAAATATAAATGTAAATGTTTTATAAAGGGATAAATAATAATTACTTTTACCTTTACAAGTATTGATAAAATAAGTCTAATTGATTATTACTTATGTCTAACACTTGACTTTTTTTTAAAGTTATTGAAAATATAATAATAATAGAGTAATGATATAATAAAAAATGAATAAAAATATAAAAATATCAGTATTATAATAAAAATAGATGTGTAAATCGGACAAAAAAGGAATAAAATGATTCACATAAAGGGGAAATGGGGGTCCACATTTAGGGTTTTGTAGGGGGTGTTGCATCATCATGGGTAGGGTCGGGGTGGCCTCGAATACAGTCTAGCGTCGACTTTCATGAGGCAAGGGTGTAATGGAGACTAGTCAATATTGAGATGAGGAGGGTCAGTCATCCTCGGGTTGAAGCCATGGTCATGGTCGTGTGGAACAGGGGTTCGGGAGGCCACACTTTAGTCAAGGTCGAAGGCAGAGTAGTGGTTTGGGACGAGCAGGCTGGGCACCTTTAGTAGAGTCATATTTGAGATGGTCCAGTTGATGTAGGGTGGTGCTCAAGCGTTGGTTGTAGCTAGGTTTTCAATCGGTCCATATTCGAAGTAGGAATCTTGTTCAAAGTGTTCTTATATGAATTAAGAATTTTGTTTCCTTCACATGCATCAAATCTTCCACATTGAGAAAAACTCTCTATTTATACCCCATTTTCAACTGATTGACCATTATCATGTAATGATTTTGGTCCGTTAATAGAATCCTATCTCATATAGACGTACTGTTTTGAATTGCGAGTTTTGTAATGTTTTGCACTATATCAAATTAGATACTCTATTTTGATAATTGTTTTTATACTGGTTTAAATTTATTTCCTAGAGTTGTCAACATACAATTATTTTTTTATAACATTTATTTCTATGTTATGCTGGATTTTTATCTTCCTTCAGTCTAAAGTGTATATTTGGGTTCCCTAGAAATCTCTTTTTCATGTTCTGTGTTGAGGTTTTTCAATAAAACCATATGCTTTGAGAAAAAAAATTCCAAAACTAGAAGTCTGAGAGAGTGTGTTCCTACTGCAATGTCCCTCAAAATAATTCTATCCTTCCTCGTTTTATTTCCCATCACACAAACTCTTTGTAATTCACCTTGTTGAAGTCCTGCACACACTACTGGGTGTTTTTCATATTATGGTCAATCATTTCAAAATTTGCGAAATAATCATCACATGGTTGAGGTAAGGGTGATGTTAATTTATAATAACATTCTGTTATACACTTATGATCCTCAAAATTTAATGTTTTAAAACTTATATAGGGTTGTGAAACCTGTTTTTGTAAGGGATATACCATCTATTGATTTTAAGCTTACATTCAATAATTTATTGTCTTGAGCAAGGGAATAAATATTTATTTTTATGGTTAAATGTGTTTACTAAGAGTTATGTAATTATCTCGAATATTTATCTTATTTTTTATGATTTAAGGGTTCATTATACATTGTCTCGAATGTTTATATATTTTATGACCTTATGTTTGTAAGCGGAAATTAGTATTTTTAATATAGTTGTATTTATCCTGAATTCAAGCAATATTTTATTTCATGCAGTTAATTATTTTCAAACTGTTGGTTATTTGTGTAAGGGTTGTAAATTTTCCTTGTCGTATTTCATTGAGGATATATACTTATATATTCTCCAAATGGTATGTTTATAACTTTGCGATGTCTTAAAAGTTCTTTTGTGATGAGCCTGGGTCTTCGGGTTTTCAGGTTCAAGTGATATAATGGATATAAGTGTTATGTATTCATTAAATGAATATTTTGTAAGGGTTTAATTAATTTGATCAATTTTTTTTTTCTATTCTATTTACAAAGGTATACACATATATACTTGTGTATAAATGTTTATATGAATCTATATAGCATATTATTTTCCAAAATTGGGGTATGATTTAAAATCTATGTGTTGAAAGGGGTTTAGTTGTTTTTCTTTTACCATGTTGTTATAAAATGTTATGTGTGTCTATATATATATAAGAATCCATATCTATATATATTACCGGGAAATTTTAAAATTATAATGGTTTTAAATTTTAGGTATCTATTTCTAAATTTTATGGTTTGTTAGGGTGTAATTTGGTCAAATTACGGTTGTTAAATGTGTGTATATATATACACACATATTCAACTTATTATTTTAGGTGTACATATGTTAAGTGTTATTTTAATTTATAATTATTTTCTGTTATACACTTAATGTATATCTTAATATGCACAAATAATTTGATATATTTTTATTTTATGTTATTAAATATTTTATGAAAATCATTAAATAAGATGAAAATAAAGATTTGGGTTGAAATGAATTTTTTTTATTACGAAAAACTTCAGTTTTTATGTATGTAAACCCATGATTTTATGTACTTTAAACCAAACATGATTTTTGCTTTTAAATCTGGTGACATTAACAAATAAATAATTTTATGGAGTATTCAATAATTGTAAGGGTGCGACATGTGCATATATTTTGTATATATATATATGGTTATATGTATGAACCTATAAGTTTGACGCATAACTGGAATTAAATTGGCTTAAAATACATCGGTGGTTAAAGTATGATTATGATATGTTTAATTAAATTCTCATGAAATCATTCATTACATAAAAAATTTGTCACACTGCAAATCAATTGGCCTTATATGCTGTGGAGCATAAGGCATGACCATTTATTAATACATGGCAATTTATCAGTGCTTTCTTGTATACAAAAGACATTTATCATAATTTAAAATTTGTCATTTTAAACTATAAATATTCATTTCCATCAAAAAAGGATTAAGAAAATTAAGGAACTATCATTTTATTTGGTAACCCCATCCATTCATTATATGTGTGTTTTAGATTAACATCCCACATGAAAATAATGTTTACTAGTTAATGCATGTCATTGGGAAAATAATTATTTAGGTAATAGAGGACACATAATGATTTAGTCCATTATCATTTTCATTTTTCAGTGCATGTATTGAGCTTGTGTAATACCTATCCAAAATAATAAACATGCGATGTGATGCATTGAAAGTTTATGGATGTAGTTGGAATGATATTAATTTATGTGATAAATCATACTATTTTATTATTCATCCATTATATTAATGAATTGAGAATTTATTTATTTGGAGTGGTATGGGACACCCCAATAAAAGACATGTAATTAGGTATACAATGTGGTATGGGTCACTTTGGATACATTTCCTAATTAAACACATGCGGAATTTATTGGACTAGTATATTCCGGGTTTGGGACCGGTAAAAGTAATCCCTCTAGGTTTGGGGTTGGTTACAGTAGACCCTTTGGGTTGGAGTCTGGTTACAAAGGCGCTCCGGGATGGATTTCGGTTAGAGAGGCTCTCCGAGTTGGTGTCCGGTTACAGTTTTCCCCTTAGTCTTGGGACGCGGCCTTAACATAGAAACTAAAGTCCGGTATTTTACATTCCCTCATTTTGTGTATGATAATTAGTTAACCAAATAGATATTTGACTAGTATATTATCCTTGGTTAATAGCCATTACTTATGAGTATCATAAATGTAAAAGCTTGTGGCATGACATATGTTTAGCACACAATGATTTTAGTATTCTATGTATGACATCGAAGTTATTACCTTTATGCACAACTCTTATTGTTCATTATACTTGGTTGTTTAATTTTTTCTTACGTATTATTATTTCATACATGTTTTGAATTTTATTTTTTTCATTACTCCTATCAACCAAGCTTATTATCGAATCGTTTATCCTTGTAATTCTGTTATCATGTTTTTAGTTATGCACATTTATTAAGACTTGTTACATATTTTAAAGATTTTCTTTAAGAAGATAGTTTTATGAAATGGTTTAAAGGATATTTTTGGAAGTTATTTTTGGTATATTATGTTATTTTTAAACCCGTTACTAGGTATTCATATTCTCACACTATGTTTTTATTTAAAAAAATTCCGGATTTAGTTTTTACTACAGAAGTATTTCAGAAGTAGCCAGTTTCTCAAAGCCGGAACCGAATTTGATCCTTGGTATGGCATCGGCTCTGGGTACTCGAGAGCTGAGGTGTGACATATATTTCTCTTTCATTTTCATGTTTTCATATTCCACCTATGTTCTCCAATATAGAAACATATTGATGAGTTCCATTGGATAACCAGTTTGTCTTTAACATCCCTTTTTAAAATGATGTTTTATTATTCATTTTTTATTGTGGGTTTATATGAATGAAAATTTCAATTATTAATCCTTTTATAACCCAGATCAATTTCAATGGTGAAATTCATTTAGGGGGGGTAGAATGTTCCACCCATTGATTTTTAGGAGAGAAATCATATTTTTTTTAATTTCATTGATATCTTTTCTTAAATGATAAACCAAGATAATCTTGCACTACATGCATACCAGTCTCGGGTTGAAGTGTATTGAACAATATTCTTTCCTTATGTTACTCATAATTTTGAGTTCTTTTGATAGATTACATTTCACGCAAGACCGAGTTAAAGTAAAGAACTAAATATTATTACGCTATCTTATAACCTAGCCATTATAATACTAAGTATGAACAATATTGAAAAAATTATGAGAATATGATTTACACTTGTATATATATCTAATTCTTTGGTGAGAAAATTATTATAAATGAAAAAAAACACGTTTTAAATAAAATTAAATGTTTTTATGAAAAAATATAAATGAAATAAGTTAGTTCTTAAAATAATTAAATCAATCTCGTAGAATTTTATTAATGAAATACATGTGTAATATATTCAATATAACTATTAAAATTTATCTTATATTTTTCTAGAAATGATATAAGAACAAATTCATTTCTTCAGATTAATGATTTACTTATTTCAAAATATGTAGTTTTCCACCTTTTGATGGTTGAGCCATTTTAAATAAAGTTTTTGGCAGGTTTTTATATTCTATATAAAAAAATAAAGATCGTATTTGAATGAAGGTTATCTAAATTTATATTTGTTTAATTTTTTATATTTTTCTAATAAGTTCCATGTTTTCTTGGTTGGTAACAAATATTACATTTTAATTGAAAAATATTTTTTTTCAAATTAATTACGGTATTAAATTTTATATTTGAATTTTTTAAAATTTTAAATAGATAATATTTTTATCAGTTAATTTATTTTATGTCATTGGAATTAATTTTTTATTGAATCTAGAAGTAAACAAATTTCAATCTTTTGCATGATTTAACTTTTAAAACTTATTTTCTAATTCCAGCAACAAGTTTAAATTTAAATTAGTTACTAAAAGATATCTATTTTGAATATTGAAACTTTTATTCAATATTTGGAATCATTTGGTATTAATTATGTAAACATGTTTCATCAATTTTCAGGCATTATGAATAGTAATAATAGTAAATATTTATTAATATGTTAAAAAGTAAAATCAGTTAATTGAAGGTAATTTTTTTAAATTACCCTAAAACATTCCTAATATATTTTGATGTGTTTTTTCGACCAAAATAATCCTTTGTTCTAAATGGTATCCTTTGAAAGAAACTTGGATGATATTGGGGAATTTAATATTTTTTATTTAATGAGATGTTAAACATGTCTTACTCATATTATAATAACTATATCATTTTTAATATAAGGTTATGTTGAAGTTATGTTCTACTATAAATTATCATTTGAAAGATAATTTTATTTTCTTTAAATGTAATTTTGATTAAAATTATTATAATATAAATAATTATATTATTTTCTTCTAAAATGAAGATGTAGAAATTATTTAACTGATGAAAAATCAATAAAATAATTTTAATTAAAATGATAATGACCATTAAAATACCAAAACACTTGTCCAAATATATTTGTTAGAGTGTAGGTCAAACATAATAATCCAATGTTATAATTATGGATAAATTGGGGACACATGGAAATGATTATGACACTTATAACATTTTATTTAACATGATGTTAAAGTTTTCAATTTTATATTTTAATTAATATAAAAATTTTAATATCACATTTTGTAGAAGTTATATTCATCTAAAAATATTCCTATTAAATATTGAAAAGATATATACTTCATGGTAATTTATGTTTAATTTTTACCTAATAAATATATATATTAAAAAACTACACCAAAATAATGTAGTAAGGATTTTATTAATTGAAATGTCAAATTAATTCTATTAAATATATTAAAATAAAAAAAATTAGATAATTTATATATACACTGCATTAATTATAGAAATTGACACAATATAGGTATAATAAACTATTTGGTTTATGTTAATATATTATATTGATATTTTTAAAAATCCATGTAATGAGAATTTTCAAAAATGAAACTATTAATATTTTTTCTAAAAATGATTTGTGAAATTATTTAAAAAATATTAATTTTTTTAAAAAATATAAAATAATAAATATATGGTAAAATATATTCCAAATTATTCATCTATTATCAAATTGAAATAAAATTATTAAAAATTACTAAATTTTAATATTGATTAATTTTTACCAAAGTTAAAAATTAAATTATAATAATTATAGGTTATTTTAAAGGACAATGATTTAATTAAGAAAAAAGACATACCTAATTTTTGTTGTTGATGATAATTCCACCTTATCTAATATAATATTCAAAAATATGATATTTTGGAGGGTTTTTTATGTGGTTTTACTTCATTATAAAATTAATATGTTTGGATATTCCAAAATATCCCCTCACCTCACATATAAAAGGGAACCTCTTCCATCACGTCTTCACTTCAATTTGAGCCTTAATTCTCGACCATACCATGACTATTTACTTTCTCAAAATCCCTAGTCATATTATATAGGTTATTTCTCTCCCAATATACCGTCTCCAGTGTCCTTTAGAGGATATATGGAGATAGCTCACTGATGAAGAGGTAATCACTTTTACATACTTTGTCAAGATTATTTCATCTTCTACTTTCCCTTCTTAATATATTTCTATTATAAAGTGATAAATATCATATATCATATATGTTAATATGTTATAATAATTACTGAACATCTATATTCTAAATTATATCAATCAGATGAAAAACATAATCAGAACACGTGTGTGCGTACGATTTACTATCTCCACGCCGTTGTGTAATCTGTTTTTCTTCACCATAATTTACAGGTTATAATTATGATGATTTTAAATATTATATATTATATTTATAATATCATTATAACTATTTAATAATAATATATTGTCTACCTTGTTTCTATGTAATATTTTGGGAAAATGATAATGTCGCTCATGCGTACGTATGAATTACCATCTCCCTGATGTGATATGGGTCGTTATTCACCTATATTTCACATGGTTGGTAATAAGGATTATTTTTATGAATATAAATGTTATATATAAAATTATAATTATTTTTTAATTTTAATATATCATATAATTTATTTTCTTTTAACTCAACAAGAAAATGAATACAATATTCATGAATACGTACGGTCTACCATCTCCTTGAACATTGTATTTCATATATCATTAAAGATTATTATAAATACTTATATACTGAATATGTAAGTTATTTATATTAGGTTTTACAATTTTTAAATAATTAAATCATGATCTATGTATGACAATCTATATTAACAATTCAAATCAAGTATGATTTAAAAGGCGATTATCACTCGAAACATAATGTTGAAAAGAATGTAATAATGAATGGGAAATAGAATGTCTCATGTAAATCATAAATTATTTTTATTATATTAATGTGGTTCTATGATATATGTAAAATAAAAATGTATTTTTTATAAAAGAGGTTTTAATGATTTCAATGAGAGTCAAGACATTAGGTAAGGGGTTTACGTCTCACCTCTATTTCTGTGAGGCCAAATCCTTACACACTACTTGTGTCTTCTAAATGGTGTATATTCTACCCATGAGTTAATTTTATGGGACATATCCATATGATTATGTTATTTCCATATCCTTAAAATTTTATTTCTTTTACGGGGAATACAATTCTACTAATTTTATGTGATACTTATTTATTTCACAACCTCTTCAATATTTGGGATTATTTTGTTTTAAGACTCTATTAGTGGAATATTTATTATCAATGAACTTTTATTCCAAAAACATTTTCAAATAAATGTTTTATAATTATCCTATGGATATTTAAATTCATTTTAAAAATTTCTTTGTTTTCACAACATGGTACGAAAGGAATATTTTATTTCATTTTCTAAAAAAAGTACTTTGTGACTTCTCTGAAATGGTACAGAAAGAATGTTTTCTTTTATCTTGTATTGAATGAAGATAATTTTATTCCATAATGGAATCATTATTCAATGAAGATTCCTTTACAAGAAAAAATGATCATTTTCAATTATAATTTTTTCTTTTAAAATTTCATGTCATAATAAAAAAATGTTTTCAAAGAAATATTTTATTTTTCTCAAGAATTGTGTTGAAGAAATATTTATAAATTATTTCCCATATAAGATGAAATTTGGTTGTGTTACTCGTTTTAATTTAGTAAATGATTCATGTTTCGATTCATTGTATTTGATTTGATGGCATAATGTTTGTGAACCCAATTTCTCTTTTATAGGTTATATGCTTTTGAAACCTACTACCTTCCACGGGTGTTTAATTTGATGAATGATTTTGAAAATGATATATTTTTTGATAGGTTATTGTATCATTAATTTTGTAAGATTAACATATATTTTAAAGTGTTATGATATTTTTTATGATCTTATTGAAACATATATGTATGATTTATTTATGATATGTGTGGGACATATATCTCCTTTCAATATACTAGGTAAATATGGATAACACATGAGGAATATACGTTATGTTTGAACCTGATTTAATGTTCAAAAAATTTATTCGTGGAACTAGTTTCCATGTCCATATGTTTATGAATATAACTTATTTCATGTCCTTAATATAATGAGTGAACATGTTACTATTTATACATGTTAAAAACATTATATGTTTGTTTGTATGCCACAATTTCATGTCTTCTGCCAATGTTATGATCTTATGGATTATGTTCTCTGATTTATTTATGATTTAAATTTACCTTTAATACACATGGAATCAACTCCTAAGGTTTCCATGACATTTGAAATATTGGTATGCTCAGGTTTATGTTTATATATCACCCTTATTTACCCTTAATGAGCATTTAATCTATCCCTTTTTTATATTTACATTCCTAAAGTTATAATTACGTTTTGTAGGTCGATGTACTTAAGGGGGAGATATTTGTGGGAAATGTTTAGGATCTTTCCCTAGACTAGAAATTTTTGTTCAATGTTTTCCAATGGAAATATACTAAAACCATCATTAGGTGTATGTTTGTTTAAAGCATTAAGTATTTCATAACACTAATTTAATGTACATGTATATAAATTGTGGGTTTTTGAATAACTAAGTTCCTCTCTAGAAATCTATAATATTTGGGAACACTTGAGAATACTATTATTGAATAAATAACCTTTGGAAGGACATACTCAAAACTTATATGCCCAGAACTATCCATACCACACTATGTCGAAAGAGTATCATGTGATGTTGGTATACCATGAGGGGTAAATAGAAAATAAAAAACTTCCTTACTACATATCAAGATAGTCCTAAATCTACATAGAGCAAAAATTTTAATGGTAATAGTCATCATGGAATAATGACTAAAAGTATGACCATGAGAGAGTCACCATACCATGGGATTCAGTAATCAGACCCCACCAGTGAATTTTTATACCATGAATAAGACTGTTCGGAATAGAGACCATAAAATATTCTGAGGTCCAAATAAGTGAGAACAATTTGACCACCATTTAGATTTAGTTTTATACCAGTTGATGATGTGGCTCATCATGAAATCTGAGAGGAATCTAATTATGTAACCCATGTAATTCACTAAGCATATATGCATCTTCGTTCTGTCCAACTAGAGTAATCAGATACCCAAGATGAATTTGATCATCTACCTAGACTATTACCCGTGGATCTATGCACTACCCATTGGGTGTATTCACTTCTCTATTTCCACTTGGATTAAACACCTCAGGAATGAGTCCTTGAATTGAGGCCCCATTTCTCAATTGATCATCATCACAACCTTATATAGATAACATAGATGTCTTTCATCCAGGATGCATTAGGTAAGTTAAAAAGATGTTCCATGATTATATAATAATATTTGTGCAGATGAATCTATAATGACATGAAAGTCAATGGCCCCTATCCTACATGATGGATGTACAATTGGTTTCAATGAAACTGATGTCTCATCTTGCAAAGTCAACAAACAATTCTTCAGAGTCCAACTACTTGAATATGTCATCCATCATACCATGATTGGGTTCCCAATATTGGGAGCTAAACTAGACCTATTACAACATTATTTCCATATGATCCCAATCCAATCCACATGAAATGTCTATGTAAAAAAAGTAACCCAAAGAAAAACCATGTCATATACTACTCTATCATCACTATCCCACTAGGACCAATCATTATTCCTCCATAAACTAGGGGTGACACCATAATCCCTCATATAATTGTATAGAGGTGGGAAAAATAACTAATAAGGTATATGACTAAAGTAGGAGGCCTTATCCTAAGGTAACCATAAGAATGAAGAAACCAGTCTACATGAAATAGTATAGAGATATAATAACAAAATGAAATACCTATAGTGAAGTTAATGCATAAAACAACCTCTAAGAAAATACATAATGGTGAATCAAGTTAATATATAATAAATAAGGGAATAGTAAACACCCAACAATAAAATAAGTCTCGAACTAGAAAAAAATTGAAGAGGGAAAAACATTAAAGGGGGAACGACCCACAATATCCATGGTAGACCACCAAACTTGGTCGTCAAATCCTCGTACCACCGTGTTCCTCTAAAATTAGGTCCAAAAATTTCACCGATAATGTTCATGTTTTCTTCCTAAAACATGACATGTGGAGGAAACGAAAATGTTGTGATGAGTATATACATAAAAAATATTAAACCCATAGAAGAAAAAGGGAATCAATATAAATAAACATTTATCTCAACCAATGAAGCAAGTGGGAAAAGAAATTCCACATCAGGTTTGGTCATCCTAAAACCCTACTCATGAAAAGAGAGAAGTATCAATCTCTAGTTCTAGCTATATATAATGACTATCCTTATTAAAAATAAAAATTTACAATCTATAATGGATAACATGAAGCATAACATTACAAGAAACAATGTTAGGGGCCCACTCCTTGATATTGTTCTCCAAATCCTGGAGAACACTATCTCCAGTGGGGGACCTGCTCCCTGCTACATCTTAATGATTGAGGAGTACCACTCCATAGATAGTGGACCCAAAACCTTAGTGGTATTGGGGAGTACTGATGGGATAAATGGAAAGAATATGTGTAACTACTATGCACAATACATGCTTAAGAATCAATTCAATTGGTAGAAATCAACTAAACAATGAAATGTACCTCAATAACAGGGAGGGTTTATTGAAGAATTATAAGATGCAAATGTTTTATAGAGTTTACTTAGGATTGAATTCAATTACTATTTTCTCCTTAATTGAGAACTTTTCATTTGGGATGTACATTGGGTTGTATTTGGGTGAAAGTTATGAAAAATTGAAGATGAAGGGTATGTGTATGGTTGGTGCACAATTAGAGAAATCCATCGGCACCTGCCTAGAAAACTATGAAAACTTTGAAAAGAGGGGGTTTTCACAGTTTTCGTATGCTTTTTGAAACCGCGTTCCCAAAATGACTAACCATTCACCACACAAATATCTGGCAGAAGTTTAGAGCATGGTTAGAGAAACTTGTGTACTCGAGACTAGAAATCTATGAAACCTTGGACAATGGGGGTTTTCACCACTAGTACATGGATTGTCAAACGATGTGCCCTAAAAGAACAAACCATGCCCCCCAAAAATTATAGATTCATGGTTGGCACAAATTCTGGGAAAACTATGTTCCCCTTCCTAGAAAACTATGCATGATTATATTAATGGTCCATAAAATTAATTTCAATTCCACCAGATCCCCGGAATCATCCCCCATTCGACCTAAACTCAGAAAAACTATGTTTTTGATAATCTTAGAGATTTCAAAAGTTATTTAATGGACATTCATATCTTTTATTCGTGATTTAATTCCCAGATCAAAGATCACCTCCAACGGTAAGTAGATCCAATCCCATTGATTTCTCATTTGAATCACATCCTCCACTCATTCTTTTTGTGGGATGTAACCTTCAGATTTACTAGATATAGACTGAGATTTGGTGAATGTAGATCTAGTCATGTGGATATAGATATAAAAATGAAGAGTCATTTTTTCTTATATTGATTTAGGGTTTTGATATTTGTATCAAGATCAACATTATTGTGCTTCTCAGTTCTCAGGATTTTCAATTTGGTGATAGTTAATCAATGAATCAAGGTAGGTGGTCTGTAATTCAAATCTAGTAGTCTTGATTTCTGTTCTGTGTATGTAATCATAGGATTGTTATTTAATTCATAATAATTGAGTTTTTTATGATTTAATAAACTTGGTAAATTAATTAGGTAACTGAGATGTGATATTGGAAAAATTTTATATTGTATATTTGGGATAATTAATTGTGGAATTAAGAATCTGATGTTTTGGGTAGTTAATTGAGATATGTAATTGTGGAATTAATTATAATATATTGAAAATACTTATTTATGTTAACTAATATTTTAATTAATTTTACAATTGATATTTGATATAATTAATTATTGTAATTAATTATGGGTTAGTGATAAATTTATTTTGGAATTAATTAAAGTGAATAATGTTCATAACTAATTGGTTAATTAGTTAAATTGAATTATGTGATGAATAATTTTAGAATTATTGTTGATATTGAGATGATTAATTAAATGGTGAATTAATTAATGTTATCAGTATGATTAAAAAATTATTTAATTTGTAATGAAATTGATTTGAATAGTTAATTGTCAAGTTAATTAGGTATTTATAAATGGTAACAAAGTCATTAATTTGTGTAAATTAAAGAAATGTAACATGGTCATTAAATTACGAGAATTAAACATTTGTAACATGGACATTCATGTGTGTGAAATAATGAATTTTAACATAGTCATTCAATTTTGAGAATTACTAATTGGTAACATGGTCATTCATTTGTGTGACATAAATAGGGGTAACATGGCCATACAAATGATATAATTTATGAATGGTAACATGGTCATTCATTTGTGAAATGATTAATGGTAATGGGTTCATTTAGTTTTGTGAATTTATGAATGGTAACATTTTCATTGATTAGTAAAATTATGAATGGTAACATGTACAATCAGACACATGATATCTCTCAAGGTTAGTTCAAATTCTAACATAGAGTGACACATTTATTAATGTATGATTTTCTATCAAATCCCAATATTTAGGTGGTTAAATTATGATTAACTGAAAATATGATAACTATTATTTATGCATTGTAATTATTTATTTATACAACTTCATGCACTATCCTGATGAGATATTGTTTTAGACACCCTAGTGGCCTACTGATTTATACTGACAACCTACATGGGATACTTGATCAGTGACCAAAAATACATTATTGATGTAGGATACGTCAAGGTAGAGTCCATGTATTAGATGTACGTTTTGGGTATGGATTATGGATGGGGGAACTAAATGTGGTTTCAGACCCATTTCTGAGTTCCCGATGTCTTTATTTTATGTTTTCATTTTAGACATGTGTCATGTATATTTTCACAGAACGTTTTCTTCTACAGTTGTATATCTTATTCATAACATTTATTATCTTTAGAGATTGTTTTTATGGTTATATTTGATTCTTCTATAAATTTTTAGTTTCTGATGTTATATTGCTCTAGTAAAATAGGGTATAGTCTCCGCGTGATCATCTTATCAGACACTCCTTGCTAGTTGGAAACATTTAAAATACAGAGAGGAATGCTTGAGGTAGTACAGAAAACCAGATCGGGGCCTCGATGGGTGGCACCCAGGCCTGGATGGTATATAGTGGTATCACACACAATTTTAATTTTCTTCTATCTTACAATTTGGTAGATGTAGTCATCAGACAAGGAGAAGAAAAGAAATGGTAATTAGATTGTGCACGGTGTTTGAAAACCAATGTATGAGGGAAAACCCAAGTACATTGGGTTGAATTATTGTTTTTTCTTTTTTTGTAATAGTTAAAAATTATTTCCCCTAGGGTGACACACTAGTTGTGTGATTTAATTTTTTTTAGATTTTCGATGAACTAAATAATGGACTATAATTGAATGAGATTTTATTTTTCAAGTATTATTCAAACCACTCAATCTTATTTTTTTTACATTATTCATTTTATGTGCAGAACAAAAATGGGTTTTGGGTATGTTGTTGAACATGAATGATTTTATTAACATGGATATAGAAATGAAAATAGTACGTAATATAGAATTGGAATTAAAAAATGATGAACTATTAGAATAAATGGCTTTCTAAATGAGAAACATGACATGGGATGTTTTTACCTTTTTTAACTAATACCATGGAGTGGGGTGGTTAAGCGATGTTATAGCGCCTTTGCTTAAACTATGCTGTGAGATTTGGGGAAAATAATTATAGGGAAATATTATGGTTTTCCTCTTATGTAAATTTGTTAATGTTATGGATCATTTTCCTAAGGTTCATGTTTGGAATTGTAGAGAATTTTTCTCCATGTCATCTCTTATTAATAGGAATACCTTTTTTAACTAATACCATGGAGTGGGGTGGTGCATGTTTGAACCTGATTCATTAATTGTGCCAACCAAGGAAGTAAGGGAGTAGTTCTGAGAGAACCTCAACCGCTTCCTGGAATTCTTGGAAAGATTCCCAAGGTGTTTTTTGAAGAGCATTTATGAACAGATGGGGGTGTTGTAGTTACAAAATCTTCTGACTTCTACTATATTGGGATGACCTAAGTGGGATGAGTTCTGTGTGTATTCTATCCAACGATACAGGACCATTTGGATACATCTACTAAGAAGGGCGTCATGTTTGAAACTTATATGATATAGGAGTCATCAAAATGACATTGAAATGTTAATGTATGCACTTGAGAGGATGATGGAATGTTATGGAAAGAGTTTTCAGAGATGTTCATGGATAAATTCTAGCAAAATATGATGAGAAATGAAAGGGAAATGGAGTTTATGTTTCCTAATTAGGAGATAATAACCATGAAGGATGACGATTCACGATTCATAGACTTGTAACATTCTTGTACAATGTTAATAAAAGAAGAGATAGCAACATTGTGATGTTTTCCATATGGACATATGTAAGATATTAAGTCTCAAGTTAACTTATTTCGATTAAAGATGTTTACTAAGGTACACGATCAGGATCTCATAGATGAGGGGAACTTGATGGAAGCTTCCCATACATGAAATAATGTTTCTACTGGATGATCATGAGGTACAACATCCAAAATCAGGAATAAATGTTATGATAAATTTAGTGAGATCAATGGAAATAAGAGTACCCCTAGAGGATGGTAGCTTACACATGACCTTACTAGAGTGATATTTCATCACAATTATAGGCCATGTCATTATCATTGATTATTTCCATGACCACCAGTAGAGTTATGGTCTTGTGAAAATATGAGACATCTATAGATTTTTAGTAGGACATAGTGACATACAGTTAATGAGGGTGAATCTTGAAAAATTACAAGTGATGTAAGGGGGTCATCTAGACCAAAGAAAACCGAAATCTCACGTTCTAATAGTCGAGGGGATTTAGGTAGAGGACATAGTGATTCTAGGAAAGAGTGACCATATCAACAGAGTGGTGCGACTCAGGGTAGTCTGATGGTATTACAGGAGAGAGGGGCATGACAGCTGCATGTTGTGAAGCCTACACTTGTGGATAGATATGTTGGACCACATACAGAGAGAGGTATTATTCTCATAGATTCTTCATTAACTAGTGCCTTATTTGATAAATATTTCTCTCATTCCCTTATATCCTTAAAGCTTTCAAATGGTTTGAGCCTCGCAGTGGAGTCTGTGAGTAGGGTTGCGACTATAGATACTATTTCTGACACTTTTTCTAGGGTAAGCGTATTCGTCTATGAACTACATGCTGCTATTGCCCCGCATTACCGTTATCCCAACCTAGGTGGCATCCATCTCTTATTCAGGGATGTTTTCTCCTTGATCGAAACAAGATGATGGGATTTCGGTTCTTCCTTACATGGATTCCTCCTTAAAACTCATCACCTAGTTCAGGTACCCCTTGTAGACTAAGAAATTGTTTGTGAAACTCTTCCCAGTGCCATTTCATTATGGACGCCGATTAATTACATTACTTCTGATAGGAAATTCTAAGTGTTCTGGTGAGGGCAGCAACCTTTGGTCAGGGGAGTCATCATGTTGGACATAACTGGAGTGTCTAGAGGCTGGAAGACTAGTGCATTTGGGTTTCTTTCCCTTATTATTGGGCATCTCTAGTGCATGAAATCCCAAGGCATCTCATGTTGGATGTAGTGAATCATATGCCAGAGCCATGTATCTGAGGATTTCCTCAGCTTCCTATGTTTAACACTGGGTATGCCGCGGGTTTAATGTCTAGCGGAGACATATCATACTGATCAGAACACTGACTAGAGTGGATTAGATGGGTGAACCCCAGGAGGAAACACTGATGTTGGGGCTAATGCATGGTCAGCTACTCGACGGTTATTAACTAGGGAATGAGGTGGAATGATCCCACCAATATGTTGTATCCAAGGTAATAATCTACAGGAATAATGGATGGTTATGTGGAGTGGATGGAGAACGAGATGGAGTCAGCTAAAGAATGATGGTGATGTTGGGCTTGAGCCTCAAAGAGACCAACTATATATCCCCATTGCAGGGAATTAATGTCCATGTAGATTGGGGCGGGGGTATAGAATTGGGGTGTGCACGGGGGACAACAACCCAATGATATACTGGGGCTTACACGTGGTTCGCAGCCCAAGGATGGTCTAACTCCACTCGGACATACCAACGATATGGGCCCAAACAGAAGGCATTATAGCGGCTTACAACTGGGTTTGGGTTGGCAATGAATTACCGCTGAATGGGGTTCACAACGGCTCACCGCTAGATGTGGTCACAATGTCTTACCATTGGACGAGGTCACAATGGATTACTGCTATATAGGGTTGAAAAGAGGATACCACTGGATGTGGTCTCAACGACTTACCACTGGATGGGGTCACAACAGCTTACCGCTAGATGGGATTGACAACAGCTTACCGCTAGATGTGGTCACAAGAGCTTACCATTGGATGGGGTCACAATGGCATACCGATGGATGGGGTTGACAACGTCTTACCATTGGATGTGGTCACAATAGATTACAGTTAGATGCGGTCACAAAGGCTTACTACTGGATGGGGTCACAATGACTTACCACTAGATGGGGATGGACCTCATAGAGGATTCCTATGTACCATTCCTTAAGAGGGATCAACATCCATGTAGTTCGGTGTTGTGAATGTAGTTTAATGTTGTGCAGGATGAAATGGGGGAATGTAGTTTAATGTCATGCAGGATGAAGGGGGTCTAACATGAAGGGGGACCGAATCATTGGATATTGGGTTTGATCGTATGGGATTCTTCCTACATACATTACCTTAACAAGGATAAAAGGAAACATAGTTCAGAAGAAATGATGGTTGGGACCAATGGATGGTGGTCTTGGACCTCAAGGAGTCTTCCTATGTACCATTCCTTGGAAAGGATCAAAGACCACATATTTCAGGTGTGGTGGACCAACCTGGAATGGTCGGAACCAATGGAAGGTTGGCTTGAACCTCAATGAGGCGTCCTACATACCATTCATGTGCAAGGATCAAAGACCTCGTAGTTTAGAATGGTTTTTGCCAAACCAACGTGAAGATGTTTGGGACAAATGGTTGTCGGGACCGATCCTCAAGGAGGCTTCCTACGTACGCTATCATGGCATGGATCAAAGACCACATAGTTTATAATTGTGTTTGGTGAATCGGTGTGAAGATGGTAGGGACCAGTGGTTGTTGGGATTGAAGCTCAAGGAGGATTCCTACGTATCCTACCTTGGTAAGGATCAAAGACCACATAGTTTAGAAGGTGTGGGGCATACCCTGTAGGATTCCCTAAGAGGATGTCATGGTTAATGCTTAATCTAATCACACTTGAGTCATGCATAGTGTGACACACAAGAGGCAGCAAAGACCTGACGATCACATTGCGAAAGGTGCATCCATGGGAAGGAAAGTGGGGCTAACACATAGTAAGCGGCCCAAAGAGGAAATAGGGTCTTATGAATGGTTATCATCCTAGGAAGGTAATGGGGGATTACACGTGGTTATCATCCCAAAGTTATGGAGACTGAGACTTACTCCATGGTGGAGGACCGGGTGGCGACAAAGCCTGAATGGAGAAAGATTTGGCACTGAATAAAGGAGGGATCTAGTTCTTATCCCCCCCCTCTATGGTCATTGGCAATGAGGAAGTGAGGAGAAGCATGGGTGCTACCTCCTGGAAGAAAAGATAGGGGCTTACATGAAGGTGGTTTCTCCTTCCCCTCGGACAAATGTCGTTCCAATAAAGACAATCTCACTCCATGTGATGAATGATCTCACTCACGTGGAGACCATTGGGTGTAGAGAATGTCCAGGATGGGGCACCTCGCATGCAAGGCCTTGGGTGAGGCCATAGTTTAACTTCATGTGCTGAGGATGATAGTGCTTGGCAGTATAACATCATGCACCTCAGACAAGGTGGGTTCACTCTACATCCATTAGGAATTATAAAACGGATACCTCCTGCCCCTTGGGGAATTTAATGCATTAGAAATGTTGTGGTTATGGGGTATTATGAAGAGATCCATTGAGGGGTCTACGTTATCATTGCTATGTGGAGAAAAAAAAGCCATTACTGTGCCTATGCGAAGATGCATGAGGCGAAGCAATGCAATGTGACACTAAAATTTCTTCATACGAACCTGAAGTGCTGCAAGAGAGTAGGGTGTGTAATGTAGATGATTTAGGATTAATAAGCATCCAATGATGATGTCTGGAAGAGGAACATCGAACATGTGAGAAAGACTATGCACAAGGATGGCGGCTTGCACCCAAATTGGGTAGCTTCCTAGAAAAGGCTGGGGTGTGTGGACCCGGAGGTTTGTGCATAATTGGAGGGGTTTTCACTCAATCGGCATGAAATTGGAACAATTGTGAAGGAAATACCGGGTGTGTGTGCAATTGGAGGGGTTTTCGATCAATCATCATGCAATTGGAACAATTGTGCATGAAATATCGGGTGTGCTTGCAATTGGAGGGGTTTGAGCAACAAGGAGAGCAGAGGTTTTGCATTAAAATTGATTGGATTGCGACCAAGGTTGGGTGCACAAGTTTGAGCTGTTGCGCGCGAAGACAGCCAGGGTTTTCCACGTAGGGGGAATGGCTTGCGTGAAAAAACCCCGACCATAAGGGACTTGGGTGAGGGTCAAGCCCTAGTGGTCCCACATGTAGGCAGTCCCCAGGGAGACCTATCGCGAAAGATCCCATACATGAAAGTCATCTTTTTCATGTAGGGTAGATTAATTGCGCACAGGGGAGACAGTTTAGATTATTCATCAATCAGAAGCTGAAGGGGTGGCCTTATATTTATAGGCGCTTGGGGCCATCGGGTCTGCATGGATGTTAGTTGGCATGAATGATTCCATGGCCAGTGGCGGCAGTGTGAAGGATTCAACACTAGGTGATGGTCGTGCATTTTTTTTCATGCCCGATGTTGGCTATGTGGAAAACTCCCTCAGATCCCACGGGTCTTTTCATGCAAAGGATGTTTTTTGTGCACCTTATGGATATTTTGCACATCCCTTCAATTCCTTCCAGAATTGATCGCCAAGCCAGATTATGCCTTCACTTTATCTGCAAACACCCTCTTTAAGCCTTTACAACATTTTTCGGTGTCTACTAATGCCCCCCTTAGAATCATATTGGATAGGGCCCACAAAGGTCGTATTCCAAGGTAAACCCTGAGATTTCTAACCTCCAAGGGACGGTGCACGTAAAACACTACAGTTTCATGTAAAAAAGTGAATTGGTGCGAAAACCAAATTTTCACATGTGAATAAACCCTACTCTGTGCCTATAAAAAATCCTCACGAGTCCCTCATTCTGTAAGGATTTTCTCATGTGATAATTCGGATCTCTCTTGCATGAAAAACCATTCATTCTTTAGGCATGATTGCACTTCCGTTGTGCTTAATTCCCCGATTTCGGCCGTGTTTTTTTGCGCATAATTGGAGGTTTTCATGCCGCTACCTCTGCTTTTTGCATCAATTCTTGATATTTCATGTTCCGTACCAGTATTTTCACTTGAACTCCTTTGGACATCACTAGAAGAGGGTGGTTTCTAATTGGCCTGACATTGAGATAGAGGTTGTGTACACTGCATAAAGGGACGATATGGTTGTGAACCCTGATGTTTACGGAGCCCAGAAAGATGTTTCTAACAACACAACTATCTTCAACATGACGAATCCTAAACATAAGAGTTATGTGCAGTCTGATAACCTACCGATATGGGATTTTAATATTTTAGAGGAGGTGTGCATGCCAGGATTCGAAGTTGATACCCCGCAGTCATGGGTAACTTTTGAAGATGACCTTCCTTGGTATAATATCACTAACCACAGCCATCTGTCCAGAGAACTAGACACAATGTTGTTTAAATACAATACAATAGGACCAAAACCATATTGGGAAGTGACCTAGTCACATAGGATTCTCTGGCCCATTACGCTAGTACTAACTGATAGAGCATCATTGATGACACTAAAGGCTGGTTGCAGGATTGGGACAAGAGGTCTTGAGGCAATTTCACAAGTGAGTGGGCTTGGGAATATTGGGTATGCCAAACTTGTGATTGGTTTGGGGCTAAACTATGGCTCATTGGGTTTTTTGAGTTAGTGTGGGCGTCATAATTCCATTTCTACCGTCAGCATGAACATGGTCCTGATCTGTTTACCCAGTAGTCCCCTGATACCAACACCTTCCATATCCACTATGGGGAAGTTGGTATCAACCTTTGGGACGTTCATTGCATCATGGGTATCCCTTTGGATGGGAACCAGTGTGACGAATTCCATCGGACGTGGAACATATGGGTAGACAAATCACGAAGTCCCATCCTAACATGGATTTTGTTAGAGTTGGCCAAGGATATTCTGGTGGTCAAGGACTTTCTGAAGGACATTGCCAATAAAAAATGGTTTAGCCTGTTTCTACAAAGAGATCTGGAAGTCAAGATGCCTGGGCAAGGAATATGGTGTCTGACCGTGACACAGAGGTGGAAAAAATGATCATACTGGAGGATCCTTGAGGTGGGGAAATATCCATCATGGGGCTTCAGTATAAATGTGATTCGGGACCCAAAAGTCCAGTACACCAAATTATCTGCAACCTTCTTGAGTGGGTGGCTTCTTCTTGTGAGGGACACAAGGATGGGAGTTCATCCTGTGACATTTATGATGGATATAATCATGGCCGTAAGTTAGAGGTTTAACTTGGGGGGTCCCGGTGTTGGCCTGTCTGTACTCCATTTGTGGGAATATTTCAAGATGGGGCTCGTCAAGGAGGATCTGTGGCCCTTTCAAAATCCTTCATAGCTGGATTACAGCTCACTCTGGTAGGTACACCTTCCCAAATTCCATTTTCTCCTAGGTAATGGTCAATAGACATACATGTTGGATATTTATGGGGTTATTCCATTGATTCTCAATGAAGTGGGGATAAGGATCAGGATCAAAAATCATACCAACATTACCTTTAGTCTGTTCCCTACTCTGACTGGCCAAATGATAGACAACTGGAAATGATCTCTAGAGAAAAGGGAAAACTTCTAGAGCATCAATGGTGGGGTGACAGTGGACTTAATTTATGAGAAGATCCTTTGAGAGCCCTATTCGCTATCATGATTTTCTCGGTAGTTCGGATGCCTCCAGCAAATGCCAAATAATGTGTATATAGAGGTCTGGGAGGAGAGGCGTTCCTGTTTTCTGGGGCTAATTGTGGATGATGTTTACGTCTTACGACTTTGGAAAAGTTATTAATTTTCCCCCACTAGAGTTGATGTTGAACTTTTTATTAAATATGACTAACATTAGGCTGTGGAATACCCTGAAGGGCTTCTAGGGAAGAGGGTATGACAGCACAAGGTGGCGAGTGTAGATCATGGGCAGCAAGAGAGAAAACAAGGAGTCATTGTGTAGGAAAGGATGGGGGCATGTCAGGCAACTGGGCCGGGGCGCACCATGGCTACAACAAAGGGAAAATTGCATGGTGTGGTTGTTCCTTTGATGTCTGAGGGAAGAGGGGCTCACGAAAAACCTTGTGGAGAAGTCATGGAGCTTCTTGGGAAGCAGATAAGTTACCTTCTTCAACATTCCAATGAAGTAATCTACCACGCATTATGGTCGGCCAGATTGACCATGTGGCAATCGATGGGCACAAAATCTCTCTGAAAAAAGATAGTACGAGATGGAATCCATATGCTAGAGGTTAGACTAATTCAGATAGAGGATAGGGTGAACTTCCATCATTATCACCCACACATGATAGACATGGATGCATATGCATGCCAGCGAGGTCGGCATGAGGAACCACCTCTCCTGGTGAAGGTAATTTTTGGCTAGGAGCATGATCCAGAAAAGATGCCTTCTGAGGATGAAAACATAGATGAGGAGCCAGATGAAAGTGAGTTAGAAGTGGAGTAGGGAGAAGGAGAGGGTGGTGGAGAAGGAGAAGAAGTTGGGGAAGCTTAAGAGGAACTTGGAGGTGGAGGGTCTTATGGGACGGCCCACCAAGGGAGTCTTTAGGAGAGTGGCAAGATTATTGTCTCTAATGTAGACAAAACTGAGATAGTTGAGGTATGCCTCATCCCTTATCCATCCTCCACCTTTTTTTCTCGTAATCTTCAATCAGATATCTTTATCCTGCTTAGGTACATATTAGCACTAACCAAGAAGATCTATCTGGAGGGGAGGAGGAGGATCCAACAGAACAAGGTAGGGAGCTGACTCCCATTATTGAGCTAATGAGTGTTGTGGCATCCCCTAAAACAATATCTATTATAGCAACTAGAACACCAGAGGCTGATGCTTTGGGATATTATAAGTTCACAACTTAGACACAAATATTTATCATCGGAGAGATCAGTTCATCAGGGTGTTCACTATTTTTGTAGTAATCATAGCCTTAGGGGCTCGTTAGGCTTCCAAATGCAAGTCATCTACGAATTCCTTGGTGGCAAGAGCATCGACCCACTCAGGACCCAATCCTCGAGCCGAGTCGGCAGCACGTGGTGAGTAAGGATCTGTGGATACTGGCGATATTAATGTCAGAGTGATGTTAGAGGTTTGTGGGGGACAAGCTTCCAAGGATGAGGAGAGAGAGGAAGGCCTACCACATGTCAAGGAGCTTAATCTCTCAGGAGTACTGGAAGAAGACCACATCACTGATCTATTAGCTGCTTTCCTCGACCATCGACCTGCAGACCCTGAGGGGATGGATCAATATTATTTAGAAGCAGTTTGTGAGATCCAGATGAAATAGGGTAAGGAGCGGAAGTGCATCAAACCCTTCCTCAGTAAACCATATGCAGAATGGATAAAGCGGATGGGATCACTCCGCACCCAGCTGTTCTTCCTATGTACTGGAGGGGTTGATGCTCAACGCCTTAATTTAACAATCCGTGACTACAAGTCCAAGAAGCTATGTTAGTGCAACCAATGCCCCGACATCGATTGGTGCCAGATGGAGTCGGGGAATACCCAGGAATTCCAAAAGGAAGTGCAGGAGGTCCTATGCCTTGAAGATCATATGAAGGAAAGGGAGGCATTCATTGCAAACTACTCCGAGACCATTGAGAAATTGAGGGCCCATCTGGTGGATTACAAAGAGCAGATAGTGGAAGTGGGTCACCAAATAACTGAACATTAGACTGAATAGGGAGAATCACAGTCTAGGGACAATGAGTTGTGCTCCACAACCAATAATGAAGAGAGGGTTCTGAGGAGATAGACAATGATGATGGAGGCCACAAACCAGAAGTTGGCAACATTGGAGAAATTCTTCCAAAATGTAGATCATTAAGAGTCTTGTCGTGGTCGAACTCATAAACATATTTCTCTCTACTTCCACCTATTCTGAACTGCATGTATGAATAGATTATTTACTTTCTTTTTTAGTTTAATGCATTCAACCACTATCCTGAAATAAATAGAATTTCATTTCTAAACTCACATGGGTTGTACCTGATGTGAGAAACAAGGGATGTACACACTATTACTTCATGTGAATGTAAAAGTTCCATCCATGTTTCAAGAATCTGAGGTACAAACAACCAATTCGTATTTATGAGAAGAAAAGGTAGAGGACTGATTAGAGGATGAGGACTTCAGAACAATTGATGCGCCATCTTCCAATGTGCTCTAGTGCACAAGAAGGAAAACACCAGAGGTGTTTCAAATTAATCCAAACATACGAGAGTGGAATGTGTGAATCACGATACAAAAAATTCGGAACACTGTTGGTAAGTCCTGAAAAGTAAAGTATAACTTTTGACTGCGTTTGAATCAAAATATTGTTATTTTGTTAGCCTGAAATGGATTTAACAAATGTTGGTCGACCACTGACCATATTCGAAACATGGGACATGACTCGAAATGTCATCCATTAGACTTCCAGAACACTAGACTAGGATAGTAGGTGAACCATAGGCCGATCATCCATACTATTCGTGGGTTCCATTAGATGTGAAAGAGGATGAGGTTCTGAATTAGTGGAATGTAAAGCGTGGAGTGTGGCGCGATGGGTTGTTCGAATAGAGTCTAACACTCTTGAAATTACACTAACATGGTGAAGGAACCTTAGATGGGAACATCGGTATGATATAGGATCACAACTACTCCCGAATAGGGCCTCTCTAGTAAAGACCTAGAATGACATGTAGTTTTACGTCATACAATGAGGAAAATGCACATAGTTTAAAGGTCATACATCCTGGACCAAGATCAGGGATGAGGGGCCAGAAGGGTTAATGACCCAGGGGCTGGGCCTATGGCGAAATTCATGGGTGTATCTACGTATCCCATAAGGATGGGAATCAAGCCATACGTAGTTCATAAAGAATGGTGTGGTCAAAGACCGATGCAGGTAACGAGAACCCTCTCTGGAGAGGAAACTGACGCATCCCATTATTAAAATAGGGAATCCTGAACTTGTTCAGGGTAGAACCACAGCTTAATGTCATGCATTGAGGATATGTGGTCTCATTTAGTTTAACGTCATGCGATAGGACAGAAAGAGTAAGGGAAGATACCAGGAGGAAAGTATGTGATGTTGTAGCTGGAAACTCGATGTGAATGAGGATATAAGGAGTCTACACCAAACCACATATCCTCGAAGAAAGTTCTTTAGGTCAAGGGGAAAAAGTGAAAGTTAGGCTGGGCTCAAGCCAAAGTGACCTAGTATTCCTACGTACCCAATGAGGATGGGAATCAAGACATACATAGTTCTAAGGGCACAATATAATGTCATGAGGGATGATGAAAGGCATGTGTGGGTTGACTACGCCAGTACACATCCTACAAGAACTGCTAACCCCAGATGAGTCGTGCTCAATGTGGGAAACAAAGAGTAGTGATGGGAATTTCCTAGCATAGTGAGGCACATGTCAGGGCGATCAGACTCTAGCTGAATGATGTTCCAATAATTCCGACCCGCCTACTTAACACACCAAGATGTGAAAAGGGGTAAAGCTGAGTATGTGGGAATTCCACTTCAACATATGGAAGCAGAAATGTGTGAATTATGATGCATGATATCAATACGACAATGATAGTGGTACGAAGTTAGGGGATAACTGTTGACCATGTTTGAAACACAAATATCTATTTTGCGTTAGCCTAGAATGGTGAATGACAAATGAGGGACAACCACTGACCATGTTCGAAACATGAGACCTGTATCAAATGTTGTCTAAGGTCATTAGGGACATTGGCCCAAGATATTATGTAAGCCAAAGTGGCATGAGACCAGGCCATAAAGGGGGTCCCATCAGATGTGGAAGAGGGCGAGGATTCAAATAACGGGCTCACAAATCATGGAAATGGAAGAATGGATTGTCCTTGTGAAAATTCCATACATTGGTATATTTTTCACAACGCATATGAGTACAACAATAAGACATATCATACAGTGGGAGTTAAGTCCCTTTCCAAGGAAAAGGGTCCTAGGGTCGCATGATTCAAGCATAATGTCCTAGGGTGGAATATTAATGCAGGGACTTTATTTAATGGACTTTGTGTAGGGCGGAGATGCATCCAAACGTGATGCATAGTTCCTATAGGGAGATCTTAGTTTAGGGTCAGAGGACTTGGACCTGTGTTGGAAGGGACAAGGGATTAACATGGTGCGGTTGTTGCAAAACTTGACATGACTGCAAACCTTATAGGCATTCACCACAATGCATGATCTCTAAAGTGTTCATGCCATGGGGAAAAAAAGTGGGGGAATGATTTATGATTCCTATGGATGGACCCACAAACCGAATGTATGGGAATTTATTTGTATCCCATGAGGATGGGAATCAATCCATACGTAGTTTGGGAGGATGTCATGTTGTTTAATGTCTTGTGATGGGGAAGTAGAGAGAGATCTTGGTTTAAGGTCTTAGAGATCAGACCATGTAGATGAAGAACTATTCAAAATGGGTGAAAAACCACAACCAAATCCCTATGCCCACATGAGATATGCTTGATGTGGGAAACACATGAAGATAATGTATTTTACACTTGTGGAATACCCGCAAATGGGAAATCAGTGCGGAGCCCTGAATGACGCCTTACTGCTAATTTGTCCACCTAATGTGGAGATTCACCGTAAACAATAG
Organism: Viscum album; assembly: GCA_963277665.1. Classification (NCBI taxonomy): domain Eukaryota; kingdom Viridiplantae; phylum Streptophyta; class Magnoliopsida; order Santalales; family Viscaceae; genus Viscum; species Viscum album. The sequence goes on from OY728166.1 coordinate 271,293,232, forward strand.
TACCAGGAGTGTCGAAATTCCCCTTGGACATAATGGATTGAAAATTGTAAAGAATCACACAACCAATATTTATGGATTGATGGGGTTGGTGGGATGATATAGGATAATTGTTGATCGTGTTCGAAACACAACATCCAAATTTTGTGACCTGAAATGGGAACAACAAATGAGCGTCAAACACTAACCATAATCACAACGCAGGACTTGTATCAATTTTCCATTCAAGATGCTCGAGGATGCTGGCCTGAGTTTATAAGATGTCCCTTAGGCTGAATATCTATACCATTGGGGGGATCTTTTGGACATGAAATTCGATGGAAACCCAAATAAAGGGAAGCATTAAGCCTGTGGTCGGGTGATAACATATCCTTGCTAGATTCTACACCTTAGTTATTGAACCAAAGTGCTCCTAGGAACATTGTTTAACTGCCAAAGAGGGTCAAGGGGCTCAGTATAAGAGAATATGACATGAAAAGATGAGTATAGAACAAGGGGATGAAGAGATCTCACGATAAATATGTTTGTGGTGTGGTTATTACAAACCCGACGTGAATGAGGAAATAATCCCATAAAACACCACATAACCCCACATCTGGGGGACTCATGCCATGTGGCCTGGAAGACAAGGAGGTTTCCATGAAACAAGGCTAGACCCTAAGACACAGTGTTCTGTATGTCCTACATAACCCATGAGGATGGTAATCAAGCCAAACATAGTTCTGGAAGATGTTGTATAGTTTTACGTCATGCGGAAAGGACATAGTAGATCATAGTTTATGGTCATAGAACTTGGACCAGATTGGGAAAAGACATGGGAGGCCCACTGTGCACCTGTTGAGAAACTCGACAAAGATGAGGACCCAAGAGGTACTCACCAAACCACATGCTCTCAATAGCATTCAGGCCAAGGGGCTGAAAGAGCGAGGACATGATTTTATATTATTGGGGTTCGAATAGAAGACAATGGGTTAGGGCATTCTTATGTATCACATAAATATGGGAGTCAAGTTGTACGTTGTTATGGAAGATATCATGTAGTTTAATGTCTTGCGGCAAGGACACAGAGTGGTCTTAGTTTATGGTCATAGAGCTCATACTAGAGATGGTAGAGAATGTGGGAGACACATGGTGAATGAGGACCTGGAGTCCAAATCTCCATGTGTTCCGTAGTGAGGTTTTAGGTCATGGGACTGAAAATGAAAGTTAGGCTGGGCATGAGGCAAAGCGCATGGGAATTCCTACGTATCCCATGAGAATGAGAATCATGCAACAAGTAGTTCTAAGGATGGCACAATAAGATACTAGTGTGAGAGATAATTAGGTTGTGCGGGTCTGTCCCTTGCATGAAAAGAATCGGCATTTGATAGATCTTGTTTGTCCTTTAGGATGAGTGAATGTATTTTTTTTATGAATCTATGGACCTAGGATATAATGTACAGTAATCTCCACAAGAATCCATCCATGTACAGGTTATAAGAAATGGTATGGTGTGTGACCGATACCAAACATGATGTCCCCTCGAATGACGACACCATGATGTAGTGTCGTATTTCATCATGCATCTAGGATGACAATGTTACAGTTTTCGGTAATGTGATGGGACCAATCATGCGTTTTAACATCATTCAGTATAGTTTCAACAATTTAATGTCATGTGGGACTATGCAGCATAGTTTAAAACCATATGGATTCGATATATACATGAAATATGAGGTTCCACAGGGAATGGGAACGGTGTGATAAAGCATTCCTAATGTGAATGTGGATGAGGTCAACATCACACCGCGTGCAATTCCAAGAGAGAAACCCCAGGCCGAGGGGGCCAGAAAAGGTTAGAGAATATGGGGCAGGATGTAGGAGGGACTAAATCCTTGATGGGAAGTACGTGATGTGGCAATTTTAAACACAGTGTGAACGAAGGCGTAATCCCTCACATGACACATCCCATAGTCATATAAGAGCTGGGGCCTAACGGCATGATAAAATAGATAAATTTGTAGAACTTAGTCTGGACCCAAAGACGAGATGTCTGGGTGTTCCTAAATATCCCATGGGAATGGGTATCAAGCCATATGTAGTTTTTTCAGCGATCTTAGTTTAGGATCTTAGATCTCAGACAATGGAGAAGTGGTACTCTTCCATGTAGGTGCAGAACTCAATCCAATTACTAAGCCCACATGAGTCAACATGATTTGGGACATAAGGGAGGAAGAGGTTTTTGAAATACATTAAATGAACGCCAAAGGGAAGTCGGTGCAGAGCCCTGAATGACGCATTACCACGGCTTGGTCCTTCTAACGTTAAAATGTGCCCTGGGGGATAGTACCATGAGTGTCAAAATTCCACATAGACATGATGGGGTGGAAAATAATGTGAATCATTTAACCGATATTCAAGGATTCAAGGGTTTGATGTGATGATGAAGGATAACTACTGGCTTTGTTCAAAACAAAACATCCATATCATGTGGCCTGAAATGAGAACAAAAAATTAGCATCGACTACGGACCATGTTCACAATGTGGGACTTGTATCGATCTGTTGTCTGAATCCCTCATGAAAATTGGCCCGTAATGGTAGGGGACCCCTTAGGCCTATCATCCTCACCATTTGGGCTCCCTTCAGATGTGAAAGTTAATGGAAGCCCAAATGAAGGGGAAAATGATGCCTAAAAAAATGGTGAAATCATGTCCAAGTAGAATCTGACACTCTAGGTTCTGAACCAGTGTACTCCTGGGAAAATTTACGAATCACCGAAGAGGGTCAAGGGACCCGACATAGGGGAAACTAACTCAAAGTGATAAGTGAAAACCGTCATGGGAGAGAGGTATGTGGTGTGGTTGTTATAAACCCAATGTGGATTTGGACATAAGGAGTCTACACTACACCATATACCTATCTCCAGGAATAATAGAGACCAAGGTGCCAAAATGATGGGGAGGTTTCTATGAAATGGTGCCAGACCCGAAGACTAGACATTCGGGAAATCCTTCGTATCCCATGAGGATGGGAATCAAGCCATACATAGTTATTATTTGGATGTTTCATAGTTTACCGTCATGCCGCAAGGAAACATATAAATCCAAGGTATCTCAATGAGGTATGTTGATGGAATGATAGGAAATCAAACATGAATGAAGATATAATCCCATACCATACTGTATAATCCTATGTGAGGACTTGGACTGAGGGCCCAAAAATGCCAAGGGACCTAAGGCTAGGCCACAGACCTAGATTAATAGTCGGCTTGCAGTTTAATGTCTTGTAGTGGGGATGATGATGATCTTAGTTTAAATTCATAGATCTCATACCATAGACACATAGTTTACTGTTATATGCTTGGGACAAAGAGGGAGAATCATCATGCCTATGGGAGACCACACAGTGGCAATGATGGTAGTGGAAAACTATTGACCAGGTTCATAACACAGTATCCACCCTTGTGTGACCAGTGTTTGGGGAAAACAATTGAGCATCGACCGTTGACCATATTCTCAAAAAGAGACTTGTATCAATTTGTTGCTCGAAATCCTCGAGGTCGTTGGTCTATAATGGTAGGAGAGACCTTGGTCCATGCATTAAGGCCATCCAGGGGACCATTTGGATATAGAAGATGATGGAAACCCAAATGATGGGGCTCACGAAGCATGGAAGGGCCTGCTCTCGTAGTAAGGGTGATAAGCAGTGGGATGACTTATGAGGATATCTCAGTTTTTGGGGAGGGGCCAATGGACAAAATGTCTGTGCGGTCCTACATATCCCATGAGGACAGGAATCAAGCTATACGTAGTTCTGAAAGAGCCATGACATTTAACGTTATGTAGTAAGGATGTGGGAGGAGAGAGGAATGATGGAGGGCACATGGCGCAATCATCGTAACCCTGACATGAGTGGCAAAAAGAAGCCTATAAGAGGCCATGTGGGATCCTCTAAAAGAACTATGCCTAGGAGGGGATAATCAAAGAAGAAATTGGGGTCGGACTCAAGACACAGAAGTTGAGCATTCCTACGTATCCCATGAGGATGTAAATCAATCCATACATAATTCTTGAGATGTGGTTTAACGTCTTGCAAGATGAAACACTATTTAATGCCACATAGGTGTTGATGCTCCTTTTTCGTGACAGAGTCTAAACGAAATGAAAAGGGAAATACCTCAAACAAAGAAGATTAATACTTTGAATAAACATCAAAAAAAGAGAAAGGGATGAACAAGGAGAACATTGCCCATAGTTTGCGCAAGTTCCAGCATGGTCGCACAAGTATACTTGCACGCCACCAAAATTGTCGTGTAGGTGACATGCACACCCTCTTTGAAAACCGCCCAGGGTCTTCTCTCGCCTATAAATACCCCCTGTGGGCCCCACATTTGGAGGCTTTTTTCCAGAATTCAGATACAGAGCCCTCAACGCCCAAGTCTCTTCTTCAAGTCTTCTGAACACTTCTAAGGTAATTCTTTACCTAGAATGGAAGGTCTAAGCAAGAAGAATAAGTTCTAAGTGTTAGAATTCACTAACACTTGCACGCCTAAGTGTTTTACCCATAAGTGAAATGGACACACTTGTGCGCCTCTTACCTGCTCATTGAAACTTGGGTGCCACTCTCCTGGAAGTACCTTGGGATAATTCTAAAGGCTTTGATCAAGGATTTCCAAAGTATTACCCTACTGGTAAACAATCTCACAAGTACCCATGTGCCGCGCAGGTATACATGCGTGACCAGGACTTGCATGCCCAAGTAGTACTTGCGCGCCCACCAGGAATTGTGCGCCCTTCTATTTTTGGGAGCCCTTCTTACCCATTTAACCCCTCTTATGCCATTCCACCTCCCCTATTCAAGATTCAGTATTCAAGACACTCTTTAAAGCCATTTATGGCTTGTTTTCTTGATTTAATTCCTTATCTGAAAGGATTTCCATGGAATATCTCTCAAAACCTAGTATTTTACACATATTTATGTCAATAAAAATAGAGATTTCATTCATTCAACCTCATCCTTGAAGATGAGAGAACCCTATTCATGGGCCTCCATTTCAGGAGTAAGCCCCAGTCATAATTTCCCTTAACCTGGGCCTCCTTTTCAGGAGTAAGCCCCAGTCCAAATTCTCATCAATTTGGGAATCCTCGATAGGAGTAAGCCCCATGTCCCCTAATTTGGGAATCCTCCTAAGGAGTAATCCCCATGTCCTCATTAATTTGGGCATCCTCCTCAGGAGTAAGCCCCAAGTCCCCTAATATGGGCATCCTCCTTAAGATTAAGCCCCAAGTACTCACTAATTTGGGAATCCTCCTCAGGAGTAAGCCCAATGCCCCTAATTTGGGCATCCTACTTAGGAGTAAAACCCAATCACAAGTCCCCTCCTATCCTGAGAATCTTCCTTAGGAGTAAGCCCCAAGATTAGAGTATCCAAATCTCCATGAAGCACATATACCTTTATGGACCCTGTTCTTGGATTTCTTCCCTAAAGTAAATCTTAATCCTCATCTATTTTTGGTCAGTCATACATACATAAGCCCCACATCATTTCATCTTTCCTGGCCCATTTTTCTGGTTTCACCAATACCTCTTGTTTCTCACACCGAGCATGACTCACGTGAGCTTAGAGTGTAAAAGTAATCATGACATCATTCTATGAGCCATCAATCATGCATAAACATCATACTCCCTTAGTCGAACTATGTGGGTTCTGATTCCTTTTCCAAAACAGAGGATACGTAGGTAGCCCATCTACGAGTATGATCCCAACTCTGAAATAATCAATGTCCTTCTAAATGAAAATAAACTTCAAGTACCTCACTGAGTGGCTTTAAAACTAGTATGGTCATCATAATGAAAAAGAGACTTTTATGTATTGAAGGATACCATTTACCAAGTGAGGCACATACACCTGGTTTGAGCGGAGATAATGAGCCTAACCTGATGATTTCTCCTGAGTAGGAACATACACCTGCCAAATTGAGTAATAAGGAATCTAAGAAGAAGACCCGCCCAACACAGTCAAGAAATCAAGAGCTAGTCTTTAACAAGGCCTTGCTTGATGCTGGATTTCATGAAGCACTCAAACAATTATCTGTTGGAATCCAAGATTCTACTCCCTCATTTCCCAATAGTGGGAACATTAATTCCGAAAGTCCATAACAGAAACTTCCTCATGAAGGCTTGCTTCATGATAGTTCGGTCGATCTTGAAGTTTCATCTTTAGATGAGAGCTACGATAACCCTCTTTGTGGCCAGAAGACTTTGGAGAAAGAGATATCATCTTTTACTGTAACCCACCATGGTGGTCCTACCCATGATGATGAATTCCGCTGCGAAATTTCTCTCCGCAGTAGTGAAACACATTGTCCGAAAAATACTCCAGTGGACAATGTAGTGCTGAGAAATCCCTCTTATCTTGAGGCACCAGAAAAAGTAAAGCCAGTCATGTCTAACACTTTACCATCAGTAAGAGAAATACTTCCTCGATCAGAAGATAGCCCGGTGTGCAGGTCATTCTCCATACCACCCCGGGTCATTCATCTTCTAGTTTGATCAGTGAATTCTCTAGAAATCCTGTTGAATCCGATGAAGAAACAAGGAAGCACCAGCTCTGGTAAAATTAGGTAGAAAAATATTCATTGAATGATAAAGAGGAAATGCTGAACATGAGAAAACAACTTGCGAAAGGTGAAGTGCCAGTCATGTTTTGGCCTCTGGCTAACACTCAGGATGACAATCCAGAGATGTTGACGGAAGATGGAATTCATGACATTTGTCTCAACATATGGAAAACTCATTGTGAGTTGAAAAAGAAAGTATTATGTTATGATGAATATGAAAATCATGTTAAGATAATAGAAGGGTTACAACGTCAGATTGATTTTGCATCTATATCAGCCTCTCGATATCTGAAGGCTGAAAAGCAGTAGAGAGCCCTTCAGCAATCATGCCTTGGCGCACTAAGAAGATTGCGCCAGTAAATTTCCAATGCCCCATCTGGTATTCATATCTGGGGATGGGGTGTTCATGGAGCACTACATTTAGTTGTACTCTTCAGTCAGCAAAGCCCGCCGAAAATGGTCTAATGCAATGTTATTGCATGTGGCCGGCCACAGTCAATGGGTTTTGTTTGTAATCAAAAGCTTGCCCAAGAATAGGCCTCAACTAGTTCTTCTCAAAATCAAGAATACAAAGAACAAATTGTTGAATTAATCCTGCATCATGAAATGAGAACATTGAACATGCCTCTCTTATAGAGCAAACACATCATCAAGTGAATGATGTGTCAGAAATCATCCAATGGTCTTTTGAGCCGGGTGATAAAAGTGGACGTCGATTGATCATCCAGCTAATTTCCAGACTAAGGTCCGCAAGATCATGAGAGCTTTTAAGAAAGTCTCAGATATATCATGTCAAGAGCCACCCCAGCTTGTCAGACTAGGGAACCTTTTAACTCAACCCTCCGAATCAAAAAATTGGATTCGAGGATTTGAGAAAAGACATCAGGAACAACCCCAGTCCACCGGACTGGGGACTTTTTCAAATCATCAATCCCCTCCTCATAGAAATTCATTCTTATCTCGATTGGGGAAGAAGCCTCAAGGGGAATGAAGAGGCAAATTATCAAGAGATTCTCTCCAAATTATGGTTCGCCATGAATTTCCTGAGGGATCAAATTAACAAAAGGCAATGTCTCATCATGGGCATGGAAGAAGACAATATCACAGAAATGCTGATAAAAGGGATGCGATGCGTTATAAATAAATTAATTTCATTAATTCCATTGTTTCTGATCCTCCATAACATGAGGCTCACATATAGGGAGCAGATGAAGAGGTTCCTGCTAAAGAAGTTGTATGCACAAACAAAAATGAAGAAGGTGTGCGTACTCAAAACCAAATGATTACTCAGATCCTAGCCAATCCTTCAAGTAACCCACTTCCCCCTCTCCGAAAGGGATTCAACAAGGGGAATGGAAAGAATCAAGTTACATAAGCTTCATCTGGAGAAGGCCAGTCACTATCACTAGAGCAATGATTTGCACAACAAGAGGAAGAAATGAAGGAATTGAGGAGGATGAATGCAGAACTACATCAGGGTAGTCTTCTTCCTAAGCGTGCTGGAGTCATCCAGTCAAAGGAATTTGTTGTGGCTACTGAAATGGATTAATAATATCAACCTTTATCACAACACACTCACAGGTCTAATCCAACGGGTCAAGTGAAACAACAATTGGCGGTGCTATCATCAGTTGTAGCACTAGCCACCACATCTGTACCAGCTCCAGTCATTGCACCTTCCCAAGTCCAAGTTCAACCGGTGGTTTCTCAAAAGTTAATAACTACCATTGAGTCATTAACATCTCAGTTAGATACTATGGAAGGGAAACGTGCACAGGTTCAACCCGAAAAGAGAGCTTACCCTGAATGGGTAGATTCAATCCCTCCCCCATCATGTTTTGGGAACCCTGTATTTCCTATTTTCAATGGATCAGGTGATCCTGAACAGAATTTGATGCATTACACATATTATTTCGATCCTATGATGGGAACTCCGGAGCATCAAGAAGTAGTGAAACTCAGATTCTTCGTGCAAACCATGCAAGGACCAACTTTTGTCTGGTACAAAAGCTTGAAATCCCGGTCAATTTCCTGGAGGGAGGATCTTCGAAAAAATTCCTTCTTCAGTTCATCTCAATGTTCCCAAAGACAATAGTTTTTTATCTTACAAACAGTAAGCAAAGGGAGAATGAAAGGGTCTCAGATTCCATTGCTTGCGAGAAGGGATTAACATATTCCCTAAGCATAGCACTCAGTCAAGAGGAATTGTTTCCAATATGTGAGGTGAATTTACGTGATGAGTTGCACACACCACTTATCCACGTGAAATACATAGTAGGGTTTTGAGACCTTACTTCAATCTCTCAAAATATTGAAGATTCTCTTATAAAGAAGAAGGATAAAGCTCGTATAATTCCATCAGCTGTAGGAAGGAGAATGGGTAAAGAAGAAACTACTACAGTTATGCTTAAACCAACACCTGTATCTGCTTCTAATTCAAAACCTTCATCTTCTCGAAGGGCTCAACATCCTGAACACCAAAAATATAGGACTTTTCATCAAGATGATCAAGGAGATCTAAGATGAAAACAATTTGTGGATTTGAAAAGCAATGTTTACTCTTTCCAAAATTAACATGTTTCTGGTTATTTCATATCAGCTATGGAAAATAATTTGGTTCCATTGCCAAAGACCAAGGGGCCAAACAAGGAAGGAGATAATGACCATCCCAACTTTTGCCCATTTCATCAGATGTTGGGGTATCCCATTCAAGAGTATTTTGTTTTCAAGGACCTCGTGAAAGAAATGGTCGATTTGGGACAAGTAAAACTGAAAGGTTTTTCAGCTCCGGTAGCATGTGTTACTGCTACAGTTCCAGAGGAGGAAGGCGAGTGGCAAGAAGTTTAGAACAAAAATGCAAAAAAATATGATGATTGGATGGTCAGAAATATGATCAACCGAACTCATTCTATTTTGCGAACACAATTGAGGAAACCAATTGTGCCTTCTGCCATGAATGCTGCAGCAAAACCCTCTTCATCAGAGGGAAAATCCCCAAAGAAACTACACAATTCTAAGAAAGGGGAATAATCAGAAAAATATGAGTATGTGTCAAAGCGTAAATTGTCTTTGACTTTGGAAGATTTTATGCCATCTAATTCAAAGCAACGAGCACTGCCCCACCACACAGTACAACCTAAATTGGCTAGTCAGGCAGAGTCTTCATCGAATGAAGATTTGATGTTCGGTTCTATTAATAAGATTCAATTAATAGATCCATATTCCTGTCGTAGTTTCGATTTTGATGAGCCCAAATTCCCTATATCAAATAGAGGAATCAGAGGAAGTTCTAGAGGATCAGGATATACGGGAAGACATGGGTCTTTCAGAAGCCACTATTCCAATTCTACTCCTGCTAGAACTGTGTATGCGGCCGAAACTCGTGGCAGAGCCCTTCAGCGATCTCAACAAGAACATGGAAGTTCTTCCACCAATAGAAAATTCAGTCCTGACACAGTTATTCAGGAGGATTGGCCGGGGTTCCATCTTCATTCTCTCAATAAGTAAATGGATCTAATAGGTTTAATCTTCAAAATCCAGGAGTTTTACCAACTCCTATCCCAGTACAAGATGCCTTAAATTCCAAAGCATCAACTTCCAAAGCACCTGTTAAACAACATGTTCATGTTGGGAAACACAGACATTTGGATCAAAAGTATTATATATTGAAACATTTGGCCCATGTACTGGCCAAGTTATCAATTCTGGATGCCTTGAATTTATCAAAGGATCTTCGGGAGGCACTCATCGAGGCTTTGTCAAGTCCTGAGGAGTTTGAGACTGAAATTGCTGCAGCTGAAGTCTACCATGTAGAGAATAATCCTATAGAATTCCATGAAGTGATATCCTTCATAAGTGAAGATGAAGATGATGTTGTACATTTGAATATTAGATGTTTGTACTTATCAGGAAAGGTCAAGGGTGGATATATCTGAATATCTTTCATTGATAACGGTTCAGGAGTCAACCTCATGCCCATTCGTACACTTCGTCGATTGGGCCTCACAGAATATGATTTATCTCCTTCTACCAAGATGTTACAAGGATATGATAAAATGAACAAGAACCACTGGGCGAGATTACACTCAAAACTCAGTTTTGAGATCTTGTATCCAATTCATATTTCATGGTTGTTGATCAAGACTAATCTTTCAACATCTTTCTTGGAAGACCCAGGCTAAATCAACATGCGGCTATCCCTTCATCATACAATCAATGTATCAAGTATTATTTCGATGGTCAAGTTGGGACATTGTATGGGGATAAGGCTCCGTTCAAAAAATGTGAATCTCAATACATTGAGGCGGAATTATATCACATGAAGGGATATGAGGAATCCACAACAAAAGAGATTACCAAAGTTAATGCTCCGTATGGTTTGAAAAAGATTCCAGTAAATCCATTTGTGCATGTGAGTACAGATTATGTGTTGCATATCAGTCAAATTGACAGGATAAACCCAAATCAAAATACACTTATGGAAAGATCCATAATGTCAATTACAACAATCGAGCCAGACAACAAGGGAGAAATTGGTTATCCACCAGGCAATGATGAAAGCTCAAATGGAAATGTCTTCATTTCATCTACTGAAGTCCAGCAAATCTATACATAGCCAACTAGGCCAGAATATGTTATAGAAATACCAGAGGTGAAAGATGATATTGATTCTCAATCCATCATCTCCTCATTATTTCCCAAGTAATACCCTTCATCATCAATCGAGTCATAAATGGAAGCATCTTCTTCAAGATGTTCAAATTTTTACATCTCTTCTGATCATGGAAATTCTGCTTCATCATCTACTGTGCAAGTAGAAACAGAGGAAATAACACATGTTGAAGAAGATGAGGAAGTTCTCAGGGATGCTCCTCCATCATTTGAAGAAGGTATCTTTACCACCTTGGATAAACTCAGAGAAATAAATCTAGGTACAAAAGAAGACCCACACCCCACTTTAATCAGTGCGGCCATGACTCTTGAAAAGCAAGAGATGTATATTTCCTTTCTAATGAAAAATAGAAATATATTTTCTTGGAACTATACATAGATTCTAGGGCTTGATCTTGATGTTTCCACTCATCATTTGGGTTTGCCATAAAAACATTGAGGATTCAAGAAAGCTGCTAGAAGAACACACCCAACCTATGCTTCTAAAATTGAGCCTGAAGTGGATAAGCTTATCAAAGATAACTTCATCAGAGAAGTTCAATATCCAAAGTGGTTGGCTAATATTGTACTAGTGAAAAATAAGAATGGGAAAATTAGATTTTTCATTGATTTCAGAGATCTTAATCAGCATTGTCCTATGGATGATTTTCTAGTTCCAATTACAGAACTCATATTTGATGCAACAGATGGCTATGAAGCTCTCTACTTCATGGATTGATATTCCGAGTATAATCATATCCGAATGGCTCCAGAAGATGAGGAATATATAGCCTTCATAGCCCCTCAGGGTTTGTTTTGTTATCGGGTAATTCCCTTTGGTCTAAAAAATGCAGGCGCAACATATCAGCGTGCTATGCATCGTATCTTCAAACCCTTTTTAGGGATGTTTGTTGAATGTTATGTGGACGATTTAGTGGTCAAATCCAAACAACTTTCTGATCACTTGGATGATTTGGAAGTCATATTATGAAAACTTCAGCAATATAATTTGAAGATGAACCCCTTAAAATGTGCTTTTGGGGTACCCTCAGGAAAATTTATCAGCTTTTTTGTACGCCATTGTGGTATTGAAGTTGATCCTGAGAAGACAAAGTCAATCCTTGGTATTTCACCTCCTAGAAATTTGAAAGAATTAAGAGGAATTAAAGGACACTTAGCATATATTCGGCATTTCATCGCCAATTTGGCAGGAAAAAGCTTACCCTTCACCAAATTGACGAAGACGGGAGTCACTTACCAGTGGACTGAAGAATGTCAATAAGCATTTGATATTCTCAAGAAGTATCTCTTGAGTCCACCAGTGTTAATGCCACCTATTGAAGGAAGACCACTTATCCTCTATGTAATAGTTCTAGAGTGATCATTGGGTGCCTTTCTTTCTCAGAATAATGATGCTGGAAAAGAAAACAGCCTCTACTATCTCAGTTGGACTATGTATGAAGCAGAAACCCGATATTGAAATATTGAGAAGTGCTGCCTTGCATTGATCTTTGTAGTTCAGAAGTTGAGACACTACCTACAACATCACGAGGTCTAATTGGTATGTCGCAAGAACCCGCTCAAATTCATCCTTAGTCATCCAATGCTTACAGGACGTCTGGCAAGGTGGGAAATTATTTTGCAGTAATTCGACATTCAGTATGTGTCTCAAAAAGCAAAAAAGGTCTAATCTCTAACTGATTTCCTAGATGAACACCCTTCAGTGGAATGCACATCTTCATATATTGAACTCCCTGATGAGGAATCCTTCTCTATTCAAGATAGTCCTCAAACATGGGAAATGTACTTTGATGGTGCTTCCAGATGTCCAACAGGGAGGAAAATGGAAAATCCTAAATTCAACAAAGTTGGCTTAGGAATTTTGCTCATTTCTCTAGAAAAAGTAGTGTTAACTTATTCCTTTATATTGTGGGAATTTGGTACCAATAATGAAGAAGAATACCAATCTCTCATCATAGGCTTACAGTTGGCGCTTCAAGCACAAGTGAATCACTTAACGGTGAAAGGTGATTCAGGCCTAGTAATCAAACAAGTCAATGGGGATTATGCAATCAGAGAAGAAGAACTAATCCCTTTGTATGATTACATCAGATAGTTAATGGCATAATTCCCTTCGGAACCAACATTTTCTTATGTCCCAAGATCACAAAATACCCAAGTTGAGGCACTCGCTAATATAGCCACAGCTCTGGCAGATCCAAATTGGGATGAGAAAATCATCAATATTGCCCAACGGTTTACAATTTCACCTTATGTTCAAGATAGAACAATGGAAATCAATAAAATTAGTCCCATCTTTGAACCATACAGTCACACTACGAGATGGATGACACATATCAGGGAATACCATCAAAATGGAACACTTCCACCTAATAGAGCTGGGAAAGAACAAATCTGGTGATGTGTGTTCAATGTTACTCTTTATGATAGCCAGGATTAGCTAGAGTAAATTCTCTACAAGAGTGGTTTTGATGGATTTATCTTCTGGTGCATTGATGGTGGAGAGACATTGGATGTCATAAAAGAAGTGCATGCAAGAGTCTATGGTGCCCACCAGTCTGGACATCGACTTTCTGATTAGATTTGAAGGATTGGATACTTTTGGCCTTCAATGATACAAGATTGTGTTGATTTCACAAAGAAGTTTTATTCATGCCAAGTACATGCCAAATTCATTAATCAACCGCCAGAGTTTCTTCATAAAGATAAATACTCGTGGTCATTTTCCACATGGGGAATGGATGTGGTGGGACCTTACCCTTTAGCTATGACCAAGCAGTTTAAGTATATTCTTACTCCTACTGACTTCTTTTCCAAATGGGCAGAGGAAATACCACTAAAAGAATTTAGTTCTAAAAGAATTGTTAGCTTTATCATGTCTAACATAATTACCAGATTTGGTGTCCCTCATACCATATTGACGGACAATGACACTAACTTCTGTTCACCTGAGGTGAAGAAGTTGTATCAAGAAAACAACATCAAATCCAATCATTCATCTCGGTATCATGCAGTGGCCAATGGCCAGATAGAAGCCTTCAATAAGACTCTATCAAATATATTGGAAATGATGGTGGATAAATATAAGAGTTCATGGCCTGATAAACTCTTTCATGCTTTATGGGCTTATCAAACTTCCACCCCACTGCAATGTGGTAAACTCCATATTCACTAGTATATGAAACGAAAGTAGTCTTGCCCATTGAAGTTCAATTACCATCGCTCAGAGTAGCCATTTGTGATCAATCATCTACAGATGAACAATCTCAAAAGCGATTGGGTGAATTGGAATGGTTAGATGAGATATGATTGTGCACACCGCACCACATGGAAGTCTATCAGAATAGAAAAGTATAAACATTCAACAAAAAATATCATCTTCATTCATTCATTCAGGGAGAGTTGGTATTAGTTCTCAAAACTCCAATGATACCAAGAAAGAAACCACCCAATCTTGAACCAAAGTGGGGAGGACCTTATTAAATACATAAGGTCTATTCCAATGGAGCTTATTCTTTAATCTCAATGGATGGAGAACTCATCACTACTATATCCAATGCCAGATTTCTGATGAAGCATTTTATATAAACACAAAATACATTGCCACGGTCAATACATATGACCTTATACTATTTTTATTACTTTTGTCCCACACGGCGTTAAAATGTGATGTCCTAACTACATGACGCTAAACTGTACAGAAGTCTCTTGCATCCATCACGGCATTAAACTGCACCATCTGCGGTCCATTCATATGACCTTAAACTGTTCGCACTTTCGTCCAACATGATGCTAAACTGCATCGTCCTTTTTTTCGTCCAACATGACGTTAAACTGTGAAAAATTCCCTAATATATCCATCATGACATTAAAATGTTCCCTCTTTTGTCCTTACTACATGGAATTAAACTGCACAATCCTCTTTTTGTCCAACATGACATTAAACTGTATTGTCCCAATCATCCTAACTACATGATGCAAAAATGTATAGAAATCCCTTAATACGTCCTACATGACGTTAAGCAGTATTTTGTCCCTGCTACATGACACTATATTGTGAAGCACCAATAGTACTAACTACAAGACTCTAAAATACATAGTCCCTTCATATATCCTACATGACATTAAACTATGCATCGTTAAGGTTGTTGTTACCTCTTGTTTCTCACATTGAGTATGACTCACGTGAGCTTAGAGAAAACTTCAACCATAACACCCTCTCTGGGACGCTAACCATGCATAAGTCCTAACACCATTTTTAGGTCGTTGTCCCAAAGAACAACTTGATCACTAATTCATTCTTTAATTGAACTACGCGGACTTTGATCCATGCCTTCCAGGCTGGGTACATAGGCAACCTCCCACGGTTCAATCCCAAAACCAATCTCTTCACATCAGTTCACCTCCATCTCATACGATGTTGATTCGTGAAACCGCCACCAGAATCAAAAAATTTACATTGGTTCACCCTCGTCCTTGCTACACGACGTTAAACTGTACAACAATTTTTGTCTTGTTCGACAATAAACTACAATATTCTTTGATACCCTCACCTGAGAGGGAATCATTATTTACATTGATTTTCAATAATGTTATATTCAAAAATTATGTACATACATGGAAATACCTGAACCTTTTATCTTGGGTTAAACCATCATTGCACTAAAATCTCCTTTCACCCTTCACATGTACAAACCAAATTAGTACAGAGGGTACTTCTAGAGCTACGTGGGGTTGATTCCCATCTTTATGGGATACATAGGAACGTTCGAGTGTCCCTCAAATCTAGCCACAAGTATTTTGGGCCTAACCCCAAATTCCACTTTCAGTCCCCTAGCTGCAAAGTCCCTGTGAAAACTCACACTGTGTATTTCTTATAATGGTCCGAGATCTATGACCCTAAACTAAGATCTCTTACACTTTCGTCCCACATGACGTTAAACTGTAGTTCAAGAACTACGTATGGCTTGATTCCCATCCTTATGGGATACATAGTGAAGTCCAACATTTCAATTCAGGACATAGCCAGAACATGATTATGGTTAGAATTGATCTGTGTATCTCTACATACATTGGACAACACCCATTTTTTTATGTGTCATAATCCTAATCTTAAATATTTTCATATATGCATACCCTTTTTTCTTGAATTGTGGTAAAAAATGTCCATTTCATGAGAGTTATTTTGCATGACTATGCAGCACGTGCCCATAGGTGGCCTTGCATAAACAATCTAAATAAAATACTTGTCATCCAAAAGATGATATTATTGGACTATACAGCCAATGCGCTTAGGCGGCCCGGCATAATTCAACCCTCTAATGGGGTTTTTAAATAGTGGTAACTTCATTCTTGGGAGGAAAACCTCTTTTTTCTTTATTTGTCTTATTGAAAATATGTAGGGATCTACAAAAATATCCATCCTTAACATATTTGTCCCATATATTTTTTCATGATCTGAGAGTATTCAAGTATAAGGTTTATATTTTCCTTCCCTATATTTGGGTCAAACCTTCATAGGAGTGATATTCATCCAGTTCTTCAATAATCTTTTTTGGAAAAATCTTCCCCATATTCAAGTATCTCTTTCCATATAGAAAACACTATACTTTGGAAAAGTTGAATGCCCAAAAAATTTCACTCACCTCTTAGCAGTAGAAAAGTATATTTCTGAGAGTTCTTTTGCCTAACTATACCACACGTGCCCTTAGGTAGACTTGCATAAGTAGTCTACATGACGGACCTGTCATCCAAAAGATGCTATTTATTTGACTATGCATCCAATGCCCTTAGGTGGCCCTGTATAATTCAACCCCATAATGGGTTTGTTAAGTAATGGTAACATCATTATTGGTAACTACTTCTTCTAATGCCTTTTAGCTCTTTTTCATATCATTCCTCATATTCAAATTTTCTTAATTCATAGTTTGCAATTTTTCCCTCATACTTGAGTGTGATAATATGTTTTCAGATAAATTGTCAAATAATTGAGTCAATTTTATTCCATTTCGGTCAAAGATATTTCGACCTTAAACATTAGCCTCTTTATGTCCAACATGCATGACATTAAACTTCCCACAAAAGACCAGGGAACTCTGAATAAATTTCATGTTCCAGCTCACTAAACATACAGTTTGTATGATTTAGGTAATATTTAGCAATTAAAAGGTTTATATTTTGTAGGGTTATTTGTAATAATCCTAGTAAAAATCAAACCAAGCTTACTATGCCCATTGTCTAGTAAAAAATCTAAAGCATGTAATAAAGTAAATGTGTGCATAAATGACTGAAGATGAAAATAGTTTTTTTCATTTAATGCACAAGAGATTAGAAGGACATCCACATATTGGAGTATATTCTCTTTTCTAGGAAATTTTAAGAGGCTTTCAACATAAGTCTTCTCTTGATGAACAACATCCCAAGCTTCATCAGCAGCTACTTGAAGCTCATGCACACGATCAAATTGACTCTTTTCAGCCTGATAGAGTTCTTTCTTGGCATCTGCGATGGCTTTCATACCGTTCGTTTGAGGTCCCTCTAGAAAATTATTGAGTTGGTAAAGTT
Organism: Viscum album; assembly: GCA_963277665.1. Taxonomy (NCBI): domain Eukaryota; kingdom Viridiplantae; phylum Streptophyta; class Magnoliopsida; order Santalales; family Viscaceae; genus Viscum; species Viscum album. The sequence goes on from OY728166.1 coordinate 271,311,065, forward strand.
CCCCAGTAACAACATCTAACAGTTGGTGGAGGTGCATCTGTTGGATGACTTTATCTTTGATTTTATGCTTTAGCTCCTTCATTTTGGCAGCATAATCAGCCTCAGCTCAAGATACTGCAGCCTAAAATTTTCCGATATTTACTGACAACTTCACCCTAGTCAGATCTTCATGGCACTTTTTCTCATACTCCCTTCTTAGGATGACCTATTTCACCGCGGTATGGATCTCTTGATATCCAAAACATCCAAGTCCCATCATGACGAACAGGGACAACAATCGGAAAATCTTCGATGATAGCTCTTCAAGAGGCACTTTAGATATGATTTTTCATATGTTGTTCCATGCCTTGCGTCGTGAAATGCTGAGCGCCTTAAGAACCTCCGGGTCTGATTTGACATCATCATCACAGGGGGGGCATGAAATCTGGGATTAATGCACTTAAGGAAGTGTCATGTTCTGCTATTTTCCCCCCGAACTAGGTTACTTTGCCTTCTACTACGGTTTGGGTGGACGTTGGGACTTCACCTCCAGATCTAGCCATTGAAGTTGATAGCCGGGTTTGATTAATTAAAAGTAGGGTTAGTTTCATAGAACAAGGTAAGTTTGTTGTCTATCTTGAAAACTCAATACAATCATTACCTAACAGTAGATCAGCATCTTGAGAAGACTCCACCCCATGTTTCCCAGTTTAAAAAGGATCTTCAAGATAGGTCTCAGGAGGGTTTAGTGGGTTTAGCATCAGTTGAGATAATGTTTCTACAATGGTAAGGTTTACATCAATGTCCACACCCTTTTCAGGCATTGGCAGTTCAACAGCTTCTTTGGACGGAACTACATATTATTCTCAGTCATGATTAGAAGTGTAAATTATACGAAAATTTACCAGATGAAGGATAACACTCATGCCCAAGATCTTCTAAATCACATGATAACATAGAATGATAAAAAAATTCTTCAAAATACATGCCAAGATTGATCATTTCATCCAATGATATTTCAAAATCCTGGTTAGTCTCACCACTGGGTGCATTTGATGTGTCTTCTTTGATGATCCTCATTCTGCAGCCCCTAAACCTAGATAACATCTTCAGGAAGGACAAAGGATTCAGTTCCCACGGCCGCCAATGATTCTGATGTAGGTGTTATACCTGAAATATCACAGAATGTAAGTTAGTTGATGTTTTCATTCAACATTTAATAAAGCATTGTATGAAGCATTGTTAAATTACCAGTAGCAGGAGGGATACTGGAAACAGATGTTGGCTCTTCTCCAGGAGCAGCTAAGTCAGCCTGAATTTGAGACTGTTCCATAGTACCCTCCGTGGTCCTCAAATGAGGATCAGTCTTCTCCCTCATAGGGAAATTGAAGAATCCCCAGTAATCCCAAGAAAAATGAGAAATCATTCTCATGGTTTAAGACTCATGATTACCCAAGGGATTTACCACTACTAATGAAGCGTTTATTTGTGAAATTATTCCGTCGATGCCTTAGTCTCTTTTACTTTTTTGGGAGTGTCAGTAGTCTCCCTATTGGCACTTGAATTGGAGAATGGAAGCCATGTCCAACTCCTCATTCCTGGCCTGCTAGCCTGGATATATCTCTCCCGACTCGCGAGTAGATTCAGCAGCAGCCTCTATGGCAGTACCACCGGGTCTATACTATGGTGAAGGAATATCAACAGTTCCATTCCTTTCATGATGTATGATATAGAAATTAATTTCCTTTATTAACAAATATTTGACTGAAATCGAGTTCCAAATTAAAAAAGGAAAGAAAATTTCTTCTTCAGGAGCCACATAATCATGCCACTCCTCATCAGTGGCGTTGTGACCCATCATTTTTTTCACCCGCTTGGTGATAGTGATAGAATCATCAGTGCCATGTATATAGGTCCTCAACTCTTTGACATAGGATCTTACTTCATCAGTGCTATCCTTGAATGGAATATTTGCAAGATCCTGAAGAGTCCCTATTTAGGAAGATGTATCCCTTCACATAGGTCCAGCTAGATAGTTTCAGTATCGCAGTATACATCCCACCATGTCTGGATGGCCTCTGGTCGTAGATATGCAGGTGTACTAGAAGGCTGTGAAGAGGGTCTTACGACCTTGGATTTTAATTTCATTCTATCTCCTGCAACTATAAAAAGTGAATGAAAACATGTTACTCTATAAAGTTAATAGATATTAAATTTCCTCAATAAAGTAAATCACCTAGATTTGATGGAGTGGGTCTCTTTATTTTGACAGGAGGATTATATACGGCATGTGGCCTCTTTGATACATTTTGTATCTCCTAAGAATCTGATGAATCAGCCTCAGTTGAAGAACTCAGTAAACCAGCGTCAAGAGTGGAAGAATCACCTGCCATCCGAATTGTTTCTTTCTCAATGGTTCTCTTCTTCTTCCCCTCCTGATAAACAGGTTTATTCAATATTTCCTCAGGATATGACACTACCTAGTTTTCATCATACCATATGGCCAAATTAATTACTGCTTTAGCATCTGGTAAGTCAAAAACTGCCCAGTCCTTTCCATAGCAATTAGCAACCATAATTGTCGGGCAACCATTGGATGTTGTTCTGACCTGACATGAACTGGAGGAGATACAGCAGTTGTCTGCAGACACTTGAATTGGTGTTCAAATTGATATGGAGCATAAGCCTCACATATAATTTCCCCATCAATTCTGGTGGCCAGTACACCATCTCTGCAGGCCAGCATGTAAGACCTCTGTTCCAAGCTTACTGATACATCATCAACAAATCACCCTGTCAACAGATTTCCCTAGGGAAAGAAGTGGAATTCGATATGCATACCCAGCCTTGGCCTAATATCATTGTCATTGAGAGACAAAGGAAAAACTCCAGAGAAGACCTATACAGACAGCCTGAAAGAACTTCCAGGAATCTATATTCCGTTCTGAACAGCATATGTCAAGAAGTGAGTGGCGATCCATCCTCATAAAACATGGAATGGTACCACTAATCTCAAAGGAGACTTACCCATATAGAAATGGAGTAATCTCCTGTGAATCTTTTCCAAAACTGGGGTATCCAACCCCACCATCTTCCTCTCATCCAACATGGCTGTAATAACGAAGGTCCCTGGCCTGACGCCTCCCTTCGAATCTCTGACTGGAAAAAGATAGAAACTGATCCATAAGGCTAAAAATCCTGCCACACGGGTCTTCTCTGGGATTTTATGATTCAATTCATACCCCCATTTCGAAAACTATCATGCTTCCAGAGTCGGCAATAATGTTCCAGGAACACCTCTCTTATCTTCTCTAGGACAGCTAGTAGGACAAGTACAGGTAGGCCCCTCTTCCCTCTTCTTCTTGAGAAACACATCCATCCATTCCTCTGGATGAATATCCCTTCTAGAATGAGTATTTTATGTCTTTGAGATTTTTATCTTATGATAAATCTTCAATAATTCTCGAACCAAATTTGGATTCTTCTCTAGATCATTCATGGTTTCCTTTGTAGGGATGAATTCATCATTCATATCACCCAAAATTGGAACCCCTGAGATCTTGTAGACATCCCAAAAACTAATGCCTAATTCTCCATGAGTCAGATGGAATGAATTAGTTTATGGGCTCTAGAGGCTAAGAAACTCCGGTGAAAAATTATCATTCCAATAAACATACGTCTGCCCAGCCCAGACGGCTTCATAAATTGCAGCTCCCTTCAGATCCTCGACAAACTCTTCACAAGCTTGTCACACCCAATAACCCCACATCCAAGTTGGCTTCACCCCTCCTCTAGAACGATATTCCCATTTCTCAATATCGCATTTGGATTAATCCATCTGAGAATTTCAAAAGATTGAGGGATAACTATGTGGTTGCAGCTCAGGATTGTGAGGTTTCAGATCTGGTGCACACGAGCTAGGATGCTTTATATAAGCTTTATTTACTGTTCCAGCATTAGAAAACGTTCATGGGATTGAAACATTTGCTGAAGAAAAGTTGGGATATGAATGAAACCTGTAATAAAGGAGATAGTTCTTTTCTTTAGGAATATTGACATCTTGCAGATGACCATGGCCATACAGAGGCAGATAGATGATGTGCAGGAAATTAATATGATTCTTCTTCAAGTACATGGATAATTCTGGGAGATTAATTTCATAGGTGGAATTGTAATCAGGGCCAATGATGTCTGTAATATAATCAATTATTTTTCTTGTCAGTTCATCAACCATTCTGATTCTCTTGGGATCCATTGGATCTGCACAAAATTTAAATAATTAACTCTTAAAGTAAGATAATTTTTCATGAAATTTGTGAAGTAATTTGATAAATTGGCTATGGAATTTAGGCGCGCAAGTCCCATAGTTGGTGCGCAAGTCTCCTTTGGTCGCAAAAGTATTGGTCGCACAGGTATCACTGCGCAAGTCCAAATACCTTAACAGAAGTGTGACTCAAGAAACAAGAAGCATGTATGAGCGAAAGACGGGAGTCCACTTGTTCATCGAGAGAAAAAAAACAAGCAAGATTCGGGTGCTTTTTGCAAAGTGAGGCCATCTATTTATAGATGCGACCATACCCCTGCATGCCCGAAGCCCATTTTGTGTGCCATACCCTGCGCGCCCGAAGTCCATTTTTGCGCGCCATACCCTGCGCGCCCTAATTTCATATTGTTTCTCGCTTTCCTCAGAGTCAAACCCTCATTCCTTTTTGGATCCAACTCTACGGGGGGACTCTTGTTGATGATCCTTTTTTGTCACAGAGTCTAAACGAAATGAAAAGGGAAATACCTCAAACAAAGAAGATTAATCCTTTGAATAAACATCAAAAAAAGATAAAGGGATTAACAAGGAGAAAATTACCCATAGGTCGGGAAAGTTCCATCATGGTCATGCAAGTATACTTGTGCACCGCCCAAATGGTCGCATAGGTGACTTGCGCACCCTCTTTGAAAACTACCCAGGGTCTTATTCAGCCTATAAATACCCTCAGTGGCCCCCCATTTCAAGAGGATTTTATCCAGAATTCAGATACAGAGATCTAAATTCCCAAGTCTCTTATTCAAGTATTCCGAATGCTTCTAAGGAATTATTTACCTAGAATTTATGGTCTAAGCAAGAGGAATAAGGTATAAGTGTTTGAATTCACTCACACTTGTGCGCCTAAGTGTTTTACCATTAAGGGAAGTGGACACTCTTGAGTGCCTCCTTACCTACTCATTGAAACTTGCGCACCACTCTTCTAGAAGTACTTTGGGATAATTCTAAAGGCATTGACCAAGGATCACCCAAGTATTACCCTACTGGTTAACAATCGCACAAGTACCCATGTGCCGCACAGGTATAGCTACGCGACCAGGACTTGCCCGCCCACCCAGTACTTGCGCGCCCACCAGGAATTGTGCGCCCTTCTATTTTTGGGTTCCCTTCCTGCGCATTTAACCCCTCTTATGCCATTCCACCTCTCCTATTCAATATTCAATCTTCAAGACACTCTTTAAATCCATTTATTTCATGTTTTATTGATTGACTTCCTTATCTGAAAGGAATTCTGTGGAATATCTCTCCAAACCTAGTGATTTTCACATATTTATGTAACTAAAATTATATATTTCATTCATTCAACCTCATCCTTTAAGATGAGAGAACCCTATTCACGGGACTCCTTTTCAGGAGTAAGCCCCAGTCGTAATTTCCCTTAACCTGGGCCTCCTTTTCATGAGTAATCCCCAGTCCAAATTCTAATTAATATGGGAATCCTCCGTAGGAGTAATCCCTAAGTCCCCTAATTTGGGCATCCTCTTTCAGAGTAAGCCCCAAGTCCTCATAAATTTGGTAATCCTCCTCAGGAGTAAGCCCCAAGTCCCCTAATTTGGGCATCATCCTTAGGAGTAATCCCCAAGTCCTCATTAATTTGGGTATCCTCCTCAGGAGTAAGCCCAATGTCCCCTAATTTGGGCATCCTCCTCAAGAGTAGAACCCTATTATAAGTCCCCTCCAAACTTGGGCATCTTCCTTAGGAGTAAGCCCCATGATTAGAGTATCCAAATCTCCATGAACCACATATACCTTTATGGACCCTGTTCCTAGATTTCTTCATTGAAGTAAATATTAATCCTCATCTATATTTGGGCAGACATACATACATAAGCCCCACATCATTGCATATTTCGTGGAACAATTGTCTGGTTTCACCAATACCTCTTGTTTCTCACACCGAGCACGACTCACGTGATCTTAGAGTGTAAAATAATCATGACATCTTTCTATGAGCCATCAATCATGCATAAAAATCATACTCCCTTACTCGAACTACATGGGTTCTGATTCCTTTTTGAAAACAAACGATAAGTAGGTAACCCATCTATGGGTACAATCCCCACTCTGAAATAATCATTGTCCTTCTGAATGAAAATGAACTTCAAGTTCCCCACTGAGTGGCTTTAAAACAAGTATGGTAATCATAATGACCAAGAGACATTTATGTATTGAAGTATACCATTGACTAAGAATCTCTAACAAATACTGATGATTCTATATTGATGAAGTACCTCGAATACATATAAAAGATTCTCTAAATTTCCTCCATATTAATCATTGATTGTTAGATCTGAAGGAAATATCATTTTATACTTGGTAATATAATAATGATTCACGAACAAAATTAAATCTATAAAGAGAGTCCCGGTGTAGACAATAATTCCCCTGAAAAGGCGTGATGAGTCCGACCTCCCATCCTCTCGACCAATGCAAATTTCTAAGCCTCATCAGTCCATACCTAATGAGCACCTAACTTTAGAAAGTAGGTTCAAATTGATATGGAATCATTGGATGTTTCCGGTTCTACAAACAAACCCGTTAGAAACGTCTTGGAATTTTTTAATCGTAAATCAATGAGATCATCCCCAATTCCAGAGGAAACAGTAGGACCTGACAATTTAAGGTCATGGAGGACCCTAATGTAGTTTAGCATTGTGTGAGACGAACACTTTGAGGTCGTGTAGGACTTTATAGTTTAAATTCATATGGGACTATACATCTCAACCAAAGTATTGCTTTAAGAACATGGAATTGGTTGGATGAGTTATTTGCTCGCCATCCATGGTAACCAGGGAGTATGCTCCATTGGAATAATCCTTGTGAACAATGTAAGGTCCTTTCCATTTGGGCTACATCTTGGGTGGTTTCCAGCTGAGTATCGTGGGTGTCTTCAGGGCCAATACCTAGTCTCCTTTTAAGAAGGAGATGTGGTGAACTTTTTGTTTGAAATCTCTAGCTATGTTTTTCTGATGCCTTCCAGGATGTACAGGGCACGAAGCCTGTTCTCGTCAAGCACTTCTAACCCTGCCAGATGGATTTCAGCCACTGTATCTTGCGCTTTCTAATTATAAATAGCTGTTCCCAATGAGGTCAATTGAATATCAATGGGAAGGATGACCTCTGTGCCATACATAATGGAATATGGGGTCACCTGGGAGGAATTACGAGTCATCGTCCGATAATCCCTGAGGTCATTGGGGATCTTGTTCGTCCAACTCTTCTTATTCTAACCAACCATTTTTTTGTAGAATGTTTGAGAGGGACTTGTTGAATGCTGTGATCTGTCCACTAGCATGAACATGATAAAATGAGGTATGTTTAGAACGGATATTATACTTAGCGTATAGTTTCACCAGCTCAGCTTCCCAAGAGTTCGTGAAGTTATCGTTGAGGATAATGTGAGGGACTCCGAATTTGCAGATGACTTTGGAGCTCACAATGTAAATGATGGAATGGGAATTGACCTCCTTGAGTGGAACTACCTCTGCCCACTTGGAGAAGAAATCTATACCAGTCAGGATGATTCTGCACTAGTGAGCTATCACCGGTGGATATGGTCCCATGACATTGAGTCCCCATACAAAAAATGGCCAAGATTACATGGTGGAGTGGAGAGGATATGGTAGTTGATGCATGAAATTAGCATGAATTTGGAACGTGTGGCACCTTTTGGAAAACATGATGCATTCATGGATCATAGAGGGCTAAAAGTACCCCTGTCTCTGGATCTGGTGATATAGTGTTGGCCCAGTCTGATGGGCACCGTAGGAACCGATGTGAACCTATTTCATAACGAGGGAAATATTGACTCCATGAATTCAATGGAGCGGAAGTCCATCAAACCCCTGCTTTTAGAGGATATGATCATGAACATGACCATCATGTAGGGTGAATTGTAATTAGTGATGTATGATTTTATCACGCTCGGCCCGATATTTTGGGATATTACTACTTTGGAGGTTCAAGATAATGGAGGTTATCCAGTTAGGAGTCACATCGACCACTATATATGGGGGACCTTATGGTTTGGACGTGGAGGCATCGGTATTATGGTGGATTACCTACGGGCTATCATTTTTATCTGGAGTGATTAGAGAAATGAATCTCTGGTGTGCCATGAGGATAATCAGATCATCCAGCTTGGGCTCCACAAGTGATGCAACTAGGCTGGCCAGGGCATCGGCTCTATCATTCTGTGACTGAGGGACATGGGTAACCTCTGGCCAAGATAGGTACTAGGCCATTATCTAGAGAGTGTGCTCCAACAATGGCATGAGCTCTAGATTTCTTGATGATATAGTCACCATTGATCTGTAAGACAACTAATTCAGAATCCCCTTTCACATGAAAATGGGGCACATCAATCCCAAGGGACAACTCGAGGCTAGAGATAAGAGCCTGATACTCTACCCCATTATTGTTGTAGCCTTTTGAAAATAGGAATGAATATGGTTGAATGGATTGTACTGGGGTAATGAAGACGATACCCAGGCTTACCATGTTGAGTATGGGATCATTTAGCCTCCTACCGGTGGGGCTCCAGGAAGTGTCCTCGAAGTGTATTTCCAAGAACGTCATGAATTGCTCCACCGAGAGAATTGCTTTATTGGGGAAATAGAGGTCTATAGACTGGTCCACAGGTGCGGGAATGGCAGCATGTAATTCTGAAAATACATTCCCTTTCATAGCCTTTTGAGGGACAAACCTGATATTGAACTGCTAGAGGATTACCACCCACCGAGCTAGTTAGACTATCAATATTTGGTGGTTTAGGATATACTTCAAGGGATCTACCATGGAAACTAGTTGTACCTCATTATGTTGAAGGTATTTCAACAATTTATATACTTCAAATACCAGTGCAAGGAAGCTCTTCTCGATATGGGAGTACCTGGTCTCCATTTTGAGGAGCATGCACCTGAGGTAGTAGAGGTTGTTCTCTTTCCACACATTGTTCTTCTGGGTGAGAAGGGTGCAGAGAGATCATTCCATGGTGGCCACATAAAGAACCAATGGATTTCCAGATATGGGTGGCAGAAAGACCGTTTTCTGGAGAAGATAGCAGTTGATTTTCGCAAAAGTAGTCTGGCACTTCTCGTCCCACTCAGAGACAATGTATTTCTTTATGAGACGAGAAAATGGATTACACTTGACTGAAAAATTTGTGATGAACCGGAATCTATAGGCTATGTGGCATTGGATGCCTCGAAGCTCCTGAATATTGCTCGGGGGAGACATCTGACAGATTTCATTAATATTCTCTGGGTTGATCTCGATGCCCCATTATCTAACAATGAAGCTAAGAAACATTCCAGAGGTGACCCTGAAGACACAATTCAATGGGTTCATCTTCATGTGGTTAGAATAGAATAATCCAGACACTTAATGAATGTCTTTTTTATGGTCCTAACACTGGTGAGATTTGACCACCTGGTCAGCCACGTAAAATTCCACCAACGTTCTGAGGATCGCGATAAATATGCGATGCATATCCCGCTGATAGGTGGTACCCACATTCTTTAAACCAAAGGAAACTAATTGGTAGTAGAAATTACCATGTGGTTCCCTAATGTCTGTAGAATCCTAAACCTAATGGTCCATTAAGATCTAGTTATACCCAGTGTACCCATCCATTAAGGAGAGGTCTTGGAACCCATCTGTAGGATCGATCAACATTTCCGTCATAAGAAGGGGAAAATCATCCTTTAGACAGTGATAGTTAAGATCACCTAAGTCGATGCAGAATCTGATATTCCCATTCTTCTTCCATATCGGTAAAATGTTGGCCAATAATTTGGGATACTAGACCTCTTTAACAAAATTGGATCTAATAGGCTTGTCAACTTCGGCCTTGACCATGGCACCGTGGGAAGGGTGCATCTTCCTAGGAGGTTTCTTGAACCCGCGATGATTTACTGAGAGACTGTGGTGGTGGATGGCTACCCTAGGATCGAGTACTATCATATCATCTTAAATCCAGGAGAATACATCGAGGTGTTGTTTAAGAAACTCTATATTCTATTGTTTCTCCTCGAGGGGCATTACGACACTGATTAGTGTGGGATTCAGGTCTGCCTTGATACTGTGGTTCACCTATTCAAAATCATTGACCATAGAAGAGACTCTCTCTTTAAAGGAAGGGGAGAATCCTCTAAATCCTCTTCTTCACATATCAAGAAGGAGTCCTCAATGGGAGGTTTTTCTTTGGAGTCGATAGATTCTGACAGTAGGCTGGTACCAACCTGAGCGGTAGTAGACACTACATCGGGGGACTCTTGTGCTGCTGCAACCATAGCGATGAAGGCTATCGATCCGATCCCATCTGGTCTTCAACACAAAGGGGCCTCACTTGATGATATCAAAGCAATAGTGGCGTTTCAGCTTGAGTTGGTTAATTCAAGCTTGACAAAACAAGCAAGTATAACGTATTCCGGTTTCCATGGGGCGGAAATCCTGATACCTTATGGGAGTAGGGGGCTCATGGAACACTGAGTCTTGATTCGTATAAGAATACGAGGTGATCTTCTGATTTCACATAGACTTGGGAATGTGGTCCCCCATGTTCTAAAAAAATGAAGCACTATCCCTTGTCTTGGGATGTATCCTCCAATCAGTGGATTGGAAAGATGGAGATGCCATCTAGATCTATCCATGGGTCGGTCACAACCGTGGAATGATCAAACTCATTAGCTTGAATTCACATGTCTTTTATATTATAGTAGTCGACATCTAGATAGGAGGCTTCATAAGAGGAAAAGGGAGACGCATCACCTTGAAGCAAGCCCAGTCGAAAATTAAGGGAGAAATTGAGGCACTGATGATATGATGAGGGAACCTCTATATAGAGGTGGAGACATGGCCTTCTAATCAATGCATTATAGGTGGTGTCCCAAGAGACAGCCATAAATTTGGTGCTGGCAAGTAGGCCACCGAACTGCGTCTTCAAGATGATCTTTTTGACCGATGTCTATTTCATCCAGTAATAAGCTTGAATTATTATGTTAGAGGGACTCAGATCATCCTAAGACAACCCCATTTTTTGTAGTTTCTGTGTCAGGATTCGGTTGATCTTAGAGCCAGTGTCGATAAGACAGTGGTGAACCTCCATGCCATTGAACTGGTTAGTGATGTACATTGGGAAAATGCACCTCTGTATGGGAGAGACTTCATCTTATCCATAGAATGAGATGATGTTATGACAATCAGAATTCTTAACACATTATCATGAAAGGCATCTACAGTTTCTACCTTCATCTCAAATTGGAGGGGGATTCATAAAGTCTCGGTGGGGGCCCCTCGCATCTTTGAAGACTGGCGAAGGGCCTTAAGGATAGATATCTTTACTGGAATGCATGAATGATGATTGAGGACATAAAAATTATATGCAAGTCATGGAATTTTTCTTAAATGAGGTCACTCTATGTCAAGATGTATGGTGGGTCATGCTGACTTTATTGACAGCTGACTGGTACTAGGAATATCCCTCTACTCACTAGTTGAAGCATGTGGGGTGACTACCACATGGGGGCCAAATGACTGAGACCAGCCTGTAGTAGGGAATGGATGGTCATTATGTGGTCATGGAGGATCTACCTGATCGAACAACATGAACAGTGGTGAAGGTGGGCCTGATGTCACCAGTTGAGAAGGATGTGTTGTTGAGATCTACGCTAGGCCTACTGCCTGGTTTCAGTAGAATGTACATCCTGGTTGGAAGTGATTACTGATGCACATAGACGACCAATATAGTCATGGCTCCATCGATCCTAACAATGGCATGGGATATTGGGAGGATCCTCCTAGTTCTCCTCATCATCAGGAATCATGTAGGGATTTACGAGCTATACTGTATTAACTGAGGGATACCCTTGACCATCACTCGAAGAGTCATCCACTACTAGATAGATTCTGGGTGGATCCACTATCTCTGGGGGCATGAAGTCGCTGAGAGTATGGGATGAAGATTGAATTGGAGGGGACTTTGTTTTCTCTTGCAATGTTGATGTTTTCTCTTCTAGGAAGAGTACGGATGAGACATTGATGTAGAAGTAATAGTTGCAGATTCTGAAGGTTCTGGCCAATTTAGGTATGCATGGATAACACCATGGGTGCGGGTGATTGTTTTACAAGCCATACACTCATCCTACTTCTAGGATCCGTGATTAGAAACCTAATTCCACTCATCTTCACAGTCGCTGCTATTGTCTGGCCTCATGAAGATACATGCCACATGTGTTGGATTTGTTCCCAAATAGACTATTTTGTTATCCGCGTGGTCTAGAAGCCAGTATTTAAACACATAGAACTATTTGAGAGTTTTCCCTAGGATCTAGTGTTAGGGTCTGTAATTAGGGTGATTAGTGTGGTTTTTCTCTTCTGGCCTTCTTCACTCAGGAAAACGTATAAATCCCTGCTCCAAGACATTGTAGAAGTTATCGGGGACCTGAGCCACATTGAATGAGTAGGTCGAGTCACTCTTATCTGGGAAGGGGGACCTTGGAGGCCAACCCCAATGAAGAGATGGAGGAGTCTGTTGAGGTGGTGGAGCCAATTTATCTAACCTAGGTGATGGATGTGCATTACGCGGGGGTGGCGACCGATTATGAGGTGGGCGCTATTAGGACGGAGGCTGCACCTAAGGTGGAGGGCCTCTGCGAGGCTGCAGAGGTGGCTCCACTGGTAAAAATTATATATACATGGGGCCTCTCTTTGGGCCACTATAGTGAGATCGGCCCTGGATTCCCTTCTCACAAGGATTACAGGAGGCAATGGGCGTTCCATCATAGCCTACTATAAGGCATCCTCTAGGCATTGGGACATGTTAGAGAAGTCTCGGAATCCCCTAGGGTAGTTCTAGATGATCAAAGTGGGGAGAATCTCCACCTTGACATTCCCTATTCACATCATAAACAATTTCTCCAGAGTCAGTGGCATGCCAAGAGAGAATGTGAGCCCTTTCCATGGGTAACAAAGTCTACAACATGCTCATCATGCCTCTTCTTTCACAGGAAGAGGACCACAATACTTTTCTTCTCAGTGGTGGAATTGAACTGGTAGATAATTTTCCTATGGAGGGATTCCAAGATGGCTACTAATCCGATGGGTAGCTAGCTATACCAGATGAACCTTGTACCTTCCAATGTCTGTATGAAACACCATAGCTTGGTGGATTCCTGTCGTGATGGAGTTCCCAACATTAGTCCACACCTTGTGATGAAGTGGGCCAGGTGTGGCGGCGGGTCCCCTGTCCTGTTGAAAGGGAAAAATGTGGGATTCCTAACATCCGGGGGTGCTGGAATATCATCCATCCACATTGGATATTGCTTTCCATTAGGAGGAATTTCCACCTGTTATGTTTCTAACACCTCAAGAGAGGTGATAAGTACTACCATTGGATCATCTGGGTGGGGGTCCCTTTCTTGAGGAGGATCCCTGGCCACCAGTGCATTGGTGGGTTCATCAACATGTTAAAAATGCCTAGAAGATCAAGGAGCAGGTAGTTTAATGACTTTTGGGGAAGTTGGGGGATCCTGAGATGGGTCACAAGTATTTTAGCGCCATTCAAGAGGACATGGCAAGACATATTTCACCCTCTTGCTGTAAGATCCAAATCCAACCATATCTTTGTGGGCAGGATGGTCCGGGTCACATCGAGATAGTTCCCTAAGGGGAAGTTCTGCCTGCCCCTATTTCCCCAACATTGGATCACCATTGTCCTGTTTTTTTACTACAGCACATTCAGCAAGGTGTTTGTCGACCATCTTATTGTGTTTTGTGAGTTGCTGGTGCAACACGACTTTTTTGGGATCATCTTTCGCCTTATGTACTGAGCCAAACGGGTCGAAGGGGTTGACATATCCAAGGTGTTCCTTGCAGTTGTTGGGATTTCGGCTGAGGACTAGTGCCTCAGGGGGCACAGGAATGCCCATTAAATTCCTCTATTGACAAGAAATCCTTCCTGATGGATCCAAAACGTGTGAAACTCCCTCTGGGAGGGTAGGTCCTCTCCGAGAAGCTATATATCATTCTCACCCCTAGAAGGTTTTCCATATTAACTGTGGCCCTACCTAGAGGAATATCCTCTATGTATCCCAAAAAATCAGGCTAACACCAGATATGACTGAAGTGGAGGTCAGCATACCGCCCCAACCACAGATCTGTATGTGGGGAGAAGCCTCTTTGATAATCCTGTGGAGTACCCTGAAACTCTGAATTCATCATTGATGGAGGTCCCAATGACTGCCTAGTGACTCAGAGCATTGGGCCACATGGAGTGTGGCCAAATCAACCAGACAACATTGTTTTACATTCTCCTCAAAATGCGCATGGCTCTTAGGGTATTCCACTTATTGATGACAAAGATGGAAATGAGTCGCCCAGAGGGTCTGGAAAAAACACTTATCTTCCACTTGGGTGATGGATTCAAGCGCACAAATATTCAGAGATGAAACCCACCAAACACATCTCATGGAAGTGGTCCTCTACTAGGATATCCCATAATATACGGAGCTCAGATTCAGGGTATGACCCTTCATTTCCCCACTCGTCAACTAGAGGTGGTTGGGGAACCGATAGCGGTACTGAAGCAGACTGCTAGGATAGTAGGTTAGCCCATGGAGAATATGGAAAATGAGATGACAAACCACAACATCTACGGATATCCTATGAAGAGTATAGTGACATAGCCATGAAATCATGGTAATACAGGATAATGACCACAATTTTTAGTGAGGGGAACACATCTGTTGGTGGTGGACCACACTGCTGCTCGTCCACCATTGTCCCCAGAGTAGCTCTCCATGATCTCTAGTCGAGGTAGAGAGTGATTCTGGTGTGGATGGTGGAAATTGCATGGCCGTAACCTGTGGAGTTTCCAAATTTCCATCCTCCTAGATATACCTGCAGAGGGAGGTGAGAATCTGCTGGACCTCGCATTCTGGATGTATTAGGCAGATGTGGCTTGTTCCGACCATGACCCTTGACACGAAGGATCATGGCGAGGGTTCCATTGATGAGTCGTATTTTGTATTGGAATCTGAGAAGAAAACTTGTTTTATCTTTGTATGAATCTTCTCTGTGTTCTTTTTATGATGGCGATGAACTGACCTCGAACCCTCCGATCGTTATTCTAGATAGGGTATATTTCTGGCATGACGAGGACCTTCGAACGTACTGGTGCTAGGGAGGGGAGTATTCCTTCCCGAGTAATCCATGGTGCAAGGATCACGGAGAAAAATATCAAATAGGGCATGGGGAAGACCTCCATTGGATGTGATAAAGTGTGTAGGGCCTCTGCTAGAGCCGATAGGATCATGGGTATGATCTCCATGATTGTTTCCCCTGGTGACGTTAGTGCGAGGAGTTTCCATGTACTAGTTGAGCTGAGCATAGGGAGCACCTCCATGTTGGGCATTGGTGAAGTGAAGCTGGACATCACTCCTCTGATTTCTAGGCCATGGAGGTCCTTCACAAACTACAGTAAGAACATGGGGAGGGCCCCCACACTTAATATTGAACGAACATGTGACATGCCCACACTTTCAAAATTCGATAGGAGGAATAACTCCATACCCAATATAGTGAGCATGGGAGAGAATACCGTACTGTGTGTTGCGGACATGAGAACCTCTGTTTTGATTATAGGCGGAATGGGGAGGATCTCCAAGCCGAGCATGGAAGTGCGGAGTGCCCGAGTTCTCTATGGTGGTGGTATGGGGAGGAACTCTGTACTGGCGGCAACCACTATCTACGTTAGTGACCAAGAGAGTTGACCCAGCCTACCTGTGGCATAGTGGGGGCCTCAATCGAGGCTAGGTATAGAATCCCCCCTGCTCAATATACACAGGTAGTGATGATATAGGTCAGTGTTGGCCTGAGCCATAGTAGTTGATGACGTTGACACCCCTTGGCGGTCGTCCTCCTCGGCCTATGACCGACGCTGAAATCAGGTCAATCTGAATGGGGCCAGTGGTGCATGTGCTTGTCTTACCTTCTCCTTTACTCGTGGGACTGGATGGCAGTGGTGGCACAACCATGTGGGAGCCCTCCTTTGGGGCCCCTAAAACGAGATCCTGACCAGGCAGGCCCAAAAATCCCCTACCTCGTCAGTGTAGGGGAGAGAGTCATCGAGGCATTCTAGGGAGAGGCTGCTAAAATGATTTTACATTGGAGTAGAGTTCAGTGGATCCATGCAGGGCCCTTGGGGTAGTGGTGGTGATGAGGTACTGACACCACTAGATCCTGGCATGCCATATCCCGAGTCAGGATAATCCCCTCCTCCTTGTATCGACAAATGAGGTCTTTGGTCACCCTTTTCTAAATGAATTCTGATAGGGAGATGGGGTGTGGGATGCTTGCCTTTTTTGATGTGTAGAATGTCAAAAAATGGTGGGGCCATGTAGGACTACCGCATTGGCATTGCCCCTGCCCCTGCGTTGGTGGACGGGTGGTGATCGAATACCTGCAGTAGCTTAGTTTTTGAAAAGCATGGAGATTAACCCATTAGTGCTGAAAGGAAAGGAATCAATGACCAATGCCCCAATGCCATTACATCTTCCATGGCTGGTAAGATGGATCCACACTAACAATGTCGTAGATCGGGATGTCCAACGTTTTGACAGCCCCATCTTCTGGCGAGTTTCACGTCAGGCCCAATATTTTCTTGGAGGGACTTGGCACCAGATAACTAGATTCAGTGACATGCTAATACATTGATTCCTTGAATGATACTAATCTCCACATTGAGAAGATTAAATTCATATCAGGTTCACCATTTCTATTTCTGACGCTTTCGCCGGGATGCACACATCCGTTCGTGGAGGACGCACAATAGTTTCCCTGCATTCCCGCTTTCCAAAGTCAGGTCACATCCATCTCTTATTCAGGGATGTTTGCTCCTTGATCGAAATGGGATAATGGGATTTCAATTCCTCCTTCCATTAATTCCTCCTTAGAACTCGTCACCTAGACCAGGTCTCCCTATTAGACTAATACATTGTTTGTGAAACTCTTCCCAATGCTATTTCTTCATGGATACCGGTTAATTACACTGCTTATGACAGGACATTCCTAGGGGTCTCGTTAGGGAAACAACCTTTGGTCGGGTGAGTAGTCACATTGGATACCACTGGATTTTCTGGACGTTGGAACACTAGAACGTCTAAGATTATTCCTCTTATTATAGGGCATCCTGAGGGCGTGAAAGCTCGAGACATCCGACGTCGAATGCAAGGAATCATAGGACATAAACATGTATCTAATGTTTTCCTCACCTCTCTACATTGAACACATGGTATGTCGTGGGTTTAACGTCTTGCAAAGACAGATCAGATTGATCAGAAAACTAACTAGAGTGGATCATATGGGTGCAACCCCCGGAGGGAACACTGATGTTGGGGCTAACATGTGGTTAGCTTCCCGATTGTTGTTAATGGGATTGAGGAATGATGTGGAATGATCCCATCGGAATGTGGCGAACCAGGTTAGGATCAAGATGGATTATGGGTGGTTAAGTGGAGTGGATGGAGAATGTGATGGAGTCGGCTCGAGGATGATGATGATTTTGGGACTGTCCCTCGAAGATTCCTCAAACGTATCACCATGGAAGGGAATCAAAGTCCACATAATTCGGGATGGAGGTGTAGAATTAGGGTGTGCAGATGGGACATCAACCCGATGATATGCTGGGGCATATGCATTGTTATCAGCCTGAGGTTGGTCTTATGCCACAGGGACTGACTAGTGATATGGGCCCCGATAGAAGGGATGATAGCAACATACCGTTGGGTTTGGTTTGACAATTTCCTACAACTGGATGGAGTACACAATAGCTCACCAATTGATGTGGTCACAATAGCATACCATTGGATGAGGTCACAACGGATTACCACTGGATGGGGTTGACAATGGATTACCGCTAGATGTGGTAACAATGGATTCCCACTGGATGGGGTCACAACGTATTACTGCTAGATGGGGTTGACAATGACATACCGCTGGATGTGGTCACAATGGCTTACCACGGGATGAGGTCTCAACGTCTTACGGCTGGATGGGGTTGAAAACGGCTTACTGCTAGATGTGGTCACAACTGCTTACCACCGGATGGTGTTAGAATGGCTTACCGCTGGATGAGATCACCACAACTTACCACTAGATGGGGCAGAACATCATGGAGGCTTCCTACATACATTTCCTTGGCAAGGATCAAAGTCGACATAGCTCGGGATTGTGGATGTATTTTAACATCGTGTAGGATGGAAATGGGCATTTAGTGTAACATCATGTGGGACGAAGGTGGGCTGATGTGAAGGGGGATAGAATTAGTGGTCGTGGGTCTTGAACCTCAGGGAGGCTTCCTACATACCTTCCATGGAATGATCAAAGACCACATAGTTCAGAAGAAAATATGGTCAGGACCAATGGATGGTGGGATTTATCATTAGGTAGGTTTCTTACATACCTTTCTTTTAAAAGATCAAAGAACACTTAGTTTAAATGTGGCGGACCGATGTGATATGGTAGGAACCAATGGATGGAGGGCATGAACCTCAGGGTGGCTACCTACATATCGTTCCTTGTAAATAATCTAAGACCTCATAGTTCTGAATGGTTTTTGGTGAACTGACATGAAGATAGTCAGTACCAATGGTTTTTGGGCTTGAACCTTAGGAAGGCTTCCTACATACCCTACCATGAAAAGGATCAAAGACCACATAGTTCAGAATAGTGTCTAGTGAACCAATGTGAAGATGGTTGGGACAAATGGTTGTTTTGGATTGCACCATACGGAGGAAACCTACATACCCTAACTTGGAAAGGATCAAGGAACACATAGTTCAGAAGGTGTAGGACTTAAACTCTAGGGTGCCCAGAGAGGATGTCACAGTCGATGTTTACTCTAAGCCCATGTGAGTCATGCACGATGTGAGAAACAAGAGGCAGCAAGGACCTGATGATCACGTTGTTAATGGTTTGTCTATGGGAAGTGAAGTGTGGCTAACACATAGTAAGCAGCCCAAAGAGGAAATGGGGGATTATGCGTGGTTAGTGTGCCAAGGGAGGAAATAAGGGCTTATGTGTGGATGAAAACTCAGACTGATGGAGACTGGGACTTACTCCTGGTTGGAGGCTCGGGTGGTGGAAAATCCTAGAGGGAGAAGGATTTGGCACTGAAGAAAGGAGGGATCTAGTGCCCCCCTCATTGGCCCTTGGCACCAGGGAAGATAAGAGGAGTAGGGGTGCTACCTTCTGTAAGAAAAGATAGGGGATTGCACTAAGGTGGTTGCTATTTCTCAACGGATGAACACCGTTCCAATAAAAAGGGTCCCATTTCATGTGAGGAATGATCTCACACCCATGGAGACCAGCCAGTGTAGAGAATGTCTGAGATGGGGTACCCCACATGCAAGGCATGAGGCGAGGAAACCATTTAACGTCATGTGGTGAGGACGATATTTCATGGCAGTTTAATGTTCTGTAGCTCAGAATAGGTGAGCTCACTCCACACCCCTTAGGACTTACATATCTAATATGTCCCGACCCATGGGGAAGTGAAGGCATTACAATGTCATGGTGAATGGGTGTTATGGAGTGATCCATTGAGGGGTCCATATTAGCATTTCTATTCAAAGAAGCTATACCTGTTAGCGTGCCAATGCGATGAATAATGGGTTGAAGCAATGCAATAGGAAACACCGCCAAATGGGACAATAAAATTGCTTTATGAGAACCTGATGGGCCGCATGAGAGAAGGGTGTATAATATAGATTCTTTGGGCGTATGAAGCACCCAAATATGATGTCTGGAAGAGAAACATCGATCACGTGGGAAAGAGTATGCACAAGGAGGGAAGTCTGAGCCCAAATGGAGCCATTACATAGAAAAGGCCGGGGTGGGTGGACATGGAGGTTTGTGCGCAATTAGAGGGGTCTGCGCATAATCCGCATGCAATTACAACACTTGTGGGGGAAAGACTATGTGTTCTTGCAATTGGAGGGGTTTGTGCACAATCGGTGTGCAATTGGAAAAATTGTGTGGGAATGACCAGGTGTGCACAAAATTGGAGGGGTGTGCGCACTAAGGGGAGCGGATTTGTTCTGTGAAAAATGAAGGAATTTCATGTAAGGATGGGCACGCATGTCCGAGCATGGGAACGCGAAGCCTACCCAGGGTTTTCCACATAAGAGGAAGGGCTTGCACGCCAAAGCCTTAACCTTAAGGGACTTGGATGGGGGTCAATCCAAAGTTGTCCAACACAAAGACGGAAACCTAGGAGACCTGTCGTGAAAAATCTCATACCTGAAAGCCATCTTTTTCATATGGGGGAGATGAATTGTGCACAATGGATACAGTTCAGATTCTTCAGTTGTCGAAGCCAAAGATGTGACCTTTTATTTATAGGCACTCAGGGATATTTGGTCATCATTGATGCTGGTCAGCGCAAATGATTCCCTTCATAGGGGTGGCAGTGTGAATGATTCAGTGTTGAGTGCTAGCCTTGCAAAAGTTTCTATGCCCACTGTCGGTTGCACGGTTGTTTTCATGCCTATGCAAAAAACATCCTCGGATCCTGCGGTTTTCCATGATCAAGAGATGTTTTTCACACACCTTTTAGAAATTTCACATGGCCCTTCTATTCCTTCCAGAATTGATCCCTGAGTCGGAATATTCCTCACTTTATCCACAAATACCCTCTTTCAGCCTTGACCACATTTTTTGGTGTCTATAGATACACCATGGGTAGTATTATCTAGAGACATCTATTTTTTTCTAGGGGTGTTCTATTGATATATGTGAGTACTATTTTCTAAAGTATATCTATATCCGTGAAATGTCAAGCTTCGACCTATTAATAGGTAAGGACTAGCTTGTCATATTCTGAGCCAATATTGATTGTCACTAGAGGGGAGTGACCATTACATCTCTTAAGTATGTAACTATATTTATTGTTGAGATTGGGATAATTTGGTAGGCCATGTAGGGATAATTAATCATTAATTAGGAGAGCTCACAAACCAGGTTTCTAGGCTTTTGCTGGATGACGAAGGTATAAAGAATTGTATCATTCCACAAGTAGTGGAATGGTTTCATGATGTTTCTCCTAATGTGTTATTAGGATTTCAACATTAGAGATATGTGGAATTATCTATTAATCTTATGTAGAGAGATGAGGCCATTTCTATTCCACTATACAGAATATCACTGATTGTGCTTTAAGAACTCATGAATCAGCTGGAGGAGTTAGAGGATAAAGTATTTATTTGTCCAAGTATGTATCCTTGGGAATCATCTATGTTGTTTTTAAACAAGGATGAAATATTATATGCACGTGGGTCGATTAAAAGACATTGAACGAGATGAAAATAAAGAACTGATACCCTCTTCCGGGAATCGACATTCTGTTTGACCAATTGATATGAGCTTGTGTGTTCTCAAATATTGACTTATGATCGGTATATCCTTAGTTGAGTGTTCGAACTTATGATATTAAAAGGACTAATTTCAGATGTATATGTTTCCTATATGTGATTATCATGATGAATTTTTATTTGACCAATGTACCATCAGGGTTTATGGACTTGATGAATGAAATTTTCTATCCATGCCAAGATTAGTTTTTTGATGTATTTTTTGATAACATCTTGCTATATTTTGAGACTCATGATGATAATTTCCGTAATCTTGACATTGTACAGAGTAAAATAAGAGGTTATTTTGTATAAATCAAGCTATATATGTTTCAATTTTTGATTGATCATGCAAAAATCATTGGGAACATCATCTCATGAGAATGGGTGTTAGTAGCTATTGGAAGTGGTTTCTTGGGAGAAACACAAGAACATGTTTTATATCCATATATTTATGGGGTTAGTTTGATATTATAAGATATTCATCCAGGAAATTTCTTGTTTGGAAGAAACACTTTGGCATGACATGAAGGGGGTAAATTAAAATTGGTCAGAATCATGTAAGAATGCATTTAGTGAGTTATAGAAGGACATGAAATCAACACCAATACTGATCATACACGATCTAGGTGAGGATTACATGGTGTAGTGTGAATCTTTTGGGATCATACATAGATTTTTTTTAAATCATGGAGATTGAGTGGTGGTGTATGGTTCTTGAAAGATGATTCCACATGAACTGAAATATCCTCTGAATGACCACGAGCTATCAACAGTAGTTTAATATTTTATGTGTTGGAATTACTATTTTTTGGGAGATAAATTTAAAGTGTTCACCAATAACTATATCATAAGTTACATCTTTTCACAATGATATTTGAATCTTTATTAGTAGATATGGGTTGAATATATGTAGTCATTTGATTTTGATCTATCATATAGTAATTCGAAATTAATTGTCTTGTTGATGAATTAATTTGGAAAAATAAGAAACATATGGTTCACAAGTAGAGTGATGAGTGGAAGATGATGACCTTTCCGGATGAAATTATTCTGGTGGTTCTGAAGAATAATGAGATGATCTCTCACATATCAATTTCAGTGTAGGATACACTTTTGATTCATATTTGTGAAAACCAACATGAGGATCTATAATTATAGACTTGGAGGGAAATCCTTTAATGTGGAGGGTCACCTTATGATTTGATCATAAATGAGGATGACATCATCTACATCATGAATCATGTTGTTTTTTTAATGAGCATGCAACAGGAGTACGAAAGAGAATTTTAGGCCTCTAATTGGGAATTACATCTAGGTGTGGCCACCGTGACCTATGTTGAAACTGTTGGTGGCCATGAATGAAGAAGGAGAAAATGGGGTACCTGAATCGATGCTAGTCCTATCAACATGTGAATGTAGAGCATAAATTCCCTAGAGGTCTATTGAATCCATTAACCATTTCAAAATAGATGTTGGATGAAGTGACCATGAAATCTATGATTAGTCATCTAATGATTCTTATAGATAATGAAACTATCTAGGATGTTATAGATCGACTGAGGAATGCACCACATTTATTACATATATGAGAACTTTCTTAGTGGGGCAGTTGAGAGAATTGTAACTCCTAGAGATAGTCTATCTGCATGAGGAGACACAAACAATAGTTTCATAACATGACTCATTCTTCACTTAGTTCTTATTTTTGGGCCTACATATAGCTCTTGGAAAAAATGTTTTTCTCAGAAGGAATTTCCACCCATAGATAGATGGATAGTTAGAGCGTACTATATAGGTTCTTGAGGAATTGCTATGGGTGTGTATTATAATTGATATGCTAGATGATGGTAGGTGAGTAATAGTTTTTGGGACCGAGTCTCATACATGACATGTCAGAGTATGTTCATTATATTTGGAAGCATTTGGCTTTGTCTAAAAGTAGGAAGACATTGTACACTGATAGATAGAGATGACCCCTAGAGTTTACAGAGGGAGATAGTGTATTTTTTATGGTTTCACATAGGTTGCATCACAATAGGATACATATATAGGAAACGTTGGAACCCAAGTCTGTAAGAAGATTTGAGTTTGTGTAGAAAATCAGACACATGGAGTACTATTTAAATCTAACATAGAAATACATTTCTATGCATGATTATTTCCATGCATTAGAACTGAAGCAGTATCACCCATAACATTTTCATGTGATCAATGTTGATTGTAATTACCTTGAGATAAATGTATTATCTTAGAGGAATATGATATGTGTGTAGGATTACGGTGTTAATGTGATATCAGGAAATATCATGCTGATGGTTGTTGTATTATGGTAGCATGGGTGTGTTGAGGAAAAATCATTGGAAAGGCAAGAAAATATACAGGCTCATTGGATCGATCTTTTTGTCTCAAAATCATTGGGATGATTGGGAGTGAAGCTCAAGGAAGAGATGTTATAAGGTGGGGATATTTTATGATATTGGACTTTTCAAGAGTCAACCGAGGATTTAAGTGAGGTACTATATTGATCTTAGTTGATTATGTTTCATTTGGGTTGTACTTTAGGGTGTGTTTGGGTGAAAATTTAAAAAAATAGAAGAATAATTGGATGTTCATGGCTGAAATATTGTTACTAAAAATCGTGTGCCCATCCTAGAAAACCATGAAACCCTAGAATGTGGGGGTTTTCATAGCTAGTGAATTGGTTTTCAAACCTATTACCAAAAAAAGAGAAACTGTGTATCCATGAAATAATAGGAACATGGTTGGAACACCATAAAAGTAAACTATACTCCCCTTCCCAAAAAAACCATAAAACCCTAGACAATACGGGTTTTCACAGCTATCCCACAATTTTTCAAATCGTACACCATAAAAAGGAAAACTATTCACACCAAAAATACTAGGGACACGATTGGTGCATGGTTAGGTGAAACCATGTGCCCCATCCTAGGAAACCGTGTGGGATAATTATAATGGACTAAACATTAGTTTTATATGAATTCGAACCCCCGAAACATCCCTCATTTTACCCAAACTAAGACCAACTATGTTTCAAATGATTTTAGAGAATTTATATGGGATTCAAAGGCCATACAACTTCTATTATTCATGATTTTATCCCCAGATCGAAGATCCTCTCCTCCTCAGATAAGTGGGACATATCCCATTGATTTCCCATTCATCTCCCATCTTCTTATCATTATTTTTGTGGTAAGTAACCATATATATTTATACATATTGATTTATATTTGGTGAATATAGATATATTATTTTGATGTATATTTATAATTAAAAAGACCTTTATTTATTTATTTTGATTTGGGGTTTTTGAATTTAGATTCAGATCTATGTCACTGTGTTACCCAATCCTGAGGATTTTCCATTGCAAGATCATTTATCAAAAAATTCAGAAAGTTTATCTATAATTCAAATCCCGTTGTGTTGATTTTAATTATGTGTATAAAATTATAGGATTAATAATTTATTTTTATCAGTTCAGTTCTTCAGGAATTTATTAATTTCGTAAATTAATTAATTAAAGGTGATATGATATAGGGGACATTTGAGTTTATAGATTTGGGAATATTAACCATGGAATTAATTATGATAGTTTATTAGGATAATTAAGTTTGTAATTAGTTATAACATATTGAAATTATTATTTTTTTGGGATAATTAACCGATGAACTAATTATGAGATATGGATATTGTTATTTAAGGTAATTAATTTTTGAGTAAATTAAATACTTATAATTAATTACAAGGAATGTTGTGGTTAATTATGTTGGGAAATAATTAAAGATAATTATGTGATGTATTATTTCTGAATGAGTGATGAGTGATGAGATTTAGATGATTAATTAAATTTTTAATTAATTAAATGGATTAGTATGATTACAAAATTGTGGAATTTGTGATGAAATTGATGTGAATAATTAAGATCTAAATTAAATTTTAGTATATGAATGGTGACTTTTTGATTTGTTTGTATAAATTAAAGCATGGTAACATGGTCATTAAATTTATATAATTAATGTATGATAACCTAGAAATTCATATATGTGAAATAAATTATGGAAACATGGTCATTATATTGTGATAATAAATCAATTTTAACATGGTCATTAATTTTTGTGAAATAATGAATGGTAACATAGTCAATCAAATATGAGAATTTATGAATGGAAATATGGTCATTCATTTGTGAAATAAAAAATGGTAACATGGTAATACAGTTGTGTGAATTTATGAATGGTGACATGGTTATTCATTTGTGAAAATAAGAATAGTAACATGGACATTTAGATAAGTGATATACCTTGTGGATTATTCTAATTCTGTCATGGGATGATGCTGGTACTGAGTTATGTGAATCTATAAGAACCAGAGATATATATGGGTAAATAACGATTAAATAATAATGTGGAAAGTATTAATTATTAATTGTAGATTGAGGTTAGATAGGGAACCCAACATGGTTCGAGACCCGCTTGGTAGTCATCAGTGTCTTTATTCTAGGTTTGATTTTAGACACATATCATATATATTAGAATGTCATGATTTCTCTATTAGTTGGATATTGTATTGATTTCATTTTTTATATTGAGGGATTGGTTATTTTATGGTTATATATGCTTCTGCTATTGATTGTTAATTTATGCTAGTGTATTACTCTAATAAAAGCGGGAATTATCTCACCATGATCGTCTAATAAAACCCCCCATACTAGTCAAAACCCATAAAACATAATGGGGGGAACGCTTGAGGTCATATGGAAATATGGCTCGAGGAACCCAGGTTATGTGGTTACAAGAACACATCTGCTAGTGATTATGATGAAATCCCATGGAATTTGTTGATTATCCCATTAATCCTCTTAATAATTGAGTTTTGATCCTCATACACATTTCTAGTTACTCTAATAGAATTCTCACTTCCTCCAATATTATCTCTTAAGGTTATTCATCTAACCCTTTAGATTTATCATAAAGACATATTTATATATAGGGATTACGATTTAGGCCATTGTGTATACTATAGAAATTATTTAATTTACTTAACACAGCCATCAATGACAACATTCCATGGGATGTCCAATTCTGAAAAAAGATAGATCATGACTAGGATAAAATATTCATTATAGATATAATTTCTATCTCATATTTTTTATATGATATATCATTAATAGGATAATAATTTATTCTGAAAAGATATATTCACATGATTTAATATATGTTAATATGTTTTTGAATATTAATTCTAGGATCATGAAATAACTAAAAAAATTCCAATTAGGGGGAAATATAGATAGATATAAATATACAAAATAAAATGATCAAAATTCAAAAAACGGAGTCATTTTATATGTTTTTATTTTCTACAATATTCTCTTCCACAATCTAGATCTCACCGTGATCTTTTAAAATCTAATCCTATTTTTGAAGGAAATGAAATTTTGACTGTTAGTGAGGTTGGTGTTTCTATATAATTGTTTTTTTTATTATGAAGCACTATATGGTTCTTATGATTTTTTTGTATCTATATTATGAAACTGTTTAATTTAATTTATATGAGTTGTACTGTTTATATTTTCTTATTTTGGTCTATTGTAAAAGATTTTAATTGGATTTTTCCTTAATAATCATTTTTCCCTATATAATGTGGTCAATTAAATTCCTTAATATGTGTTTCACTAAAAAAATTTCATGATAGAATTTTGTAATACTATGCATGTAGAAATGTGTTATTAAATTATGGGATTGGTTTGCTTTAATATATAGAAAAAAATATCACATGGGAACCGTGGGTGTGTGGGGTTATATACATATTCCATCCTTTTTGAGTGTGGAAATACTATGGTTCATGGCTTATCTACCACTTATGATGAAATAGTGTATAAATAAATAAGTGAAGCATTTATAATAAGTCTAAATTAATCAATCTCACAAATAGTTTCACAATCCAGGGACTAGAAGGTTTGATGTCATAGGGACTAGCTACATTAACAAATTATTTTACAACAGAAGTGAAACTTTCCACATATCCATGCTACTCTAAACCATATTATAAATATCACATATGATATAATAATATTCCTATCATGGGTAATGTTAAGCTAAGAAATGCGTGAGTTTAATTATTAGTATGGGAAAATTAAAAACTAATTTTAACCATTAGATCATAAACATAATGTAAAACATGAAAAATGGAGAAATAATAGAGAGAAACGTCATGGGGTCATATGTGAAAACAGAAAAACATGAATATTCATTAAGGAACATTTAATAGGAACATAAAACCAAAGTTTATTCATCAAAATACAGATTAGAAACACATAAAAGAAGAAAAAAAAGAATAAAAATCAGAAAAATGAAGATATTTGAAACATGGAATATCATAATCATTTATCACAGCCTCGAAATATAGAACATTTTATATACGTTCCACAAAAATTTTATATACTAATTATTTATAATCATTTGTTTTTAAAAGAATCTCATAATTTACATAGTTAATTATCTAAGGATATATAAATCCATAACCAAAGTATTAGAGGGTGAAAATGTTCCACACAAATCATCATAAATATGTAGAAGTTACTTATAAAATCAAATCATTCATCTCATCATAAATAACCCATGTTATTAAAAGATTTTTGATAACTTTTTCTTAATGGTATCATACAAAATATGATCAGTCAATAAAAAAAATATAATATCAAATTATATTAAATAAAAAAGGAACAGATAGGGTTATTTATGAACACTTATTCTAATAGGGAATAATCCTTGGAAAATGTAATAGATACCACATAAAATATTTTTTTTCCAAAAAGATGTATTAATATCATCACAATATGATGTAATTTTCATGTCTATTTTGTTTGTTAATGATGATGAGATAAATTAATAAAAAACCTTTTCCACAAAAAAATTATAATAAAGAGACCCTTATATGAAATAAAATATATAAAAAAAGTAATATAAAAGGTATTAATTTAATAAAATGTAAAATAAAATCATTTTAAATATTTTAATATTCCTCTATTAGAAACCAACATAGTCAAAAGGAAGATAAAAATATTTTTTAAAATTAATTAAATATATTTAATGGATTATTGGAGTTAAATCAACTGGAGTTTCCACTAGGTAAATTTGAACATTTTTGGAAGTAAAAAAAATTAATATTGAAGAAAAATCCATTACATGGATTATGAACTACCCTAGAAAAAGTGAATCTCTATGAAACAAAGGAATATTCTAGGATAAAAACAACATTTTGAAACATAATTTCCGAAAAAAAAAGAAAATTAAAAAAATGATAATTTAGAATAGATCAGTCCTTATAGATAACAGACAAAAATAAGGGATTATGACCAAAGGATAAAATATGATTCCTGAAAACACCTTACAACCGGAGGATCATATAAATAAAATTCCCTTAAAATAGATAGAGAGGTATATAGTCAAATTTAACATTATATACCATGATTAAAATATAATTCATGATGTCATATCAGAAATTGGTATCATATACACCACATATTTGGGATTATGAGAATAATACAAAACATATCTGAAAGGGTGGATTTTCATAGGAAACCCATTATGGATTAAGAAAAATTATAATAAAAAATACATTGAAAGAGGGGTATATTGTTTTTAGTGTTAAAAAACCATGAAAAATTTTATTTTATGATATTTTATATCCAATATGTAGTAAAATATCAATTAAAATGAATTTAATTGAATAAGAGAAGATATTTCTCAAAAAATGAAATTTGAGGGGAAACCCTTTCCCTATTAAAAATTAGTATAGAGATGCACTAAACGTTCTGAATAATAAAGTTATGATTATTGCATACCTTTTTGGGAACCTTATTATTATATATTTAATTAAATATTATCAATTTTTTTTATCATGTTCCATTTATTTATTCAAAAATTTTCCATTATGTTTCCATTAAATGTGAATAACTATTGGCTTATTTTGGGAATTTAAACTATTAATGGTGATATTTTATTAATAATTTAAATAAACAACATAAAAATTCTAGAATCAGAAATAAATGTTTAAATAATTTTTTTAAAATAATCATATATTTCCATAAGTTCCTATACTCATCCATAATAGACTTTCATAGCATTAATTTTATAGGCGCTTTAACTTATACAAATATTAATGTATTATATATCTATAAGGGAGTGTGGTCTAGGATGTATATAATATTAGTATAAATTAAGAATAAATACAGTGTTTCTATGTTTCTAACATTGTGATTCAGAAAAATTGTTTTTTATAAAGAACGAAAACTAATATAAAAAACAATAATGTTACATCGTGGTTGGTGGTAGTCCGCACAATGAAAAATTAACTTTCATTAGTGAATATAAAATGAATGGAAGTATTAAAAAGGTAACAGATCAATAAATATAATGAAAATTTTATCCAATAATGTTTTCTACCTTGATTATATAAATAAGGTTATAAATGATTTATGATGGTGTAGATTAAATTATTTGACTAAGAGAAGGTAATAATCATTTTGGGAAAATGGGTATTATCATAGAAATATCCTTGGATATAATGGGCTTAAGAAAGATTATTAAGTCAATAATATTATGGAAGTGGGAGAGGGTAATTGGATGATTAAATTGGAATAGTTTTAAGGATATATTATAAGGGACTCTAAGACCTTGAGTTGTGAGTATGAAACTGTTTTATATGTGAAGATAAGGGTTGTTTTAGGAGTGAACATTAAATTTTAAATAATGTCTAATTATTATCAAATGTTAAATGGAAAAATTGAAAAAAGGGTAGGGTAAATTTAGTTTCTATCAAATTTCACCTCAATCACTTAATACTAATACCCACATGAGTATCTTAGGGACTTTTCTTTTAGTTTTTAACATTTACCCTATCTGTTTTTACATTGTTAATTAATTTTCAATGTTGGAAATTAATTTTAATGTAAAACATTGAAATTGAACAAATTACCTAATTTGAACCATGTTTTTTCAAATTTTAAAATTGTTTTATCAAATAAAATATTTAAAGATGTGATAACTAAAATTTAATATAAACATTCCTAATCATGTAAAAATAGTTATTTGAAAAATATTGTTTTTCATATTTAAATTTAAATATATTATTAAATTATAATTTTTACTCTTTTTAATGATAAAAAATGATTCATTATAAATAAAATAAATGTTATGAGGCTTTTGAGGAATTCCAAAACGAAATATCCCCTTGAAAATGTTTCATATAAGGAAATGAAAGAGAAATGTTTTTTATTAAAGTTACTTTTAGTTAATTCTTATAAATGGTGGAAATAGGGTTTCATTATTCACATAGTGTTTTAAAATGAATAATGTTATTAAATAACATCATATTATTCCTCAAAATGGTTTTTTAATCATCCATGTGAAAATGACACTGTCATAAAAATTATAAGCTTGGTAAAAACCACATTATTTGATTGAAAACCAACCAGTTTATAAAAAGTTAAAATATTGATAATAAATTGATTTTAATATAATTAAATTATAATTTATGTTTAGTTTTTTAATTTATTTTTAATAAAAAATTTAGATATTTGTATCAATTTCAATTTGTAAGGAACAAGACAACATATTTTAGAAGTTTTTTTTAATATAATGTTTATGCATTCTTATTTCATTCCATGAAAAAACTATTGAATGTATGTATATTATATTTAATTTTTTTTAATATATATCATGAATGATTAAAAATTTTCATTAATATGAGAACACATATCTCTAAAAAATGTATATTTAATGCATAAATTGTTTTTATATTGATTTTACTTAATAAATTTATTCTATAAATGATAATTAAAAGTTTATATCATATTTAAAAATATATTAGAAAACACTTATTTTATATATATAATATTAATGTCTATGATATATTGTGGTGGCTATTATGTGTGGTTTTTTTCTTGCATGTATTTTATATAAATTTCTAAGAGCATAAAATTTTCCCATAAATAATCTCCATCTAGTCTTCCTAACGATGTTTTGGTTGTGGTCTAAGGAAAAACGTTTCAATGAAACATCTTTCTCAAGATTAAAAAAATGGGATTCATAAGAAATAATCATTCTTCTAGATTCACATTACCAAATTTTTAACTAAGCTTATATTATTGTCACCCCTTTTTACACCTGATGATTTAACAGTTACGTTTACAACAGACATATTATATTTTATTTTTATATTAAATTATCTTGTTTTGTTTTAGTTCAATGTGTTGTGTGTATGGATTCATTAATCAAATCATTAAATTATAGGTAAGGATAAACCCAAATCATAGTTTGTTATATTTTACCCCCATAAATAAATTGTTTCTTCATAATTCTAATTATTGATTACTAATGAAAATTGACTGAGACATTACCAAATGCGATTTAACATATAAGGTGATATACATATTAATATTTTTAGCTAGGTGAGGATAATTTTAATTTACTAAATTACTATACAATATTATTCCCATGCATGCACATGTTGTATTAAAATATTCTAATGAACTTTCCACCCCCCCCCAAATCCTACTTATCACAGGCATACAACCAAATAAAAATATTATATATTATACAAAAAATATTCACTCTTCAATAATAAAATTGTTCAAAAAACAAGTTCATATAATCCCATATTATTTTTTATATACCATAATACCAAAATTTGATTAACCAATAAAATATAATGAATCAACTATAAATACCATTTTTAAAAATACTATCCGAAATTCTAATTCCAATATCTCTCAACAGATTTTTACTTAAAAGTCATTCATTTAATTAAAAAAATATTTATCCACCCTCAATGAGGAGTTTTTCAATAGTTATATCTAAAAATAAAACCCTGAAATTAAATCAATCTATTGGGTATGAATATGATTTAATTCTTTACCCAACTTTCAAATAAATCTACAGATTAATATTCCATCGATGTTTTATATAATCCTAAATAACCTTATAAACAAACCCATACATAATTCCTAAATGAAAATAGGTAAAATAATCAAGATTTATTTTATATTATTTTATTAGACACCCCACCTTAAGTAATACTAGGGGATTCAATTTTCAATCATATAATAATATTTAATCATTTTAGAATTATCCCATGTTTTGATATAAGACATAAGGGTTTATAGATATATAATATATTCAGATCCATTTTAGTGATCTCATTTAAACAAAAAACTAAACCCAAATAGTTTAAAAAATATACTTAATTTAAATACGGAAATGACAATAAAAATATTTCCTCTCTAATGAAACATTTTTTAAACATATGATACATTGGATTCAGGTAAATAATTTCTTACTTCATTCCTTGGTGTTCTACGGTATGTTTACTATTATGTTATAATCATATAATTTCCTAACATTATGTTCAAATTCACCACACTTTTTGATATATAACATGTAAATTAAATTATGAAAATACTCTAAGAGAGTTTAGCATGATTTATAGTAAGACCTCTTTGTAATGAACCACCCCATAGTTAAGTTAATAAAAAAACCTCTATAGTGTTATTACCCCTAGGAACATATATTCCAAATATTCTACTAGTTTCATGTATTTAAATAGGAACTTCATGTCTCAGAAAAATGTATAATCTCTAAATCATTAAGAAATTTAATATTTTTTCCTAATATTGGGATTATCATCATGGATTTCACTGGGGTTATTCTTATCCTAAAATCAATATCACTAAAATATTATCCTAATATAACTAAACCCTTTTAGGAGAACAATTCAAGTGAACCAATCTAAAGATACATAAAAAATTTACAGATTCTATAGGTATATTAATACATCTCACTAATATTTTTGAAACCTAAGGACTGAAAGATTCATTATCATGGAGATTAGATATATAAAGATAGTATTATTCAATAAATTAGAACATTTATAAATATAATTGATCCAATAGAAACAATTTTATAAATATTATATCATATAATAATCTTCATAACTTCGTGAATGGAAACACAAGAAAGGGGAGAGCTTGAATTATTTACAAGGGAATGTTATCAATAATTAATAACCATTTGATCATACATAGAAGGGAAAACAATAATAAAGGACAAATAACCGATAAAAATATCATGGGATCATTATTGACAATCATAAAACATAAATGAGCCTTAATTATCATGGAATTGACACATAAGACCAAATAATGTTCATCAAAATATTCCATAGAAACATATAATACAAATAAAATTAAAAATGAAATCATAACATAAGAATGATGGATAAAATTATAACTTGTATTATTATTAAGAAGGTATAACTTGGAATTAAATCCCATTTTATAAAAGTGACCTAAAACTAAGTTTAAAAATACATCATGAACAAATACATGTATGTCTGCTACTTAATGCTGGGAAGAAATAAAACTACGTCTAACATTTTATTTAGAATTTTTTTTTCAAAATTCATTATTCATGAGATATAAAGCCATACCCATTGCATTGGATGGAGATATTGGAACCTATCCAGAATTAAATATATATAATAGTTCCATTGAAAATCAATTTATTAATCATAACATAAATAACACATATGAAGAAATTGGGAATCATAAATTTTATAAATGTTATTAATTAATTAAGCATGACAATTTAATAAAAAAACATAATATCCCAAAAATATTATTTACTTAAGGACCATATAAGGTGATTTATGAACCATTAATCTACTAGAAGAAATCATTTGAAAATGGTTGTG
This sequence comes from Viscum album, assembly GCA_963277665.1. Lineage (NCBI taxonomy): Eukaryota > Viridiplantae > Streptophyta > Magnoliopsida > Santalales > Viscaceae > Viscum > Viscum album. Next base: position 271,345,544 of record OY728166.1, read on the forward strand.
AAATATAAAAAATGATTTAACTAAAAAAATATTCCTTAATATCATCTTTAAAAGCCTCGATTTTCATGTTACTTTCCAGAAAAAATTCTTTTAATGATGAAGTGAAAAAATATTTAAAAGAAATCGGAAAAATTAAAATAATGAAACATTGATAAGGAAAAATCATATATAATGAAGAAAGTAATTTTTTTGAAATAAATGAAGCGAAATATGTGGAAAATTAGAGATTAAACAATTTCAGTTTGAACAATGCAAATGATATTATTGGTGGGCAGTAAAAAATATCGATATCGATGAAAATTCAATAAAAACAAATCGGAAGTACTCTTAAAATAATAAATTTTCATGAAATAGTAGTAATATCACCGAGTTTGTCTCCTGTCTAATACATGATTTCCCCATAAAAGTAGGTGGAACAAAAACATGACAACATAAAATGTTACAATAGATCAATAATGAATGATAATAGTCAAATAGTTTTGATTATGGCCCAATGAATTGTTCTAAATCATTTAAAACCCAAAAAACTAGAGGAATATTTATATGAAATCCTTTTGATATAGAGAGATTCAAATTGAACATCAATTTCCATGAATTAAATGAAGTTAATGATATAATTTCTCAAATAGAAAGTTGTTAATGCTGAGAAATGTGTTTGATGCACTGTTTCAGATAATTTATGATGTTTCTATCACATAGACAATAAAATTAAGAGTTTGAGTAGAGATTTGTCTCTCTTGTTAAATAAAATGTTTGTTGGATTTTCATTTTCTAATAGGATTCTCCACAATTAGGGAAAAGTAAAAACAACCCCACTATAGAAGGCAATGGATTTCAAGGTTTAATGATATAAAGGTTTCGAAAAAATAAAATAAAATACATAGTTTCATTCTAGAAGTGTTGGTGTATTCACCATATCAAGAATCATATATCTATTATATAAAATCAATTTTACTAGTTAAAGAGCCCCAAAATACTCATGGATAAAAATTTATGGATCTCAGAATATGGAAATATTTTTAAAAGGATTTTTATCTCCATGTAGGGTACCCACACAGAAAACTAACATAAAAATATTGAATTCATAAGCTAGTGATGAAAACTAGCATAGACACCTAGTACGGACAACCAGCACAGATAGCTAGTGAGTATCATCTAGAGAGGAAAACAAGTATAGAGAGCTAGTGTGGACATCTATCATAGAGTGAATCTATTAAGAATGGTTTCATATCTATATAAAAATAGGACTATAAGGATCCTTTTTATAAATTTTTTTTGGAAGAACCCCTCGAGTGCGGGTTGAACAATCCCTTCTCCTAGCATGGATAAGTAGCATTGAAAGCTAGTGTGGATAGCTAGTGTTGTCAGCCAGCACTGTTATCTAGAGAACAACATCTACTGCAGAAAATTTGTGCAAATGGATAACACATACATGTAGTGCAAATAAATAATGTTCATCAATAGGTGTGGACAACAAACACCCACCTTCTAGAATAGATATCTACTATTTATTTCTATTATATACAGCTATATATAATGATAGCATTATCCAAGGACAGTTATAGCCAAGTATTATAGCTAAGGACTTGAGAAAATTACTTGAGCTAACAACCAATGCTCGATGGGAATCCTCCTTAGTAGAAATCCCCAACTAAATCTCAATTGGAATCCTCTTAAGGTGTAATGTCCAACAAAATATCAATGGGAATACTATTTAGTAGTAGGACCCAACCAATGATCAATGGGAATCCTCCTTATGAATAAGTTTCAAAAAAAGAACAATGTGCATTCTCATTAGGAGTAATCCCTTACAAAATATCAAGGGAAACCTTTCTTATGAGTGTTCCCCAACCAAATATAATTAATAATATTACTTAGGATTAAGCCCCAACAAAATATTAATGGGAATTATCCTTATGAGTACGCCACAACCAAATCTCAATTGGAATTTTCCTTATGAGAATACCCTATCCAAATATCAACGAGAATCCTCATTATGAGTAATCCACAACCAAATCTCAATGTGCTTCCCTCCTAATTTTTACCCCAATAATTTATTCTAAAAGGAGTCGTTCTTGCACCTCTCAACCTCTATGTCCTTCACCTTTATTCCATCCCCACCATGGACTCACATCCAATGTGTAGTGAATATATGTAATTTTCATACCATAAATCTCATCCACCATTAGAGAATGAAATGTTTGAATTTTGTTGAATCTTCCATTTCCTCTTATTTGTAAAAATAAGCAGGACTCACATGGCCTTATAGGTAAGTGGTGATCATGAAACTCAAATTATTTTACTACGAGAACTTGAATTAATATTTTAACTAAGATATTTAGGACAACTACCTAAGTCCCGAACATAATGAGAATCCTTGTCAAGATGAATACCTAATCAATACCCCGAATTTACCAGGGGATAATTTTTAGAGTAATCCTTGGAATTTCATCCTTTGGGCATCCTCCTTATTTATAAGACCCAATAAATCCTCTAAATCACCATGATATAGTAATTCAATCAAGTCCCCTTCTAGAGGGAATCCTCATCAGGAATGAGCACAAATATAATCTTCTCAAAGGTTCATAATCCAAAATGAGAAAACATGTAGAATATTCATGGGTGAGTTTCCACATTTCAAAAATATGTTGTATTTGATTCCCATACATATGGGATATGTAAGAAGCCTCCTTGAGGTTCAAACCCAACTACCAAATAAATCATGTTATTTGTGATCCATATCCCCAACAGGGTTTAATTCAACTTGGAAACTCACATCCCTTCTAGGTTCCTTCGGCATCTTTGACATAAGTCTGAAACAAAATATTGACTAGGTATATTTTCCAAGACCTGCAAACCACATGAAATTAAATTTTATGGTTTAGTCATTATTAAATTTACTTAAAATGTATGATGTGACCTATTAAGATGTCTATAACTACGTGGTTTTTTATTTCATTCACAAGGATACGTGGGAAGACCCTATATGGGGTTGATTCCTACATCAAAACAAATTGCATTTCCTTGGATGATGATAAATTCTAGAGTGACCTTTATCTCCTTAGATGGAAATAAAGGACATATTTCCCCACTGAGTGGCTTAAAAACCACTATCGTCATAATAATCCCAAAATAATATCTAATTAGTACTTAAGAGAGTACCATCAGTGTAGAACCTCAGATAAATATAAATATATCCATTAATGAAGAATCTTGTATCCATACAGATGATTCTGAATTCTATACATGCTAAAAATTTATTTCTAATTTGGGTGTCCCACATCATAATTGGGAATTAATGAAGGATTCAAGAACAAATATTAAATTTATAAGAGGGTATTGCAGTAGGAAATAATTCCCACCCACAAGGATTTGATGAGGTCACCATCCCATACTCTCAAACAATTAGAGTTATTATGTATCATAGGACTAATCCTTAATATGAATCTACCTTGGGAATGTTGGTCCCCATAAATACAATACCATTTGGTTTTTTTGGTTCCCCGAAAAAACCAGTCAGAAAATGATTACAAATATCGAACTGTCACAAGGACTGAAATCTGAGGGGAATAAAAAATGGGGAACTCGACGTGAATCTATAACCAAGATGATTGTATCACTGACATATCTATCCCCTTATACTCCCAAAATGAAAATTCACCACTCAAGTTAATCAATCTATCATGTGGTGACTCAGATGAGAATATAATTTTATGGAATTCCTTGACTGTTTTGTTATATATCCATAGACAACTTTTTAGAACACCCTTTGATCAAATGGTCTCTTTCAAGATTTCACTAATGAATAACATGAATGCTACTCACATTGGATCTTTATCCATGTGATGGACTCCATCAGAGACACGGTGTCTTCAACACTAGGTCTCAAACTGAATAGTTTTTTTGTATCTTCATATTGGTATGTTCCCATACCTAGTGTCTACCCAAAATTCCATCTAGTCCATGAAGCACTACCAATCATCCAATCATTGATGACCGGTTGTCCTACAGTAGACATTTGTGACTGCTATCTTCAATTGTATAGGGAGATTATCCCTAGAAATAAAAAAAATTCCATCCCATGTTTCAGGAAGGTGGATCAAGATTCCACATATAGCCTCATCCATGAGACACATGGGGTCCTTCTCACGGGATTCTACTACCAATTCCGACTGCCAAAGCCAACATCACATGGCAGTTAACCCTCACCATGATGAGGGTTTTGTCCTCCACTGATTGGCCCTAGTCCTTTAGACCCAGAAATGCAAGACAAACCATCAGGGACAACAGAATTTAAAAAGAGAGTAGGTTCAAACCTTTTATATATTCAAATAATCCCACCATCCATGTTCAGTTGTTGACAATGAGCAACCTCACACACCCATACGCCATCATCGAACCTGCTTTTAGACTCATCTATAAACATTTAAGAAAGACATTAATTATATTTTTTCAGAAATTAGGGAGCAAAAAAATATAACAGATTACACCCATCATGTTTTCCAACAACCTAATTTTGTAGCACCCAGGGAAGTAAATCTGAATATATCGATGAAAATATTGTGGAAAACTAATGTTTGTCCCATCCCACATGAGTACTGTTAGTATCCAATGGTAGGAAATAGAGAAAAGAAGAAATCACATACACTTACTAAATATATAAAATGGATGTATATCCCCATTCCATCCACTTTAGTCTCCAATCATATCATTGAAAAAGGTAAATGGTAGTTAAAAATCCATTTCAACATTCTACATACATTCCAGGATATCATAACTGCAATTACATTAGTACCTGAGCGATAGACACAAAACTATATCCCCACAAATGGGGATTTTCTTCAATAGAATACACTATAGTTGATACACACCTTAGCTATATTTTAGTATGATCATGGGGGAAAACTAACCCATATTATATAGAAAACCAGAACAATAACATAAACCCACTCCCGTCCGAGGCAATCGACCTATTCCATTGGCCACTCCAAGGTAGGAACAGACACATGCCCATGAAAACCACATCTCTTATCATGTGGCCCCATTAAATCATAAGAAGCCATAGGTGAGGAAGACTCATCATGAAAAATTGTAAAATCAAGATCCTATCTATGACCAAGAATCGCATAACACTATAGTTCATGATTCCCTTAGATGCTTCTCCATCACAAATCAAGATCCCACCCTCCTGTTAAAAAATTATGGGAACAGTATCAGTAATTTTCAAAAACATCATGGGACAATTACTCATGAAGGATTTATTTATTAAAAAAATGTTTTTGATCTCAAGATCTTATGTCTTGATGAGATCCACTAAAACCTCCATGTGTTTATATTATCAAGGAAAAATATGGTCTCCCCCTTACAATAGTCCACCATGATGTTTCTCCCCTTGACGAAGATCACAATAAATGTACTATCTATAATAGAGATTCATGTTGTTATAAGAATTATACAATTTGAAATGTAATGATGAGAAAGACCTGTTATCATGAAGAACTTTAATACATGAGTCCAGTCAAGTCTGATTCCTTGTCACTAGCAGGTGAAGAACTTTTTCAACTAGAATATATCCCAAGGTGACAGTCATTTTCCAAACCACCCTTAAGTCACATACCTCCCAATATATGAGCGAATATACCAAAAAATCCCATTGCATATCTTATAACTATAAGGATGATTCCACTGTGGCTGGACTAGGTTCAGGACTCTCCGGTGAATGATGAAGAATATTTTCTAAAAACAAGGAAAAATGTGGCTACAGATGACATAGAAGTCATGTTCTAGCCTGTAGGAAACCCTCAGTAAAAACATCTAGAGGTGTTGGTGGAGTATTTTATTCATGAAATATTCCTAAACATATGGAAAAAAATTAATCACAAAAAAGCTAAGATATTTCCCTATTATGAGTATCAAACCCACATCAAGGTAATAGAAGGGTTACAATGCCAATTTGACATGGCATCTCTCTTGGATTCTCTACATTCAATTATTTAGAAATAGGATGGAACCCTTCAACATCCGTGCCTAGAATCATTAAAGAAGTTGTGACAACTGATAAAAGATACCCCATTAAGTGTTCTTATAAGAGGATGGGGCTCAATAGATGGGCTATATTTCACCACGCTACCTAGCTAGCGAGGCCTGCCAAAGGTGGTATCATGAAATTTATTTTCCCCAGGCTAGATACAAAAAATTGTATCTATTAATGATTGATGATATAATCAACATGCACAATCCACGATCTACTATCACCAACATCAGGCTAGAATGTAGAAGTCAATTGAGACAATTTTTTTAAGCTTCTAAGAACATCCAGTAGGAATCATGATTAATGGATGTCATTCATCTAATATAAAAAATTTCATAAATATCACAATGTTCCTCTAAAAGAAGAAATTTAACTATGTTTCAAATAATGTACCAAACCCACATTCCAACCAAAATCTGTAAAATCCTAAGAACAAATATGGTAATATCAGCCACAATAGTTTTGTAGCAACCCCTTCCCATAGAGCTGGTGTATTTTTTAACTCAACACTCAGAGCCATCAAAACAGGTTTGAAGGGTTGTGAAAGAATTATAGGAATAACCCTTTCCCTTAGAGTTAGGGGTTCTATCACCTCAACAATATCCTCCTCATCCAGAATTAGTTTTCTCAAAATTAGGGGAAAATTCGAGAAATGAATCCACTATGTTCATGAAATCCCGTGACTTGTTTCCTTCACATGGAACTTGAATGATTGAACTATCAAGATATTCACTTCATGATGCATTTTCTAAATAGTTAATACGGAACTGACAAAGTATAGGAGAAGGTTTTATGGGGCTGTAGAAGAAGGTGATCTCATAGAGAGACCGGAAGAATACCATTAATGAATTACACCTCCGTAAACGTCATCAATACAATCATAGAAAATCCAAAAAAACATGAGATCAGTTCTAAGGGATTCGAGAAGGTGGTTTTAGTTCTTGATGTTATCCATGAAAAATTTTATTGAAGTGGTGTATGCACCTTAAACTAGAGATTTTTATAGGAATTTTGGTGTTCCCTAGAATAATCCTCCACTACCTCCTCAAAAATCACATAATAGAAAAAATGGTAATAGTTAAAATACTTCTCACATTTCCCCAGAGTGGGTCAATCCATTTAATTGGAGGAAATATTTTCTCAAAAAAAGGATATCATCAAAGATTTCATATGTCTTATTGTATAGTTACTCTGAGATAGCCTTCATACCAAATATTCTCCAAAAGATGATTCTCAACATACACTTCTAGTTAGAACACCTTCAAAAGAGGGTCTTCCGCAACAACAATGGTAGATCATAAATTTCCCCGATTAAAGGAGTAACCAGAACAGGGTCATGAATATATTTACAAGAATTTCCCTATAATTTACCCATGAAAAATTCCAATAGTGTCTCCAGGAGTGGTCCTTCCAATCACTAAAACTGATCAGGCTCCTACTTCATCACCTGTTCAAGTCCCGACTCAGCTAGATATTTCGTGAATGATTATGAATGATACTGAGTCACTAAAAGCTCAATTAAAATTTATGGAAGAATAGTAATCCATGGTATAGATAGAAAAGAAGCCTTTCCCTGAATGGGTAGATCCGACTCTCCCAATTCAAAACTTTGGGAATCCCATATTTCCAATCTTCATCAACTTAGGATATATGGAGCATCACTTGACACATTTCACCACCCACTATGATCCCATGATGGTGAACCCTAAGAAATCATATGTGGTGAATCTTCTGTACTACACAAAATAATTATAAGGGATATCCTCTATATGGTACAAAAGTTTTATGTATTGGTCGATTTCTAGATGGTAATATATCCAACAAAAGTTCCACTTATAGTTCAGCTAAATGTGGCAGAAGACAACAGTCTTCGATCTTATGAGAAAATGATAAATGGAGAATGAAATTGTCTTAGATTTGATTGGATAGTGGAATTTATTGATATAATTATTATACCAACCACTCCCTCAAGAAGTGTTTTTTCCTATATATTTAGAAACTATTTGTGACAAGTTACACACACCGTTGATCCTTGCGAAATACACAATAGGGTTTTAGGATCTAGCCTCAACATCTAAACAAGTGGAAAACCCTATCATAGAGAACAAATCAATTTCGTGGGTAATTCCATCATCACAAGGAAATATAACAAGAAATGAAGAGGTTGTAATAGATTCACTAAATTTGGCTCATGTACACATTCTTACTTTAAATCCAATATTATAACATAGGGCTCCACCTCATGAGATTCAACATCAATGACCACCTCATTATAATGATCTAATATATTAGAGGTGGAAGTAGTTTGAAGAGATAAAAAACATGGTATATTCCTTTCAAAATGACCTTTTACCCATTTACATCTTATCCGCATTGGAAATCAATTTAGTTGAGATTCCAAATCCTTGGATGCCGGAAAAATAAGGCAGTTATGTTTTCCCAAAATATTTCTCCCTCCATCAAATGCACAGTCACCTTAGGAAAGATTGTTTTGTTTTCAATGGCCTCTTAAAAAAGATATTTGGAATATGGGAAGGTGAAATTGAAACATTCATCAACCTATGTATCATGTGCTTTTACTACCGATCCACAAGAGGAAGGTGAGTGGATGGAAGATTGAAAAAAGATTATATAAGAGTTTAGTGAATGGATGGTCGAAAAAAATAATCAATCAGACTCAAGATATTCTCAGACTGTAGTTAATATATCCAAATATTCCCTTAACCATTTCCTCTAAAGAAAATCCGACCTCATCAAATGACTAATCCTATGAAGTCCAATCATAAAAAAAGTGACATGGCCATATGGATAAAGAAAAATTAGAAAAGTATGTGGTGGGGTCAAGCCCAGTGTTGTCATTGGACATGGAAAAAATCACGAAAACCATTAAAAAATCATGGGAAATGCCCTATGAAATGAAACCACAAGAGTCAACCAATTAGGAGTAACCTTCATGAGACGAATAATTGATCATCGGTTCAGTTAATGTTATTCCCTTAATAGACCACTTTGCACAAGGTTATTGTTATTATGAAACTGATTGAATTACACTTGATTGTGGAACTTGGGGTAGAGGTTGTCATGGTCGAGGGAATATGAGAATACATGGTCATTCTAGGATCAACTTATTCAACCAAACCCATGCTCAAACATTTTATGTAGTCGAAAATCATGAGATAAATATCCACCAAGCACAGTAGGAACAAGGGAGTTCTTGTTCCCTTCATGATAGTGTCTACCCCAACATTATTAACTTGGATAACTGGATAGAGGATATTATACTACCTCCCCTATGGGTAGGATATCTCAATTGGGATAATCCACCAAGAACATGAACTCTTCCAACTCATATCTCATGGTATAACCCATTCACATTAGGAAAATGAGCTCCTAAAGTGATTTCAACAGATAATCTTCATGATGTAATGTGTGGATGTCTCGACCAAAAATATGTTTTCTTGAATAAATTAGAACATGTTATGCCTATGTTTTCAATACTAGATACTCTGAGTCTTTCAATGGACCAACATGAAGCACTTATTGAGGCCTTGTCAAGCCCTCAGAGATTGAAGTTGAGGTCATTGCTGCTGAAGTATATCGTGTGGAGAATGATCCCACAAAATAACAAGTGGTCATCTTCTTCACCAACCAGGATGAGGATGTTTTCATAAAAGGAAATTTCAGAACTATGTATATGTGTAGAAGGTTAAATGAAATTGATAACCAATGATCCTTTATTGGCAATGGCTCAAGAATAAACTTCATCATGGACTAAAAACATGGCCAATTGGGTCTCAATGAATCACATTTTTCCCCATCCACTATGATTTTACAAGGATTTTAAATGAATGAACATGATCCTCTTAGTGAGATTACACTCAGAACACAGGTCAAGGATCTTATGCCCTACTCAGAGTTCAATGTTGTTAGATAGGATGTGACATTTAATTTTCTACTAGGATGACCTTGGATACACTATCATGTTTCCATTCCTTCATCATACCAATAATGTGTCAAATATTCTATCAATGGTAAAATTGGTACATTTTATGGTGATAAGACCCATTCATGTCTTGAGATACATAATATATAAATTCATTATTCTATCACATGGGATGGAAAAATTCCATGGCCATTGATGTTTCTCAAATTAATTCCCTAAAAGGATTATAGATGATCCCAACTAACACTTTAAGGTAAGTCAAGGTAGATTAAATTCTTATTATAAATATAAATGAAGGGGTTTTCCCAAATTCAATCATTCATTCAGTAGCTTATTTAATTTCAATCATTTTAGTCGGTCCAATTAGAAATGAAGATGTTATCAACATTCATAGTGATTGTGAAATCATGAATGAAAATGTCATCAATCCGACCCATGAACTCAAAAAATACTAATAATGTCAGCAAGTCTGGACGAAGATATTTTGAATATAGAGAATGTGAAGGGACTCATTCATGGTTATTTTTCCCCTTCAATAATTCAAGAAGGCTTTATTCTATTAAGTGAGCCCGAAATTATTATCTCATCCTCTGGATGTGAAAATCGAGACTCCCATATTTCCCCCAAGAAATATTTTTTATAATCCCCTCCATAGAAAGAAGATAAAGAAGTGTAGATTGAGGTAGATTATGAATAATAAGTCCTCAGGGACACCCCTCTTGCATTTGAATAAGGCATATATACCACAGTGGATAAACCCAGAAAGAAAAATCTAGGACAAAAATTATATCCATGCCACACTCTAATTAGTGCAGCCTTGATTCCAAAAAAATAGAAGGAATATACCTCATTCCAAAATTTGGAACAAGATGTGTCTCCTTGGAACTACATAGATATTATATTCCTTTAACACAAGATTTCCACCTAGAACTTCGGTTTGATAGAAGAACATTGGGAATATAGGCATGTATCAAGGAGGACGCACCCAACTCATGCCTCTAAAACTGAGGTTGAAGTTGACAAAACTCATCAAGGAAGATTTTTCCCAATAGTTAAAATACCCAACATGGATTCCCAAAATTTTCCTTAGGATGAATAAAAATAATAGTAAAATAAAATTACAAATCAATTTCAGAGATCTCAACCAGAATTTTTCAAAGAGGATTTCTTGATTCTAATCACAAAACTATTGATTGATGAAATAGCCAGTTATCAAGTCCCATCCTTGATGGATGGATATTCATGATATAATAAAATCTATATGGACACTGATGATGAAGCATCCATAGGTTTCAGATCCCCTTAGGGAGTATTTTATTATCAGGTAATGAGCTTTGGCTTTAACATTGCAAGTGCCTCAAACAAGTGTTATATGAATCACATATTGAAACCCTTATTTAAAAAGCTTGTTGAATGCAACATCGATGATCTAGTGGTCATGTACAAAAACATTCTAACAAATTGGATTACCTAGAGATCATTTTCATCAATCCTCAACCACATTATATAAAGATGAACCCCTTGAAATGTTCTCTCAGGTTATCCTCGGGAATCCTTCTAGGCATTGTCGTATTACATCATGGTATTAATTCGTATCCTAATAAGAGTAAATATATACTTGTAATATAATCTCTTTAAAAAATTAATGAGTTGACAGGACATAAAGAAAAATTGGACAAATCTAATGCTTCGTATCCAACATCACAATCAAGTGATTACAGTTTACAAAATTGATAGAGAAGGGGTCACATATCAGTGGAATAATTATTGTTAAGAATCATTGTATGCCCTAAAAAAATGCCTATTGAGACCATTGGTATTGACACCACCTATTAAAGGTATCACCATCAGTTTGTATTTTATGGAACTTTAAATTTCACTAGGTACCTTTCTCACACAATAGAATGATGATGGAAATTAATATAGCCTTTATTATCCCAATTGAATGATTCTTTATGTAGAGAATAATTATTCACATATTGAGAATATTTTCCTGACATTAATATTTTTTTATTTAGAAGATAAGTCATGATCTGAAGCACCATGAGATCTACTTGGTTTCTCATAATAACCTGATCAAGTTTGTCCACTGTTTTCCAATAATTACATGACATCTATCATGGTGGGATATTATTCAACAAAAGTACGATATTTAGTTTGTTCCCTAGAAAGAAGTGAAATTCGAAGATTTTGTAGATTTCTTTTCCAAACACTAGTCTCCAGAAGTGGCACCATTAAATTCTGAACCACATGATGAAGAAATATTCTCTATTAAAAGTGTAACCCAAACATGGAAAACGTATTTTGATGGTGCATCCATGATCCAAATAGAAAATAAAATGTAATACCCTATACTCAAAAAGTATTGTTAGGGATTGGGTTTATCTCTCTATAGAATGATGTGTTTACATATTCCTTTATGTTATAAAATGGTTTTTCTAAAAATGATGCAGAATATCATGCTATCATTATAGGCCAATAATTGGCACATAATATACCAGTGAACCATGTGAAGGTGAAAGGTTTCCTAGAGATTAAAACTAACGAGATCAACGGTGATGAGGACATCAAAATAGGGGAGTTAAATCCCCTGTTTGACTATTTGTGAGGGTTAATGAATGATTTCCCCTCAGATACAACATTTTCACCGATTTCGCAATCACAACATGGATCATAACATGTGTTTGTAAATGCATGTACATCTTTAGAAGATCTAATTCATGATAAAATATTCATTAGAATTTCCCACCACCACATGGTCTCACATTTTGTTCAACTTAGAATAGAAGAGATCAATAAAATCAATACCATCTTTGAGGAATATGGTCCTACCACGGGAATAATGGAACTGATCATGGAATACTATTAGGAAGGAACTCTCCCTTGGGATAGATTTGGAAGAGAGATGATTCGGTGGTGAGCATCCAATTTCACTCTTTATGATGGACTATATCAGTAGAAAGTCTTTTAAAAATGAGGATTTGATGGAGTCCTTCTCTGATGTGTTAATGGAGAAGAGGCTCAGGATATTATGAATGAAGTACATGTTGGATATTGTAGTTCCCACTAGTTAGGGTATAAGATTTATGATAAAATTTAAGGTATTGGATAAGTCTAGCCTTCAATGATACTGGATTACACATCGTTCACTAAGAAATGTCATTCTAGTGATGTTCATTCCAAATTTATTGCCCATCCCTCTGAGTTTTTACATACAACCAAACACTCCAATCCATTTTCCACATGGGTAATGGATGTTATTGGACCATACCCTGTAGAAATGGCTATGTAGTTTATGTATATCTGCATTACTATCGATTTCTTCTACAAATTGGTGGAGGAAATACCTCTGAAATAAATCATGGAAAAATAATTGTTAGATTCAATAAAGATAACATAATCAACAAATTAGTTGTCCCTAAAATCATATTAATGAACAATGGAATTGATTTTTATTCTATAGTTTTATAAAATCTATATCTTGTGGATAATATAAAATCCAACCATTCAACCCTTTATCATGCAGAAAAAATGGACTTATAGAGGCTTTTAAAATTTCCTTTTCAATCATACTCCAGAAGATGGTAGATAAATATATGAAATTTGAGTCTGAAAATAAATTTCTTGTCTTGTGGTCTTACAGGACAAGAACTCATACTGCAACAAGGGATACCCCATACTTGTTGGTACATGGAACAAAATTCCAAAGGAGGAATATCAATGAGATTTCACCATAGCAGAAGCTAAACGGATTGCAAGAATGAGAGGGTATGACAGATGACATCGGGACAAGCCTGTGCATGCATGGGAAAGCTAGACAAACAGCCACGAGATGGTGGAGAGGTGATTTCATGATAATGATGCGGTGGAGGATCAGTTCCAAGTAGTTAGTCTGGGTTGTATGTAATGATTGAAGTCTACGGGCATTGAATTCCTCTAAGGCCTACGGGCCATGTAAGGGTTCCACCTCAGCCATTGAAATGTGGATTATCAAAAAATCAATAAAAAAATGAAGGCTTCGGGCCATTGGAGAAGGTGTATCAGAAATTGATGGATGTATTAGAGTGATTAGATGAAAATATATTGCATTTTCTAATTCATGTGGAGGTATATTTGAACCATATAGACTGACCCTTTATAAAGAAGTTCCTTCTTTGCTCATTCCTCTTAGGTGAGTTGGTTTTGGATTTTTGGGATCCAATTATTCCAGGAATGAAGCCTCTAAAGATTGAGACAAACTAGGATGGGCCTTAATCCATACAAAAGGTCCACTCTAAGAGATCATATTACATGATCTTAATTTATAGGGTGCATAGTAAGAACCAAACCAATGCATCATTTCTGAAGTAATATTTCTTATAACTACACAATCATCGCCTTACATTCATTATGTTATAATACATAGCACCATATATCCATCCTACATGAAGATAAAATTTATAGTTGGTCTTTGTCTAATGTCCTTAAAATGCAAAAAATAATGTCCTTATCACATGAAAATAAACATTAAGAAACCTATTATCCTTAACGCATGACATTAAACTACATGGTTAATGTGGATTTCATTTGATGTCAAGAAAATCTATCATTCCATGAGTTGGGATATTGCTCATGGTCCCCTAAATGGCCCTTTTTATAGGTATAAGTCTATACCTTTTCATGTTCTCATCTTATAATGGTAAAATGCAAGATGCATCAAAGAATTATCTGCGACTCAATTCTAATTCCAGTGAGATATATAGTTATGCCCTATATCTCCAGTATCTAGTATAACCATGAACACAATGAAAATTTATTATTTCCCTATGGATGAACAGTATCAGTACAGGGAACATGTCAAGATTGTATGGTTTGAAAATCATTACAATGAGAAGCATAATTTTACCTAGACTCATGTTTTGGGAATATCGATTAATTTTTGAAATATTCAATCCCCTCTGCCCACGTCATAACCTAGTTTGTGTGGGGAACCATTTCCTTGATGTACATGTTTCTTGATTCGAATTCCAATGAGATAGGTAGTAATGCCCAGGTCTCCAATCTCATGTCCACCATGATTTAAAAAAACCATTTATTCTCTATGGGTATGAATCAAACCCGCATAGGGAACATTTCAAGAATTATGTGGGGATTGATTTTCATTCCAATGAGATAAATAGTGAAAATATGATCTCCAATCTTGGATCTAGAAGAAATTTTATACATGAAAACCCAATCCCATTTCCCCTTTTAGGAATAAAATATGTATAGGGATCATTTCTAAGACTTATGGTTTTATTATGATTACATTGATATGAGTGGTGAAACCCAGAATTCATGATTTTATCCCAACCATTAGTTCATAATGTATCAAAATCCACATTCCCCCATATAAAACCCCAATAAATATGGGGAAAATTTTCAGCAACCATGTATGGATTGATATTTTCCGCAACAAGATATATTGTGACACTCATGTCCCAAACCCTAGTTCAGAAAAAAAAATTTGTCCTTCCATGTTGGTAAATTTCCTTAATTACCGCATGCCATGAAACCTCATGGGATTTCAAGAACTATGTATGGCTTGATTCCCATACTAATGTGATATGAAGTGACTCTAGGATCCTATTTCCAATACCAACTACCAAATAATTAACATAACCCTATCTTCTAGTTGTGTTTCCCTTGTGCTATAGAAGAAACTATCACCATGCCTTATTTCTCACACCGAGAACAAATCATGTAGTCATAAGAATTTTATAAAGGATTTTCCCATAAGAGTAATGTGTATCTATTCACATTGGGGATATCATTGTCTTGACTATGAGACCATAAAAGAAACACCAGATGACCTCTTCACATTAAAATAAACTGAACAATTTGTCTAAGAACAACATAAGGCTTCACTCTTACCCAAGAAAGATATGTTGTTATTCTAAGGTTATACACCTTGGCCTAGCCAAAATATTATTCTTCGGGTCGAAGTCACCCACATCCTAGTTACGTGATAATAAACCACATGGTCCTTTAAGAACTACATATGGTTTGATTCATAGGCTTAAGAAATTCCAAGTGAAATCATGATCGTCAATCCCAGGACTAGTTGCATCACAAAATGGAAAATCCAAAAATCTCCCATATACAAGTCATATCTATAGGAGGGGATTCAATATTAGTTCTAACATTGCGTGTGAACATCTATCTATTATAATGTTGTGAGGATTGATTCATGATCCGGTAAGATCCATACTGATGCTTGGGCCCTATTACCTAGTTCAACCACATTTTTATATTTCTCTTCATGTTAAGACACATTTTTTCCTAATGCATGAAATTAAACTACATGGTTAATTTACATTATCTGTGAATTTAAACTGAATGGTACCCAGAGAACTATGTATGGCTTAATTCTTATCTTATTGAGACACATAGTGCAGACTAGGCCTTAGATCACCTTCCTAGCCTTCGGGTAATTAAAAATACATAAATTCCTATATTAAATCTAAAGTACATGTTGACAATTTTATTTTGCGTCATCTCATTAGAGAGTGAACAAAGGAAACACGAGATATCCCCCTTTTACATATGAAACAAATCTATTCAAGGGACTCCAAACATATGGCCAATATTAGTAAATATACTTCTATTTTGCATTTGAAAAATTCCATGTCACATTTCATAATCATAATATTGAATATGATAAACGTTTTGTAAGATTTTCTCAGCTTCTGGTGGATAAACGTGTGATAATCTAGAGCTCCTTTACCTGGCTATGTTGTATGTGCCCTCATTCGCATTACATATTCTTCCCACATAACCTCTTATCAACCAAATAATTTCACTATTTTTCTATACAGTACATTCCCTCGTAGGAAATTCCTAAAACATACCCCATAACAGGTTAGTCAGGCAGTTTAAATTTCCATCATAGGAGAAGCTTTTTTTGTTCCATTATGATTCGATGATTGTATGATGAACCAACAATTCAATGTCAGCGGTCATCCCTTGAAAATTTGTCCCATATACTTCCTCCTTACCTGAATGTCTCAAAAAATGTGGTTTACATTTTCCACTTCATATGTTTAAATCATACTGGATTATAATTGTTCCTTTTAATAATATATCATCCATTTTTTCTATAACATATTTGTCCTAGTTTTATGAACTATTAAAACATTAACAATAATTCATATACATAGGTCATACCTACATAGAGATCATATTCCCCTAGATTTATTGTAAATCATGACATGAAATAACCAATCCATATTCAGGTTTTTATCTAAAAAATCCAAACACTATGCTTTGGGGGATCTGAATCTTCATAAACGGTCATCATCTTTTAGTGATAGATTGCAGAATTTTTTAGAGAACTTCTTCCTAACAATGAAACACATCCTGCAGTTGGCCTTGAAAATGTAACCCTCATAACATGTCTTTCATCCAAAGGATTCCACTATTTGTCTATTTAGTATGTTCCCTAGTTGTCCTTTTATAGAACAGCCTCCATAACAGATTTTTCAAGTAGTAACGTCATTCTTGGGAGACACCTCATATAACGCCAC
Source organism: Viscum album (assembly GCA_963277665.1). Taxonomy (NCBI): domain Eukaryota; kingdom Viridiplantae; phylum Streptophyta; class Magnoliopsida; order Santalales; family Viscaceae; genus Viscum; species Viscum album. Next base: position 271,363,062 of record OY728166.1, read on the forward strand.
GTGACCTATTTCACCTACCACTCATCAGATGACAAGATATTCATGTTACAGCTTCCTACATCACCCTCCCACACCTAAATATGGTAACAAATTTCTATAAAAAATACCAATAATGGGAGAATCATCTTCTTTATTGTCGAAGATAACGACCTTAAATTATAGACACATAATTTCCTTTCTACAAAACATTAAAATTCATTGAATAATATCATTGTTTCAGGAATTTTAACCTAATAGAACAACGTCCTTATTGTGTGAATTTAATCTAAATAACATAATATCATCATTTTAAGATGTTAAACTACATGGTCACTATCTTAGTCACGTGATAGTAAACTACAAGATTCCTTCATCATTTGTCAGAATGGGTCCTTATACCCCTGACATTGGTTATCTTACAAAATTTACCCACCATCACACATGAAATTTGTGTAGAAGTGGTTTCAAATTCATTTAATGTGCCAATATAGATGACCCATTTATTCTTAAACCTCTATTCATGGAAACCAGCCCACTGTGATCCTGATACATCCAAATCATAACCATCATATGTCTATCAGCAATAGAATGTTGGAATTCCTAGGAATTATTTTACCTGACTATTCTGCACATGCCCCAGTTAGCCTTGCATTATTTTCCCACATAACATGTCTATAAGCCTAACGATACAACTACATAACTATGAAATACATGTCCCTGTTGTCCTTTCATGAAATAGTCTCCATACCAGGTTTGTCAACTAAATGTAGATCCATCTTCAGAAGAGACATCCAACATTACCATAATACATTTTTAAGATTTAGATTCCCTACAAAATCATGAATCAGGATTCCCCTTTGGATGTATCAGAAGAATATGAGAATATTCCCATCCATCAAGCCTTTTTATGGTTATCATCTCAAAATTCATGGTCAAATCTTATTGACCTAAATAAAAAGATTTAGTTATCTAAAATTCATGGATTTATACAGCCCGAAAAAGTTACATAGTTGTTACCAAGTTAAAAATCCTAAAGGTTAATCTATAAAAGAAATGGAGTCTCAATTTTATAGTTCTACCCATGATAAGGTCTATGCAATATCAAGTGATAAAAATCTTAAAGGCACAGACAATGTTTGGTTGAAAACCAAAAAATGGTTGTCTTTGAAAAATATGAGTCTTAAACACTATGTATCCTCCATATTTAGCATAGCAAAAAGTTAGGGGGTTGGCAGAAAAAATAAAATAAAATTAGGGTTTCACATACGACCCTACCAATAGTCAGACATTTCTTTCCATGCCCCATGGATTGAGAAACAATTAGACCATCTTTCCATTCATGAAGTATATTCAAAACACAAAAAAATGACGTTGGAATGCATCAATGTTCCCTATAGTTACCTTAGAACCTGATTTTTTTCTAAATGAATCTAATTCTTAGGGGGGGAGGGGGTTGACACTAAAAAATACGTTTCTTTTTAATTTCCATATAATTAATGATGTCAACCTCACCTACAAAACAAATGTTGAGTTCGAGTGGAGATGTGTATCTATGATGTAAGAAGAGTGTGAAGGATTTCCATTTTCCAAAAGTCTTCTCAAAAATGATTGCTATGTGAATAGAACCCTCCCCCAAGTGTAGGTTTTGGGTTACAAGGATTGATGAAATAAAAGAATGAACAAATTAAAAATAAATATCTGATATTATTTTGTGTTAATTTGGTATATTCATCATAATAATAAGAATAGATCTCTTTGATAGATTATATTTTACTGGTCACAGATCCAAAACATGCTCAAAAATATAATGTTATGGCTATTAAAATTTGAAAGATTTTTGTAATGGGATTTGTGTCACCATGTACATTACTAGTGTAGACAACTAGTTTGGACATCTAGTACTCATCAGGTAGCACTGATATCTAGCATAGACAATTAGTGAGGAAAACAATCGTGGATAGCTAGCGTGTATTAGCTATCAAGGATAGACAACATAGATATCTAGTTTGAAGTAACTCCATCGCATAGTCTTCAATAATTTAAAATAAATAGGACCCCGGGGCTCCTCATTTAGATGAAAAAATCGGATGAATATGTCATGATTTTGTCACATGACACCTTCACCAAGGAGGGAAAGCTAACATAGACAACTAGAACTGACATATAGCGTATGAAACAATAAAACTTTAGCTAGAACACATCATATTGCATAGACATCTATTGTGGACAGCTGCACAAACATCTATTAGACATCATTTACCACAGACAGTTCATACGAATAGTTGTTGTGTACAATTATCATGTACATTAGATCTAAGGATACCTAGAGGCAATGAAAACTTGAGCCAAGGATAGAAAGACCCAAATACTTGAGTGAAGGATCTGAGCTAAAGGTATGAACTAACATCCAATGCTCAATGGGAATCCTTCTTAGGATTAATCAAAAAATAATTCTTTATGGGATTCATCATGAGGAGTAATCCCCAACTAAATCCCAATGGTATTCCTCCTTAGGTGAAATCCCCCTAAATCTCAATAGGAATTATACTTAGAAGTAATACCTAAGAAAATCTCAAGGTCTATCCTCCTTATAAGTACTCCCCAACCAATTCTCAATGGGTAACCTCCTTAAGAGTAATCCACAACCAAATCTCAATGAGAATACCCCTTAGCTTATGCCCCTACCCCTTGTTATAAGAGGTTATTGTCTTTCCCCTATCCACCTATATGCCATTCACATTCATTCCCTCTTCACCATGGACTCAGATCGAATGTGCAGTGAAGAGAGGGATCGATCATATCCCTAGCCTCTTCCAACATCCATGAAGGAAAATTGTATGGTTTGTAGAATATTTTTCCTCTTATTGTTTCTTACACAGAGCATGACTCTTGTTGTCTTAGAGGTTAGTGATGATCATTAAATCCACATGATCCACCTGAAATATTGAACTATGAGGTCTGTAATTCCAATTTTAACTAGGATACATAGGATGTATACATTTGGCCTAAGATCAATGGGTATCCTTTAAGGACAAATCCCCAATCAGAAAACCTAATTTACTAGGAAATCCTCCTTAGGATTAATCCCGAAAAATTCATTATTAGGGCCTCCTCATTATGTGTAAGACCCAAAAATCCTCTAAATAATTATGAGATAATACATATATCATAGAACATTCTATATGGAATCCGCATAAGGTACAATTACAAACATTATATATTCAATGGGTCAAACTCTCCTACAATACAAACCTATTTAATCTCCAAGGGTGAGGATACTCATTAACGATCTAGGTGGGATTTGATTCCCATCCAAATGGGATCTTTAGGAAGCCTCCCTAATGTTCAAAGAAAACTCCCAAATCAAACATGTTATCTCTTGTTTATATCCCTTACATGGACTAACTTATATTGCAAACTCATATCCCATCATGGTTCCTTTGTCTAATTCATCATATGTCCCAAACCAATAATTTAATAGGAATGTTTTTCATAGACGTTCTCACCACATGATGTTGTGTTTTATTATTAGGTCCTTATAACAAAACCATAAAAGGAATAGTGTTCCCTTTTAATAAGAAATAAACTACGTGCTTTCTAATACACATCACAGGGATATGTAGGGTACCCATGTATGGGTTTGATCCCAACATCCAAACTGATCTTGTATCCATAGATGATGATAAGCTCAATAGTGACCTTCATCTCCATGAATGGAAATATAGTATATAGTTACCAATTGAGTGTCTTAGAATCCAACATCATATTAATAACAACCCAAAAATATTTATGTAGTAAATAATATTATAAAATTAATGAATAACTTCAGCTACAAATATATATATCTATTTTTGATGAACCGTAGATACATACTGTCGATTCAAATACCTATACATGCAAATGATTGATTTATAATATTGAGATGACCCACATCCTACTTGTGAATTGATAAAGGATTCATGATCATTTCATAAATAAATAACAGAGTCCCAAAGTCAGAAAAAATTCCCCCAAAATTGTGTGAGGAGTCTAACCTACCATCCTCTCGACTAATGTTGTTTCTTAATCATCATTGTTGAAAACACCTAACAAGCGCATGACTTTGGGAAGCATGTCCATTAGCATGTAGAACCATTTAGTGTTTTCAATTACTTGAAAAAACCAATCTAAAAACCATTTAGAAGGGGAAAATAATCATGAGGCACGAAATTTGAGGGGAAAATAAGAAGATAAACCACATAAGAGGAATTTGGTTCATAATAAAAAATCATATACTAAATAGATGAATATTATATTAAAACTCTTACAACTAAAGAAACATTCTAATAAATACCACATGAATGAAATAGAAAATTAATTTGGTGTTAAAATACCATGAGTAAATATATTTACTATAGAAAGAAGAAAGAAATGATTAAATTAATAAGAAGGTATTAAATTATGTCCTATTATTTGAAAAATAAGATGATTCATAAAACATAATTCATTTTTATAATAAATAACAGAATAAATGACGATGAAACAAATAGAAAATAACATTATTGGGTGAATTAATAATTGGATATCATCAAGGAGTCTAATGTTATATCTTAGGAAATTTAAAATATTTGATACACCTAATTACCTATGATTAAATACAATTAAAATCAAACCATAAAAACTCCTTTTGACACTAAGAAAAAATACTCTAGGTAGGGTGTGATAATCAGTAATAGATGATGGCCATTTCAAACTCTTATCTACTGTTACATGCATCTTGGTTAAAATTTTCACTACCCAAAGTTCCCATGATAATCTAATAAAGTCATATAACACCCCTCTAATCAACCTCAAGTTATTAAGTAAATTAAATAACATTGATAAATAACCCATATTTCATGAGGAATAACCCAGAGAGTATCAATTAATTAATAACCTGGTAAAACCCTTTATGAAATTGAATATAAAATATAACATAATTTAATAAAATAAAAAAATAATAATATAGTAAAATGATACATGACTGAAGACAAATTTATAAATCCTTTTAAATCATAGAAATTAACCATGTAATTTCTAAAAGAACATTTAATGCATAAAAGAAAACCATTCAAAGAAAATCTATTAATATAATTTGAAAAATCATTTATAAAAATAATGTTCCACACAAGATACTATTTATTGATTCCATTATTACTAAAAAATATATTTTTTCTGATCTAAAAATATTTTATTATAATGAAAAATGTTTTTATTAGTATAAAAATAAATACCTATGAATATCACATTTAGTTAAATTCAAAATCACTAAAAATAGAGCTCTATATATAAATTCATAGAAGAAAAAATTTATAAGAACTAAAAGAATATATAAGTTATTAATAAATCCCATGAACAATTTGTTTTTTAAATAAAATATATTATAAAGAATCATATATATGGATATAGATAAAACCCAAACACCATGATGAATTGTAGTTCAATATTAGTTATCAATAATAATTACAACATCAAGACACACTGAAACCTATGGGAAATATGGTTTTTTTCATAAAATGGAATAATAATAGGCTTGACACGATACCATAACGGAATGTGAGGTAATAGGGATATGATGATAGTGAAGTAAATGTTAATGGAGGATAAACATATATATATATTAAATAAAAATGAAAAATACACCCTTTAAGTTATAAGATTAATGTGAATATGGAGGGTTCTTTGACTATACAAATGGGCATAGCCGAATTAGTGAAGAGAATTTTGTTTTCCCAAATTTTAATACAATATTTCATAATAATAATAATAATAACGTTAGTTATTATGATATTAACATTAAATAACTTATAGAGTTTCTTCAAAAAATAATTATTATAATAACAACTGACATAAATCATTTTTTCATTCAATTCAATTTTATCTTATTAAAATATCCAATAATTCATAATTATAATTAATAATTAATAATTCCAATTTAAATTGAAAATCAAAAATGTGTATATTTCCATAAATATAGTTGGTAAAATATTAAATCAATATACAAGAATTTTTTATCCTTAATAAGTATTCAATGACATAACAATAATGATCTATAAATCAACTATGAATTGTATCGGGATGTAAAAACATGATGAATAATGTATTAATTAAACAAATAGGGACATACATCGTACTTTTGTGGTTTCCAAATCCATTCCCTTTATATAAAAATTTTATATTCAGAACTCTAAATTTATGCATGGTTACTATTCATTTTAAATAGAACTATATTCAACCCATGCCTTATTCAATATTTTTAATTTAAAATTTCAAACTATACTTATTTAAATTTCCAGGTTTTTATTAAAAATAAATTTATTTTTAAATAAGAAATTAGTTGTTACATGACTGACACATTTGTTTAAGATTATGAAAATAATGAAAATCATTTAAAAATAATAATATCACAAACCACATAACTAAAATTAATTACCACCCCTCACACTTATCTAACAGTAACAATTAAAAATCATTCTTGTAACTACTAATAATTTAGTAAGTAGAAAAATGTAAGGGAATTTTTTTACCAATTTCTTATATTCTAGTAGATAGTTTTGGATGATTATATCCTATACACATTGGATTTCTAATTGAATACAAAATAAATTAGCACCCAACAAATAAGTTAAATAGGTAAGGAAATGACATTTGGATTAATACTCCAATGAGGGGATATGTTTTTCTATCAATCGATGGATAATAACATTTCTTATGTCATGTTAATTGATTGATTGGGTTTATAAGATAGAATATACAAAATGTATATAGTTCAATAGTTCTTCCATAAAATCTCTATGTTGAGGCCTCCATTATAAAAATATCAATCTATACAACTCTATAATAAAAAATAAAATATAAGTGATGTTAAAATTATAAGTGTTTCATATAATTTATCTATAGTTGTAGTGGTTTTAAATGGGTTCCCTCTTGATTACCCTTGGAATTACATGTCTAAAAATTTATAAGAAATTGGTACCTCTAGGAACTCAATCATAGTACCATGTCACTATAGATTCTTATAGAAAGAAAAAAATGTCATGTATAATATTTTCCTCTGTTTCCTTATCTTCTATGTCCAATAACGCATCAAAATCATGGTCTTATGTCAAATCACCATATACTATATTTTTATAAAAATGATTTTATTATATATTTTTTTTGTTATAATAATCAATATTATTTGAATGCAAATTAGTGCACAATACCTATATTTTTTAGTTGGTATTTTATTCATCATTTAATGCTTCTATAATGTATAATGTTGATACTAGAAATTTATTCAATATTCAAATCATGTATAGTAACTTATAAATGTAAAAAATATTTGGACTATCATCATATAACAATTTTACTATATATTTATCTTATTTTTTTTCAACATCTCTTAGATGATAATACAAACATATATTTCATACATATATGAAAATAGATCTTTTTTGGGCATTGGATAAATTGTTCGTCAGTGTATGATATTGGTTCTTACTGAGATCAGTAATAAAATCATTTCCAATAGATTTGTTTACATCAATAATGTTTCACTTTTTTTAGCACTAATCCCATTAGAAATCTCTAATAATATCTATTTTTCCAAAAAATATGGGAATGAAAAATGGACAATGTATTTTGATTCAATACATCCAGCTATGAATTTTATTTTATTATATGTATTTTATTTTTCCAGTGTATTATTTCAATAATCCATTAATTTTGTTAAGGTGGTACTAGAAAAAACCATTATTAATGATTGAATAACTATTATTATATGATAAAGTGTCCAAATTTTATTAACCCACTTCTTTTTCGGACATGTAATTTTTTTAAAAATTACATATGAGTATAAATAGGGTATTAATTATATTATTTACTTAAAAAATATTTTCCGGAACACATTGTTAATTTTTAATTTGTTAGTATTTCTCATTTTCTAATAATGAAAAGAAGATAATTGTAATTTTATTATTTAGTGTTAAAAAAGGAATAAAATTTAAAATGAATTTTACTGAGAAGTGGGAATGATTTTTAATTTAATCCTTAGATTCATTATTTTTTAGGTTCTTTAAATGTAATCAAAAAATAAATCATTACTTAGTGACCCAAATTATTTTCCCTTGAGTCACCCCTTCCTGTGTGTCTAAATCAAGTAATACTAGTTAAGAGGACACTATCTTATATGGGTATAACAACATGAGTTTGAGACATTTCAAATGTTAAATAGATGGGAAATGGTGGCATTGTGGTCCTTCATGGTATATGAAAATGTGATAGGTGACATAATCCATTTGGTGGGTTTTCACATACATTAATAGTATAGAATTATGATCGACATCATGAATGTCATGAGCTTTTATCATTAACTAGACTGATATTCCATCTATCCTAACAACCAAATTGTCCTATGGAATGTCCCAAAGGGTGTTACTAATCCATACGAGTTGGAAAATAGTTCTCAGTCATTGAAAAACTCCTTTTGGAATGATTTCCCACAATAATAATAACTAAAAACAATAACAAACATCAATAAAAAATTAAAATTCAATCACAAACATCATCCAAAAAATTTCAATACAAGAGAGACATATACATTTCTCAATATTCATTTACATTTATAGAAAAAAAAACAAAATAAAAAAAGGGTGGGACCCACAAAATAGTAAATAAAATTAAAGTGGCATTATGGTCTGCACCAAACATGTCACCACTTTAAACACTTGATATAAGAAATAAAAATATAGTGATTACTTACTACATCCTCAATGGAATGCCTTTGTTTTATCTGAATTATTGAAAAATAGTTGTATACACATGCAAGGGGTTTATGTTGCGTGTAATCACACTTCCTAGTAGGACACCACTAGATGTGCCTTGTATATTCATTATCTGAAAAATAAATATACAATTTTTGATATAAATATATCATTTAATTTTTAAAACATACTTCACTTTAAAATAATGGTAATAAATTAAAGGGTAATTTGAAATAGTAAAAATAGAACATAATTACCATGTGTAATTGATAAGTAGCTATAGTTAGTGGGGAACTATGATCTTCATACTCTAGGTGATTTATCCTAGACACAAAGGTCTATTCTCATACTTTTAGGAACCAATATACATTATTAATGTTTATATAGAGTTCTAATATAATCAGTCCAGGTATGATAGGTCATTCATAGTGTCATTTACTAGTATACCCTCCTAGGTAGCTAGGATTCCCAAGTTATTCTCCCCATTTAACAAGATATGAATGAAAATTTTTATTTTTAGCATTTTATTCCATGAAATGTCATGTATAGCATGTTATACCATTTTCATAGGGTATAATCCTCTTCAAATGTGTTTTCCACTTAACACCATTAAATTCACCATTTACTAACACACACAGAAAATTTACAACACATTTAGTAATAGATGAAATCATATATTAGTCATCAAAAATAAAACAACATGGAATAACCTACATTTCATCTCAAAAACAAATCAAATATGTTAAAAACAACTAGCTAAATAGTGGTGAGATCATACAATATCTGAAACATAGAACTAACATATAAAAATACAAAAAATATATCCATCCCACATTAGGTATCCATAACCACCAATGAGTAGGAAAACAAATGAACCAGGTAGAAGTGGACATGATGATAAGATAAGATACATTTAAATATCATTTATTTGAAGAACCAATCCAAAACCACTCAATATTGGAAACCAATATAGTGGTGATGAAGAGGGTACATATACCTAGGGTTGGGGGAGTTGAATAGTGAAACTGGGGGGGATGAGGTGTAAAATTATTTAGGGGTGTTTTGGTTAAAGAAAATAATTAAAAACCATTTAGAAAACACAGTTTAGATATACAGTCTTCCAGAATATACAAAAACCATGAAAGAACCACTATTCAAATAGATAGAGGCCAAATGTCTCAGGGCACAAAATTTCAAAAACCATTCATTTAATCATGTGGGAACTCTAGTTCCTATATCTTACCCATATAGTTATCTGAGGATGGCACATGGTTTCTACATACCATTCCCTCCGTTCATCACATTATGACTTCAAAAACCCACTATTTTTCTTTGAAAAATACATGTTATGTATATATAATAAAATAGTGAAACAAATAATGAATAATACCTAAATTAAATATAATTCTATTGAAAATTATCCAAAACATAAAACATTTTCCCACAAAAATTCTGTCTATATTATGATCATAGAATAATAGAGGATACTAATCCTCTTTTTAGGACCTCTGTTATCATGTATCGTGATCATCGTTCCATGTACACCACCAGAGACGAACAAACAGGCTTGATTTTTGTGGATAAAATTTCACCATGGTTCCATTATCCAAATTGGATTCTTGATCACTAATATAATGGGTTCCAAATAAATATCTTCCCATTTGAGTGAATAAGAAGGGTTGGGATTATAGATTCTCAAATATTATATGTGTATTATTTGATTATTTTACATCAAATGATAATAAAATTCCAAAATCTATTCCACTTCACCAATCCCCTCTATAATATCAAATGGCCCAACATACCTCAGGGAGATATTACCATGATTCACTTGGTAATGATAATCCATGTTAGGTTCCACCTTCATTAACACTCATTAACCATCTTATAATTCCAAATCTCATCATATATGGTCAAAATTGGTCTTATAATGATTCTGTTTAGTCATAAGACATTGATTGACTATTTGAATCCTACTGGTCATCCTTTGTATGGTACTTAGTTTTACTAAGTATTTTTCAACTAATTTCATTCAATATGAATGAGACTGGAAGGACAGACCATACACCACATTGAATGGTGCCATCCTATATAAGGATTGATAATTATTTTTATTGAAAAATTTAACAAATATATGTTTGTCGTCGCATGAGCCAATAGAGTCTAACATAACCAAAATATGCATGTCTTCCAAGATCTTGTTCATTCACTATATCTATCCATCCATTTGAGTATGGTACATCATTCTAAACAGGATATTAGTCCCCATTAACTTAAAGAATCATTCCCATAACCAATAGGTAAAATTTGGGTCCATGTGAGAAATGATAGTTGATGTAAAAATATAAAACCTCACAATCTTTTGGACATAAAACCTAACAAGAAATTTCACTTTAGTAGTGTACATGGTGAATATAAACCATGTGAACATATTTAAATAATCAATAATCATCCAAATCATGTTCCATAACTAAGGTGTATGGGGTAACCAAATATTGAAATCCTTGGCTACCTCATCCCACTTCCATGTTGGAATGTGAGGAGCTTGAATCATGCCTGAGGGTATTTGGTTTGCATCCTTGACCTAATGACTAGTAAATCATCATGATGAAAATTAATTTATATCAAACTACATACTTGGACACTAGAGCAGTGTCTCACATTATAAAGAATCATGGATGCACAAGGATGAATGGACCATTAAGTGTAATGATAGCCTAGAAATGCCACCCTCCAAATAGATGATGACATAATAAAACAACTCTTGAAATATAGATCCCCCTTGGAAGTCAATTACTTTTCACTAGCCACCTCCCAACCATTTAGAGATTTTGTAGATCACTATCACAATGCATATTTAGTATTCTCTTCCCAAATAATAATTATAAGGGCTGGTTTCAATTGTATTCATGAAAACAATATACCACTGTATTCCTCTATAGTTTCAAGGTGTATTTAAGTGATAAGGCCCATCAAAATCCACTCCACATAGGACTCATATAGATCCATTTTTGGAAAATTTATAATTAGGTAATCTACAGGAACATTTTTCTTTTCTAGTGTGTTAAAAATATTTATTTCAACCACCAAAATGTACTTGATTCATCACCAATACCTCATGTTCAAATCATTATAGGAGAGGATATATCTCAATATTTTGTGGTCCTAGTAGACAATAGACTGGTACGTAATGATATAATGAAAAAAACAATTGAGAAAATGCATGATGAAAAAATCCTCAAGGATATGGGTTGGGAAATACTTTTCATGTGGTCAAAATTGGAGAGAGAAATACCCCACAATAAGGTCACCCTGGTTTAGAATGAAACCCACACTTATACCTAACGAATAAAAATAGACGATGTACCCCTATCCACACTCATTTAAAATCATAACAGGGGTGGTGGTAAATCATATTATAATATCCTAAAAATAAAAACAACACATCAGGATCCACGAAAACATATCCCCTATTCTTGTAAAATCCATCATAGGTGAATCATGGCAAGTAAAATCCCTCACGAACCACTTTTAATACCCATAAAGGCCAAAAAAAATATTTTCATGAAAACATTCATCGTATATTACCAACAAATCACTTTACTATACTTCATTAGGCCAAAAAATTTCAACATTCATAGATCACATGTATTATCAACTTAAAATCTCATATCCATAATCACTAATTAGTCAAATTAGCTTAATGATGATGGTCTAATAGTGTTCTAATATAAATTATGAATTTCTTCACATGATTATCTTATTACCTCTAATAAACAAAAATGTTATCTACAAACACCAAGGTCAATGATTTAAGGTATATTTGGAACACCTAGTTTTTAAGGGAAATTAAAACTATAGAATAATTTCTCAATCTGAAAGGCTTTACCCAATATTCATAAAGGAAACCCATGCTTAAAAAATAAGTATCTGGAATATCTTCTTCTTTTATGCTTAGGTGGTGAAACCCAAAAAGGGGGTCGATCATTTAGGACCACCCACCATATTTTATATTCTCAATGAGATCATCACTATAGAAAAATACTTATTTTTTTATTAATGGTGAAACGGTTTATATTTTTATAGTCAACACATAATCATAGGGGTCCATTAGATTACAAATATGAATTAAATGGAGTGGCATAGGGTGAGAGACTCTAGGAAAATGAATTAGTTGGATTAAAAGTTATAAACTAGTATATTTAAATACATCTAATTAGTAGGATATATACAATATGAGGGAAGATATATCATCCATGTCCTCAATTCTAAATTGATTGAAAACATCTCTTCTTAACCCAGAGGAAGACTTGAGAAATTATCTTAGAATACCTCAGGGAAATCATCCACCATAAAAATTAGTGCACTTTTTTATCCATTCACATCATTGTCCTGTAATTGGGAAGACACATTGAAATCATGTAAACATAGATCTGAGAGTTCAGGGCCCCTAGTCTTGACCGAATATCTAATTATCAATAAAAACCATGAGTTCTCCCATTGACGGCTATAATAGTCACCCAAAAATGATAGCTATCGATGTGGTTGTGGATAAATTCATTTTAATCCATCCCTACAATCCCATTAATGGGTCCCTTCGATAGGTCAAAAAAATATTTTCATAGATCAACCTATGACAAAGAGTCAATATAATATTATCATCAAAGACCCTACTCTTTATTCTTATCTGTTGGTGTAACCATCACCATAAATTAAAAAATATGGTCCATTCAGAGTTTCAATACACCCACAAGGTGAGTAGAGATGATAAAATTAGATGAATGAGTATTAGAGGAATATTTTCTTGGATGATGAAATGATATCAATACCAAAAATATCATATGGACTATATCAAATTTCATTGATTCATAATCCATACCATAAAGGTTCTAGACTTCTCCCGATAATGATGGTTTACTACTAACATGCTGATCTACCATACATTTTCTCTACTGAAAAAAAGATCCATAAATATCAACATATCCACTAAAATGTGATCCCAGTGATTTGGATACAAGAAACTAATCTATTGTCCTCCTAGAAGCTGTAAAAACCACTATACTCTAACAAAGAGGGGGACTCTTATAAAATAGTAATAGATGTACCCTTAATCCTGAGTTGTGAAATGTCTTGGTTTGAGGTGAGCACATAGACCATATAGTCCAAAACATCCCACACTGATGGAAAAAAATAGTTCAACCACATAAAACTCTCTAAGAAAGCATTCAAGGTGGATATCCGGATCTACTACAGCCATTACCCATGCGATTCTCATGATTCCTTTTTGAATTTAAAGAATACAACCCCAATTTTGATCTATTCAATAGGAATATCATCTAAACATGGTATTCAAAAGTATTCACCACTATGAGAGATCAGTCAACCATGTTATCATAGGTATTTATCTTAAAAATGAATACCTAATATAAAATGTATAGGCATAAACCCATTTCAAAACTTTGGGATTTCATCATTCCATGGGAAACTATCATCATAACATAACAGAATATTTGTATGAATTAGTTAACATACAATAACACTAATAAATCTCCAGAAATCATGTCTAAAACATCATTATAATTAGTGAGGGAAAATGAAATTGGATATAATTACCCCTTATAGGTGACCTTATAGTCCCTGCAGCCTATAATATCATGATTCAATAGATTGAAATCATTAACCCAACACCCTTTATTGGGGCCTTCTAATATAAATTCTACACACTCTAACCTGATAGCATCAGGAGATTAAATTAATTAAAAGATCATCTCAATTTTATCAACCAAAGATTCAAATTCATATTGATATAGGCTTCCCCTAAATGAAGTGGGTTTATGCTAAAGAAAATCTTACTCCCAATCTGTTTACGTACATGTTAAAATTCTTTATCATGAATAAGACTGGAGCATGCTCCTTAATCAGGAGCACAAATAGCCCAAACCACTACCTAAACTAATCATTGATCAACTGGTGATAGAGAACACTCTCTATCCTCTTATTTTGGATCAACATGTGGTCTCTATAGTGGAATAATTCTACACATAACAACAACAAAAAATGATAAAACCATTATTACATCAAACTATAGAAAACTAATAAGAATCATAATAATGAAACAACAAATAAATCCACATGTAAAACCATTCTACCATTGATTAGTTTCAATTCCCAGATGCGAAAGGAATTATAAAATAATTGTTTTTAATCAGAATTCCATACATTTCGTGGAATCCAGATGCTTGTTACGATTTGTGTTGGTAAGACACCATACTCATAACTAGAATCTCAAGACACAAAATATTAGATCTATCCTATATATAAATTACCAAATAAAAGGAAACATGGATGACAAAAACCTCCATTGGTATAACTTTTTGACGACCATTCCTTGGATTCCATCCATCTCAAAACGCGTCATAGTATTTGGTATGGCCTGAAGGCCATTTCTGATCCCCATTGGTTGGAAACTAGTATATGTGCATCAAGTAAATACTTTATGAATAATTATTACACATGAATAATAACTAAAAACCATATCCCACATTTATACAAAATTTCTATATCATCACAACCATTATCCAATGCATAAAAATAAAAGATAGTTATATACAATTTTAATCATAAATTTATATTTATGACCAAAAAAACATAAACCAAAGTGATGGAGAATGAAAAAAATATCCTCATTAGGAAATAAGGGTCGACACTAACCTTGTCAACACCATCAACTCCATCTAGATGAAGATACATAAGAAATTGAAACCACAACTATCTCCAAGGAAATCCATTCATTTATATGAATCAGAGAATGCAAGGTCTACACACACCCAAGGGGTGTATCTATCAGGAAATATATCATTCCCAATAGGATTATAGTATATGTTCCATTCATCAACAATGGAATGAAAAAAATATGTTAGTTTATAAAGGATGAAATTATTTTAATTTTAAAACATGACTAAAATTTAATTAGGATAAGAGATAGAAGGTTAACGGGGAAGAAATTGAAAACATGTCATAAGCACCATGGTCAGTCCCTAAGAAGCTAGGGTTAGTGGAGAACTAGGATACTCATACTCTTTATAATCAATCCTGTACCCAATGGTATCTTCTACAAATTGATCAAACCATCCCAAAATATAATATTGTAGATAGTGTTATATTCTAATCCTTATTGTTAGGGTAGTTAATTCCTAAAATAAATGTTGTAGTATTCTCTCCTAGGTACCGATGAATCCGATGTGCTAATGAAAATTTATCAAAACATGAATGAAAACTCCCCCTTTTGAAAAAAATCCATTATAGAATAAGCAAACAATTTATAACCATCTTCACATGTAAAAACCCATTTAAAATATTTAAATAAGAAGTTACATTGAAACATCCATTTATAAACCCATAAAAAAACATCGAACACATTTATAAATATTGTAAAGAATTTAAAAATAATCAAATAATATCACAACATAGAACCAAAAAAACATTATTATTGAAAGCAACACCATTTAGTTAGAAATTCTGATAAAAATCAATATAATATCTTATAGAAACAAAGACACACAAAAACATAAAAAACCAATCCATGAAAAATATAACTAACCCACTATCGTTCACTAAAAAATATGAAGATAATTAAATAATACGAGGAAGGATGAAGAGGCTCGAAGGAGAAGAGAAAGGAAAATTATATAATGTTTCATTGAATAAACAATCCAAAATCACCAATTATTTGAAGATAGAGGGATGTGGAGAAGTTGGTAGGAATTACTAGGTATGGGAATGTTGAATGTGAGAAATGATGGGATATATTAGAATAAAATTATAGAGGGGTATTTTTTGAAGCATTTTTCTTAAATAATGGGATGGATATAGAGTTTAGTTGCATGATATACCAGACCATGGAAAAATAGTTTGGTTAACTCCATCCTAATAAATGGATTCAACCCAGCCTAGCCACACAATTTCAGAAACTATTATCCCAACCACGTGGGTTGTCTAGTTCGACTTTCTAGGACACATGGTTTCTTGATGGATTAGTCATAGTTTCTATAAAATGTGTTCCCAAAATTATTCTAGTGATTATCATCGAAAAGCCTCAATTTTAATTGAAACCACTAGAAAGGAAATATAATAAAGGAGAAAAAATAAACTAAAAAATATAGGTATACTACACCATGGGTGTGGAAATTCAAGGTTAATGTAACCCTATATGTTGTTAAATGGTTATGAGGCTAAATGTTACTACCCATGTGAACATGGTTCCCCATTATTTTCCTAATCCTACCTAGTTATAAATATATTATTGAAAAATCTTTTCAAGGAGTAGTAATTATGAAGTGTGACCATATAGAAAGACTCATTGGGTTTGTGTGAGTGAGTAAGAAGAAGACAATAACTAACAAGTGTTGGAAAGTGGGGATAGTTATTAGTCTAATGAATCATTTAAGAATATGGGTGGGTCCCAATGATGGGACGAGGAGTAAGTGAGGAAATTAGTGGAATCTAGAAGGATTGGACCTAATGCACAAATTAATTAGTGGTTACTATAATGTAGATGTGCCATGATGTCATATGGGTATTAGAGGAGGAACCCATATATAATTTTGGTGGCACGATATGGATTGAGATATAGGGTCCATAGTGAGGAAATTGTGATATTTGGAGGGGGGTGAATATTACTCCTTATAATTTTGGAGGGTTGAATGGATAAACTTTAATACCCATATTGATAAGGTTATCCTTTATTTTTGTTAGAATTCTATAATAGAACTCTATAATTAAGGGTACTCTTAATCTTCTATGGACAAGGATGGGTTACTTCTTAGGTCATTTTCTAGGGTGTCTGTGATAAAGTAACAATAACATTGTAAAAAACAAGTGTTGGAATGTAATGATATAAATTTTTCTGAAGAGTCGTTCAAGAATGTGGGTAGGCCCTAGGGTTGGGACCATGTGTCCTTAGGGAAGGTGGTGCCATTGGTGGGTCAAAACCTAATGACCATATTAAGGCAAGGTTCATATTCTATTGGAGGTCCTTGTTGTTACATTGTTATTAGAGGACATACCCAACTATATGTGTGGGATAAATTACTATGATGGGATATTGGGTCCACAAAAATTGTGTTTTGATAAATGGGGGTGAATGTAACACCTGATAATGTTAAATGATTAATAGGATAAATGTTACTACCCATGTCTACAATGACAACCCCTCCCTTTAAAATCCCAATTGATTAGTAATCTCTAGATATGTATTTGTTGAATGGAGAAGTGATTCAGATGGGTGGCTTCTAGGAATTTTTCCTTATTTGTGTATGACATATGAAAAATAACACTATAAAGAACATGTGTCAGATTGTGGGGAAATGAATTTTTATGATTTAATGTTCATTTATGTGGGATGGATAATGGGGGGAGACCATGTGTCTATGGGGAACATTATGACACCATATAGTACATGAACTGACATGAATATTAGGGCATGGTTCTTGTCTGGTAGAAGGGCCAGGTTTTCATAATTCATCCCATGTTATCGACATGTTTTACTATATTTATCATGGTTTAATAAAACTACAATGGTTGGTAATGTATTAGGTACTATAATAGTGTTGGTATTGAAGTATAATCTAGATAATGTAATAGGATGTGTATCAAGATGAGGGTAATTTATTATGTATCAAAGTAGTGAAGAGGATATAACAGAAGTATTACTAAAGTAGTACTATTCGTTGATGTGGATTTTGGGCCACAATGCATTATTGTAGTAAAAAATATAATGTTGTAGGTTTTTTGGGTGAGCACATGGGATGTTTCATGAGGTGTTTTTGATTGTGAAGAAACACTATAAAGAACATTTTTTGTCATGTGGGGTCTATAGTTACTCCAATGACTCATTTGGGCATGTGGGTGGGCCCTAGGGAGGGGAAAATTTATCAACATGGAATATCAGGGAACCTAATGAGTCATGAACTGAAGGTAATGTTAAAGAGGTGTGTTTGTAGTACGTCTAGAACTAGTTTTTACTGTTATTCCCTTGATGACCCACAATATAGTTCATTTCACATCGATCTATAACACCATAGAAGGTGGTATTGTATCGTGTAATAAAGCAGTTCTAGTATTGAAGAAGATGGTGGATACTATAAAAATGGTGTATCAAGATGAACATAATTAATTTTATAAATTATTATTTAATGTAATATTTTTTGAGTACTTTTTCTACATTATTCACAGGTGTGACTTTTGTGCCATAGTGACTTCAAACTATGAAAAATATTATTGGATATATATTTTTGGTAATATCCTTGGATGTGATGAGTCTTGATAAATGATGTAACATTGAGTGCATGTGTGTTTTTTTCTATTAAAACTCATAGAACATGATAAAAATTAAATTTCTCCACCTCCCATTGTTCATCTCATATATCGATGTAGTGAATTACAATCACATGTGAACTGGACCTTTTATCTTCTAATGTTCAGTGACAGATGGCATCCCTTAATCACATGAATAGAACACTTACATACCCATATATTTGTATGAAATAATGATGGGAAATCATTGAACATATTCAATAATCATTAATTCACACTGTCTATATACACCTCACTTTTGTCTTTTCCATGAAACTATAAAAGGGTAAGCATTATGGAATTACTGAAAGATTTAGGTACTAGTTTTAGTAGATATTATAGGGTGATAGTTTCAACCTCATTAAATTATAATATTTTATATACTCATATTTTATATAATAAATAAGTAATTTATATATTGTATGATATAATGAAATAAATGACTCTTACAACCCCTTAGTGTAATATAGAAATTTAATCATCAATGAAAGGAGTTCATTATAAATGATTAACATGATGTGACAAAAAGAAAATAGAATTTAGTAAACAAAATAATCTATTATATCAAGGGGTCTTTGAATATCAATGCACCAAGGTCTCTTCTATATTTAATATCTTTAAAATAATATTTATGAATCATGGAGAATACCATGTTTTATATTGTCATCATTGAATTTATCTATGCAATAGTTAAATTTTTGATCTAAATACTTAAATAAATCTTATTTCATATAGTCTTAATACCCACTAGAAACATACTACTATTCTCTCTTAGGCCATGATCTGTTCCTCTCATTCTTTTCTATATTATCTAATTTAGTTCATTAATTTTTTAGGTTTCTTTAATTATCATGTGTATGATTTAGAAAACAAGTCATCATATTCTATCTATGTCCAAGTGATCATCTATTAAATCCCATACCCTAATTTATATCTTTACATTGAATCCCTTCAATAATCACCTGGTAGGTTTCAATATTGTTTAATAGTCTGGGTATGTTTATAATATTTTTAAAAACAATGAAATTCATAGTTACTTATACCCCCTTTAGCATTATTTTACAGAACTAAATATATTGGGTGTGTTTCATTGTTTATATGTATAACATTGTTGGAATGATGAGGATCCCATCTGGTTGGATGTAATAATAGGTGGTTTATTGAATATTTCTAATAGTGTATCCTTATTGTCCTTAAATAATTATTGATTCATAGTTCATAACTAGATAATATCATATATTTAAATTATCATACAATGTATTTCTAGTATATTCAAAGATTTGTTCACATCATACAGTTGGATCATATATAATGACTTTACATTTTAGATATCTATGGATTATCATAGATAGATAACCACAAGTATCTTATTATATAATAAAGATATTGGTTTCTAAATTATGTTATTATTGTCTAATGGAAGTCCATTTCCTTAAATATTATGTTTTATGGTATATAGATGTTTATAATTATAACCAATAATGGTAATAACAACTGGAAACAAGGTACTACTAATCTATTGGGTTTTGACCTGATTATTAAATGTTTTTATTTCCTCTAATGATATACTCATTCATGAAGTAAACACTCTATCGGGTATAGAAATATATTGTCATCATTGGCTAGGAAATGTATTTATCTTCAATATTATTTGAATTTAAAATACTTTTTGGGATTATTTTTAGATAATATTCATAAAAATTTATTTGATTATGATATAATAATATATAATATATATAATTAAAATTTAATCATTAAAAATTATATTATAGAACTTTTATATTATGGTCATAAACGTAAAAAATATAAATTTCTTTTAAATTCCAATATATTATAAAATTATCATGGATATAATTAAATAATTTAAAAATTACATGTTATAATTTTCATCCATCAATATACTTTAAAATATTTTATTCCCATCATGTTAGTTTAGAAAATGCTAGCAAATACAAAATGATATTTAGCATTTATAATTTATGTGCATGCTCAATCCAAATTGTGTGCTCTTGATTACTCTTATTCATATAATATTTTGATTAATATTTCTATTTATGTTAATCCATTATAATCATAAGATATTAATTGGTCTTGTGTCCTTATTGATTATATATTCCTCAAATTTCTCAATATATGCCATACATATGATCAGATTTACATTATCATAGATATGCTATATTGTTTTCAACTCCAAATTTTTTCCTTGTATCTACCACATATCAAAGAATATTAATAATTGTGATAAATAACCATTATACTAATATATATTTCCCATTTCTAAACATTAAAAATAACCAAAATATTCCTTTGACTATTAAATATAACATAGGTTGGAAATTTTATTTTTCAAAATCATTTCATTTCCTCATTATTATTTTTATCTATTTTTGATTTTTATTATAAAATTTATACTTATTATTGATTTCTATAACAATATATTTCCCCTTATACATAGATAATATCTTCTCCTTATATTCAAAATTAGTTTAGCTATTTACCTGACATGAATTCGATATGACAATGTGTATAAAACAATTTTTAGGTGAAGCTTTAAATTTTTATTATATACTTATCATTATTGACTTTATTTTTTTACATCCTAATGTGCCTACTATGAGTGTGAACATCTTATTGAAAAAAATAAAGTTTTATAATGGAGTTGATAACATCAAATGATTATTTTTCATAACTTAGTATCATTAATATAATTTCTATATTTAATGTAAAAAATATTTAATGAATTCTAGATTCATGTGATATTTAATCATGTAAAATGATTTACTATTTATCTTAAATCATTGATACTACTAAATCATCAACTGTATTCTATCATACACGAAGAATAAAATAGAGATAACTAGTTTCCCTCTATAATAAATATATATTTTTTTCAGCATCCACATTAATATTTTATTTATCAAGACTCTTAATCAAAAATTCTTTTTTTATTTCCCACGTTTTTTATTTTCTATGTGGGAAACAATAAGGTACATTCTCATATGGTACTCTATTACGGTTTAATGTTCACTATCGTCTACACCATTTTATTATAACATAATACAAGATTCGTTATAATATTTGTATTATTTCACGATACCAGGAACATCATTAAACTTATATTCTTAAAATTAATGAAAACATTCCACATCACGATATGAATGTTTATATATTGATAATGAAATGTTTACATTTTATGATATTCTAAAAAATATCTTTTAGTAAATTTCCTTTAATTATTATAAATTTATACCATGTTTCTTTTTTTATTCAATGTTCTGGATAAATCAACCACTTCCTCAACATGTTACATCTGAAGAATATTATATGAAAAATGAAAAACCATTCTGAAATTTAGACATTTAGTATGAGGTTTTTCTATGTAGACACACTTTCTTCCTATAAAACATTCAATGAATAAATATAATAAAAAGTTGAAAATCATTATATTACTATAAACTATATATTATCATTTATAAGTCTTCTTAGATTAATTAACATTTAATCCTTTGCATGAATTAATAGTGGTCTACATGATTAGTTTACATTTATTATTTTAAGAAATATCCTTTATTAATATCATTAGATATAAATATATTTTTTATGTTTCATAAATAATATTACATTAAGTTATACAGTTTAATTTTTAAGGACCATTTAATAAAATTTACAACATTGAATTATCACCAACGTCATCAAAAAATTGATTAAAAATGAAAATATTCATATATTTTAATGATGACTACAATTTTATTCATCCATATAAATATTTTCAAACATTTAATTATTCATTATGTATATTATGTCTTGAATATTTCATATTTATAACTACTTCATGAATACTATTCAGTGACCTTATTTTTTAATTTTCTATCTCAGATCCTATAACAAATATAAATTCATTCTTAGAGTGAGATGAATGAATTAACGATGATATACAAATCTATATTAAGTTCCATTCTTATACAATTGAATGAATTTTATTACTCCTAAATAGAGATTTAATATAGTATTTTTGGTTGAATATGTTAATCCATCATCACATTCTATAAGTTTTTAATGTTGATATCCATTTTTTATTGTACAAATGTATCTTCTAATTAATATTACTCGATTTAAAATGATATTAGCGATTAGTAATAATGAAAAATAATTGAGAGTCTTACTTTAATAGAATATAAAAAACATTCTAAATCATTTATCCAAAACTACTACAATGATACTGATTGATGTGACCAAGATGTATGATAGAAGAACAAGGTGTTTGGAGTCAATCTGTTAAAAAAATATATTCCACAAAAATAATAATAATATCTTTATTATAGTGATTAGTCCAAGATAATTTAAAAAAAAATAATGTTGGAGGATATTTAAAAAAAGTAATCTAACAGAAAATAAAATTTTTACATGGTTCACTAACTGTTTTAATTGATTTTATATATATCCTATTTACTAAATAATTATTATAATTTTTTTGAAGATATTTTGTTGTTATCAATAAAAAAATTTATTGAGAAAGAAGTTTTTCTTTATCTCCATACATATAAAGAACCAATCCTAATTAAATCCCTAAAATAACTTTTACCCAAGAATTCATTTTACTACATTCCTAATGAACTTTTACAGTTTTGAGTTTTTTGGTATTAGAAAAAAAATAATACATTAAAAACCCATACAAAATATGTTATATTTTCCCCTAATTATCCATTTTTTTTCAAAAATATCAAAATATTAAAATTAAACACAATATACATTCATAAAAAATCATTAATATTTATAATATGACTTCTTCTTAGTTACTAATATTCTCTAAAACCATTGGATAATATTTAAAAATATTGGATAAGAAACATAAGAATGATAAATGATATTCATAAAAAGAAACCTATTAGTCAATTTTAAACCAATGAGATCATGAAACTATTTTTTCTATGAACTTATATTTTTTTCTCTAATAATTATATACATACTAATTAATTAAACATTACTACCCAACATCTTTATCAAACACATTATTTTAAAAAAATATTTTTAGGCCATAATCATGAGGGATATATAAAAGACATAATAACAAAAAAAATATTCAAAACATACATATTTACACTAAAGGCCATTGCACATTATTTAAAAAAACTATCATTAAATTACATTTTGAAATCAAATTATTTCCCTAAAATATTTCAAACATGTATATATAATTCATGTTAGTTCCTTGGGGAATCGACATTATATAACCATTACAACAAACCTTAAAATAACCCGTATAATCATATTAACTAATATGGATATCTTCCTATAATTTTTTTGAAAAACATAATCATTACCCAATGAATTTTAGGGAAATAAAATATCATCCCATATCTTATTGGAAAGTATACATTAAGGAATTTTTTAAATAAAAAATAATCCTTTTTCTAATAATTTATAAGTACTATATGATGAGAAAATTAATTGCAAGTATTCACTTTTTTTCATAAAAATATAATTTGTTCTTTCAAATCTTGTTTTACTCATGGAAATGAAATGGGTTCTATGAAAATCTCATTGATATTTTCATAATACTTCATGAAAAATAATTGGGATTGTATCACTACAATATATCACCAGTGTAGAATATCTAACATCATGGTTCTTTGTCATTGGTGAATATAAATACAAATAAAATATCATTAAAAACATTTTAAAGATAAATACTCATGGTACATTTAAAATTAATTATAAAAATTAAAAATAGGCATTAAATTTTGGAAATAAATTATTTTAAAATATATATGGAAAAATTAAAGGTAATCATTAAAAAAATATAAATTATTTTTTATAAGGCACTTAAACTATATAAGATAATATAAAATATTCTTTTCATACATTTGAAATGAAAGTCAAAATGTGTTGTAAGAATCATGTTAAAATGATTATTATATTAAACCATAATAAATAAATTCATAGACAATTCCATGTTACCTTAATTACTAATTGATTTATAAATACATAAATTCATGAAACAATTTATGAAAATATTGTTATGGGAGCGAAATATTACTATACTAAAAGTAATAACATGATAAATATCTCATAAAAATATTTTTTCCCCTAATATATTTGGGAGGAATTGGAATTTTAAAAATTAAAAATAAATAAATAAAAATATAATAATAAAAAATATGTAGTTTAATAAAATAATAGAACAAGTTTCCTCAAAAAAATATTGAACATAAAAAATCATGAAATAATATAAGATTGTATAATAAATATTATTTCCGTTTTAGTAAATTTCAAATGTTAATCCCATGAAATAAATGACATAAAGTGAAAATTTAAAAACAATTAAACTAAGGATATCATTGATATAAAATATTCCTGGGAATTATATTCACCTCATCAAATAATATAGGGGTATAAAATGAATCGATGTCTCAACGAAGTAATATTTTATATGAATAACCTTTTCAAAGATCACATCATTAAATTTGATAATTAAAAAATTGAGTGATTATGTCATAAAATTAACACAAATTTATATATATAATACAAATTAAACAAAGACCATTTCATAAGTAATCATTCCTTAATATAATCAATGAATATGTTATATAACACAATAAAATAAGATTTATTTATGGACCCCATATTATTTTAGTAGAATTTAAATCAGAACCCTAGAATGAAGTAACATGAATTGTGACATAAAATAACATGATTCATAGAGGATTTATAATATAACATGTAAAATGGTTTTATATAAATCATTTAAAATAAATTATGTGCATAAAATTTAAATATGTCTCAATTAAGGAAGTTTGAGATGAAATCCATTGCCTTTTATATGACTCTTAAAAAACATTATTTACCTTCCTGAATAATAAGATTATATTATTTATTTACTATATTATAAAAAAAGAAAGATTATTATTTATATTATTTTATGTATTGTGATGTTATATATAGTTATTTTTTAAATTTATTTCATGTTGGATGTTTTGAGGATATTCAACTCGTATATTTAAAATGACTTTGGTAATTTAACTATGGTCTAAAAGGATATTATTACATAATCAATATAATAATATTAGTGGTATAGTAAATTTTTTTTAAAAAAATTATAATTTTATAACCAACCATGAATAATGGTTATGAGAAGTGAACCATGTTACAATAATGTTGACGGAAGGTCATGTGTAGACAAGAGTACAATTTCAAATTTTAATGAACATAATGGAAACAATATATGAATTCTTTTGTCGTTAATTAATAATGATTATCTAAAAATATAACATTATTTCATTAAATATGCATATATATATAAACTATGTTATTTGGGAACAAAATAGAATCACATTAGTTGGTGGAGGTCGTAACCAACACACACTCATTAACGACATTATCATTTTTCAATGGTTGTAATGGTATGAAAGTAAATTATATATTTTAATTAAATAAAGATAAATATTTAATTAGTATCATATATATATATTAACTTTATCAATATAACCATTTGTGAGAGGTGGTGACGGAAAACATTACATTGGTTTTCTTGGTGGTAGTCTTTTTTACGCTTGAAGAATGATAACATTTACCATTTTAAGGAATAAGGAGATTGATAAAGTGTATTACATTAACATAAAAATCCCAATATATATATTATAAGGGTATTATTATGTCATCATATTTTAATGATATTTTAATGATTTAGAAGAATAAATAAAATGGAAATTCTCAGTTTAGAACTTTAAATGTTCTTCAAAAACCCACTCTCGGTTCACACTTAAATCCTTACTATGTCAGTTTTAAGAATAAATAAGAACCCCTATTATGTGGGGGATGGATTTAGGTAATGTATATTGAGTGTTTTTATGTTCCAAAACGTTGTTTAAGTGTTGGGAAAATAATATCAGGGGAGTCCTTTTATATTTGGGGAAGAGGCCACACTTGTAATATTTCAAAATATTAAATTTATTAATTTTTTGGAAAGAAAAAGGTCTCACATGTAACAACCCGAAAATCTATGGTACGCTTCTCTTTGAATAATATAGCATCGTGTGTTGTACGCAACATCGAGTTATAAAACACCAAAACCAATCAAACTAGCCTTTATGAATAGAAATAACCACTTTTTGAAATTTTATAAATTTTTTCTTTCAAAATGGTCTTTATTTTTGGATTCAGAATATCGAAGTTAGACTAGGGTGAAATTTTGGTATTTTTCTGAAAACTTCCAAATTTTTATGAATAGTGAAAAACAATGAGTTATTGGTTAAAACTGACTTTTTATTTAAATAATTATTAATTTTATTTAAATTTAATTTAGTTCTAAACAGATACATAATACCTATATAATTTCAATGTAATTCATTGGAGTCAGTTTATAATAATTTCATACATATAAAAATTTTATTGAACTTTTCACCATCTTTTACCCACATCTTATGAGAATTTGAAAATTCACATAAAACATAATTTTACCGCTTTTGTTAATGGAATTTCAAAAATTCAGGAGACACGGTTAATATCAAGGAGTAAAATTTGGTTCAATAAGATCAAAATAATTTCTGGTGAATAGTAAATTTATAATTTATTTGCCACGGTTAAAAGTAAATAGTGAAATGAAGGGTAAGAAATGATATTAATATTACCCTAACACGTTTTCTAATTCTATTGGACAAGTTTATATCGACCAAAAACAACCTTAGGAATAAAATATTACCATTTAGGTCCACTTGGATTAGATTAGGACATTTATTATTATTTAATTCAATGAAGAGTTAAAAGAGTTATAATCAATGTCTAATTACTAAAACATTTTTAATATAGGGTTATACATAAGATAAATTTGATTGTAAATATTCATTAGAAATATAATAAGATTTCCTACATCATGGTATTTTATTTATAAATTTTAGACATTAAATAATTAACTTTATTTATGACACAATGGTGATGCAGTAATTATCGAATTATTGAAATATTAAAATAATTGATATTATAAATATCAAAATATATATAATTTGTGAGTTTTTATGAATTAAAATAATTTTCTAGGATAATATGACATGTTAGGATGAATTTAATTAACATTTTTCGAAGTAATCATGTTGTTAAGATTTTCACAAAAATCAAATTCCAAATAGTGTCAAAATTGACATAAAAGAGTTTTTAAAACGAATATTATATTACTAATTGATATTATATTCCTAAAAATATAATTTTCCGCCAATGGACTTGTATCATGATATGTTAATAATTAATGGAAAACTTGGGGATCTCTTGGATGTTTATAGTAAGTCTATTAACTATATAATATAAAAATACAAAGTGACATGGTAAATGTCAAACTAATTAACTAAGAGTTAAAACTAAAATATAATGTTAATATAGTGACCCAATCCTATCTAAAACCTATTGGTTTAATGGTTTTAGACCTATACCCACCTTTAATATTAATAAATCCACTTTTGAGTCATTAGAAAACGAATATGAATTTATTATAAAATAATATTTCTAACTTTTCCAAAGGTGCCCCTCACCCTTCTTATAAAAGGGCACTGCTCCGTCTCTCAATATTACACCTTCAAAGCCTTTTGTCTCAGCCAAAACATGCCCAAATATTATCTTGACTTCCTTCACTTCGACCTAGAGGCCATAGTTTTATTATAAAGATAACCTAAGGATCCCTTTTGATCAAATCAAAATGGAGAACCCGATTAAGAGGTAATGTTTTCACCACTCTCTTTCATTTTCCTTTCTTCTTCAACTTCTTCTTTCTTTGTTGTTCCCATTATAAAATAATAACTCTAGTATCTTCTATATACTATAATGTTATTATATATATGGTAAACTATATTTATTATTCTATCCATCCTTTGAATGACATGTCACCATACTTTCTTACGTACGACTTACCATCTCCACGCCGTGGTGTAATTGTTATTCAAAATATTATTATTTGGATGGTTATAATAATTATGTGTTATTCATTTAAATAATAAATATAACATGATATTGATTATTTTTATATTATATAATATCCAATTATATATTATGTTAATATCAAAAGAGTGATATTGTCACTCGTGCGTACGTACGGACTACCGTCTTCACGAACACAATGAGATTCATTCCCCATCGTATCCATTCAAGTATAATTCCCATTTGATGATTAAAAATAATGTTTAATGACTTGATATAATTATGGATATGAATAAGATACAATCTATCCATAACAAACATGGCTTATGTAACAAAATATATAAAACAAAATTAGTAAGTTAACACCCGAAATGACGATAATACTATGATATTAATAAAAAAGCAATGATAAAAGATCATATATGTTATCATATTAACGTATATGATTCTTGTATAATTTAATAAAAATTATTTAACCATTATACAAGAGTTTAACCTACTCTCTACCAAGAAAAAGTACATGGTAAGGGTTTATTTTACAATATCTACATTATCCGAGGATGTTTATGTGTAATTATCTACCGGGGCCTTTTTTTCATCCAAATCCATGTTTCTTAAAAATGTTTTTAAAAAAATTCTTATAATTTTATAGATTATGGGTTAAAGTCATTTATACCCTTGTTTTACTTTTTATAAGATGTTTATAAAGGAATCTTTCTGTCGTTTTCCAAACAAGGTCCTTTTTAACCATTTCGACAAAATTAATGTATAAATGTATTTTTTTAACTTATACAGAGGGTGTGGCTATTTTCTGCCATTATAAAATCATCGAAGATTACCTTAAAATCTTATAATAATATTTTCACAGTAAATTTTTTCTTTTATAATTATGAGACTTTTAAATGATTTCAAAAGAGAGATATTTCTCTCAAATAGTTTTGATTTCATGTCTGTCAACATCCTTTGATGGATTTTAAGCTTTTTTTAAGATGATTTATTATGATACAAAACATCCGTATTATATTGAAGGTTTTGTGAAATGTTTGACCATGGATGTGTTATTTTTATACCATTCATATTTTATGGAGAAATTATTGACATTTCGTATGCTAGTTTTAATACGAATGTTTTTGTTATGTTTAAACCAATTCATATAAGGAATGCATTGGACTTAATAAGTGACGGGTGGAGCCCGCAATAGAATCTCGATGCATCAGTATGTCTCATGAGACAAACTAGTGTCTTGGAACAAGTACTTGGGAAAATTTTATTCATAGTCTTGGCACGAGGCCTTGACTATGTGGTTATGATAGTCTGACATTATGCATTCCATCATTATGAAAGTGGTTATTGATATTGCATGTGATTATTCGACTAGTATAATATCCATGTGAATAAGTAAATGGAATTATTTATTTTTATTTATTCCATATTATTCTAAAGTTCATGTTTAAAAGGCTTTTGTATTATTTATACATTGCCTTAAATGTTTATGCTTATTTATTAAAGTTTCATGTATATTTTTATCCTTACTGAGCATCTATGATCACCCCTTTCAATGTTTTATTTTTTCCAGGATGTGAAGAAGTAATTTATGAATGACCTGCAGGGATAGTATGAGGGGATATGAAGAAAAGATGTTGTTGTAGTAGTTTCCATTTTATGATGCAATTTAATATTTATAAATGTATCTAGTGATTCCAAGGCTACTAAACTAATCGGTATTTAGAGACATGATCTTTTGTGATCATTCCAATATTATGTAATAATGCACCAACTCTGGGAAACTAGGGTCGGGGTGTTACAATTGGTATTAGAGGAAGTTTACTACAATCCTTGGAAGCTAGAT
Source organism: Viscum album (assembly GCA_963277665.1). Lineage (NCBI taxonomy): Eukaryota > Viridiplantae > Streptophyta > Magnoliopsida > Santalales > Viscaceae > Viscum > Viscum album. Next base: position 271,393,905 of record OY728166.1, read on the forward strand.
TTAGATTAATTCATATTAGATCAAAAAGACCTAAGACAGACATTGAGGATTAGTATTGAAGAATTTATTAGAATTTTGGTATTTTAGGGATTTTTTGAGTTTTCCGAGAAATACATCCCTGTCTGGATACGAGTAGGTAGAGGAAGATCTGGCACAGATGTACCTATGGGTAAAACCCGAAAACACCGCTTTGAGCTAGGCTTGAACGGGAACTGGTGCACGACAATGGGCTTTGCTGCACTCTTGGTTACAACACTCCCGAGGGATATAGTTAGTATAATTCTCGTTTTCTTTACAAACCATTAGGAAGGTCTTCTGAGTATATACTTCCTCAAAGAAATTTTTTTATGATAATGGATTATATTCATAAATAGTTCAATTTATGTTAAGTGTTTTACAAGTATGGAATTGTGTATTTTGATTCATAAACTGATCTAGTTTAGGCCTTTGTTTAGAAATGGTGCCTAGTGGAAGGAATGGAAACCGTATCAATGAACCTACTCCATGTAGGGATTTACCTCATGCTTAAGATAATTATAGTGGAGCTGGTGATGCAACTAGGGCCGATCAGCTTATCACCATAATGGGAAAACTCACTCAGGTTATGAATAATAACCTAACCCGTATAGTGCACCCTGATCCACAGCGTGGAGGATCAATATTAGATCACTTCTTGAGGCAACAACCACCAACATTCAATGGGAGTACAAACCCATTGGTAGCTAAGCAATGGATAAGTTCCCTAGAGAAAATATTTCAAGATTTGGGGAGTAGTTAAATGGAAAATGTTATCATGGCAGTTTACCGCCTCCCTGGAGATGTTGATCAATGGTGTTCATTGATTGAAAACACAAAGGAAGATGATGATGTATCAAATATGGAATAGAGGGAGTTGAAAGATCTATTTTTAGAAAAATACTTTCCTCATAACGATCGAGCAGATATGGAAGGGAAATTTTTGAGTCTGAGACAAATAGAGGATGATAATTTTGAAATATATGAGGTGAACATTGCAAGGATAGAAAGGTATTCTGGAGATTATATATGTAACCCAAGAATTAATATTGATCATTTCATTGATGGGTTAAAAACATTTCTCCGTTGTGCATTTGTCTCACAATATTTCTCATCGTATGAAGACATTGTCTCATGTGCTATCAAGACAGAAAAGGAATCTTCTAAGTCTTATGACTTTAAAGAAAAGAAAGAGAAGAAGAGATCTGCTGATCATTCTAGGAATGGAAATAAGGGGAAGAAGGGAAAAGTTGAATATACATCCTGCAGTAAATGTGGAATGAAACAGCCCGGTACTTTCTTAAAAGGAATGGGAGTCTGTTACAAGTGTGATGAAAAAGGGAACCAAGCTCGTGATTGCAAGGGGAATAAAGAAGCTATCGATGTTCAGTGCTATAATTGATGGGAGATGGAAAATTATGAAAATGAATGTCCTATGTTTCAGGGGAACTTATCTCAGAAAATGGAAAGGGATCAAGGCCAAGATTATGCTACTACTACTTCTGAGGTAGAAGCTCCGAAAGAGGTGGTGGCAGGTAATTTAATGGTTTCCTCAAGTTTAGAAAATGATTTATTTGATTCTGGATCATCACATTGTTTCATATCATCATAGTTTTCTAATAAAATTAGATATTTGTAATTTTATTTAACTTGAGAGTTGTTAGTTAAAACTCATAGGGGAAGTATCATTGCTACAATGTTTTGTGGATTCGTCCCCATTAGAGAACATAAATGTTCTTTATCTACTGATCTCATCGTCATACCTATGATTGAGTTTGATATAATCATTAGTATGGATTGGATTTATGGCCATGATGCAAAGATTTATTATAAGAATTAGGAGGTTACGATTTTTGATGATGATGATAAGTAACAACTTATCTTTATAGTAGAATAATCACCACCTAATTCTTACCTAGATCCACCTCCAGTAGCTCAACTAAATTCAATTATTGGGGAGGAAGAGAATGTTATAACTGTGGGCGAGGAAAGGAATGCCCAAATAGAGGATGTACCTATTGCAAAATAATATGTTGATGTGTTTCCAGATGATTTACCTAGACATCCTCCAGAACGAGAAGTTGAGTTTTCCATTGATTTAATTCCTAAATCAAGGCCTATATCGAATACCCCTTATAGAGTGTCCATTATGGAATTAGTCAAACTAAAGAAACAACTATATAAATTGAGTAATATTGGATTTATTCGACCTAATTTTTCTCTATGGGGGGGCCCTGTTCTTTTTGTTAAAAAAAAGATGGATCTATGAGGTTGTGTATCGACTACAGGGAAATCAATACTATAACAATAAAGAACATGTATCCCCTACCTCGCATTGATGATTTATTTAACCAAATGCATGGAGCTCAAATACTTTTCAAAGATTTACCTTTGATCTTGATACCATCAGTTGTGTGTGAAGAAGGAAGACATTCCGAAGACAGAATTTCGAACCAGGTATGGGCATTACGAGTTTATAGTAATGCATTTTGGGATGACTAATGCACCCTCCGTATTCATGGATCTAATGAATAGCGTTTTCAAGTAATATCATGATGATTTTGTGGTGGTATTTATTGATGATATCTGGGTATACTCCAAAAGCTACGAAGATCATGAAAATCACTTGCGCATTATACGGAAGTCTCTGAGAAGACATGAATTATATCGGATGTTTTGCAAGTGTGAATTCTGGATTCATGAGAATTCATTTCTTGAACATATTTTCTCTAAAGATGGAATCTCTTTTGATACTTCTAAGACCAAGGCAATCCATGAATGGCCTGCACCGACGAGTATAACTGAGGTACGCAGTTTTATTGGTTTAACATGTTATTATCGATGTTTCGTCCATAATTTTTTCCAGTTGGCTATCCCATTAACAAGCCATATATGTAAATGGGTTAAATTTGTTTGGACAAAAGATTGTGAATAATGCTTCGAAGAACTGAAGAGAATATTAGTTAACGCTCTTATATTGACTATACCATCAGGGAATATTGGGTTTGTTATTTATAATGATGCCTCGAAGAAAGGAATTGATTGTGTCCTTATGCAGAATGATAGGGTTATTGCCTATGCATCACGACTGTTGAAAATTCATGAGCAAAACTATCCTACTCATGATCTCAAGTAAACATCTATGATAATTTCTTTGAAGATATGGATACACTACCTATATGGTGAATAATGTGAGATTTATATTGATCACAAGAGTTTGAAGTATATTTTCTCACAAAAATAAATTATCATGACGCAGAGTCTATGGCTGGAACAACTCAATGATTATGACTGTATGATACACTACCAGCCGGGGAAGGAAAATATGGTGGCAGATTCTTTGTCCAGAAAAGATCATGGTGTTTTGAACCTAATGATAATTGAAAGGGATCCTATTTTCATTTATCTAGTAACATTGGATATGGGAATCACAATGGTAGGTGAAACATCAATGCTTTTTCAAATGGTTGCCAAACCATCTTTACTAGAAAGGATAAAGAGTTATCAGGCCGATGATGAAGAGTTTAAAAAGTGGATAAAAGCAGTGAATGATGGGAGATTGAGTGAATTTTTGTATGAAGATTTAATTTTGAAATTTGGGAGGAGACCTTGTGTTCCCTATATACCTGATCTAAAAAGGTAATTATTGGAAGATTCTCATAGTTCCAATTTCTCTATACACCCGGGGAGAACAAAAATGTATAGAGATTTGAAGGAACATTTTTTGTGGGAAAACATGAAGAGGGAGATTGCTGATTTTATGTTGAGGATATATGGTTTGTCAACAAGTGAATGCTGGAAGGCAATAACCTAAGGGATTCATGAAACCTCCTCCCATACCTGAGTGGAAATGGGATAATATCACAATGGACATTGCCATGGGATTACCAAAGACTCCAAGATGGAACGATGCAATATGGTTCATTGTTGATCATCTTACCAAATCAGCACATTTTATTTCTATAAGGGAAGATTTACCACATGAACGTCTAGCAAGGCTATATATTAATGAAGTTGTGAGATTTCATGGAGTACCTCTATCTGTTGTTTCTGATCGTGATGCCCATTTTACTTCAAGATTCTAGAAGAGTCTTCAGAAGGCCTTGGATACTGAACTTCGTTTGAGCACTGCCTACCACCCTCAAACATATGGAAAATCATAATGAACTATTAAAACCTTAGAAGACATGTTGAGAGCTTGATCACTTGACTTTCAGGGTGTGTAGGACCAATATTTACCGCTTGTAGAATTTTCCTATAACAATAGCTTCCATTCAAGTATTTAGATGGAACCATATGAAGCGTTATATGGAATGAGATGTCGCACACCAACATGTTGGGATGACGTTGGTGAAAGAAAAATATTAGGCCCAAAACTTGTGGAGGAAACAATGGTAAAGGTAATGGTACTCCAAAACCACCTCAAAGTAGCTCAATGTAGGAAGAAGAGCTATGCCGATAATCGAAAGAAGGATTAGGAATTTTAGGTAGGAGATCATGTTTTCTTGAAGGTATCTCCATGGAAGGGAGTTATACGTTTCGGTAAGAAGAATAAATTGAGTCCTAGGTACATCGGGCCTTTCGAAATTCTAGAATGAATTGGGGTTGTAGCTTACCGTTTGGCAATGCCGCTAAGTCTATCCAAAGTTCACGATGTGTTCCACGTATCACTGTTGAGGGAATACATGCCGGGCCCAACAAATTTACTCACTTATGTGGAATTAGAACTGGAACCAATCTGTCTTATTGAGAAGATCCCATTAGGATTGTTGATACCAGAGATCAAGTACTGAGAAACCAGACAACTCATCTGGTAAAAGTTCTATGGGGAAACCATAAGATGGAAGAGGCAACGTGGGAACCTGAGGAACTTATGATGAAGAACCACCCGATTATCTTCATGCGGTAGTATTCTTGAAATTTTGAGGACGAAATAATTTGAAGGAGTGGATAATGTAACACCCCAAGCATCTACGGTACGTTTCACTTTGAATAATACAGTATCATGTGGTGTACACAACTTCGAGTTCTAACACACACCATAACCAATCAAACTAGCTGTTATGAATAGTAATACCAACTATTTACAATTTTATAAATTTTATCATTCAAAATGGACTTAATTTTTGGATTCGGAATATCGAAATTAGCCTAGGATGAATTTTTGGTATTTTTCTGAAAAATTTCAATTTTTGAGGAATAGTGAAAACACTGAGTTATTGGTTTAAACCGACTTTTTATTTAAATAATTATTTATTTTATTTAAATTTATTTTAGGTCAAAATAGGTTCATAATACCTATATAAGTTCAATATAATTCATTGGAGGCAGGTTATAATAATTTTAGAAATAAAAAAATTATTGAACTTTTCATCGTCTTTTACCCACCTCCCAGGAGAATTTGGAAATTCACAAAAAAACATAATTTTATAGCTTCCACAAGTCGAATTTAAAAAATCCAAGAGACATAGTTAATATCAAAGAGTAAAATGTGGTTTAATAAGATAAAAATAATTTTTGGTGAATAGTAATTTTTTTCTTTTATTTACCACGGTTAAAAGTAAATAGGGTAATTAAGGGTAAAAATGATATTAATATTACCCTAACACATGTCCTAATTCTATTGGAAAAGTGTATCTCGACCAAAAACAACCTTAGGAATAAAATAAGATCATTTTGGTCCCCTTGGATTAGATTAGGACATTTATTATTATTTAATTCAATGAAGAGTTAAAAGAGTTAAAATCAATGTTTAATTACTAATACATTTTTAATATACGGTTATACATAAGATAAATTGGATTGTAAAAATTTATTAGAAATATAAAATTATTTCCAACATAATGGTATTTTATTTATATTTTTTATACATTATATAATTTAATTTATTTATGCCACAATGGTGATGCAGTAATTACCAAATTAATGAAATATTAAAATAATTGATATTATAAATATCCAAATAAATGTAATTTGAGACATTTTATGAATTCCAAGAATTTTTTAGTATAATATGACATGTTATTATTTATTTAATTAATTTTTTTCTATGTAATAATGTTGTTATGAGTTTCGAAAAAATCAAATTCCAAATAGTGTCAATATTGACATAAAAGGGTTTTTAAAACAAATATTATATTATTAATTGATATTATATTCCTAAAAATATAAGGTTCGTCCAAAGGACCAGTATCATGATAGTTGTATAATTAATGGACCACTTGGGGGCCTCTTGGAAGTTTATTGTATATTTATTAACAATATAATATAAAAATACAAAGTGACATAGTAAATGTCAAACTAATTAACAAAGTGTTAAAACTAAAAGATAATGTTAATATAGATACCCAAAACTATATAAAACCTTCTGGTTTCATAGTTTTTACCTATACCCACCTTAAACTTTAAAAAATTTACTTTTGAGCTATTAGAAATAGAATCTGAATTTATTATAAAATAATATTTCTAGTTTTTCCAAAGGTGCCACTCACCCCTCTTATAAAAGGGCACTTCCCCTTCTCTCAATTTCACTCTTTCAAATCTTTTTGGGGTAGCCAAACCCTACCCAAATATTCTCTCAACTTCCCTTAATTCATCCTAGAGTCCTTACGTTGGTCAGAATGCCAACCTAAGGAGCCGTTTTGATCAATTCAACAAGAAGAACCCGATTAAGAGGTAATGTTTCCACCACCCTCTTTCAAATTCCTTTCTTCTTAATATTCTTCCTTCTTTGTTATTACCATTATAAAATAATAACTCCAATATATTATATATACCATGATGTTATAATAAATATGTTACAACTATATTCAGTATTCTATCCATCCTTTGAATGACATGTCACCATACGTGTGTACGTACGGCTTACCGTCTCCACGTCATGGTATAATTGTTATTCAAAACATTATTATTTGGATGGGTATAATAATGATGCGTCATTCATGTAAATAATAAATATAAAATGATATTGATTCTGTAATTATGATATACTATACAATTATATTTTATTTTAATATCAAAAGAGTGATATTGTCACTCGTGCGTACGTATGGACTACAGTCTCCACGAATGTGATGAGATTCATTCCCCATAGTGTCCATTCAAGTATAATTATCCTTTTATGATTAAAAATAATGTTTAAGGACTTTATATCATTCTGTATATGAATAATATACAACCTATCCAAAACAAACATGGCTTACGTAACAAAACATATAAAAGAAGACGAGTAAGTTAACACCCAAAATGACGATAATACTAAGATATTATTAACAAAGCAATGTTAAAAGATCATATATGATATCAGTTTAATGTATATTATTCTTGTATAATTTAATAACAATTATTTCACCATTATACATGAGGTTAACCTACCCTCGACCATGGAAAAGTACAAGTTAAGGGATTATTTCAAAATCTCTTCATTATTCGTGGTTGTTTATATGTAATTATCTACTGGGACATCTTTATCATCCACATCCATGTTTCTTAAAAATGTTTTCCCAAAAATTCTTACTATTTTACACAATATCATATAAATTCATTTATAACCTTTTTTGACTTTTTATAAGAAGTTTATAAAGGAATCTTTCCGTCATTTTCCAAACAAGGCCCCTTTTAACCTTTTAGACAAAATTAAGGTAAGAATGCCTTTTTTTAACTTATACGGTGGTTGTGGCTATTTTATGCCGTTATAAAATCTTAAAATCTTCTCTTATAATCTTATAAGATTATTTTCAAAGTAAATATTTTCTTTTATAATTATGAGACTTTTAAATGATTTCAAAAAATAGATATTTCTCTCAAATAGTTTTGATTTGATCTATGTCAACATCCTTTGATGGATTTTAAGCTTATTTGAAGTTGATTTATTAGGATACAAAACTTCCATATTGTATTGAAGGTTTAGTGATATGTTTAACTATGGATGTTTTATTTTTATACCATTTATGGTTTATGGAAATTGTATTGACATTTCGTATGCTAGTTTTAATACGAATGTTTTTGTTATGTTTAAACCAATTCATATAAGGAATGCATTGGACATAATAAGTGACGGGTGGAGCCCGCTATAGCATCTTGATGCATCAGTATGACTCATGAGACAAACTAGTGTCTTGGCACAAGGCCTTGGGAAAATTTTATTTGTAGTCTTGGCACGAGGCCTTGACTATGTGGTTATGATAGTCTGGCATTATATATTCAATCATTATAAAATTTGTTATTGATTTTTCATGTGATTATTCTACTAGTAGAATATCCATGTGAATAAGTAAATGGAATTAATTCTTTTTATTTTTTCTATATTATAGTGAAGTTCAAGTTTAAAAGGATTTTTTTAGTTATACATTTCCTTAAATGTTTATGATTATTTATGAATGTTTCTTCTATATTGTAATCTTTACTGAGCATCTGAGCTCACCCCTTTCAGTGTTTTATTTTTCCCAGGATGTGAAGAAGTAATTTATGAATAACCTATAGGGATAGTTTGAGGGGATATGAAGAAATGATGTTGTTGTAGTAGTTTTCATTTTATGATTTAATGTAAAGTTTATGAATGTATCTAGTGATTCCAAGGCTACTAAACTAATCTGTCTTTCAAAACGTTATCTTTTATGATCATGCCAATATTATGCGACAATATATCGACTCTAGGAAACTGGGGTCGGGGCGTTACACCACATGTAGAATTTTTTTTAATATAATACGTTATATGTTCTAAATATTCTTATAAAATATAATTTATATATTATTCTATGTAATTTTAATCCTTATCACTTATGTTTAACTACTGATAAACTAGTTTCAACCGTAATAGAAGTAAAACCATTTTTATATTTATTCTATTAATTATAAACAAATACAAATGACCAAATAAAATATTATTAATTATTTTTATTCCAAAAATGGTCTCAATTTTATCAAATTACATTCACAAAATTTGAAGAAGTTAGTTTAATATTATGTATGAAAAATTGATGAAAATAGTTTTCTAGAAAAAATATCTTTTTATGTATAAAAATATTTGTAAACAAAAAAAATTATTAAACAGGTTAAAATAAATTATTTATATTAATAATAATATAATTTAACTAATTTAACTTTTAATCCATTATAATAAATGTTACCTTGTAGCTTATTTTAAAAAATAAACAATTTTCCTTATAAAAAATTACATTTCACTCTTTATAAAAAACAATTTCTAAAAAATACAAAAATTTGACTCTTATATAATTTTGATATTATGATTTAAAAATTATATTATGTTTATAAAATAAAATTTATAAAATTTTAAGATATTATTTTTAATCTAATCACAATTAAGGAAATAAAATATATTTTTGATGAGAAATTGTTTTTGATGTATGATATGAATTTACACAAAATTTTTTTTTTCTTAAGAAAATGTAAATTCATTTAAAATGTGTAGGTAATTTATTTATATTTCATAATTTGGTTAATCCAACACATACCATAAAATTAAATATTTTCCTTAAAACTGTAACAATCAAATTATAATATTCCATGATTGGTTTGAGATTGGTTTTGTGTGTGGTATACGCTTTCTAACATAGCGTTTTTTAAAATCACATGGTGTTAAATTTTACTCCCTTTAAATAAATTTCATCTTCATATTGTTTTATTGAGCACGTTAATCAGGGGGTTTGAAATTTGAAAATACCTTTGTTAAATACACATATCATAAAAAGAGTTAATAAAAAATAATTTTTAAAATGGGGAAATGGGGATAATATGTTCATCAGGAATAACACATAACATGGTTCCCATGTTGTTGAAAATTGGTGGGAAGGGGAAATATGGACATTGGGTAAAAATTAGTTTCTAAATTTTGATGGAAAGTTAAAAATAATGTAGTCATGGGATTGTTAAAGATATGAAAACCATATATCCATAAATTATTAACAAACCTATCAATTATTCAAAAAAAATGAAATAGAATATAAATTTTCAATTCAATATACTATTACAAATTGTTTAGGTATTTTTTTACTATCATGATATAGGATACATGAAAATAAACATACTCATTTTATTTCATTTTCTTGATAAAAGCATTATCATTTGGTTATTTTCTATCAATTAACACTTCAATCACATCAATAATTAAAATAAAATAATAGCCACTAAGCTTTTATCATGCCTGACGTAATAAAGTTATATTTTCATGGATCATGTGATCCAAAAAATGTAGAAAAATTTATTCCCTATATCATTAAAATTTTACCAAAATAGAAATGGAGAGCACACGGTAAGAAAATAAAAAAATGAATAAATCTCCATATGAATAAATACATCCTTAATCTCCAATGCCTCAATAATAAGACCTAAATTTCAACTTAAATAATTGGATAAATTACAATCCATAAGTTTAATAATAAATTTATTACCAAGATTGAATCCTAAATATTAGAAATATTTTATCCTAAATTATTCTAAAATAATCTAAATAATTATGTACCATTAAAGACAATAACTCTTAGGGATTCATACAAAAAATGTATATGTTTTATACTTATAATATCAAAATTATTCAAATATTATCCCTAAATAACAAATAGCACAGTAATCCCAAGAGAATATTATTAATTTTTTCAAAATATCATTCAACCATTATTAAAAAAATTAAATCCCATATTAGAAAAAATATCTTCTATTTACACTAATAATATTATTATATCAAAATATCTAATTAACTCAAAAATAACATTAATCATCTAGTCAAAAATTAAATTTTCAATCCCTTTGTTAGAAATATGATAAAACATATGTTACCCAAATGTAATAACCCTTTTATCTCAATTAACCATTATTACCCCAATATCAAACATCATTTTAACAATAAATTTCATGAACTCCATTAAATTTATGTCTATAAAAATAGAATAAATACTCTTAAAATAAAATTCTCATTAAAATCAATATTAATCTGATGGGCTGTATGACCATGAATGTACCCATAATTATTTTTAATCATCATGAAATCCTTTCACATAAAACCCCAAAAAAATTTCTATGCCACAAGAATTGTGCTTTTCCTTAAGATTATAATCCCTTATTGTATCTATAACTTTCAAGCACACATGAAAAATTCTATGGCCAAAATATTTCTAAACTCTCCTTAGATTCAAAATATTATTCCCCAATTCTTATTCATTCTACAATTTCATTTTTAATAAGTTGCTCATATTCTTGTTATCCTAGTGATATTTTTTGGTTTATATTTTATTAAATTTGGACATAAATCTTACATAATAAACTCATATATTATATATTGGAAGCTTACACTTATAAACAATTTTTTCAAATTACAATAAATTTAAAATAAAACATGTTTTATTTTCCTGATAAGTATTTATTATTTTCTACATGACTTATTATCTGTTCCAAATCTACCATAATATCTATAAAACCGTTTTAAAATGTTAGATGAGAACAAAATGATTAGTGAGGAAAATAAAAAGATGAATGAAATTAGTTATTCCATTTTTAAACCATGACATCATAAAAGGGATTTTAACCTTAACATTTTAAACATTGAGCTAAAATAATAATTTAATAACTCATGAAATCTGATTTACTACCCCATGTGATTCAAAAATTGATAGATAAAAAAACATAAAGGAAAAATTCTAATAATGAGAGTTTCTCTGAAAATATAAGAAACCATGAAAAAACATTTCTCATAAAAAATAACACATACCATAAAATAGAATAATATATCCTTTAAAACAGAGGATCAATAACTATTACTATTGGTAAGGGAGGAAATGTCAATAAGATTACACCAACAATTTTTTTCAAATTTTTGGTATATGGGGTCATATGCCAACCGTTCAACATAACCATTGAGATAACTCATTATAATGATGTCAATCCCAATGGTATTAAAAACATATTGGAATAGCTTCTCAATCCCAATTTTTTTATAAATATTTTGGGATGTAGTTTTCCCAACAATAGATTGAGGCCCGACCGTCCACATTTTTTATTCGAGATTCATTTTCCCCATCCATCGCTCAATTCTTCAGTAGCTAGAAATCAATACTTTCTTTCCATTATGCAGTTTCTTCAAAATAAAATTGGTGAGTTCGAATAGTGTTATATCTTCTACATTAAATTATTTTCATTTCTTATCTATGATATTTAGTTTCATTCTCCATCTAGATATATCAGTCATGGAATATGGGTTTCATTGGATTTTTCTTGTGTATAAAATTGGAATGTTCCATTATACATCATATCTTTTTTCAACCTTCAGTTTAGTTTATTTTCTAGGTCTTAAAGAATAATAATTATTTATTTTTTCAAATTCTATATTCATTGAACTATGGTTTGTTTTAATTATTTTTGTTATATAATTTCATAATAAATATAATTCTGTATGATGTATGTTTTTTAAATATAGTTAATATATACTTCTATATAAATCTATTATGAACGATTTATTTTTGTGATCTTTATTTAATGAATTGTATTTTATTTTTTGATTTATAAATTCTATATGATTATTTTAATACTAATTTAGTATTCCTAGATCAATAATACATGATAAATCTTGATATAATTATCTTTAATAGTTGTTACTACATTTTGGTTTTTATTTGGAAATGATTGAGAAAAAATATAGTATTAATATGGGATGTTTCAGACATAGGTATCAAGGATATCATCCACAAATATGGTGTTTTTTTCAATCCCCTCAACATTATAGACACTATTCAACTCATCCTCATATACACTAGCTTTATAAATATTTTATTAAAAATATAGAAATTTCATATAACATGTGGAGGTGATGTAATATTATTTTATATTCTTTAATTGTGAAATAATATTTCAATTTTTATTTTAAAAAATAATTATATATCAAAAGGGTAAATAAATATAGTATGTTGAGTAATCCTTCAGTATTATAAATATTCATTGCAAGGGGAATTATATTTTGCATTTTACTATCCTCAAATGATGGAGAGTGCCTTAAGAGGTAAATTCCATGAATATGCCTAAATATTATATTGTATAACAATATGGAAACACCCATTATATTATTGGATAACCCTTATTGTCAACTAATATCCATTTAGTGACAATCCTGACACACCATATATGATAACCTAGATTAGCATAATACTCATATATAGAGGAATTCAATCTCAAACTGTATCACATAAAAAACCATATGATTCCCACATTATTTAGTAACAGTCAATAGATTAATAAACAATTAATACTAATTAATAAAAACCGACTTTTTCCAACACGACTTCCTTAAAAACCCACACCCAATAAAAAATAGCATCTTAAATGGTGTATAAACTATTTATCTCATAGAAAATGTTATTTTAAGATGTTTTTTTATCAAAACATTATACTATGAAATAATTTATCACCAATAGTACAATTTTTATTCCACACACTGACAACTATCTTTAATAGAGGGTTACTATTTAATAGAAATATCATTAATTATAATGGAAAATGTTCTCTATAAATTGTGGTTCTGAACCAAATATTTTATAATAATTATCCTAGAGGGATATTTCTTCATACAATGAATTTCCATCACATCCAATATGTTTCACATAATCTCCCCATTTATTCTTTGTTTTGATCACCCACTAAATAAATTAAATTGAAATTAATTAAGCATACCCAAAGAAAACTAAATTTTACCAAACTGACATAACTAGGCTTGAAAATAAATGAACAAAACCTACCAAACCGCTACACATTGAAACACAACTGAGATAATAAATCCTATCTATATCATAACTAAGATGACTCGACTAAACCAACAGAATTGAATAGAAATGACCTGATTTGACCCTAGTATAAATGAGTGGACTTGAAGTAAATGAAACTACATCAAACTAACCAAAAATAAAAATATGTTAAATAAAATGAACTTAACTAAAATAAATCATATGTGAATGATAAAAAAAATTCTCACATGATCTCTCTTTAATAAAATCCTAATAGGCATGCATCGAACCAATTAAAATTTGAAAACCAAACCCTACCAAACTAAATTAACCAGTTCTAAAATATTCATAAACAATCAGAACTCTCTAAAACTAATCCGAATCAAATAGAATATGGTTACCTAAAATTATTAATATTTTATACATGAAGGTATTGAATATGTCAAACGTTAGTTAAAACATGAATAGAATAAGAGAAAAGATAATAAGAATAATTGTAAACAAAATTTTGTGCAGTATTAGGTATTTTTATTACTTATTTCTATAACTAAAGTCAATATCAAGGTATATTGTTTATAGTAATTTATATATATATATATATATATATATGTATTATTTTGTTTTCTTTAATATTATGATTATCATTTAGACTAGTTTTTCAATTATCTTTTCATATATATTGAAAAATTCTAAATTATTAAAATATATTTTCTCATAAACATCATTATTATTTAATTAATTTTACAAAATGGAAAATAACATTTTTTACAGATTGGATTGATGTTTCACGTATGAATCTGATTGGATACCAAGTGATTTTCAGAAGAAGTTTGATATGTTTTTATATTTTTCATTTAAAATTCAATAGATAGAGGTCCCAAACACCTACCATGTTTTAATTGTGTTTGAAGATCTTATTTTAACCATAAAAATGTTTTCTACCAAATAAGAAATTATGGTTTTAAAAACTACTATTTGTACTATCACAATCGGGAGAAAATAAAATCCGAAAATATTCTGTATCTAAATGAGGGGACAAGATTAGAGAATCTGTTAGATGATTAGTTTTCATTTATTCATCATCATGAAACTGAAATGATTTCAATCTCATGTAATGACCTAGAAATTATGTATTTTTTAATTATATAGATTTATTATGAGAATTTTCAATTGCCAGCATATGATTCCGAAGCACGGAGTGTCCAGAAAGATACATCGAAAAATGGTAAGCATTAAATTGTATGAGTACGCAGTTTTCCAAAAAAAAGTGGAATAAATTGTAAACGGTTGCCTAGACCAGAAATATAAGGTCGCTATTGCATTAGGGATGGATTATTTACCATAGAAATAACAAAAGTTTAGTCAGTTTATTACTCCACTGAGAAAACCCAAAACTGTCATAATAGTAAATAAAATAAATAAATAAAATTATTTTGTTTTTCAGATACATATAACTCACGAATGGTAAATCAAATTAAAAATATGATCCCAGAGATAAACTTGTTTGTGTATTCTTTCATTATATAGATCCTTACATTGGTCAGCATAGGCCAACTGTTGAAGTTATTTTTTGGTCATAAATAAAATAATTAAGTAACAATTATTTTATTGAAGAATACTTATAACACCTAAATGGTAACTCAGATTGGAAATCCTAGAGAACCGCTGAGATATTGAGGGAATGTTTCCATTAGGTGGATCCAAACATTGATCGGTGTTGGTCTTGGGTGATTGTTAATAATTTTGGATCTTTAGTTAAGGTATGTTAGGTAAACGCACGAGTCGAGAATTCTGTCTTTTGAACCCGTTCTCAGATTAAAAATTCGAGGGCACCATAAAATTCACAGTGCCAGGATTCTTTTAGGTGATGCATTACTTCAACTGACAATGTTTGGATGAAAAATTTAATTTTTGAACTTTTCATTGAAAATAATAAAATAACAAATCGAGTAATTTTATTGTTTTCTGAAATCGTTGGCTGACAGTGGTGGGACTGCAGCATAACGTCAGTATTTTATTAAGAACCATTACTGGATTGGATCCTTTGGTTGCATAACCAAGACACACATATGATTAATGGACCCTAAATTGTGGTTCATTAATGAAACACATTAATGAATGAAAAGTAGGTGGATCCTTTAATTTTATTTAATCAATCCATTGGAAAGGGTATTGGGAGAGCTACATGTGAATGCTCTGATGAAACATCAGCGGCATCTTCCTACAACAAAGAATGGATATTTGATGACATCGTTGAGGATTTGATCTAGAGATCGATGAATGCCAATGAATGTCTTTGAACTACGAGTTCTCCTCCTTTTTCATCAGCGGAATCCAACATGTTTGAGTTAGGGGTTTTGTTTATTCAAAGTAAATATTGTTTCATCATACCTCCTTATTAAATAATATAAAGAACATGAATCAAATGACTTATAGGTTTATCCACTAATCACTTGAATTTTCAAGAGGTTATTTTTGGGTTACTTTATGGGTTTTTAATTACTCTTATCCTTCCCCATGTTTAATATGCTAACGCGGAGGGCATGGGCCGAACCCAACAAGGCTCAGACCCTTTGCTGATCTTTTTCTTGGTGACTTCGTTGTGGAGTATCAATGAACGCAATGGAAAGGAATAACCAAGGGCCACACAGTTTAGGTGGCCTCCTAGGAGGCCCATTGGCCCATACAAGAAAAAGAACAGACCACCTGAGCATCTCCGATGGCCCGTGAATAATGCTGCTGGCAACCAGTGGCGGTGGCTGGCTGAGCCAGCCGTGTGGAAATGGAGATGCCCATAGGTTCCATGGCGACTCAATCCACAACCATTTGGGCTACGATGGAGGAATATGAGGTATGCTAGAACCTTCTGCGGGGGTTGAGCGGTCTGCTCGGGCTGCTCAGCTGAAGAAAAGTGGTCCACTGAGCGAGCCATTTGGGAAGACCAGGCGGCGCCCGCTAGCACCCCAACCTGGGAGATCCATCCTGATCCATAAGCCGTGTTTTTTAGGCGGTCCTAACCCAATAGCCAGTACGGACCTGCTGGATTTGTTGGACCCACCAGTTGGGTCAGACCCGTGAACCAGGTCAGACCCCCACTAGCCCCGTTTCAATAAAACTATTGAAACTCCAAAAGCAATCGATTGTTTGGAAAACTACTTTGGAAGTGGAAACCATAGGAAGAGGAGATCCTTTTGAGATACTCTATATTAATTTTTGGGAAATCTGGACTATGTTCGGGTTGAATCGGACACAAATCCAACCGGGCCCTTGGCACTAAAATTCCTATAACATACAGACCATGTGTTCAAATGATGCACCGTCTATTGCGTTAGAACACATATGACATGTTAGTTCATAAAGTTTCTTAATTTAGGTACTTAATGGAAATTGATGTATGAAAAATGTTATGAGGTTTGTATCCTCTTGGAATCAAGCGTGGTTAGTGCAATAATTCAGTGGATGGTTGTGACATGATGTAGGAATAGTGATCCCAGGTGTTACAACATTTAGTGATCCTATCTCAGTCATGATGTAGTGATCCAATGTGGGTCATCACATAGTGATCCTCTATGGGTCAGCACATAATGAGCCTCTGTGAGTCTACACCTATCAATCCTCTGTGGGTCAGTATGTAGAGATCCTCTGTAGGTCAGCACATAATGATCCTCTATCGGTCATCACCAAGCAATTCTCTGTGGGTCCACACCTAGCGACCTCGTGCTGTTTATTAGAAAAAGCATCTCCAAAGAATAAGATAATCAAGCTTTATAACTATTCATATTTTTTCATGTTCATTATGATGTATACCTAGTTTGAGCTATGTCTTTTACTTGTGTCTTTTGATTGAGATAATGCTTTGTGGTTTTTTCTTTGTGGAATTCTAGGAGTCCTTAGAGGGTCTTGGGGTCCCTAATGAGTATTGTTATACAGACCCATGCATGGGATTCGCCCGCACCTTATTGTCTCTTGTGTAGACGACATACAACTTTGACCAAGGTTAGGGAGCCAGGACTAAACGGTGCACGGAGGTGATCAGTTGATGTGGAGAGCCGTCGTGACGTGCTGTACATTTCGTACATGTAGGATCCTTGGTGGATAAAATCAAGACGTGTTTTTCTTTTTTTGGTATTTTCTTTTAGTAGGGTTTGTAATCTATCCCATTCTTCTTTACTCCAAGGTTTTACTTTCAGTGGTTATACATCAGGTTTTTTCTTGTTGTGTACATAGTGTGTGTGTTTGTAGTTTCAAAGACACTGCCTTTACATTTTAGGGATATTCCTTTTCAGTGCTAGTCGCCTACCCCTATCCAATAGAGGTGGGATTGGGGTAGTCACAACACTAGCCCCTAGGGATATTTCATGAAAAAGTGGTATCATAGTGTGGTCTATTAAACCAATGAACTATGAGTCTGTGTTTTCAATGGGGAAATAATGTCATGTGACTTGAGTTCAGATTTTAGTCTGGGGTGTCTAGTGCTGGTGTGGTGGTTGACATATCCATACACCTAGACCATGAATTCTATTTTACAACTACGTACACGAAAACACTAGTTTCATGTGTTTTAAAACTGTTTTACTATTTGATCTATTTTGAGTTTGCTCACCATGTATAACTTATTAATTGTTGTTCATCTTGATTCTATTTCAATATGCCTCCACACTAACAGCTAGCCAGGATTCCAATGCATGACCACGAGGATGGTCCATAGAGTGATGAGGCTTTAGTATCAGGATTATTTCCAGAGATGGTACATTCGGGTGGTGTCCCAATGATTCCACTTATTCTTGGTCAGTAGTTACTACTAGTGCTACTAGTAGAGTACATTTTTTAGGCTCGATGCCTTATATGAGATTCAGTGACAGATACCCCCTAGTTCCAATGCGAGTCTGACTCACAGGAAGCTAAGGACTGGCCTAAGGTGGTGACTGAGTTTCTATATAGTCGGGGAACCATTAGATCATAGGGTAGTCCTAGAAGTGACATTAATCATAGCTCAACAGAGTGATGGTAGGGTTTATATTACACATATATTACGATGAGGTGATTTTTCCATGAACAGAGCATGAGAACCTTTCATAGAGAAGGGTTCCCAGGGGTGTTAGTACTCATGGGATCAGAGTTGGAACGATCTACCCCTAAGAAGGTGCAAATCATCTAGGAGTGGATGAAGACTACACAGAGCGGGAAGAAGTCTTATAGAAATAGGAGACATAGACTCTCTGAGTTTGAGGGGGAGGTCATGTATTTCTATGGGTGTCACCCCGATGAGGATTCTGGTGATTTGGCTGTGGGGGAAAGCTATCTTTGAGTTTCATCGAACTATTCCAGATTCTCACAAGAGATTTTGTGGTTGCAAACTACCTAGCAATTCCCCCACATATTCACCGAGGGCATAATGTTTTCCACATGTTGCAGTTGAGGAGATAGGTGCAGGATCCATTGCACGTCATCAACTGTGACCAGCTGGTAACTGAAGATGGGATGAAGTTTG
Source organism: Viscum album (assembly GCA_963277665.1). Lineage (NCBI taxonomy): Eukaryota > Viridiplantae > Streptophyta > Magnoliopsida > Santalales > Viscaceae > Viscum > Viscum album. The sequence continues at coordinate 271,413,135 of OY728166.1, forward strand.
TAGATTTCATAGTGGAGATAGAGGATCAATATGCATATGTACTTCATAGATGGTAGATTTCTCTAGTTCATATTTAGTGGTAGAACAATAATATTTTGGACTTCACAATGGAGCAAAAATATAAAATTCATGCTCAGTACCCCCTTTTGGTTTTTTAGCATTTTTGTGGTTTTCAGGGAAGTAAACACCAATGGTGGGGATAATGTAAATACTTGGAAATTCTGTATAATGTTTTTTAACTTATATGAAATTATTGCGAGAATTTAAATATTTATGAAACATGATTTTGATACCTATAGTTCCATGAATGATCTGTTGGAAAATTTTAAGATTTAAATAGCGCGCGTGATGATTTTTCCAAAAAAAAGTTGTATAACTCTAATGAGGTTTCCCGGATGTGAAATCTGAGGGCACTATCGCATTCAAGATGGCAGGTTTACCCTAGGCACAACTTCTTTTTGTCAGTGCATGCCTTTAGTGAGAAAACCCAAAAATGGACTAACCGTAATTAAAATAATAAAATAAATTATTTTATTTTTCAGATTCTTATAACTCACTAACAGTGCCTCATATTAAAAATATTTGCCCACTACTGAACTTCTGAGGGTATGCTTTTCTGAGGTAGATCTTAACATTGGATGGTGCGGGACAACAATGGGATTTAGTTTTTGGAAGTAAATAAAATAATTAAATAACAATTATAATACTAAAAAAACCTAATAACTCCTAAATGGTAACTCAGATTGGAAATATGTGAGTACCATTGAGCCCATGAGGGTGTTTTCCCCTTAGGCAGAGCACAACCTGACTAGCACATATCGAGGGTGACTGTTAGTAATTTCTGAATTTTTTATAAGGATAGTTCAGTAAATGTGTCAGTAGAGATTTTTATATTTAGAACAAGTGCTCGAATTATAAATCTAAGGGCACCATTGATTTTGCAAAACTGGTATTCTCATAGGCAAAGAATAATTTCCACCGGCAAGGGTCCGATGAAGAAAATTAATATTTGGCCTTTTCAAATAAAATAAAAAATAACTAATTGATTCATTTTATTCTTTCTCTCAATCATTGAGCAACAGTGGGGGGAATGAAGCATAATTCTAGGATTAGATTAAGATCCATTTATTGACACGATCCTTTGGTAGCATAACCATGAATCTTGAAGGATTAATGGAACATTAATTGTATTTCATTAATGAACAACATTAATCAATGAAACATAGGTGGATTATTTTATATTGTCTAATCAATCTTTTTACTTGAGTTTTGGAAGAGCTATGAGATGAAGATCTGAAGAAATTTCAGCAATGTCATTCTCCAAATAAGAAAAGTGATTGGATGACACCATGGATGATTCGATCCAGATATCGACAAATGATGATGAATGTCTTCGAACTAAGGGTTCTCCTCCTTCATCATTAGCATAATCCAACATGTTAAAGGAATGGGTTTTGTTTATTCAATGTGAATTATTTGGTTAATCATACCTCATTAGTTCGTAATATGATGAACATAGATCAATCGACTAAGTGGTTGATCCACAAATCACTTTAATTAGCGGGTGGTTTTTAAGGGGTTACTTTATGGGGATTTAAGTACTCTAATCCTTCCTCATGTTCAATACTCCAATGCTGAGGGCCTTGGCCAAACCCAACAAGGCTCATACCCTCCACTAATCATGTTCATTGTGATTTCTTCATGGAGGATCCATGAATGCAGTGGAAAGTAAATACCAAGGGCCACACAATGTCAGCGACATCTTGGGAGGCTCATAGGTGCACACTGGAAAGAGAACGGACCACTTGATCATCTCTTGTGGCCTATAGAGGCACACACCAGAGGCGTCTGGTTGTGCTGGCCACGTGCGAACAGTGGAAATTGCAAGTGCTGTGGCGACTTGAGCCACGACCAGCCGGTCCATGGCGATGGAAGATATGGCATGCTAGCATTGCATGCATGGGGAGAGTAGCCAGCTTGATCCTCTTGCTGAGAGAAAAATGGAAGGATAAGCTGTCCATTTTGGAATACAAGAGGGAACCTATAGGCATCACCCCCATGGAGAACAAGACCACTCTGCGGTCCAGGTTTTTCCAGGTGGGCCTGACCAACAAGACGGGCTGGACCCACGAACAGGGCTGGACCCCTACCTGGCTCGTTTCACTAAAACATTGATAAATCCAAAAACAAGCATCCATTTGATGAACATTATATAGTTTTAGAACCCTTAGGAAGAGGTGGTTCTTTTGAGATACTCTACTTGGGTTTTGGAGAATTTTGGACTACAACTTGGTTGGATTAGAATCAAATCGAACTGGGCCCTTGGCACTAAAATGCTTATATAATAATGACTAAGAATCCAAATGATGCATCGTCTATTGCATTGGAACCCTTATGACATGGATAATTATAAGGTTTCCTATCCATGAGACTACATGTAAATTAAGGTACAACCAATGGAATGAGGTGCAGATCCTCCCAGAAGAAAGTGTGATTAGTACAAGAAATCATTGGATGGATATGACGTACTGATGGAATAACGATCCACTATGGATCATCAATTAGTGATCATATATGGGTTAGCACCTATCAATCCCCCTCAGGTCAGCACCTAGATATCCTCTGTGGTTAAGCACCTAGCGATCCACCATGGTTCGATACCTATGGATCATCTATTTATGGGTATGCACCTAGCGATCCTCTATGGGTTAGCTCATGGAGATACTTTGTGGGACATCACCTTGCGAGCCCTTGTGGGTCCACACCTAGTGACCTTGTGTAGTTCAGTATAAAATTTCTCTCAACAGAATAAGATGATATAGATATAAGAATATTCATATTTATTCATGTTCTTTAAGTTGTATACCTGGCTTGAGCTGAGTATTTTACTTGTGCTTTGTTATTGGGATCATGATTTATGGTTTTTCCTTTGTGGAATTCAGGGAGACCTTCGGGGGTCTCTAGGGACGTACTGGGCGTTGTTATACTCACCCCTACACAGGCTTCAACCACACCTTATTGTGTCTTGTGCTTATAACAAACAAATTTGACTAATGTTAGGGAGTTAGGACTAGACAATGAAAGGAGGTGACCAGTTGACATGGAGACCCACAGTTATGATCTTTACCTACCCTACTGGCAGGATCACTGGTGGAAAACATAATTAGATATTGTCCCTTTTTTCTTTATTTTCATTTATTTGGGTTTTTATTCTAGCCTATTTTTCTTTAGTTATCACTTTTACAATAAGTAGATATACTATGTGGTTTGTTCTTGTTGTGTACATAATCTTTGTATTTGTAGGTTTAAACCCAATTCATTACCATTTCAAGGATATACCTTTCTAGTGGAAGTTGCCAACCCCTGGCCTATGGAAGACTGGCTTGGGGTAGTCATGACACGGGCCCCGAGGGATGGGACATGACACCCCATATGATTTAGATTCAAGAAAACATGATTCATGAAATGAAAATAATGATGTTGAGATGATGAAAAAATTGAATGATGCTTCCACAAATCTAGTATATCGGCAATCTGTTAAAGTTAAGAAGCTTGATTTTTTAATCTCACTACTTCATGGGAAAAAATGTATGGGATTTATAATAATTTAATTAGTCACATTTTTTACCCTTTTGAATGAATTACCTCTAGATGATGTTTATATTCCCTCAAACCATTACTTTTCATGGTATTTAGTTGAGGAATATGGATTTTCAAAAAACAAAATTCATGATTTCCCATAAGACTGTTGTTTATTCTCAGAGGAAACTAAAGAAAGAACGGATTTTATAAAATTTGTCACATCCTGATAGAATCCAAAATATGATGTATCACCATTACTTTTTCCATAGAATGTAATTTGGAAGATTCCATTATTACTTGGACTCTAGTATCATTTCATTTCAGATGAAATATCAATAAAAATGTGATGGAATAATAATAAGAGAATAAGAATAATGGTAATTTGGTTCAAAAACAAATATATCTTCATGGTAGACATTTGATTCTAGTTATACTGATTTCATAGTTTAGATGAGTAATTTGGGGCTGGTCCTTTCATGTGATGGTTTTATCATATTTTAGAAGATGCTTCCATTTCACACCACATGGCCGGTTTTCCTAAATTGGTTTAAACTTTCTCCAGGAATGTGTTTGAGAAGACATTTCATTTTAACGAGTATACTCACATTTAAATGTTTTGATATAAAAATGTTATTTATGTATAAATTAAACTTTTAATAAAAGTATTGAATTGTCACTTTAATGAGGGAGTGTTTAGATAAATTCATGCTTAAAATACACATTTAAAATATATGTTAATATCATGTGGATGATCAATTATTATCCATCTTATTCAATGATTTCTGGATAGAGCATGAAGGGAAAACAATCATGTCATACTTTTACGAAGAGAAAATCATCTAAAAGATAGAAATATTTTCATATTATTATTTTTGGGGGATATAGATGTTTATTTACAATGGACCATGAATTTTGGAATAATCATAAAAGACTTGATAGTACCAAGGAGACTAACAATCTACCTTAGTGTATGTCAGAAAATGATGATATTTATGAATTGAAAGATTTTATATTTTCATTTGGGATGGGTTAGGTTAAATATAGAATGCGGAATAATGTTTCCACTAAAACCTATTTCTATTGTAATGAGATAAGTATCTTCTTTTATTTGACATATTTCACATCAAATTTGTTATGTCATTACATTGATTTAATGAACATTAATAATAGTATATGTGAAATTGTTTTTTCAATTATTCTAAATGTTATGTGAAAGACAAAAGATGATTTAGGATCTCAGTGTGGCTTGGTGGATTAGGGAATCCGACCAGAATTGCATCTTATGTGAATTAGTGATAATAAATTAAAAGTTCAATGTTCTTGTTATTTGATAAAAACTAGAGACAAATTTTTTTTTTTGAGATTACAAGTGATGATTAAAGTTTCTGATGGAAATTAATGTAACAAATCTATATGGTTCAATAGATGATATTTGACATAGAAATCATTGAAGATTCATGATTACCACATCTTTAAGTATGATATGATTCCAATTTTAATATTCCATATTCTATCAAATAATGTAAGGGTGTTAGTTATTTTTTTATTACATTTCTCTAACTGAATGTCCCGCATGGATAAATTTTTATTGATTTTGGAAAAACTGATTATATTGGAAAATCGGGAAACCTCACATGACTTCAAAGACAGAGACATCAGAAATAAAATCATCTCAGAACAAGACTACATAGAATTTACGCTCCCCAACATCAACATTTTTATGGAATGCCTCCACCATGCATGGATGATCAACAAGTTTCCATGTGAAACATTACACGTTCCTAGTATCGATGGTTGTTCCATACCCTCTAAATATTCCAATATAAATAGTCACGTTCGATGAATGCTACTTGCTCTGAATCCCTGTATAGGGAAAAACCTTATTGAATGTCTAGAAAAATACCAGAACCAAAATACAACAAAAACAAACTAGCATATTCATGCTCCCAACTTCATTGATTCCATGTATTATCCCTCCACCTCCAAAACTCAACATCAAACAAATTCAATGAAAATCAGTGGTCACTGCTGGAGCACCACTCTGTCACTGCAATGCTGGATCAGAACTACCATGGAACACGATCACCAATCTAAAACCGAACTGGAATCGCATCCATCCCACATACAGAATAAACAAACACTACCAAAAATTCAAAAACCACCACCCAAAGATCTACCAGACTCCATAACAGTATGGAAGAAGACCAGCCGTAGAATTGATAAACCTCTCGCCACCTTCCAGACCGCACATGGAATCAAGATCCGCCCATCGCAACCACATCTGATGCTGAAATGAGGTAGAATCCTTCACCATAGTAGTTGTAAATTAACACTAGACCCAATCTACACCACCATGAGGAGCCTTTTCCTAATTCAGATGGAAGGGAGAGAACAATTCACGCAACTATTGAGATTGCTGAAATGTTTGGGCCCACGGTGTCGTATGACACCTCCACAAGCAGAGAAAATATTTTCTCCATCATCCCTCACGTTTATAAAGTATCTAACTATGCATAATACAATTAAAATACATTAAAAGGACTCGTTGATTGGTTAATTTGATCAAGAATGTATGGATTTATGATGAACATATTTTTCTGCTATTACTATGAGACATAACAGAACAATGTGAAATAAAAAAGAATAGTATGAAAAATTTGAACATAGTTTTTCAACACTTCCACGTATTGGGGGAATTCATGGATTATATACATTAAACACATTAAGCCTCAAAGAGTGGGATAAGGCACATCCCTCCATTTTTTTAACTTTGATTTGATTGATGGAAACATCATTTATGTAAATTGAACATGTACATCACATTTTATCTCATGTAATTTTACTTATATATTAACCTATTTATATTTTCATTTCGATAGGGAATTTAAATATATGATCAATAGGAAGCATAGTTTTTTATCATTATGAAGGTGAGATACTTTTCATAGAAATGATTTTTCTTCATGGTTAAAATTTAAGGTAGAAATATTATTGTAATACATTAAAAAAATAAATATCTAATTATGTTTAATATAAACTTATATTTTAGTTGTTGAGTATCCATGATAAATCTATATCTAAGTGAATAACTGTAATAGATTTTAGTCCTAATTCAGTGGTTCGTGAATGAAAATAAATTGTGATTAATGTAATGAAATTTGTTATCATTGAATAACAAAGGAACATGAGAACAAAACATGTTATTGTTTTTGAATCTTCCTCAATATACTTTTATGGTCATTCAAACGATAGTATAACATGATTTTAAAATGTTCCTTGTTATGGATTCATTGAGAAAATATTGATATTGGATTACTACCTTAATTATCGAGTCACTATGATGAAATTCTATTATTTTGATTATATTATAATGTATAGTTATTTTATTGATGATGGTCAATTCTAGTTATTGAAATGAATCATAATCTTGAAACTAATGAACCATATGTATTGATATCATTGGTGAGACAAGTTTTTTATGTCAATAATAATATTCAACCTGAATTTTATGTCATTTTTGATGACCCCAATACATCAATTTATACCATCCATTCTCCCTTTTTCCCTGATCCATTTATTTTTTACGATGACTCCAATACATCAATTTTCAATGTAGATTCGGAACCTAAATTTTTGGTGGGAAATATATATAATCACCCATTTATGTTCATAGTAATTATATTTAAACTATACTTTGGTTGTTAAGGTTTGTGCTAGAAAAATTTATTTACTATTGATTACAAATATTTCATGTCCAACTTGAACATTGTTTGCTTTTTCAATATTTAATGGATGTAGTTTTCTTTGAGACTAATTTTCAAATATTTAATTGAATAGTATTCAAACCTATCTAATCAAACAAATATAAAAGAAATATATTTTAAGAAAAATAGGTGGAATTTATATCAAAATATTAAAAAATTTAAATGAAAATAAAAACCATAGAAATAATGAGATAAACAAAAAAAATTACATAACCCATAAAATGAAACAAATGATCTAAGGCAAATAAAAAATGGAAAATGAACTAATCCACTTACCAGAATGAAAAACATTTAATTGGATAAAATTGGAAATATAAGAAAACAATATCATAACCATTTTAAATAGTCTAATTTGAATGTATTGTCTTCATAAGATGTATTATGTTTTGATATTAATCCAACTAGATATAAAATGTTTTCATTAAATAATTATGATTCTTATATTGGGATTGACATGTCGTATTCATTAATTAAGTCATGCCTCAAATTATTTCTTCTGTGGGGTACACATTAGTTATGGATTTCAAATTTATTAAATTATTTTTATAAAATGTATGAAAGGAATAACATTGAAGAGATACGCAATAAAAGGATGACTGACTACAATCACCAAATAAGTTAGATATGCATAAATTCTTTGTTTCCTTTTGTGATTATTTTATTTAAAAAATATATATCAATAACATATAATGTCACATGATTAATTTTGCTTGTAAATTATATTCAGGATCTTCCGCCAAGGTGACAGTTATTCTCTAACCTCCCCAGTGGTTCTAATTCTAAGGCAACTAATACAAGGTGGGGGTATTAGAGCTATCTGTACTAGTTGGTGTACTTGATCACACCCCATACATCCCCCTGATATAACCTTTACAACATGAATTAATATTACATTGTCATTATATACACCCAGGATATTTAGGCCACCCATGTATTCACCACCATTTGCATCTGAGTGTTCTTAACAATCATTCCCGTATATGGTTTTGATTCCTTCTCCTCATATATATAATGAATTTTCACTTCCACCTATGGAATATTGTTTTCCTTTTACTTCCTTGTACATGAGATTATACATTCTGATTTCTTCAACTATTGCCCTGAAAAATTATGAGCCTACGGATCAAGAATTGCAACCCATTCCATATGTATAGATTGAAATTCCTTAAGTGCATGGGGATGAAACAATGTCCACAGATCATAATTACTCATGTATATTTATAGAACCATAGAAAAATTATTTTAAAATAATTTAGTATCATTAATAGATGTACTGAAATAATATTTTTTTTCTTCATTAATATTTTGATCATCTAATAAGTGCTGAGTTTGTACACACATTCATGCATTATGGAACCACTATAGTAACTGATGGTGGAATACAATGAGTACAACTAAATGATTGAAATAACCCAGTGGGATTGTTGGTTTTTTTGTAGATTCTTTCAAAATACTCTAATATCATTCTCGTCAGGCCAATATTTGGGTGACAATAGAAAATTATGCAAAGGAAAACACTTGGGAATAACTATGGGTAATATTTTATAGATTAAATATTATATAATTAATATATTTATATTAATTAATATTTTGGTTCCTTCTTAATTTTAATTTCCCTATTATTGATGTTGTAAGGCCAGCAGAGCTCATGGAATTAGGTGATCTATGAAAGGGATATAATCTTGAGTTTTATAGTGGATATTATTCTATATGTGGAATGGATTTATAGTAGAAAACTATCATGGATGATTTTTCAATATAATATTATCAAGAAAAGATTACTCATTGGTTGAGTACAAAGTTCCATGTATAAATAAAACATGGGGGTTTAAATTAAAATTTCCATGATTTATATTAATATATTGTTTTTTATTATTTGAAATTCATTTTTTGGAACTGTCATAATGAAATTAAAAATTATGAATGATATAAAATACCTACTCACAATGGGGAAGACTATGTTTGTAGATCGCAAGAGAAAGAATATAACATAATCATTTATAATTTTTCTATGGTACCTTCACTTTCTTTTGTGTCCTCTATATTTCAATCCAATTCTAATTGGGCCAGATAAATGACCATGTATTCATTAGAAAATTTTTGATATTATTTAGTGTGTATTGAAATTTAAGTGTTAGTATTGTCATGATTGTGATAATTTCAAGATCATTTACAACCATTAATCATTTTATTAAATTATCATTATTTTAATTAGAAATGAAATTTTAATACTAAGGTCACTTACATTGAAAATGTTTAGGGATAGAATAATTAATACCATAGGGTATGAAAAAACACATGCAACAATACTAACATATTATATAAATATTAATGTACAAAATTTAAATTATTGAAGAGAAAAAGAATTAATAATGAAAATATGAATTCCTTAAATTGTGATATAGTAAATCAACCACATGATTTTTCAAAAAATAATTAGGTTTATAAGAGAAATTATAAATAATAAAACTAAAAAATTATTGAAATGATTTTTTAGAACTAAAATATCTATCAAGATTAACTGGTTCTAATCACACTATGTTATCTCATGACATTGAAACTTGGATCGATGTGGTGTCGACTAATTAGAAAATATAATTTGATATATTTAATTATAAACCACCAAATGAAACACTTGAATATATTGTCGTTTTTAAAAAATATACTTAAAATACATGATATTTGATTGACATAATTCGAACATATACATAAATAACATCCCATGGTAATTATTCTATATACACAATACTTATAGTAAAGGAACACGAATCCCACATACAAATAACTGATGAAAGATTATATAAAGAAAATAAAGATTCTATATATCCCACCCCTTGAAAAAGTATACATATCTTATCGAGTTCATTATTCTGAAGTATATATTTGTATTTTTAAAATTTGTTTTTGAGGAGAAACATGATCTTAACGCTCCATTTTTTATTTATAATGGAACAATTAAAAACCATGGGAAAACATTCATTTTATCATGATTTGGATTATATTAATAGACTTAGGGATTCCAAATAACACTAGGACCACATGTGACAGAGAAACAACAGATCACTTTCATCACTATATCAAAAAACTCATTTAATTAAGTTAAAATCTCAAAATATAAATATAGGACTTCCAATTTGTATTAAAAAATATACTAAAACGTATTTCCTTTATGTTATAGTTTTGATTAGTGTGTTTGTAACCAATTTATTCATATTACTTTATGTAATAGTATTAACTAGTCATATTATAATTCATTATGGTTATTATATATCAAACATATTATTGATTATAGTGATGATATGTTCACTTAAATATATGTCATATCTATTAATATCCCATTCATTGATACTCAATTATAACTCATATACCATATGTTTTTATTTTCATCATAAATCTGAAATATTACCCATTTTATTTATGTTATGAAATTCATTATTAGTAACATATTTTTGACTTATGGATTTCTATATTCAATGAAATTTAAGAGGTCGGTATTAAATATTTAAGAATGTGAGCCTCTAGAAAAACTGTTTTAACTGAGAAGAAAGAAAAAAGATAGATGTGTGGTAAATGAATAGAAAAAACAGTAGACATTATGTTTCAAATTTTTTATTGAAAATTTTAATTTATATTTTTTAAGTTAATAGTACATTTATATTTGAAACAATGTTATTTGTATGCCCTTTATGGTGAATAAGATAATAATTTTGGGCAAAATGATCACTTAAATAGTGTTTTTAAGATGAGCACTATGGTAGTTTATTCGATAAACCAAGAAAGGGTATTTTTATGATAACACATTGGCACACTTTAGGTTCCAGTTCTAGTTCAACCTATTTGAAAAAAGGTTATTCAATGGTAAAATAGGATAAGGCTTAGGGAGAAAAATATAAAAGGGTTATACAAGTGGGAGAATAGAACTAAAGGGAAACACTAAATTTATGAAACCGAAGAAGGTTTAAGGTCAATTACTTCTACTAGAGAACCTTGAAAGCTTATGATACATACATGTTGACTATTCTCTGGTTATACAGTACACTAAGTAGATGTCCTTGTTTTTTTCATGATTACTATATTCCTGGTGATGGTGATAACGAAAATGAGGACAAGGATTTGGGATAGGATAAAGGATATGAAGAGGTAGAGGATGTGACTGAGGAAAAGGATAAGGCTAAGGGTTAGTATGGGTCCAAGGTTGAATATGTTTATGGTGATGTTGTTGAAGAAAAAATTTATTTATTACATTTTTTTCTGATATTAATGACATTTGATGTTTGATTATTTGTTCTGTGATATTTTGAATATTTTTTAACACTTGTTAAATACGTCAATTGATTTACACTATTATTATTATTCACATATCTATTTGAGGCTCTTTGAGAATGCTATGTTGTTTTCATTACAGTTTCTATTTTATTAGTGGTTTTGTTTTCATTAATTTCAGGTTATGTTTTTGAGGATATTTGCATTTCAGGTTCTGTTTTTTATTTTTCAGTTTCTATGGGTAGGGGGTCTACAACTAGATTGGTAAATGTCTGGGGGTATATAAATTTTTATTGTAACTTTTTTTATAACCCTAATTCTATGTTTCATAGTGAACCATTGATTAAAATGAAATCCAGATCACCATATACCAATGGTTCACCAAGAATCATTGGTGTGGGACCTTCCTAATATCACTATATCCAAAGGATTGGAGAACTATTAGTATAGGTTATACCAACTATTATCTAGCCTCTATCCATAGTTTTTAACCATTGGTATATCCTTTAACTCTAGTAGATCTACCTTTTTAAATTAAATTATTTCCACAAAACTCATTACTACTCATTGATAATTCATACATGTTCTAGGGGAAATCATCTTTATATAATCCTTACAAGAACCCTTACTAGTGGAATAACCTATATGGTAAAATTCAAAAATATTTATCAAGATAGAATAATCATTACTCAATGTAATAAAGGAGAAAATGGTGCCAATAATATCATATTGAACAATTTTCCTTAAGGATTTTATTTTATTCACCAATCCAGATTTCATAAATAATTATCACGTTCCATATCACGAGGGAAAAAAATTGATGCTTACACTTTGTAATATAAAAAAACATTATTCATTTATATCATGATTTACCTTTGGAAAGGAAATAGGTTAACTAAAAATATCTTTCAAACAATCATAATATATCTAGATATATAATTAGGAAGGTATCATTACAAAATATCCCCTATGGAGAAATTTTACCTCAAGAGTTGTTTTATTAGTGAATAGAAATACAATAGAAAGGTGATAAATAATTTATTTTTAGAAAATACACTTTTATCATTGAAAATCAAAATTTAAAACATAAAATTAATTCTATGTTAGGTAAATAATTGTTTTTTAAAATATCTTTGGAAAATTCAAAAGTAATCATCATGGAAAAAATATTTATTATGGTTTAAGAAGTGGTTATTCTATATATGTTAAAACAAAAAAAAACCCTATTTCACAATGAATGTCAAAATGATTACAAATAAACATTGTTAAAAAGATTATTTTTAAAAATGTTTATAAATAAAGTCCCTGATGCATGAAAATGAACATATGAAATAATTTAACTGTAATGAAATAAAATGGAGAAAAAATTTAGAATTCATGGATATTGAAGACAAATATTATCAACTAAAAGAACATAAAAGATACAAATCACAGAAAACCAAATTGATTGATGTATATTTATTCAATATGTGAGGAAAAACAAATTAAACATGTAAACCAATTTAATTACTAGGAGGGACTAAATGTTATGTGGTTCATGTAAATAAGATTATATGATCCCTCCTAAAAAATAGTGAACGTCAAGAATTCTGAATTATGATGAGATTATATCCTAAATATTAATAACATTGTTGTCACTTTTTGAATTTTAATCCCCTGATATTTATGAATTCAAATGAGTCTTTAAATTACAAGAAAATCAGTACATGTGTGATATAAAATATCAATGGGATGTTTGAACACTTGATCAAATAATATGTTTTTGTAACAAAAGCATAAGTCTCATAGAAGGAAAATTTGAGAAGAAAAATCCTTAAAAATATAATATCATTAAATAAGAGAATTAATAAATGTAGAGATTATGTGTCACACATATGAAAATAATTTTTTTAAATAAAAATAAATTTAAAAAAATCCATTTCACACGTAATATATCCGATATATAATTAATTAATAAGTAATATATCCTTCTGAAGAGAAATTGAATTATGAAATCCCTTACCAATTTACTGACATTCGAATCAAAATCCGTCAGATTAAAAAACATGAATTGTAACTTAAAATTATAGGAGGTCTTAATTATTCATTATATAATGTGTGAAGTGTTTTTATATATTCTATATTAAATAAATAATTTGTTTTCAATAAAACTTTCCTCAATGAATGGAAATTCAGATAAAATCCATTACCTAAAGATTAACTCATCTTGTAAATTGAAAATCTTCAAGAATTGTAAAATTATCTTATATATTTAATTGCATAAGAAATTATTTCAGGTTTATTATTCAATTTATTATATTTACTACAATTCTATATAAAATTACTCAATTTGTTATGTTCATGTTAGATGTTTTGATGATATTGGGATCATATGTCTATAAAGAACATGGAAAGTTGAATATGGTAAAATGGGTTATTATTTAATCATATCAATTCTAATAAAAATAATAATAAAATTATATTTTTTATTAATAATTAATAATTTCAAAACTAACCATTAATGATGTTATGATAAATTAATACGTTACAATTATAGAAAAGGTAGGATGTACACACACTAGTGTAATGTTCTGTTTTTTAAACAAACATAATAGAAAGAAATAAATTATTATTTTAACAATTTATAATGATTACAAAATTAAAAATATAATTTTATTTCTTTAACTAATCTTATATATTTAATCCATTTCATGTAGTCATGAAAAAAATAATCACATCACATCATGGGGGTCGTAATCCACACATGCACATGAATGATGCAACAATTTTTTAATTGATTGAAAGATAATAAAGTAGATGAATTATTAAATTTAAATAATGGACCATATCCCATTAATATCATATATATACTTTATATCCATCATTATGATAATCCATAATTGGAATTGATGGAAAAAATGCTTCATCGGTTCATGAGGTGGGTATATTCCATACACACGAATGATGGTTTCATTTAACTTTTAAGGGAAGAAGGAGATAAATATAGTTAATTCCATTAATTTTAATATATTTATTAATATATTATATATATATCATTATCACATCTATTTTTAGGAATATTAAAGGAGATTGAGATAAAATGAAATGAAAACTCTAAATTATAAACAATATCATTTCTTTAAACAACCTCTTTTTGTTTATACCTAAAGCCTTTATAAGATAGTTTTATGATCAAACTAGGTCCCCTAGGATATTGGGATGAATTTAAGAAATTTATTTGGGTAGGTATTCTATGATCCAAATGGATTTTAATATGTTTATAAAAGAAGATAGAGACTATATTTTTCGTACGTGGGGGTAATGACACACCTAAAAAATTTTAAAATTTTAAAATATTTTAATATTTTAATAAATAAAGATTTCCCAAATAATTGATCATTTATGAATAATATATGATATAAGGTTGGAATAGGGCCATCCTATATTGTTTGGAATAGTTTATATTTCTTTTTAATCAATATTAATAAAATTTATCCCCTGTAATCCAATTTAAACAATAATTATGGTAACAAATTTTTACTATTGTGATATTCATTAGGACGAATAATTAATATGAATTTATTAAATAATTTTAATTATCTATATTCAAAATGATAAATAAATTTTATCATATTCTATACACATAAGAAGAAAATTTTAAATTACAATTAAACTTATAAAACCCGATGAAAATCAGTTTTCACAAATAAAAAGGTCATTTTAAATATAAAACATTCTTATACAAAAATCATGTATAACATTACATAAAGATAAACTATTTGTATTATTGATAATATATTTGAACTAATTATAATTTTAAACCATTTTAAAACCATCATATATAATTTTTATTATCGAAATGAAAGACAATTTTCAATCAAATTGACTATTTTAAAGTTTACAACGAAAAATAAATCATTTTTTAAAAATCCCAAATTATTACCTTGAGATAATTTTTATTTTATAAATATAATAAAGTAATTAATTAAATTAATCATATTTTATATATCTAAAATAAATAAATAATATTAATTTTTTAGAAAAAATACTTAAAATCATTTTTGATGATAATATATTTTTGAATAGTGAAATTACTATTAAAAATTGCATGTTTTTTCCATAAAATAACCAATAAATTAGTATTTATTAATACATACATACATACATATATATATATATAATAATGAGGAAATTTATATTCAAACTATTTAATTTAGTGGATATGTTATAACTACAACATTTAAACAAAATTCATTATGGTTCTTCTAAGATCAATGTTTTGAGCTCTATACTATATAAAACATTTCATTCTTTTAAAATATAAGTGTGTTTCAAAACAAATATAGATGATGTAGTAGAATATTTGGAATAACAATAATAGGATAATTTTACCACAATATAAACCTTTCAATGCACCAATTATTCCATTAATAAATGGATATATTATATGATATATTATTTTTTTGAACACACCACATTCAATCCAAAAAATATGACAAAAAAGTTATTTGTATTTGTCTCTTATCATTTACAAATTGGTTAAAATTGTATCATAAAATATTTATTGAACCAATAACACAATTACATGGTGACATGAACCATTAAATTTTCATTATATTGATATAAAATCCAAAAAACCATGTCTTGAACCATTATTTCTATAAGAATATGGATGTGTTTTCAAAATAGCAATTAATATCTTTTTTTAAATTCAAGAAATTTTTTTCTCTTAACTCTGAAATGGAATTTTATAAAGTTTTTATCATCACCATAAAATTAATGTTTATATTTTAGTTCAATAAATGTGTTGTATTACTAAGATAACATTTTTAAAAATGGAATCATGTGACCTGAGAAAGCTATGAAGTAAGATCAATTGGAACATTTTGTAAAAGCCATAGCATTTTTTGAAAAAGAATTATTTTTTGATAACAAAGAGCAGAAAGTATCTCCTTTTTGTTACATGAGATTGTATCCATTATTCTCATGAAAAAATAAAATCAATGTATCCATTTTCATTATGGTTTATTATATTATTGATCAAAATATGATTTGGTATTACTCACCATGGAATTCAAGGAATGATCAAAATTATATTGATACATTGTTATCACCAAATAAATATCTCTCACATTTATCACATACTGTTCCCTATCCATCATAAACTATGACATTTTTTAAATATCTCCAAAACATGGGTTTCACGTATTATATGTTTATAAATATATCTATTAGTACCAAAACATAATAATCCATATAAAAATGATATTGGTTAAAAAATATGAAAAAATTTATTCAATTTCAACCTATTCATATGTAGTTGATATCTAATCAATATATAATAATAAAGATAATAAATAAAACCTAACGAACATTCAATTATCTATAAAAAATAAAAAATTTGATTCATATTGTGATATTTATTATGAAATTTATAAATGAACTGTGTTACCAAATTGGGTAATGAGTGTAAAACCACCCCAACTCTTTTCGTAGGGAATATTATTATGTTTAATAACTCTCATTGTGTGATCCTCATCATTCTGCATTATGATCTCACATCATATGAGCTCTAAAATTACACTATTTCATATTGTTTACTTTGGTAGGATCATGAATCAATTGATCAGGATGTTTCATAACTTCCATACAGGCATTGTTACCAATTTAAATACTATAGAATGTGGATTTAATTATAATATTAAATTTCACATACCAATCACTGTCTTATATTTTTATAAATATATCTCTTCATTTTATCTTATTAATATTTCTCCTATAGAGTTCTACATAATTTAGATCTCTTATGGTGTATAAAAATGTTATTTTACATGCTTTTTCCAAGTTTACATGTACATTATTATATATGTTTTAAAAAACATTTTTAAAAACATTAACACACCATGTTTATTATTATTGAACATCGTAATCGTACCCTGTTTTAATTCATTCATATTCATTTATGTAATCAGTTCATATAATTGGGATTTAATGATATTTTATTGAAATATTGGTTAGTCAATTATCTAGGTTAGGAATAATTTATTATCTTATCAAAAGAAAAAAAACTAATTTTTTTGGTTTATAATAATTTTGACTTTATTAGTTCTAATAATTTTAAGGATACTGAGGTGGTCCATTTAAGATCATAATATACTTGTTTATGGTTGTGCTGGGGTTGGGGGTGTTAATTATATATCAAATTTTTTTGTATAATTTTTTCTATTATCCTTTATTCAAGTATTATTGGAAATTGAGACCAATTATGTTTTATTTCATATCAACAATAGAAAACATATCATGAAATAAGTACATATAAATGTAGATTTATTAAATTATAATATAAAGGGTTAAATCATTATAACGAATCAAAATTTTCAAACATTAAATGATATACATGAATCAATCAGAAGTTAAAAATGACATGAGTATAGTCCTTAAAATAAATTATATTGTATAATTATATTGACATAAAATGTAAGTGAAACTTTACAAGATTAATATACAATCAATCTATCACTAAAATAATGAATCACCTAAATTATTTTTTTAAATTAATAAAATTTATATAATCTTCTTCAATGTTTATGAATTTTTTTTATGGAACACTAAAAATTTCTATCATCATAAAATATTTATTTAATAAAATAGCATATTTTTTTATCTAATTTTATTTTATCTCTGTCCAATAGAAAAAAACTAGATCATTATTTGATAAATATTACTGTGTTTGTTCTATAAAAACATTTAGACCAATAAAGATAATGGTAATATCAAAAAAGATATATTTAAATAAAGATTTGATTTTGAATCTATTTGGATGATTGCAAATTTCAATTTGAGTCAACCTATAGATCCATAGAAAAATAATATTGGATTTATTGATATAAATATATCATTTTTACTAATTCGTTATAGATAATTGAGATAAAAAATAATTATAAATAAATTACATATTTATATATAATACACCATGAATATATCTAACCTAAAAACATAATATTCCATGTTTTTAGATAAGGTTCAAATTTATCAGAATACATAATATTATATCCACATCATGAAAACTAATTCATGAAAAATGGATCCTTTAAAGAGATATCTATTCATAGAAAATATTTAGTGGTTTGGAGAAGCATAAGACATGGGTGATATCAGATATGCAGTAAGGGATAACATATCAACAAATTTTGACCATGGCTTAAATAATATCATTTGTGTGAAAAATCAATATAAAGAAATAATATGAATATTATAAAATAAACTATGGTGTAAATGATCATGGGTGATGACTGAATATTTTAATTTGGGAAATTTTAATTTATGATATAAAATCATACCATTGATTTCTTATTGAACTACATACATAAAAAAGTTATGTAGTCACCAAATACACAATTTAACTACCCAATGAAAATTATTCATGAAATAAATGGAAATATCATGAGTCCCATCAATCATATAACTCAACAAATTCATAATAATTTTATGGAGAAATGATGGGAAAAAATATATTCAATGTAAATGAATTATATTATATGACATAATTTTTTAGACAATAAATTAAAAAATTTCTAATTAGGAATGTCATGTTAAAACATGTCTAAATAATTAATGATCAATATATATGATCTACCACATACAATAAGGGGATATATGGTCATATTATAGGTTATTTTTTAGAAAATATAATGTAATGTATATAGAGGTTAATACCCATAAATTAGAATAAGGATATTTAGGGAATTAACACGGTTTAGAAATAAAAGATATTCTTCTAGATCAACAATTTTTCTCAATTATTTAAATGATATTGATATCTTGGAGAATAAAATTCAATGATATGAATGATATTTATAGTAATCAAAATAAATATAGTAAATCTATATATGATCATATCAATAGTTTTCCCTAATCAATCATATGGTATGAATGCATTTATTATAAACCTACAATTATATTAATGAAGACCATGATATATTCACTATAAAGTATAAAGTATTAACTCCTGTAATCAAATTTTTCCCCATTTAATCAAAACAATATTGATGTATAGGTGGATACCCATAAAATATAATCCTTATATGGTGATGAAACTCTGCAATAAATTGATATATTTATAACAATATTTCCCCAATTCATTTGATTGGTATGTTTGTATAGTTGAATAATCTTTTGTTAGAATAAAAATTTATGATCTATAAAGAATACATGGTATATTATAATTTATTTGTAATAATATTATATTTTAGTATAGTTTATGATAATGTTAGATAAATTAAAATTTGATATAATTATATTATTTGTATTTAATTTAAAAAACATTATAGATAAAAATTGAATTTCTTAATCAATAAACATAATTTTATTTTCATAGTTACAATATATGAAAAATGTGTAATGAGTGGGAATATAATATAAGGAATCTCAAAATGGTGACATATTACATAATATTGAGATATGTGAAATGTAATACAATGAAAGATAAAAAATATTAGTTTTTGTTAGAATATTATTCCCTAGTATTTATATAACATCTGAAAAATAGAAATACAAGTAAAACAACTTTATCAAGAGAATATATAAATACAAAAATATCATTCTGATAATAAAAATTAGAATATACCTAATTATCTATACAATTATTGAAAATAAAATCATTATAAATGATTATAAATTGTAAACATGGTAAATTTTATGAACTTGTAGATAAAATCCTATCAGTGTTTCCTAGTATATGAAATACGAATATTTAAAAATTAATTGAATAAAAATAAGAGAAAGGGAAAATAAATATTATTCAATATTTTTTATAATAATATATTCCAACTATATATACAAAAAATAGAATATAAATAATGTGGATATATAAGAAAATGATATTGTAAAGAGAGAAGTATGTACAATTTCTATTTATAATCATAAAACTAGATGATGTATACATAAAATATAAAATAATTTCACTAACATATACATGTCATATTATAATTTTTAGCATAATTTCTATTAAAAACATAGAAGTATTTAGGTATAGTTTCTCAAGGATATAATATAAATCATTTTGAAAAACTATATTATATTTCACTACCATATTCATTAATCCCCAAATATATCATAATGGTATCACTACATGGAATATCATAGGTATATACTTATAAATATGTGAGTTTGAAATCCCTATAAGGGATAATAATTTTAAAAATGTTGGAAGTATCATCAATATTGGAATTATAAAAGTGATTAATTATAAGTCGTATCAGGGAAGGAAGGTATAGAATTAATGGCATCAAGTGATTATGTCATCATGAATGGAATTATGAAATGGCATATCATAAAACATTTCATAAACATAAGTCATGTCTCACTATGAGGACAACATTACAAAATGTTCTTAGGTATTTTAACATACAACATATATTGTTTCTCAACATATTTAAAAAGAATACAAACAAATGCAGGGTAATATAATTATAACCCCACAAATTGTATCATAATATATTAACCATAAGACTATAACATTGAATCATAAACCAATCATCAAGAATAAATGTGAAATTGACCCATATAATGAATGTGGATAATATAATGCTGTTATAAAAAATGATTTTTTATAATAACTTATGTACCCAAAATAAAAGATAACATTTATTATTTTTTATTAATTTCAATAATAAAAATAGATCATACGGTCATATATCATATATATAAGGATAATTGGAGATAAAATAACCAAGAGTCATTGAACAGTTAAAGATAGAAATCTAATGTGTTCTCTATATAACATCATGTAGTTTGTTTTGAAGAAATAATATAATTCTAGTCATTATGAAATATAAATCCCTGATATAATGAGGTCAAATGAAAGAGATAATTGAATAAACGGATCACATATGAATTAGAATAGATTTGAAGTAGATAATAGAATATATACATGAATATGTATGATTAATTAGTGGTAACCCCTTACCTCATGTGTTAAATTCTAAGAATACATACACTAACATTCTAAATAAGGAGGAATGTATTATAAATTATTTAATTAAAAAATAATTTAAAATTTGTTATTATATTTTATTTTCTTTTTAATCAATTTTTTTTTCTTATTAGTAATTTTCTTATACCATGTTAATAATTGAGTTGATTGTTCCATTGTCTCTTGATTCTATCAGTAGGATGATATTAATCATAAATGATCAAACCTAGGTTTTATGACATTAAACGTTGTTAATAAGAATCACCATGTAATCCTAGTGTGATTAAATATAAATATAAATATTTATACTCAATATATTTTCAAATTCTAATATGTTTTTTAGAAATATGTTTTTAAACATTGTAACTATTAGTGTAGTTTTATATTTAATACTATTAACAACATGGTTTTTTTAAAATTATATAATCTAAAAATTTACTTACTTTTATTATTAATATTATATTTATGGTAAGAATAGAATTTAAAATTTTATGATAAAACTACTGATGAAAATAATCACTGCCCACATTAGTGCTTTACATCCACCATGGCATAAGTAATTTTTTTACCAACAGTCTAATAGAAGAAAATGACCATGAATTTTATATTATAGTATCATTATATTAGAATAGAAATATCCTTATAATATTATGTGTTTTTTACTATTGTTTGAAATTAGATTATAATGTGAATGAAAATTTTAAATAATGTTGATGTGAAATTTATCTTTCATTGGTTATTATTCTTTTATTCACTCCATAATGATTCATTATATTAACATTGGATTAGGAAAGAACATAAAAAACATGGTGTTGTTTTTTTGGGCAGGAACTATTTTATATATTTGACTTATAGAAGTTTTTAAAAGTGAATTTGAAATGGTTGGGGAGGGGTGTATTTATTTGAGATGTTGGGGTGTTTCTTGATAATATATGTAGTAGTTTACTATTTTATCTCCAAAGAATGAATAATAGATATTCATGTCTATAATAATTCATTTTAATATTAATCGAATATTTTATTATCATTAAAAAATATTCAGAAAAATGATTTCATTTTAATATATTATTAAATGTAACGAATAAAAAATATTCATTTATTACAATAAAATCTAAATTAGGTTTTAATAATTAAAATATAGATATATAAATTAAAATAATTTATTAAAATTTATAATGTTAAGTATTAAATTTTATTTATGTATTATTTTTTTGTTTTGAAATTAATGATTCATTTTTATATCATAATGGTTTCATACAACTTACTATATACTCATAAATTATATTTTTACAATTCTTAAAAAATTCATTTTTTTTCAAAAATACCAAAAATAAGTCTTAACATAATTTAAATTTATTTTATTCAATAAATGTGTTATGTTTTAAGTAAATTAATTTATAAATTCTATCATAATAATATTTAATTTTAATATAAAAAAATAATTTTTACTAAATATTTTAAATAATACTCTTTTATAAAATTTATATTCATATATACATTAAGTTATATTTTAAGAAAAATCATGTTATAAAAACAAAAAAATTATATTTAATTATTCGATTCAAGATAAGTAATATTTAAAAGTTATTATCTTATTCTAATAATCAATATATTATTATAATTCATGTTTTCTCTTCCAATTATTATATTACTATTCAAATGATAATATTTTTATTCTAACAGTCATATTTGTTTTATAATTCCAATAAAGACATAAAATTACCTTTCACATATCATTTAATAAAGTTCCTCTCAAGGATCTATATTTTAATTTTTTGAAATTATTATTATATATAAAATGTTTTTTAATATTTATAGTCTTGTTAGTGAATATAAAAATTCAATAAGTCTGTAATGCACTGGAATTTCAAATTCATGTTTTATTACTAACATATTTTTATTTATGCATTATACTTGTCTCAATTTAAATTTTTGTATTCTCTATCATATGTTATGATCTATATGGAATAAATGACGTAATATATATTTTTATATTATGGTCGATTTATTTTATATTATAGATTATAATTTAATATGGCATATATTTATAATGAGGAAAATTTTATTTTGAAATTCATTGGTAATTCTATTCATTCCCTAATTTAGAAATTTCGACCATTTAAGTGTAAATTTTTAATGCAATACCACATATATATATATATATATATTAATTTATTTCATTTCATCCTATTTATCCCATGATTCCTCCTCATACAAATCTTTTTCCTATAGTAATTTCACGAGATGATTTCCATTTTGAGATGAATGTTTTCAGTACCAAAAATATCTCCAATTATATCTCTTCAAATGTGAAATCATAATGTTACTCTACCACCACCTTATTCAAAACATGAGATGGATCTGGTATATAGATTCCCAATATGAATTTTTGTTACACATCTTGTTCTTGACATATGTTTTATGGATGTTTGAGATAATAGCAAACATCTATGATATGATAAAATATCTCAAATGGGACAATGTATTTGGGAAATGGAATTCTATCGATATATGACCCCATAAACCTAATAAATGTAAATGAATAAAGTAACACATTATCTTTGACATCTAAATATAGTATATTTTAATAATTTTTCAGTATAAATATTCTGTAAACTCTTAGTAGAATATATGTTTTATTAGATGACTCATACATTCACATTCATCTCATCTACTGATCTGAACCATAATAGACTCCTTTCTAACATGATATATAATAAACCCTGAGTGCTAAATTTCTTCCAATAGTGGGATTCACCTGGATTATTATGAATGACTGAGTAAATTATATTATTATACGAGTAATTTTCCCCTGTATGATATTGATATTCTCCAATATTAATGTCTTTAGAGTTGGTCTTCAGCATGAAATCTTGTGTTTTATTGTTCCTCTAACATTGACCATATGTTAGAGGATTTTAATCTATATTATAGTTTATCTTTGTACTCAAGTAATTTTGGAGACTCTTCTATAATGTTCAAGTGTACCTCTTGTATAAATGATATATAATTGGTAGTGGTGTTCTAAACATACTCACAACATTTAAAATGAATATATTTGTATGTTTATTGAGTTATATTTAATCTTAAATAGTTGGTGTGATTTATTGAACATAAAAAATTATATTTGATATGATATAAATTCCACAAGGATTATTTGAATCACCAAGACACCAAAGGATGAAAATCAAAACCCTGGTGTTTACCAAAATAACTAAGGGATTATGAAGCCTTCAATATATTATAACATCCCGAAGGAGAACTAAACATGCATAAATTTAATAATATATATGATAAACCCCCTTAAAACACTAATACATATCATAACCATATTATGAGTCACATCGACTAATATTATCCACAAGAAACTAAATCTAAAAAGGGTAACCAATGTTCTAGGTATAATGTCGTGTTCCACCCCACAACGACCACCATGATCCATCATCCATCACTTATGAACACAACCTCAAGATTAACTTCTAGACTTGTATGATATCTTCCAATTATCTAAATCATATTGAACAATATCTTTAGAAACACAAAAAATCATATGCTTGGGTGTGTGTATTCAACCAAATAGGAAATATCATAAATTTTTCCAAGACATACTATAAAAAAAAGAACAAGTGAGATCTCATTTTATACGAAACATGATAAAAGATTTAAAAATAGTAAACCTAATGTATATATATGAAAGTACAATTAAATCACACCACAACAAAGATACTCACACACACCATGGACTCACACGCCCATAGAATTAACCAAAACCTCATCTTTTTATGCCATTTTAAAAATTAAAATTGACCACCCATGAAATTTATCTCATTAAAGGACTAAAAAATGATCAGAAACCCATCCCTTTTGACTTAATTGTTTACATGGAAGTAAGATCTTTTGTTCCCTAATTTAGACATTATAAAAAAGTCAGAAAAAATGGACCCATATATAGCCACAATTAAATAAACCTAAAAAATTTCAAATCCACATTTATACAAACAAAAACCCATATTTTCAAATAAAACACAACCCTGATACATTTCACCAATCGTGTCAAATGAATCACCCAAAATACATATAAAAAAAGCAACAAAAAGAGATTTTTCACAAATAACTTACTATTGGTGTTTCATCAAAAAAAAATTAATCATTTTATATTAACTATCCAAAGCCATGTAATATGTGGTATAAATAGAGTGATATATAATAAATCTAAATCAAATGATATCGTACTATATGATCATACCCCAAAATTATATATCTATACTCTGAAAACCTTTTTAAGAAGGATTGAAATAACATCCATATCAAATCCAAACACTAATCAAATTATCTAGCTAAATAAGTCAGAAATTAGGATACATTTAATTTTTAAACAATACGTGATTAGAGGAAAATGAGGAATAGATTAACTACACTTAATTTATATGTTCAACAAATCAATATTGAGGTTGAAAAACCTCTAGAGTGAGGAGGATAACAAAAATATCCTAAGGAAATAATCTTGATAGAGATCCCTAAAATAGATTTCATAAATGAGTGTTTCCTACAGGGGACAGGGAGTTTAGCTAAAATATATAAATTTTTATGTATTTTAAATTCCTACATGATTTGGATGAATAACCTTAAAAACCATGAGCCAAATCTGTGTGTTATACTATACATTCTGTATGCTATATCATTTTCCCACATGTTCGGGTAAATCATGTTTTTACCATGGGGAACATAGCTCACGAATCATTTGGAACCACATGGTTTACTAAAATACTGCATCAAACATGCTCCATCCTTGAGACTCCAATTACATCCTATAATTTTACCTATAAATCATGAACTATTTCCCCTAACATTGCGACAACCGAGCACCCTTCAGTAACTATATTAAACACACCAAAGCCCTCCATAATTTCATCAAACCATCCTCAACCACATCCTAGATTAATGTGACAAAATAAAATCATAAAATACTTCAAATCAGTGGTGTCAAATGATTCCCACAATTTTATTACATTGTCAGAAATCAAAAGCTTGATGATCTCTTAGAAAATATAATTCCTTTGATCCTTCATAAACCATTTAAATTCCCTCATATCCTCTTATACATAACAATATTTCCCTAATAACCATAATATTAGGATACATATAACTCACATGATCTACTCTTTCTTAATCATAATACAACATAGGGAGTGAATATATAGAGTAGTCAGATAAAGAGAAATATTATCTTAACCAGTCACAAAATCTAAGTCAGTATAGTACTTATTTATATGATATATTTAGAAAACTATTTTAACCATGAATAATATTGGATGTTGATCCATTAAATTTTAAAATTCAAAAAATATGATTGATAATCTAATATGGACTAAAATACTGATGAACTATTTTCAATTATTTACCTAAATATTATAAACCAGACATTGGAGACACACACAGAAATACTATATTTCAATCTAGGATGGATAGAGGGTGATGAAGATGGTCTTCATAATATATCTAATAGATCTATGAATTTTATATCTACATTCTAATAAAATATATCTTATATGAATTCATATTCATAATAAATAATCCAATCAATTAGGTTTTTCTATCCTTACCCATAAAAAACTCAACTAGAATAGAATAATCATCGCATGAACCAGAAAATTCCACCACACATTCGTTGAACATGTCATCTGTTATTTGGAAAATATGTTTAGAGTACCCATACCTTTTATCTTATATTTTTGTTTTAATGGTTAACTTGGTTCCCATAGAGACCCATAAATTTGATATATATTGAATAAATTACAATAGATTATTGTTCAATACATAATATTATGATTCATACCAAAACCAAATTGGTTTAGTTACTGTAGAGACTAATTTAAAATATTCTTATTTGATGAAATATATACACCATATCCCAAAATGAACTCCATAGATATTACATTTCTTGTATACGCCCTACTTAAATATTTCCTTAAAACCTTGGGAAATGATATATAATAAAGGGTGAGATCATATGCTCGATAAATGTTACCAAGTGAGATATTGATGATCACCTTAGTCTAACATGTTATTAATGGTATGATCATATGAGTTTCACATTTAAAAACCATACCATTCATATCATAGATCAAAGTAACGAGTCATGCATGAAACCCAGATACTTTATAAGACATAAATAATGATGGAATCAATGAATAATAGTCATGAGAGAATATAATTAGAATAATATATAAGTTTTATGAAAACACATAAGAAAAAAAAAATTTGTTAGTTAATTATCTTTTATAAGAATATAGTAGTAGATTGTGTTCACTCTCCATTCCATTATATCATCATTCATGGATAACTCCAAATACTATTTTAGTGGAAATGTTCCGTTACTAAACTGGTTCACACACTATTACAATCCTTATTATCTCATTAGTTATACATATTTACCAAATTCATTACATGGATATATAATGTTGAGCCCACCCATCACAGAATGAAAATATTATATATGTATACCATAAGATCCTAAAATATTCATCATAACATAATCTATGTAAAGGAAATGTGCTTCAAAAAAATTTCATCATTTCATCATTGCATATCCTGTGGAAAATAAATGAGTTTCATAATTGTTTCATTTTAACATAATTAACCCATGAGAAAGAAACAGGTTTCATTAAATCATCCTTAAATAATCATCATGATAAGCCACTTGAATAATAGTAACAGATGGTATTAGTATATCAAAAACCCATTAAAACATCATTAATGTAATATGATGTTATCATAGATGATAAATTTCTTTAAATGATATGTGTAAATTTTATTAATAAAATAAACGTGTCACTTCGAAGGTAAATAGAATTAAATTCATAAAATTTCACAAATATTTTATGAAAAATATTATTTAAAAAGATACATGTGAATATATAAATGAATCATTATATCATTGTATGGGTATGATGGATGGAAATTATCTTCATGTTTTGTAATTTTATAAAAATATTCCTCTAATAATTATAGTAAAAATTAAATGGCACCTCATTCAAGAAAAATGATAAGTTGATTTATTATAAAAAATTTTGATAAAATAAATATTTTGGTGAAAATGAATCGAAACAATATAGTGTAATAGTAAAAAAAATCATGATATTTTTTTTAAAAAACATGGACATGGAACAATAAGGATTTTAAACTGAAAAGAGAAATAAAATGATATTTAGTAAATAATATTCATTCTTTTTTACTGAGTAAAAAATAGAGTAAACTAAAAAACAATTAATATCTATATATTTTTAGTAGATTATAAATTTATTGAGATTATTTAGAGTTAGATCATTAAATTTAAACATCAAAAACATAATCATGTACAATCTTGGTAAACAATGATATTGTATCATAAAACTTTTCCCACATTAGTAAATTTTGAATTAAAAAATTCTTCAAAGAGTGAAATTTATATTTATATGTATATCCCAATATTTTTCAAGATATATTCACTAAAAACATTCCTGTAAAACATAAACATCAAAGAGAAAAAAACAAGTGGTTAATATGGCATGGGTATCACAGAATAAAATGTGAGACAAAAATCCTTACCCCAATACGGACGTACATTAAATGTTACCTAAAATATGATAAAATAGATTAAAATATATTATATTTCTATAACAAATTCATCTAAAAATGTTAATATCATATATTATCAACATATAACATATAAATACCAATTTATTAATAATCCCTTATTAATATCTTCCTTTTGGGGGTGAAGTAAGTTGGTTTTCATGAGAATTTCTATTAGGTAGTTCTTATTATTATTCATTAATAACGGATACATCATCTACAATTTTTCAATCATGATTTACTTATCATATTTCTTCATAATATATTTATTTACAGTAATCGATAAAGTATGGTGATATAATAATGAATTACGTAGTCCATGGAGATTGTGGGTTATATATACAAATAACCAATGCGTTCAAATTTCATCAAAATTGAAGATTCTTTTTACAAAATTAAGTTAAAATAACTTTACTAAACAATATAAAAATAGACATAGAAAATTATGGGGTCAGACATGGGAATACATCCCCCATTAAAAGTACTTTGGAAGAACAATATTTTTTCTAATACAATATCAATTCATTCACTCTTCATCAAATGTTTCATTCTATGTCGATCTACCAAAACTAGGACCTTGACCTATGATATTTCATTATCCACTCCATGTTATCGGCAAGTATAGGGACATTAAATGTATATTACCACCGAATATATTCTCCTATCATCTTATTTAGTTTCAACCCTCATAGATGGGTCAGAAACTATAGATTCATTATTCATTATGACTATGGGGATGTGCACTTCACCTAATAAATTGTGTCATAATTTCACATGGGGTGAAAAAGTAACCCTACTCATCAACCTCCTACAAATCATTATTATAAATACCAAAATTGAAGTGGTTGTTATTAGACACTTTCACATTGCCTAGAAATTCCTATGTACTCTATATATTTTTGAGTGAAGGGTCACCTAAAATTTCATACAAGACAAAAAAATGTTTGCTTATTGGGGAGTTAAATAAACAATGAATTTGAAGAGGTATCACCAATGGGTTAAGTCCAAATTAACCAATAGTATAATAATTATATCATGTCAATGATCAAAATAATTTCACATGGACATCCGAAATTGAACATATTCGAAGCCACCACCATCCACTAAATTGGATGAGGAATATTTTTTCTCTCCATATCAAAAGCCACATGATTCGTCACAATTATATTCGAAGTTGCTGAAGTATATCTGCCTTTGGGGTTAACCAATTTGGGAGGGTCCTGATTAGTAAAAGTTGCTTCCAATGAAGCCGAGGATCTCTTACCCTTGCTACCATCCACAAACCCTTTTAAAGTATGAAAACCAACTCAGGATCTTCCTTCCTACCAAACTAAGTCACTAAAGAGAACTTATTAATTATTTTTGGAATTTAAGAATGAATTTTATTCTTTCTTGTTTGAGACCATAATGAATTTTGTTTCTTGAATCAACTATTGATCAACCATTCATTGAAGAAAAAATTATCAATGAATCATTTATCAATTTCGTCATCCACCAAATATTAACCATCCACATTATGGATCTATAGAATTGTACTATTTCCACCCAAAATCAATGGAATCTTGACCAATGTTCCCTTAATTAAAACACTCTCCTTCATTGTGGACTTTAATCTATTAGGAAGATGAATCTTGTGCAGTCCACTGAGATTTTCATTTATGTCGGCATGTTTATATGCATATTCATTTACATTGATAAATTTATTTTCTTCCATTCTATATCTATGAATTAAGTCATCATCACAAGGCCCTTTTCATATAATTCATAAGAAGCACTATGTATCTATCTAGTAGACTGATTAATTGGAAACTAAATCATTCCCTAATCATTATAGTTAACTCGAGATTTAACACCACCTAGAGATACAATAGTTCAATCACTGATTAATTCAGAACATTCCATCTACCTCCTCTTGTGTATTCAAATAAGAACTACCCAACCATTGGTCTCCATTTGTGAATCTACATCTACATTGTTACATATATTTACATCCTTTCTATTCCAGGAATAAAATCAATATCAAGAGGCCCCTTCTCGAATAATGTAAAGGCAATTCCATGAACCAATCTAAGAGATGATGTAACATCCAGATTAACTATTACATTCTCATCTATGTTCAACATCACTACAGCCCTAAGATGAATTTGATCAATCACTGATTAATTTAGTACCTTCATTTTTCCTCATACTAAAGACAATAGATTCATTATAATTATTTAGATAGTATGTACAAACTATGGCCATATGATAATAGTCCAAATAATTTCCAACAATCTTCCAATAGAAATAGAAATTCGATAATACCATATTAGAATATTGCAATTTAATTCCACAAACTCATTTTAATGAACTAACTTATCAATTTGGCCCAGTCTAAGGTCTACCTCCACAATAAATCAAGTTAAAGATCCATAATGAAAAATCAATATTTCATAAATTTTAATGGGAACTCCAATGTAATAAGAGATATCAAAGAAGATATATAGATTCCATAGAATCCCATTCAGCCCATAGATCCAACCCCGGACATGCATGAATGCTTTTTAACCTAAAAAGGGTTAAAGTTAAAGATTTATTCACAAATTCTCATAGAGATATGTTTCAGTGGAACTGTGAAAACTCACCATGTGATAATTTAACTCCATATTTGAAAGAGAATCTTATATAATCCCATTTCTTATGGATGATATTTCCAATCCAAAAAACACCAGATAGATGAAATTATTCTATGTGAATATAGGGTTTTCTAAATAAGACAATCCTATTAAATAATTTTTTTTGAAAAAATAGAATTAGAATATGACTCAATATATTCTACAACATCATCCTTATTCATTATAAAATATCCTAAATTACCTTTTCTTAAGAAATTAACCATTCCGTGAACTATGATTTGAGGAAAAGAGAATGTTATTTGAAGTCTTACCTTCAATCGCAATCTAAAAATAATGAACATAATGTTCATCACAATAACTATCCCCTTCAATAAAAAATTTCCCTCCAGAAAGTGAACTATCTATTTCAACCATGAATACCCTTTGAAAATCCATGATCGATCCCCAATAACCCTATTCACCATTGAATCTCAAGGGAGTGATACTCCAATGTAACCAAGAAATGCCCAATATTTTATTTTAATGAAAGAAGGATAAATAATATTATTTTAATTATCTTACATGTCATATATTTTCATTAAATCTATAATTATTTTCATTCATTTAAAATGATTCTAAAAAATCAATCACATCTCTTTATAGAGATGGTAGTCCCCACATATGCATGAACGAAATTAACAATTTTCAATAGTCGGTAAGACGGTGGATAATGGTTTACAATTAATTATTATAACAAATTAGTTGGTTAAAAGTAAAAAATTAATTATTATATAAGGATAACATAGATTTATAGGATCCATAATAAGAAAGAAAATTGAAAAAAAAACCCAGTTAAGATTTAAACTTCTTAATTGAAAAATTTTATTTCACTTAAACATTAATCCTTTAAATGAAGCTATTTTGGAATGTCCAAAAGCTATAAGATAGGGTAAAATAAAATAAGATTATATTATCTTAGGTATTTGATTATCTAGAGGATTAGAAGATTCTAAATCAAGAATTGTATATGTTTTTAAGGGTAGGGAGATTCACTCTTAGAACATCCAATAATATTAAATAAATATTCAATAATTTTCAATGAAAAATATATGAAAATTGATATAATAAACTTATAATATTATTATGAGTTTAAGTAATATCATAGAATAAAATTTTAATAATTTTAGTATATATTATTAATTATATCTATTATTTTTGACTCTCGTTAATCCATTTTACAATTATTGAAATAGCAATGCCATGTACTCATTCATGGTTAAGAACATCACAATTAATGAAAAAGTGACTCGTAAATAGACCATAGTTGATATTTTCAAACATATTTCATTATAATGGATGATTATTATTTTTTTATGTTTTAAATCCTTTAATAAAATTTTATTTAATATAAAATATTAGCAATTTATTTTTTTGGAACTTTTCATTTAATTAGACATTGAAAACAACAAGATATAAACTTAATTTCAGAATAAAACATTAAACCATCAGTGAAACTATATATATATATATATAAATTTTTGGGACATAATAATTCACTCATATATAATTACATTTAATATTCCTTGAAACATCTACATGTTGTTTCTACTACTTGCATAACCATTTTATTAGTTATGTGTAAGGATTTTTGTTAATTATTTTATAACTAAAAATTAAAAATTATTTACCATGATAAAAAATCAATAAATACTTACAATAACCATTTATAAAAAATGATATATTTTTTAATCTCTTTTAGAAAATATATATAATTAAATGAAGAATGTGCTATTTTGACCTTATTTATTCCTTAAATATTATAAAGATAATAAATGAATGTTAAATGGTATAAAAAGTCATATTTTCAATGTTATTATATTGTTATGAAATAAATAGTCTCATTACGTAAAATAAACTAATGCGTATGAAATAATTTCAATCCTTATCATATAAGTTTTAACTTTTTTTAACCAATTTTATCTTTACCATGTTCATTAAATTTTATAATTACTACTATTCATATTTTTAAAAAAGTGACATATCTATAAAATTTCAACATCTTAATTCAAAAAACATAATCTATTTTCCGAGATTCAATATCTATATGTTTTATAAATTCCTTTAATAATTAACCCACAAAAGGAATCAAAAAGAAATTTCAAAAAATTTATTTCCAAAGTATAAAAGGTTTTTAAACAAAAAAATCATTTAAAAGTAATTATAAGAAACAATATTGAATTATTCGTAACATAAAATAATTTTTTTAATTTTATAATGGAATATAAATTTTTATAATAATTAACTGAATGTGTAATTCTCAATAAAAACATATATATTTCATTACTCTTTTGAAAATCAATATTTTTGTAAAATTCAGTAAAATATACCCTACGCTAATGTTTAAATGATAATATCAAGTGTAAAGTTTATTATCTCAAATAAAATTAATATAAATGTTAAATTAGAATTATATTATTATATTCCAAAAATAAATAATATTTTTGATAAAAATTCTGTTTATAATCATAAAAACCCCTTATGGTAAAATTTAACATAAATTTATCAATATGATTAATTTTTCTAAATATTATATATTAATTGAAAAAATGTACTTATTCATATTCACTTCAAAAATTTAAAATTTATGTCATAATAGTATATGTTATTGTGATTCATTAATAATTTGGTGTTCATTTATCATAAGATATCAAAGAAATAAAATTTATTTCTAGATAAAAAATATTTAAAATATCACGTTGTTAGCTTATTAAAGCCAAAAATACTTTCACCCAAAAAAATCTATTATTTTGATATAGAAAAATAGGTAAATTTATGTTTCATCACATCCTTTGGTTCCTATGTAGGTTCTTTGAATTTCTAATTTGTTTGGAGAATTTTAACTAGATGTTTATTATTCTTCTGTAACTATTTATATATATGATACAATATCTCTACTATTTTTTTTCTTATGAAAGATAATGATCCGGTGGTAAAACCATTGAATGTTGTAAATTTTATGGATTAGGTATGAACTTCCTAATTAGAATACATGGAAGACATCATGATCTTGAGATAGGTTTTGTGGAAGCACCAAGTGATGAGAAACCGTCCCCACTTGATCATGAATATTGAAAAAGCCAATGTACCTAGAGATTAGATTTACCTTCATTCCATATCATAAAATATTCATCCATAGAAAAATCCATAGAAATACCTTTTCCCAAAATTGAAAGTCTATATCTCATCATTATTTTCAGAATTAATTTTATACTGAATATGAGGTCCCTTGATGTGTTTCTAAATGGCTTTATCCTTATCGACCATTTCCTCGTCTATATCAAGTCCCAATAGTGTTCGTTCTCAAACATAATCAAATTTTAGTAAATTTTCACACTTCCTTCCAAATAATGATTGATAAGGATCCATCTAAATGCTTTATTTAATGTTATTGTATTCATAAAATTATACCAAAGGAAAATGTTCATCCCAACCACCATTGAAATCTATAGAGAAATATCTCAACACGTTCTATATAAATTGAATGTTCCATTCAAACTGACCATCAATGTAACAATATGTAGTAATAAAACCAAACTCTATATAAAGATCTTGTTGGAGACTTCACCATAACATCATGTAAGACATCATATTCTGATTAAATACAACCAAATTAGGTGATATATTAATCCTTAAAACATTATTAATGTTTAATCTAGATATATGATCAAGAAATAACTATTATATGATAGAAATGAATTTTTATTGATTCATTAGGAGATTTACTATAAATCATATAACATTATTTCCATTAGATTTGTTAGGACTCCAATTAAATGATCTATGCTGCTGTTTTCCCATTCCCATTACAGTATGGTTAATGACCATAACATATTCTTATTCTCCTTGTTGTCATACATAACCTGATGAAATACCATAAACATATATATTTATTCTAAAATATCTCTCATCATGTTTTCTCACTAGAAAATACAATTTTAGATCATTATACATCGTGACACATCTTGGATGAATAGAGAATGTTAAACTATGGACATAATCCAACAACTACTTCTTCAAATTTTGTATATAAAGAACATATACTTGATTAATAAACCTTATAATTCCATAAAATTAATGGTTGATTCTTAGAAAAATTAATACATAAATATAAAATTATAGATATTATTTCAATTCTATTTTAATCATTACATGAATAGATTGGTTGACAAAATTTTGATGAAGATAATATTTCAACTCTTCCTATAGGATTACCATACTAAACTTTTCCAAATCTATAAATATTTGATATTTTGTGATCCTCATCCTAGATATTCTAGAATGATCCTTTCAACTATGTGAATCAACCACATTATTCTATTCTCAATGATAGTAATGTATTGAGAAATCATAATATTTATTCCAATAAACAAATATTATTTGGTGCATATTGATCAATTTCTGAGTAAATATATACATTAAACATTTATGATCGATATATGTATATATATCACATATTACCATAATAAAGATAATTTCTCCATATGTTTAATGAAAAAATTACCTTAGATAAGTCGAAATCATATGTTTGAAAATTTTTCTCTTGAGCCTTTAAATATTGTGAGGTCTAAGATATTAAAAGATCAATCAACATAAGGATGCAATACATAAGCTTATTGGATCCATCACTAAGGATCATAATCCATTCTCCACTGTAGGGGAGTGTATGAAAAGGTATATGCAATATAATTTTAATTGGTTTCCTAAAATGTTCTTCATGTAAATATATACAAATGAATTTTTCCTCCTTTCAAAATATCATTGTGATTATCTTCGAAATCCATATGAAATTTTCCACAAAGAATCATCAATATCAAGAAAAACTAAGAAAACTATACATCTCAGTCATAGTGTTTTGTTTTGGACAATGTTCAATAAAATCTATCTTTTTTAGATCCATATAAAAACCTTATATTGAGATTATATTATGTAAAAAATAATCTCTATGAAGTAAAAATTCACACATAGTAAACAATTCATACCAATTATACTTTCCTAGGGTCTGTAGTAAAATATTAATGTGATCTTGATACTCTTCCTCCGTCATGGAATATGAAATAATGGGATCTATAATGAATACCAAAAAATTATTATTATAATATAAAAATAATATAAATATTTTAAATTCATTAACATAATGGTGGAATTAATAAGAATAAATGGCATCATAACAAATTCACATTGTGTGAGCCTCATATAAATGGTTTTCCTGGATATCTCTTCACATATAACCCCCAATTGATAGTTTCAAATCAGTGATCAACTATTAATATGTTGTTCCCCTAATAATTGAAATAAATAATTATCAATGTTGGGATGATGATACTTATTATTGATATTGAAATTTTTTGAGTCAAATAATCAATGAAAAATCACAATTATCCATCATACTTCTTAACAAAAATAACATGTGCACCCAATGGTGATCCACCTGGCCAAATGAATCCCTTATAAATATTCTCCTTGTGATTCTTATTTAATTATTTTAACCCAACTAAGTCTATTATATATGGAGACATTGAAAAAACTGTACGACCCAGTATGAGTTCTATAGAAAAAATCCGGATTTTTCAATTTGGAGGTGATTAGGAAATTCCTCCAGAAAAAAAAACTATTTCATAGTAGACATATCATCAATGTTGAGTTTATCCCCAAACATCTAAGATAAACAAAACTTTTGCATAGTAAATAATACGCACATAATGGATAAAACTTCCACAACATGTTCATATTTTTTATCACACTAATAGATGATCATAGGATGGATTAAATATCAAACGTAACATCACTCCAATTGAAATTAATTTTGGGTTTATATAAATAAATCCAATTAATTTATAATATAAAATATTAATCAACTAGAGGGTGAATAACAATAATTTGAAGAAGATCATTTCCATAAACGTCAATTACAGATGAATCCAAGACTTGAGATGCAATCATTATATCATTAGAAGTTATCACTACAAACTCAATATCTTTTCTATGATGATATTAATTGAAATTCCCGAAGAAATTTCCTGATATAAATTTTTTTTATAATTATGATCAAATGTGGAACATGAATATTCTAGAATACTTGTAACTACTTAAAAATTATTATTCTAAATTAATTACATTATTAAAATAAATTGGTAAGATTGAGAATAATAAAAAACAATGATAAATCATATAATCAAGAAGTATCAATCATATGACGTCTAAATCAAAAAACATTAATGTCAATATTTAGATTGATAGGTTAATTCATGCTCATCTAGGCTCATTAATAGAATATAAGAATGTTATATTATACATAAAAATATATCAATGGTTTTCACCAATGTTTTATATTCATAATATTTAAATAATAATTGATCCCTACTCAGATACAATGTATGGTAACCCCAACTATTGATAAATGTATTTTAATTCATAATAAAAAAATATTCATTACATAATATTACGATC
Organism: Viscum album; assembly: GCA_963277665.1. Lineage (NCBI taxonomy): Eukaryota > Viridiplantae > Streptophyta > Magnoliopsida > Santalales > Viscaceae > Viscum > Viscum album. Next base: position 271,451,411 of record OY728166.1, read on the forward strand.
CATATATAACTATAATGGTTTTTTTTAGACTAAATTAAAAATCGTATTTTTTTCAAAAAATATCTTCAACATATCTCACAGGGATCATACCATATAGTTATTCTCTAGGAAATACCCTAATTAATAACATTCTTCACAACCTGATGCAATAAAACATAATAAAGGGTGTTTTTAAATGATCAGTAAGGGTAAATAAGGGAGTTATCCGCGATTTTATATGAATAACATGTGAATAAAATGACGAAGGCATGAATTTAACATTTAAAAAACATACCCTACAAATTATAAATCAAAACCCTATATTAAGTTATATATATTCCATAAGATGTGAATCATAAAGGAATCATGCAATATGAGTATTGATACAATTAAATCATCATAGGATGTCTGTTTTGGGAATACCCAATAGCTTTGAAAAAAATTTCTTTAGTGAATGATTATTGTAAATACTCTCATAGTGGATGTTATTCACTCCCCATTTAATCAGACGCTTAGTCCAGGTTTACTCGTAATACTATCATAGTGGAAAAAAATCCTTACTGAATTGGGATAACTCCCTAATATAGTCCCAATTATCTAATGAGATATCCATTATTAATAAATTCATTTAAGGTTTAAATTGGTATGGGTCCACTCAATAACATAATGAAAATCATACATATGTTTTTTAAAAAATCAAAATACATTAATCATTGAATAAACCATGTTATGTGAAATAATTTTTTAAACTCTTCATCATTTCTTCATAGCATAACCCATTGAAAATAAATGTGTTTCATAATGGTTTCACATAATCATAAATAAAAATTGATATATAAGTTGGTTTCATAGAATCATCCCTATATCATCATCATCATAATTAATTCAAATAATTATTGTGGTTGGTAAAATTAGTTCAAAACCCTAATTAAATATAAGTAACATAAAATAATGTTACCAAAGAAGAAGCATTTATTTAAATGATCACATGAGACTTTCATGTGGAAAATATCCTTTTTCATATCAAAATAATTCGATTAAAATTAAAAAAAATCAAAAATATTAAGGAAATTTTTCATTAAAATTATCCTCAAGGTTTTGTAATGCAATCATTAATTAATTTAGTGGTCAAACAGCGGGAAATTTAGTTTATGTTGTATATGTTTAATAAAATGATTCTTTTCATAATTACTATATAAATTAAAAAATTCATTACTTAGATAATAAATAAAAGATTATGTTTATTCTATTTTAGAGAAATTCATGCGTGGTTGAAAATTAAAATATTTATATAATAGTAGAAGAATTCATTAAAATATTTTTAGAACATATAAGAATTCTAATATCTTTTTTTTCTTATAATGAGAGTAAAATCCATATTTCTGATATATAATAAATTTCAAATGTGAAAAATATGATTTATCAGTGAAAATTAATTGAAAATGTGTTAATGGATTTTTAAAAGGGAAAAATCCCTATTAACACTTTGAAATAATCAATCATATTTTATCAGATTAATACAATGAGTTAGTTAGAGAGTCTAAGGCTTGAAAACCCTTGTCAAAGAAAAAATAAAAACAAATAAATATAATATTATGTTTGTGAAATTTATTAAAAATAATTTAATATCTCCAAAATTGTGCATCGTACATGAAATATAAAACTATTGTTAGATTCGAAATGTTTTGTTTACTATAAGTGGGGTATAATATTTAATTTTACTAGATGTTTGGATGACTCACTCATGGGATAAAGTTGATAACTAATATTTTGTATTTTATTTTATTAAAAATAAATAATATATTCTAAATGATACATCATATAAAAAATATAAGACCAATGTTAAGTTCAGAAAATGTGGTTTGGCCTAGGTGGGATATATCTTTTATAAAAAATGGGATTTTAGTAAAGTCGTGAGTTAAATTAATTTATTACCTATTTATATTAAATAATTAGTTTTATTATTTTAATGTTTGGCCTTTTTACACATAATATTCATCAAGAATACACATCAAACACCAAAGAAACAAAACTCATGCTTTCAATCCCTCCATTCATCAAATAGTTTGACATGATACAATATAAAAATAATTAATTGGATGATATTATGGTATTAGAAGACAATTTTTAGGTAAACTAATCATTAAAATTAGTTTTAGGATTTGGGGTTTTTTTTTGTTTTGGGTTAATGTTAGAGAAATATCTGAACCCAGAATGGTTCTATGTTGGTATTTTTTATTGATTACGGACAACCCCCAATATTTCTATACAAATGATCGATCTGGTCTCCATGATTTGACCAATGTTTTCCTTCACCTCTATGTGTAGAACCCCCTTCCTTGGTGCGTCGTGAATATTTTTAAACATATACTATTTAATTAATTAATTTATTTTTTTCAATCATTATTATTTATACATGTTTTAAAAAATCTATGATGAAGTTTTATCATAAAATCCAATGATCACATGAAAAAAATTTGAAATAATAATTTTATTTGGATAGTAAAAAGTTATTTTTTAAACAAAATTATCAAAATATTTTGAAAAAAATTATTAGAGGATAACAATGAAATTTTTAGAAAATAATTACAATGAATTATTGAAGGATAATTTATAAAAAATTAATAAGTGTACAAAATATGTAATTAATTTGGCTATTATATATAATGAATTTCGACCATAATTTTTTTGAAATTACCATACCAAAATCATTGAAAAAAATTGTGTGATATTATCAATGATAGTTATAATGAATAATCATGATAATTATAAAAATATTTATCAAAGGATAATATATTAAATTATCAATTAATAATTTTTTTAATTATAAAAGAAATATTTAATGTAATTATCATGAGCATATTGGAGAATTACTGAATTATAAAATATTAAAATAAATTATCAATGAGTAATTATGTCTGATTGAAAAATTAGCATGGAAAATAATCAATTGATAATTCAATAAAATTATTAAAAAAATATTTCTAAATAATTATCATGTGGTAATTAAAAATAAATTATCAGAGGAAAAATGTAAAATAAGAATATGTATAGAGTAATTATGAGGCTATATTTATACAAATTATTAATGGATTGTTGTACCAAATTATCCAAAATATAATTATACGGGATAATTAAAGATAAATTATCAAATATAATTATATGAAAATTATTTATAAAAAAATTATAAAAAAAAATTATAAAGAATAATTTATGAGAATTTATGAACATATAATTATAAATGGATTATTTAAGAGATATTATCAACATATAATTATTAAAGTATAATTTATGAGAAATTTTAAAAATATATTTATAAATTTAAAATTTTGATAGTATCTAGGAGAGAAAATGTATCATCACATGTGATATTTTATTCCCTTTTGAATTAAAATGACTCATATTGGTTCTAGTAACACTTGATGAATGCCAATAAATCATGTGTTGGTCAATACAATGACTTGGATGTGAGGAGGTGTATCGAACCACATGGGGTGGTTTATCCTTACAAATGAGGATAATGACATTGAGGATAGAAAATACTTGTCATTTGGGATCTCGTTTACATGTGTTTCTATATTTAATTTATATGTTCACTTGCCTGATATTGTGATTCACTTATGATCTCATGTGGGTGTGTTTTTAGACCATTGTATAATATTTTAATCCATGGGATTGATGTAACAACTTGATTCCATGATGATTTTTGTTTTACATGTTAATATATATGATAATTATATATTTTATCATTATGTTTGATATGGTTATTATCATGATATGACCACCCATGTCTTTCATTGGAGGATTAGTATTTTTATACTTGATAGGTGACCATCATGGTATGATTACTCTTTCTAAGGTGTGAACTTGATGTGTGGTGATTATGACATCGCAACATGATAACCCTATAACCTGTAATATACTCGATGAATTCTAGATTCTGAGTAGATGGACAACACATGATGCCTTGTGGAATCAGGGTGTTATCTGAGGCCTTGTGGATTCTGGGTAGGTTAGAAATACTCGATAACTTGTGGATTCTAAGTATTACATGATTCATTATGGATTTCACATATGTTTTTATTCATGAAATGCCTTGCAGATTCCGGTGATTTTACAAAAGCATCATGGATTGTTTTTGATACTTATCAGAATATGCTATATTTCTATAATGGAGCTAATGTATATACATTCAGAAGTTTTTATGGGGATGGGTTAGTGAATTAGAACTCGATTTTTGATTTTATGTTTCTATTCTTGTTACAAATTTATATTATTATAGAATAATTTTATATAGTTGCACTCATCCTGTTCAGGATAAATTGGAGGTGTCTTACTAAGTCGTTTACTCACACCCTACTCACGAATTTCAATGTTCTTGTAGATTAGAATGAGGGATCTAGTGAAAGTCAAGGACCTAGTGGTGGATAGCTATGTATAGGAGTGTGGAACATGTAGAAATCCAGGACGGACTCTGGAGGATATTCTATTTAGTTATTTAAATTATCTTATTTATTTCCATTAGACATGATTAGAACTTGTTGGAGATAATTTATATTTATTACCTGTATATATATATTTTTTACTTTTCAACATGATACTATGATTATTTATTAATTTTGATTGTTGATGATTAAAGATCCTATGACATGATATTGAGGGTATAATATACCCACTAATGGACCCGGAACCCCACATCTAGTCAGATGCCTATTTTATACGTGGAAATGTCTAAGAGGTCTCGTAACATTATAGACCAGGCCCGATGGCTCAAATCCGGATGTCACAGAATGGTATTAGGGGAATATTAAAAAACTAACTTTTCTTCTCATTTCTTGGTTGGGGATATCTTAGACTACAATTATGATTTTTGGGACTCAAGTAGGGGATCTATGTCAGTGTCTACCCAGAACTGTATAGTGGATCATTGAGTTTCTATAATGTGGGGAACTTAGGTTTTGTTGTTATTATTGATTAAAAATCACATCGGGTGATGCACATAATGTTTATATGTGATTTTTTAGATTTTCAGATTGTTCATACATCATGAATAGGCATGTACGATCATATGAAATATATATACCTATTCTTGTGTTTCATAGTAGTTTATTAATTAAATTCATTGAATTGTGATATTTTTAAGGGATGGTTTTTTGTTTAATATATCTATATAAGATTTAATTAGGTGATCTTGACATGCTGTTCTATTAGTATATATATAATGATTGTGACAAATGTTAATGAATAAAATCATGGGTATACCTTTAGCAATGGTTAGTATTATAGAAAAACCATAGCTGATCCATATACTACTTAATATAATCATTTTTTGATTCAATTAACTGATAGGGATTTATCTTCAAAAATCTTTTATTTTATGGAGTGCTTCATTCATGTTATAGAAGATGTTGCATTGATATAGTTTGTTTAATTACAAAGGAAGTAGGAAAAAAACTTTCACTTGGGGTAGGAAAAACCATCACCACTCGACATGCATAAGGATGAATTTGGGATTTCTCCCATACATTCTCTCTATTATATGCATTAGGTCCACCTCAACTCTAAGTATTTTTCATATTTTCTATTATAGGCATTCGACTTTTTAATTATGTTCAAATATTCCATGATTTACAACTCCAATATTATTCATCATTTTAGAGCATCAGAGGCTCTTATGATTCTAACAAATGGGTTGTAATATTTTTGGAAATCTTTTACCAATTAGGGACTCCAATGAATTTGAATTTTATGTTTTCATTTAGATCATGTCAGGAGTATAACAATTTTGATACCTGTTTTGTATGGTTCCTACTAAGATGAAGGAGATCAAGGTGATTCTGGGTAGCATAGATATGTTGGGAATTATTAGAACTAGTAATTCACTATGGGGTGAACCTTTTTAGTTTTTTATGAAATAAGGTTATAGATATAATCTATGTATTGAATTTTAAAACATGAACCGAGTTATGAGGAAAACCCAATATTTATTTCCCATGATAAATGATATTTTCAATCAGTAATGGGGAGATTAGTTGTTTTTCAATATTGATATTTGATCTAGATACCTTCAGTTTTTATTAATGGGGGACATTAAAAAGATGACATTTCAATGTAGATATGAATTGTATGTGTATTTGGTGATGTTCTTTGGGATAATGAATGCAACATCAGTGTTAATTTCCCTCATTAATAGTATATTTCATTCATTCATGGATGATTTAATTATCATTTTCATTTACAATATTATAACACCTCAAGATTTCATATTATGTTATCTCTTCAATGTATTTCAATAACTTGCACTACACGCAACACCGACTTTTAGCACAGCACGTCTTACCAAACTAGACATTCAAAAAGGTGGTTATGAATATTATTTAATATATTTATATTTAATATATCCTATATAATATTAACATTCATATTTTTTGTTTCTTAGACATAATATAAGAAGCATTCAATTATTATGATAAAAGAGGTATTTTCCAAAAAAATTGCAGTTTTAAGGCTTTTAATGGAGAAACCTTTTTGAACAAAAATATTTGACACTTCAATATATTCAATTTACTGATATTAAATTCATATTTAGAAGAGGTACATAAAAATTTAGTTTGGATAAATTTTTGGTACTTTTCTGATAACTTTCAAATTTTAATGAATAGTGAAAAAATACTAAATTTTAATTGAAAATAACTTTTTAAATTGAAATAATTTATAGAGTTAAATTATACATTATAATATTTCTTATGTATCATAATATTATATTTTTATAATTTTATATAATTTATGTCATTTGATGTTATTTCACATTTGAATTTGATATAAACAAGTGTCAATCTTTTGATAGTTATTATTTCTTAAAAACACGCTTTCTAAATTGACAACAGAAATTAATTTTAAATTATTTTAGGACAGTTATATGTTTTGAATTCGGATAAATGGATCCCATATTTGGAATCATTAGGTACAATTTTTTTAAATAGGTAACTTTTATTTTTATAAATTATGTGTAATTATTTATGTAAATATTTTATTTACCATGGTTAAAGGGTAAATCTGGTAAATATTGGTAATGGAATAATATTAAAATAATATTAAATAACCTTAAAATGTGTCCTAACTATATTGGCTGATACATTTCCAACCATGGGCTTCCTTGGGTTGATTTTAGGACCCCATGGAGCCACATGGGAGTGATCATGACATTTTATATTAATTAATCAAATGTAAAGACAAAAATAACAAAAGCATGTATCTTTTAGTAAAACATTTTTATATGGGGTTATATAACTTATGTCTTCGACTATAAATATTAATTTGAAATATAATGAGATTTCCTACATGAATATATTTTATTTATTGTTTTTATAAATAAAATAAATATATTTATTTATGACACAATAATGATGCCTTATTTTCCTTATTAATAAAAGGATCAAATAAATGATATTGTAAATATTATAATAAATTAAATTTAAATGTTTTTATTCATCCAAAAATTTTCAAGTTTAATATGACATATTATTAATGATTCTATGTGTTTGGATCAAAGTAATCAAGTGGTGATGACTTTTAATAAACTAAATAATAAATAGTGTCAAAATTGACATAAATTAGTTTTTAAAACAAATACTATATTATTGGATGACATAATATTAAAAAAATCTAAGGTCCATCCAAAGGAATTATATAATATTAAATATTTCATTAATTAACCACTTGAGGTTATATTGTAAGTTTAGAGTATGTTTTTTATCCATATAGTGTAAGAATACAAGAAGACACGGTAAAAGTTAAACTACTTAACTAAGAGTTAAATCTAAAATATAAGTTTAAAATGGTAACCTAAACTTGACTAAAACCTATATGGTGAGAGTATTTCTACCCATAACCACCAAAGGCTCTACATAAATACACATGGAGCTATTTTAATAGTCACACCCGAACTTTTAAAATAATATAATTGTTTTATTTTATAATAGTTCTTATGTATCATAATAATATATTTTTATAATTTTATATAATTTAGGTCATTTGATGTTATTTCACATTTGAATTTGATATAAACAAGTGTCAATCTTTTGATAGTTATTATTTCTTAAAAACACGCTTTCTATTTTGACAACAGAAATTAATTTTAAATTATTTTTGGAAACTTATATGTTTTGAATTCGGAAAAATTGATCCCATATTTGGAATCAGGAGGTACAATTTTTTTAAATAGGTTACTTTTATTTTTATAAGTTATATATAATTATTTATGTAAATATTTTTTTACCATGGTTAAAGGGTAAATCTGGTAAATATTGGAAATGAAATAATATTAAAATAATATTAAATAACCGTAAAATGTGTCCTAACTATATTGGCTGATACATTTCCAACCATGGGCTTCCTTGGGTTGATTTTAGGACCCCATGGAGCCACATGGGAGTGATCATGGCATTTTATATTAATTAATCAAATGTAAAGACAAAAATAACAAAAGAAAGTATCTTTTAGTAAAACATTTTTATATGGGGTTATATAACTTATGTCTTCGACTATAAATATTAATCTGAAATATAATGATATTTACTACATGAATATATTTTATTTATTGTTTTTATAAATAAAATAAATATATTTATTTATAAAACAATAATGATGCCTTATTTTCATTATTAATAAAAGAATCAAATAAATGATATTGTAAATATTATAATAAATTTAATTTGAATGTTTTTATGCCATCCAAAAATTTTCAAATTTAATATGACATCTTATTAATGATTCTATGTGTTTGGATCAAAGTAATCAAGTGGTGATGACTTTTAATAAACTAAATAATAAATAGTGTCAAAATTGACATAAATTAGTTTTTAAAACAAATACTATATTATTGGATGACATAATATTAAAAAAATATAAGGTCCATCCAACGGAATTATATAATATTAAATATTTCATTAATGAACCACTTGAGGTTATATTGTAAGTTTAGAGTATGTTTATTATCCATATAGTGTAAGAATACAAGAAGACACGGTAAAAGTTAAACTACTTAACTAAGAGTTAAATCTAAAATATAAGATTAAAATGGTAACCTTAACTTTCCTAAAACCTATAGGATGAGAGTATTTCTACCCATAACCACCTACGGATCTACATAAATACATATGGAACTATTTTAATAGTCACACCCGAACTTTTAAAATAATATAATTGTTTTATTTTATCAGACTTTGAAAATTACTATCGAGTTGCAGGCCAAGCCTGTTTGAATTTTTTTTGCATTTTCTTGATGAATAAATGATTTTCCCTTGACAGCGTCTGGTGCATGGGAAATGTGTATCCAAAGCTCTGTTTCATTTCATAGGTCACCGTGTGGCCTATCTCATGTTCAAGACAAATAAATAAATTTAGTTTTATTGATGTATTTTAATAATTATAATAATGGTAATTATTATTATTATTATTATTATTATAATTTTGTTCACTATGTTTATTAATATAATTTTATTATTATTATGTTTTTATTATTAATATTCTTTTAATTATGTTAAGTGTACTAGGTTTATTAACATCATATTAAATTCATTTTAATTATTATTATGTTATTATGATTATTAATATTATTAGTATTTATTATTATTTTTTATTTTCTTTTATTCCTTTATTTTTTTTCTATCCCTTTTTTCTTCCCCTCTTGCTCTTCTTCCCTGGGTGTCATGCAGCCTCTCCTCCCTCATGTCACACTATTTCTCCCCCTTGAGCCTTCGAACCCTACCCCACCTCCTTCCCTTGCAACTTCCCCCTTCTCCTTCTGGTGAGAAGCTCCAGTTACCACACATGGGAACCCAGACCAACTACGAGCCACTCCTTCTACCTGCACACAACCTCATGCTGCCCCTTTTTTCAGAAGGACTCTCCAGCTACCTCTCGTTGGTGAGCAGCATCCCTTCCAGTGAACTCCCTTTGGCATGCAACTCTTTTCGGTGGCCTCCCCTTTGCGTGATTTTCTCTGGTAATCTCTCTTACACTTTGTGTAGGGTTTTATATTAGAGTTTCTTTTGATTGGGGATTGATTTCCATGTTATTTTGTTTAGTTTATTGATTTATGGTTTATTTGATGTTGTTTACGATGTGTTGGGTGCGTGATTGGAGTTTTGCTTCAAAATTTTGGGCTTTCGACACCAATGGTATGTGGTTTCACATTTAAATACAATTTAGTGAATTAATTTTATTATTTAATTAATTAATCATGTTCTTTAAATTATTTGTATTGTGAAAATTTGGTTTTCATGAATTTTATCATGTGTTGGGTTTGCTCAGTGGCTTGTTCATATGGAATGAAGTGGGTTCTTGAGGAAAACCTGTGTTTAGACTTCTATTAGTGTTTTATTATGTCACGCAAGCACTGTAAATTCTGTTTTGTCATGTTATTGGTGTAATTTTGGCCTTAGAAGATGTTTTTGAGAGGGTGTTTGTGTTCAAAGCCTTGTGATACCTCTTGTACTTTCTTAATAAAATTTTTATGTGGTTTATTAAATATTTTAATGGGAATTTTGTTTTAAAATGAGGTGCGACCTCAAATGATTTGAAATGGGGTTTTCACTTTTATTAGAAATGGTGGATTTCTTTGCAAAATGGAACTTGGTTTTGAAATGGGGTTTTATCCATTAATTGTGTTTTATAAAAATTCCCATAAATGTTTTCATTGTAAAATGCACTTCATTATTGGACATTGGGACAAATGGGTTTTAGTTTGGACTGTCTTTGTGTTCGATTGGATTCTTTGATTTAAAAAGGGTGTTTGGTTTTATAAAATAGAAATGGAGTTTCCTTGGATTTATGTGGGTGATCTTGAATATGCTTATTCCTTACTTTGGAATGGGGTACGAAAATTTTCAGATTTGTTTATAAATGGATTTTCAAATGTTTATGAAATGTGTGATGGCCAGGTTGGCACTAGTGATGTGATATTGATTTCCCTTGTTGATCTCTCATGTTGCAGAGGATGATTATGGTTTATCTGATTGACTCTTGTATTATAATAAATGGGTGTTTTATTTGTGAAGACCCTTAGTGTGTCATTTTAAAATGATTTATAGATTGTTTAAGTGTTTAATAGTTTTATTTAATTATATTTCTAGTGTTTTGTGCCTTTCTTCAATGGTTTCGGGTCGCGAGTGTCGAGGGATCCTACATGTACATGCATAGGGTAAGGCATATATATATATTCCCTCTTGGTACATACTACCCCATGGCATGGGGAATATGGGCAATACAGCTAGGGTTGTGTATATAAAAATATGTATAAATGCATGTGTGTCTATGATCCAAGCATCAGTTCGAGTAGTTGTTGAAAAATAGTGACATGTTTGAGGTAGGTCAACTATGTATATGCCATCAATTTGAATTTCATAATTCCTTGTTTGGTATAAAAGTATCTTTTAAATTTATTCTATATAAGAATGCAATGAAAATTGATTGTGGTTGCTTGAAATGATTATGCATTTGATTTGGAAATTGAAATGTATTTCTAATGTTATTAGTCTTAAGTGACATTTTCTCAAAAATTGGTTTTCTAAGTGGTTTTTAATTGGTAATGTGTATTTCCAAAGGTGATTTTCATTTTGATCAGTTAATTTTAAAAAATAAAGACTTATCTTGAGGCATGCCCCCTTTTTTTTAGAAGAATTATTTTTTTAGGTTGAATGTGTTATTATATGCCTAATATAATGCTTATTCATTGTATGACGTGGAAGAGGGGGAATTCACTTAAGGAGGGATAATGGTTGTGAGAGGTTAAATGGGTTTTAGAAAAATAATGTTTTGTACATATATGTTTTCTTGATAAAGAAAACTCACCACCACTTGAAATAGAGTACAATGTGAAACTTGGGTATCTAGGATGGTGACCTGGACTAGTACGCTAGATGACACGATGAGGGTTCATCTCGGTTCATCTAGTAGGATTGACTCAACAAAACATACTACAAAAATTTATTTTTGAGGGTTGTGGTATTCTAAGCCTCGTTTTCTAAGGTTTTTGGTTTTCTCAGCCACATTTTTCTTTGGTTCATTGTTTCTATGCCACATTTCACGGAGGTACAAGGTCCCTAGGGTCCCACATGTGCTAGCTATCTATAGGGATTTCCCATAGTTCTCATTGGTGAAATGATGCTTCTGATGTAATTTTTATTTCAGTGTGTTCACATTTGATGTCTTATTTTTGAAAACCATATTTTAATCCAAACTGGTTTCTTTTCATTTTTAAATGTAAATGTATGATTAGAACTTATTTTGAAAATGTTTTGGGAGTGAAATGATTTACCTGAAAATGAAAAATAGTTATTTTAATTTTAAATGACGGAAAAACATTAATTAATTGTATCTTATTTTTAAACAGGCATGATTGTATTTATTAAGAAATGCAGGGGCATTAGACATGGTTATGTTTTGGAATTCCTAATGAGAATCTCTGTGCTCACACCTACTTTAATTTTTAGTTGCAGGCCACAGTCTTGGACTTATTTTGGGATAAAGTGTAGTATACATTTAGTGGTGACCCACAGGGTCACCTGAGGTATGTCACGTTGCTTCATTGGTTCATTTTTCTGCTTCCAAGTTGTTCGATTTATTTTTTTCCTTTATTTTTCTACTTGTTCAGTTTATGGTTATTTATCTTTGTTATAGGACAAATTTTTCCCAACTGGTTTATTTTGATGCCCGACACTAGTTTCCTGCCCATGGGGATCGAGAATGCCCTTTGGGCCATGTCGCGGACCAACTCGGGTGACAAGTTCATGGTCGACCTGGGTTGGTTCATGAAGAAATGGTATCAGAGGAGGCCCTTGTTCTTTGGGGTGTTAGGTATCTTGGTGATTAGGTATGGCAGGACTCCATCAGTTGATACGGGAAGGACTTCACGTACCCTTGCCCGTCCCGAGACTCATGATGGTAGGGGATGTCTGGGATTTGAGTTTTTCTTTTTCTTAGTCTGTGTAGATGGTGGATGAAAAAGGAAGTGATCCAGTGTTATGCGATGAGCTTGCATGGAGTAGCGACCCATGTACAGCCCGAGTGCACAGTTCATGATACTTCTTGTGGAGGATGGTCACTCAGAGCATGGTCTGTTATGCCACGTTACTAGGTTGGCATAGACACTAGTCGCTTATTTTTGGAGTTTTTGATGTGATTTATGTTCGGGATTAGTTTTGACTCACTTTAGTGGATTTTAAAAATCAAATTGGTTCATATAAAATGGGGTTTTCAAAACGGAATATGGTTTTGGAGTGGAAAATGTGGTTTTGAAATGGTAATTGTTTTCTTTTAATGGAATGTAGTTTTAATGGGAAAATGGGTGTTGTTTTGGATGTTGTTTTTGGATCTTGGTAACACTTTTTGGAACATGAATTGGATATTGTTTGAAGATTTGGAAATTCATTTCTTTAATAATAAGTGACCTTTTTAAATTGGTTGGGGATTTTCACTTTATGCTAAATGATCTATTTTAAAATTTTGATGTTTTTAAATTAATCATTTGTGTTCCTATGAGAGATAACTTATATATGGGAATTCATGTGGAACAAGGATAATTGGTGGTATGTGTGGATGGGTGAATGAGCTATCAAAAGGGTACATGTATATGTGATACTTCATGAGATACCAATGGCAGGTACCTAAGTTGTTTAGTATTCTAAAAAAATGGATTTCAAAAATGGATTTTAAATGTTTTGAAAGGTATGGAATTGTTTAGTATAGTCTTTTTTTGTTTTTCATTCTTTTTTGTGGGCACTAGGCTTTGACATATTAAATTGTGGTTTGAATAGTGATTTGATTTTGAGCTTTAGTTTGTGATTGAGGTGGGTAATTTTGATTTATGATGAATTTTTAATATAGATTTGTGTGTCTTGTTTTTGAGTATGATGCCCAGAAAAGTCCAAGAGGTTTCCAGTGAGTGGCTTCTTGTTGTTGGTCCTACCAAGACTCTTAAGAAGAGTGGTGTAATTGAATTCTTTTCTATTTTCTACCATCTCCTATGGTGATCATGATCTATAGAAAGTAGCAGAATATCTTGGTGAAATCTCTAGGGTTTTAGGTTATTGAATACTCCCAATGATATGAGAGTCTATGCTGGTTCGGGTTCATTTGGAGGGTCAACTTTGGATTGATGGGAGAAGATGATCCCAACATCTTTGCATAATGGGATGTTGTGGATGGTGATTAAGACCACTCTAATCCGATTATTGAATGCTAAGGAAGTGAGGGTGGGGAAAGTGGAAGAGGTCGTGAGTGTTCATCATGGCCAATGAACAATAAAGGCTTACGTCGGGCAATTCAAGGGGTTGATTCCCTTTCTTCATGAGGTATTACCATGAAGTCGGTTAAAGTTTCTATTGTGTGGGGTCTTTGCCCAGGGTTCTAGGACTGATTCATTATAGTGTTTGTGATGGTCCCCATTTGGTGAGGAGAGCGAACCGGAGGAACCTGTATTAAACAATTATTCTTGACAATTCCATCTTCTATTAGTTGGACCACTCTCTTGTTCGCTTCTGGTGTAGCCGGATTGGGTACATTAAGTCACCTCATCACCATCCACTGAATACTTGCTGTCGATGTGGCTATTTGGGGAACATAGATAGGTTCTGCTAGCGGCAACGTCAAAAAGATTCATGACTAGGGGATGTTAGCTCCTAACTATGTGGTAGTAGATGTTTCAAGACATCAAAGCTCCAACCACATGTCTCAAAGTGAATCTTTTTACACAGTCTGGAATCATTGGGTGTGGGGATCCATGGTCTTACTTTTATATTCAATGCTAAAATAAGGACGGTTTGAATTCCTCTACTATCACTTCAAGGTCTTTGAAGGTTCTATTTTTCTATAAGAGGCGCATAGGTCTCTTTTTCTCATTGGGGTCTTTGTTCATTGTATACCCAACCTTGGTTGTAAAAATGTGTGGGGATCTTGTTTTTTTTTAATTCCAATGGTTTTGCCTCCATAAATATGATATTTGATGTCTGTCACTTATGGATGTGAGTCTCAAGAAGATTATCTCTCTCATGTGGCTAGCTCCATTGGTGACCCGTTCTTGTTTTAGGATGTTCTCGTTTTGGAGACACATGCGACTTGGGGAATAATGAATAGGGTTTTGGTCCGCTATTTAATTTGGGGTCTTTTTCAATGAACCCATGTGGTGTGGGTCTGGTTTATGTGGAGAGCTCATGGGTTGGGTTGTGATGGGCCTATATCAGTCTGTGAAAATTGGCCTAAGCTGGTTAGTTATTAAATTTTAGTGAGACCCACCATGAGTCTAGTCATGAATTCTTAGAGGTTTGGTCTGTATGGAAGTTTCCTCTTGTATCAAGTTAACAGTTCCAGAGTTATCCCATGCTAAGAGTCTCAATGCTGGTTGGGCTAGTCAGGTTCTTGTAGTGGGGGCAACACTCCACTTATACAGATAGCTATTCTCTTTTCATTTTCCCTTTGAGATGGTGGGGTGTGACTGATGGAGTGAAATGTCACACTGAGTTTGTGTTTTATTGGCCTTATTCGGTTTCAAACATTAGTTTGTTTCCTTGTTTGGTTGGGTGATTTTCTATGGTCATAATGTTTTTTATGGTGGGGAGAATTTTCACACGTGAACCTTTAAAATAATATTATTGTATTTTTTATCAGACATTGAAAATTTTTATCGAGCTCCGGGCCAAGCCTGTTTGAAATTTTTGCATTTTGAGGATGATTGAATTTTTTTCCCTTGATAATATGTCGTGCATGGGGAGGCTGTATTCAATGCTACGCTGGTTTACACGAGCCACTGTGTGACCTGGCTCATGTTCAAGACAAATAAATAAAATGAATTTTAATGATGTATTTTAATAATTATAATAATGGTAAATTATTATTATTATTATTATTATGTTCACAAAGTTTATTAATATAAAGTTTTTATTATTATGTTTTTTAAAGGTTGGGGCCAAAGCCTCAATTATTATTATTTAAACAAAGCAAAGACCTCTTTAACTGGGTAGAGGGAGACCCATTACAAAGCCCAAAGGCCCAGTGGGAATTTTTTCCATTACACAGCCCGTAGGCCAAAATTTTGGGCCCAAGGCCCATTCTGTGAATAGTACCCACAGTGAATGTTTTTCCCTTGACAGTATGTCATACATGGGGAAGGGGTATTCAAAGATACGTGGGTTTTCCTGTGTCACCGTGCGGCCTGCCTTATGTTCAAGACAAATAAATAAAATGTGTTTTAATGAAGTAATTTAATAATTAAAATAATGGTAATTATTATTATTATTACTATTATTATGTTCACCATGCTTATTAATATAAAGTTATTATTATTATGTTATTATTATTAACATTCAATTAATTTTATTAAGTGTACCAGGTTTATTAATATCATATTATGATTATTAAAATTGTTATTATGTTATTACAAATTTTAATATTATCATTAGATATTAAATTTTTATTTATTTATTTTATTTTTATTTTATTCCTTTATTTTTTCTCTCCCTTTTCCTCCCTAATTGCTCTTCTTCCATGGGCGTCGTGTGGCCTCCCCTCCCTCGCGTCGTGTTGTTTCTCCCCCATTGAGTCGTCGAACCCTACCCCACCTCCTTCCCTTGAAACCACCCCCTTCTCCTACTTGTGAGAAGATCCGGTGACCACACATGGGCACGCTGACCACCTACACACCACCAATTCTACAGGCACACAACCTTGCACCACCCCACGTTCTCGGACGAACTCTCCAGTGACCTTTTGTCAGTAAAACACATCCCCTCTAGTAAACTCTCTTTGGTGTGAAACTCTTTTCCGTGGCCTCCCATTTGCGTGATTTTCTCTGATATGCTCTCTTCCACTTTTTTAGGGGTTTCAGTTATGGTTTATTTTGATTGGGTTTTTATTTCCATGTTATTTTGTTCAGTTTCTTGATTTATGGATTATTTGATGTTATTTGCGACATTTTTGGTGCATTATTGGAGTTTCTCTTTGAAATTTGGGGCTTTCGACATCAATTGTGGGTGGTTCCACATTTAAATATAACTTATTGAATTAATTTTCTTGTTAAATTAATCAATCATGTTCATTAAATTATTTGTTTTGTTCAAATTTGGTTTTTGGAATTTTATCTTGTGTTGGGTTTCTTAAATGTCTTGGTCATATGGAATGAAGTGTTTTCATGAAGAAAACCCATGTTTAGTCTTCAATTAGTGTTTTATTATGTTTCCCAAGTGCTTTAAATTCTATTTTTTCATGTTATTGTTGTATGTTTTGCTTTAGAAGAAGATTTTGAGTGGGTGTTTGTGTTCAAAGCCTTGTGATACATCTTGGAGTTGCTCCATAAATTTTTATGTGTTTTATTAAATCTTTTAATGGGAATTATTTTTTTAATTTGATGTATGACCTGAATGATTTAAAATGAGGTTTTCACATTTATTTGAAATTGTGGATTGCTTTGTAAAATGGAACTTTGTTTTGAAATGTGGTTTTATCCATTCCTTATGTTTGAAAAAAATTCCTATAAATGTTTTCATTGTGAAATGCACATGATTATTGGACCTTAGGCCACAGTGGGTTTTAGCATGGGTTGTCTTTGTGTTTGTAAGGTTTCATTAATTTAAAAAGGTTTTTTGGTTCTATAAAATGGAAATGGTGTTTCCGTGGATTTATGTGGGTGCGCTTGAATATTCTTATGTCTTCCTCTGGAATTATGTATAAAAATTTCATATTTGTTTTGAAATGGATTTTCAAATGATTATGAAGTCAGTTAAGGCCTGGTTGGCACTTGTGATGTGATATTGATTTCACTTTTTGAGATCCCTTATTGCAGATGATGGTTATGGTTTACGTGATTGACTCTTGTATTATAATAAATGGGTGTGTTATTGGTTCAGACCCTTAGATTGTCATTTTGGAATGATTTACAGATTGTTTAAGTGTTTAATTGTATTATTAAATTATATGTGTAGTTCATTGGGCCTTGTTTCGATGGTTTTGGGCCATGGGTGTCGAGGGATCCAACATGTACATGCATAGAGTAGGGAATATATATATGCCCTATTTGTACATATTCTTCATGGAACAGGGAATATATGCAATGCATCTAGGGGTGTGTATATATATGTGTGTATAAATACATATGCGTGTATGAGCCAAGTGTTAGTTCTAGTGGTCATTGACAAACAACAACAAGGTTGAGGTAGGTCCCCTATGCCTATGCCTTTAATATGAATTTCAAAATTTCCTATTTGTTTTGAAAGCATGTTTTCCATTGAGGCTATATGCACATGGTATGAAATTTGGTTGTGGTTTCATGAAATGATTATGAATTTGTTTTGGAAATTGAAATGTATTTCTAATTCTATCACTTTTAAGTGAGATTTTCATGAAAATTGGGTTTCTAAGTGGTTTCATATTGGTAATGTGTATTTCCAATGGTTATTGGCCTTTTGGTCAGTTAATTTTAAAAAAGAAAAACCCCTCCTGAGGCACGCCCCTCTTTTTTTAGAAAATTATTTTTTTAAGTTGAATGTGTTATTATGTGCCTAATTTATTTCTTATGACGTCTGTGACAAGGAAAAGGGGGAATTAACTTAAGGAGGGAGAATGGTGGTGAGAGGATGAATGGGTTTTAGAAAAATAAATTGTTGTACATATATGTTTTCTTGATAAAGAAAACTCACCACCACTTGAAATAGAGCACAATGGGAAAATTGGGTATCTAGGTGGGTAACCTGGACTGGAATGCTTGATGACATGGTAGGGTTCATCTCGTTTCTTCTAGCATTATTGATGCAACAAAACTAACTAAACATATGTATTTCTAAGGTTTGTGGTCTTCTAAGTCATGTTTTTTGTGGGTCGTGGTCTTCTAAGCCACGTTTTTCTGAGGGTCCTGGTTTCTAATCCACGTTTCACTGATGTACGAGGTCCCTAGTATCCCACTTCTGCTAGATACCTATAAGGATTACACATAGTGTTCATTTGTGACATTCTACTTGTGATGTAATTTTCCTTTTATTGTGTTCACATTTGATGTCTTATTTGTGAAAACCATATTTTAATCAAAATAGGTTTCTATTCATTTCAAAACGTAAATGATTTCTTTGAACATGTTTTGAAAATGTTTTGGGAGTGAAATGCATTACTTGAAAATGAAAACTCGTTACATGAATTTGAAAAGAAGGAAAAACATTATTTTATTATGTCTTATTTTCAAATAGGCATGGCTGGATTTCTTATGAAAGCCCGGGGCCTAGGACATGGTTATATTTCATCATTCGTACTGAACATCTCAATGCTCATTCCTACTTTACTTTTTAGTTGTAGGGTTCCGTCTTGGATCTCTTTTGGTAGAAAGTGTAGTTTACATTCCATGGGGACCCACGGGGTCACCTGAGGTATTCCACATTACTTCATTGATTCATTTTTCTTCTTCTTAGTTGTTCGGTTTATTTTTTATCCTTTACTTATCTACTTGTTCAGTTGATGATTATTTATCTTTTTTATGAGCCAAATCATTCCCATCATGTTTATGTTGATGTCTGACACTACTTCTAACCTTTGGGGATCCTTAATGCCCATCGGGCCATGTTCCGGACCGGCTAGGGTGACCGGTTCAGGGTCGACCTGGGTTGGTTCTTGACAATAATTTGAATATTATTGTATAATAAATTCATATTTGAATCTTTTACCAATGTAACACTCACCCATTATAAAAGGAAACTTCCCCTTCTCTTAATTTCACACCGCCAAAGCCATTTGGCTCAGCCAAACCCTGACGAAATACCTTCTAAACTATCCTCCCTTTAACCTAGAGTCCTTACTTTGATCATAAAGGCAACCTAAGGAGACCAATTGATCAACTCAAAAGGAAACACATGAAGTAGAGGTAATAATTTCAACACCCTTTTCAAGTTATTTTCTTCTTCCACTGCCTCTTTCTTTATTGTTTCCATAATAAAATAACAACTCTAGTACCATCTATATATTGTGATTTTATTATAAATTTGGTACACCAAAATCATTATTCTATCCATCCTATAATGTATAATTCACCATACATGTGTATGTATGGATTACCGTCTCCACATCGTGTTGTAGTTTTTCATTCAAACACTTCATTATTTGGAAGGGTATAATAATGAGTATAACTAATGTAAATAATAAATATAACATGTTAATTATTCTATATATATGATATACCACCCAATTACATTCTATTTCACCATCTATATAATGATATTGTGGCTCGTGCACATGTACGGATTACCATCTACATGACGTGATGAGATTCATTTCCACGTTCACCATTTAACGATGATTATAAAAATATATATTATTAATAAGTATATAATATATGAAATAATAATGATAATAGATATATAAATAATTATATATTTATATGAATATGTATATGTATATACTTACATATATCTTATTCACTTACTTCCGTTCAATACTATATGAAAACGGAAACAATGTTTATGCATACGTATGACCTACCATCTCCATAAACGGTGACTCCAATTTCATATATCAATCTATTATAAATATTTATATTCTAGATATATATTATATATAAATCAATGTTTATATTCTTGAAGTATTTAAATCAGGATCTAAATGATATGTTCAAGAATAACATATTAAAACACGTACAATAAATAAAGTGATTATTACCCAAAATGTTAATTTAACATGAAAATAATTATTAAATGGGTATTATAATGTCAAAAATGAATCATTTATGATATAATAAATATGAATTTTGTTCTGTTATAATTTAAAATCGTTCTACGATCATTATACAGGAGGTTAAAAGTACCCTCGACCAATGGAACATGTAAGGTAAGGGTTAATTATACAATCTCTTAATTATTCGAGGTTGTTTCTATATGAGTATATATTAGGACATATTTATCATCCACATCTATGTTTCGTAAAAATATTTTTAAAATGAATATTTTAAGGTTGTATGGAAGTGTCTCTTTAACTAGATCATCATTTTAAATGGTTTAAATATTTATTCTTCTAAATCATTATCATATTAATGTACATGTTATCAAAATGGGTTTTAAGGATTTATTTAAATGGACTTGAATTTTATTTAAGTATTAATTCCTTTCAAAAATATCAAACTGGTATGGGACAAAATTATTCAAAATTGTCTTTAAATGTCATCCTTTTTAAATTGTGTGACTTTTAAATTTTTATTCTGAAAGGGGATATTTATCTCAAAGAGTTTTACAAATCATTTTCATCTATTTCAACATCATTTGATGGATTTTAAACTTGTTTTAAGTTTATTTGTTTTGATACAATTCATCCATATTGTATTGAAGGTTTTGTGATATGTTTGACTGTGGATGTGTTATTTTTATACCATTCCTGGTCTATGGATAAAGTATTGACATTTCAGATGCTAGTTTTAATAAAAATGTGTAGGTTATGCTTAAACCATTTCATATGAGGAATGCATTATACTTAGTATGTGAAAAGTGGAGCCTGCTATACCAACTCGAGGCATAGGTAGGTCTCATGGGACAAACTATTGACTTCGCACAAGGCCTTGAAAAAATCTTATTTGTAGTCATGGCACAAGTCATTGACTATGTGGTTATGAAGTATGTAATTATGCATTCCAACATTATAAAATTGGATATTGATATTGCATGTTATTATTCGACTAGTAGAATACCCATCTGAATAAGTAAATGGAATTATTAGATTTATATTTTCCATATTATGCTGAACTTTATATTTTAAATGGTTTTTTTGTGGTATTATATGTAGCCTTAAATGTATATTTTTATTTATGAATGTTTATGCTATATTTTTATCTTTACAGAGCATTTGAGCTTAACCATTTCTATGTTTTATTTTTCCCAGGATACAAAGAAGTGTATTATGATTGATAAGTAGGTTTAAGCTATGGGATTAATGGATTTCTAAAATGATCAGTTATGATGTATTTTATTTTATAATGTTTAATTTAACATTCATGTATGTGATCTATTTTCCAAGACTACTAAATTGATCGGTATTTCGGGACATGATTCCTTCTAATCATGCCAATGTATTAAAATAATGCACCAGATCTGGGCTTCTGGGGTCGGGGCATTAGAGTTGGTATCAGAGGATGTTTAACTACATCTCTGGAAAGAAATTTAGATAAACTATGATTCGATAACATTACCCTAAGATAGAATTTGAAGATTAGTATAGAAAATCTTACTAGAATTTGGGTAATGTAGAGATTTTGCGTATTTTCTATGAAGTACATCCCTATTTGGATATGAGCTGGTTGAGTCGGCTATGGCACAAATGTACCTAGGAGTGAAAAATATGACAAGGTGTTCGAGCTTGACAAGGGGTATCCTGGTACATGAAAATGAGCCTTGAGGAACTCTTTGATACGACACTCCCGGGTGATATGCTTAAGATATTTCAAAGTTTCATTAAAAGTTATTAAGAAGGATATAGGAGTAGTACTTCCTCAAAAAACATTTTATGAATATAAATTTTATTCATTATTTTTTTTATTTACGTTAGATATTTTACAAGATTGGAATTATGAATTACGATTCATAAACTAACATAGTGTATGCCATTTTTTAGAAATGTCTCCCAGTAGGAGTAGTGATAATTACTACAGTACGCATGATCGAAAGATTAAGAAGGATCATATCATTCATGGTATTAAGAAAATATTTAAAAGGTAAATAGTCTCCCTTATATTCTCATCATATGAAGAAATAGTATCATGGGTTAATAATATATGTAAAAAAATCTTTGAGTACAATGGATTTTAAGGGAAGAAAAAGAAGAAGAGGGTGGAAGAGAGATATATGGGTAAAGGGAAGAGGTGAAAGAAGGATTTTACCATATGTGATAACTCTAGAAAGAATCACCATGGTAAATTATTGAATGGAATGAGAGTTTATTATATATATGGATAAAAAGGACACAATGTACATGATTTTAAGGATATAAAAATTGTTTTAAATGTACAATGCTTCCTCTACAAGGAGTTTGGGCACTACGCGAATCAAGGTACAAGTCATTATAGTATTCCACAAATGCTTATATTGGATAATAATCAAATTATGATACTACCATAGATGAAGAGGAATGATTGGAGTACTTATGTTTTTATTAAAGTATTGTATCATTTGATTATTTTATTAATTATGTACATGCTATTAGAATTATATAGTATATTAGGGTATTACTACATCACTATTTCATTAAGGACTTGTGATTGTGCGAAACTAGGAAAAGTGCTCAATAGCAGGATAATTTTTTTGGAAAATATATTTTTGAGAGACAGATAAACCATAATAAGGATATGATTCCGAGGTAGTGATTTTTGAATAATATGTGATTATTTTGGATAAATTATATTGGATATTCTTGACAACATTGAATCTGATTAATGATTTGTATATTCCATCATTGTTAGAGTTTACAAAATTTTTGATATAAGAAGTATATCCAGTATTCAATAAGGAACAAGGAATCATGAATGTAATAAATATGGTTTTATGGTAATTTATGGTGTTACCATACATTAAAATAATACATGATGAAGGTATTCAGTTGTTATTACATGGAAAAAATAATCTTCATTGTGTTTACCTTCTATATAAATTTTGGACTGTAAATTTAGATAAAGGTATTTCAGGTAAGTATAAAGGTTGTAATTGATTATGATTGATATTGGATACGATAATTAAGGTTAAATAAATTCTTAAAATTATTTTTGGATTTTTATAAAATGGACAACCCGGAGGTTAGGAGACAACCAGTCACGTCCGGCCATGCCGCGAGACTTGAACCTGCAACCGAAGGGTGAAAAGGGTGGATCAACTACCACTGTCATACATGATCTCCTGGTTTGTATATTGGTATTTTTTTAAATATTCTGACAAATGAATTATAAATTCATTATTTTAGGAACCCTATACGATTAGGATAAATAGAATGTTTTTGAATTCTATTACCTTTTGGAGTGAAAGATGAGTTCGTGGTAGGAATTTGTTTAAGGATGAAACTCTTCATGACAAATATTTTTTTTCCTCTTATTATATGAATAAATTAACTTCTAAACAATGGGGAAGGTATCTAAAAACCAAAAATTTGTTATCCTAAAATGTTATGTTTTGTTGAACCAATGATATTTTAAATCATCAAATATTGATGGCTTTGAGGCCCTCAATTTTAAAAATTTTTGTGATCGATGACCTCAATCACTCCCAAAAAATATTTACGTTTTTTGTCCAATTATGGGTCTCTAATTTCCACCAATTTTTTTCTAATCGAGATCATAATTTTTTGGCGACATTTTCATTTCCCTTTCCCTCATTTTAAGACTAAATATTATTAACCAAATTTCTGATTGCGGTTTTGCACATAGGTATTTTTCAATTTTAACCTTTTATTTTCGAAAAACAGTTTCAAATTGTGAGGATTCAATTTATTGAAGGAGATGAAAATGTAACACCCCAAGATTTCCTAGTATGTTATCTCTTAACAGTATTTCAATAACTTGTGATACACGCTACACCGATTTCAAAAGCACCACGACTAACCAAACTAACCATTCAAAAAAGTGTTTTGAAATAGTACCGACCACATTTTAAATTTGAAATATCATATATAATTTAAACATTCATATTTTGTTTTTCTTATACATGATATAAGAAACATTCAATTTTTATGATAAAAGATATATTTTTCAAAAAATGCAGTTTTATGCCTTTTAATCGAGAAGC
The DNA here is from genome assembly GCA_963277665.1 of Viscum album. Classification (NCBI taxonomy): domain Eukaryota; kingdom Viridiplantae; phylum Streptophyta; class Magnoliopsida; order Santalales; family Viscaceae; genus Viscum; species Viscum album. Next base: position 271,476,172 of record OY728166.1, read on the forward strand.
CTTTTTAAATCCAATATTTTAAACTTTTATATATTCAATTTAATGAAATTAAATTGATCTTCAGAATAGCGACATGAAAATTTAGTTTTGATTATTTTTTGGTAATTTTCGGATAAATTCAATATTTTGATGAATAGTTAAAAATACTAAATTTTAATTAAAAACAACTATTTTAATAAAAATAATTTAAAGTGATAAATTAAAAATTTGAATGGTTTTAAAATATTATTAGATTATATTTTTATCATTTAATATAATTTATGTCATGGTATTTAATTTCACATTTAAATTGTACATAAACAAGTTTCAATCTTTTGATAGTTATTTTTTCTTAAAAACATGCTTTTTGTTTTGACATCGGGAATTAATTTTAAATTACTTTCTCTCACTTTTATGTTTTGAATTTGGAAAAAAGGATTCCATATTTATAATCATGAGGTATTAATAGTTTAAATTGGTAACTTTTATTTTTAGACATTATGAATAATTATTTCGGTAAATATTTTATTTACCAGGGTTAAAGGAAACATCCGGTAAATATGGGTAATGAAATAATATTAAAATAATATTAAATTACCCTAAAAAGTGTCCTAACACTATTTGATAATACATGTACAACTATGGGATTCCATGGGTCGATTTTAGGACACCATGGAGCCACATGGGAGTGATAATGTCATTTTATATTAATTAATATAAAGTAAAGATAAAAATAACAAAAGCATGTATCTTTTAGAAAAAAAATATTATATGGGGTTATATAATTGATCTGTTTGGATATAAATATATATTTTAAAGATAAAACTATTTTTTACATTATATTTTATTTAAAAAATTTAAACATAATATAAATATATTTATTTATGACACAATAATGATGCAGTATTTTCCTTATTAATAATAGAATAAAATAAACGATATTTTAAATATTACAATAAATATAATATCAATGTTTTGATGAAATCCATGAATTGTCTTGTTGAATATGACATTTTAGTATTTATTCAATGTATTTTTTCGAAGTAATCGAGTGGTGAGGAGTTTCTGAAAAACTAAATACTAAATAGTGTCAAAATTGACATAAAACAGTTTTTAAAACAAATACTATATTATTGGATGATATAATTTTTCAAAAAATATAAGGTGCAGAAAAAGTGCTTAAATAATATTACATATGTCATTAATTATCCACTAGGGGTTCTCTTTTATGTTTATAGTAGTTTAATTAATTATATAGTGTAATAATACAAGAAGACATGGTAAAAGTAAAACTATTTAACTAAGAGTTAAATCTAAAAGATATGGTTAGAATGGTAACCGAAACTTGTCTAAAACCAATTGGTTGAAAGTACTTCAACCCATAATCACATAAGTCTCAAAATAAAATCATTTTGAGACAATATAAAATGATTATGAATGTATATTAATTAATATTTTAATCCTTTCCTAAAGTGACCCGTACCCCCTTATAAAAGGGAACTTCTCCTTTTAATTTCACACCTCCAAAGCCATTTGGCTCTACCAATCCCTACCCAAATACCTTATAAACTATCCTACCTTAAACCTATTGGCCTTAATTTGATCATAATGACATCCGATGGAGCCCTTTTGATCAACTCAAAAGGAAACACCCAAAGAAGAGGTAATAATTTCACCACCCTCTTTCAAGTTCTTTTCTTCTTCCACATCATCATTCATTGTTTTTTACATACTAAAATAATAACTCCAGTACCTTTTATATACTGTGATGTTATTATAAATAATGTACAACCATATTCGGTATTCTATCAATTCAATAATGAAAAAGTCACCATACGTGCGTACGTACGGCTTACCGTCTCCACATCGTGGTGTAGTTTGTTATTCAAACACTTAATTATTTGGATGGGTATAATAATGAGTACAACTGATATAAATAATAAATATAAAATGTTATTTATTTTTTAAATATGATTTTCCATCCAATTACTAACTATTTCACCGTCAATATAATGATATTGTCGCTCGTGCGTACGTACGGATTACCGTCTCCACGACGCGATAAGATTAATTTCCATGTTCACCATTCAACGGTGATTATGAAAATATATATTATTAATAATTATGTATTATATTAAAAAATAATTATACTTGATATATATATATATATATATTTTATATAGTTACATATATCTTATTCACTTACTTATGTTCAATGTGATATTAAACGGAAACAACGTTTATGCGTACGTACAGCCTACCGTCTCAATAAATAGTGCCTCCCATTCCCTATATCTCTCTATTTTAAATATTTATATTCTAAATATATATGCTAAAAAAATTATATTCTGGATGTATTTAAATCATGATCTATATGATAAGATCAAGAATAACAAGTAAAAACATGTACGATAATGAAAGCGATTATTACACGAAAAGAAAAATTTACATGGAAATCCTTTTTAAATGGGAAGAATAATGTAAAGAATGATTCATGTATGATATAGTAAATATCAATATGGTTTTGGTATAATTTAATAACATACTATGGTCATTATACAGGATGTTAAATGTACCCTCGACCAAACGAAAGTGCTAGGTAAGTGTTAATTCTACAAAAGTTTCATTATTTGATGTAATTTTTACATAAGTATCTTTTGGGACCTATTTATCATCCTCATACGTGTTTTATAAAATTATTTTCAAAAGGAATATTCTATGATTTTATGGTTGGGAATCTTTAAATATATCATTATTTTAAATGGATTAAATATTTATTTTTCTAAATCATTGTCATTAATGTCCATGTTTTCAAAATGATTTTTAATGATTTATTTACATTGACATTAATGTTTTTAAAAAGTTAATTCCTTTCAAAAGTTTCAAAGTGTTGACGTAATCTTTGATTAAAAATTTTATTTAAATGTCTTCCATTCTAACGTGTGTTTCTTTTAAATGTTTTTATGAAAAAGGGATATTTCCCTCAAAGTGTTTTGCAAATAATTTTCAGCTATGTCAAAATAATTTGATGGATTTTAAACATGTATGAAGTTGAGTTATTTTGATACAAATCATCAATATTGTATTGAAGGTATTGTGGTATGTTTGACATTGGATGTGTTATTTTAATACCATTCATGGTTTATGGATAATGTATTGACATTTCAGATGCTTGTTTTAATATGAATGTTTATGTTCTGCTTAAAGCATTTCATATGTGGAATGAATCGGACTTGGTAAGTGACGGGTGGAGCCCGTTATAGCTCGTTGAGGCATCAGTAGGTATCAAGAGACAAACTAGTGTCTTTTCACAAGGCTTTGACAAAATCGTATTTGTATTCTTGGCAGAAGGCCTTGACTATGTGGTTGTGAAGTCTGGCACTATGCATTCCAACATTATAAAATTGGATATAGGTAATAAATGTGATTATTCTATAAGTATAATATCCATGTGAATTAGTAAATGAAATTATTTGATTTATATTTTCCATATTATGCTGAATATTAATTTTAAAAGGCATCTGTTTTAGTCTTATACATTGCCTTAAATGTTTATGTTTATTTATGAATGTTTCCGCTATATTGTTATCCTTAAATAGCATCTAAGCTTACCCTTTTCTATGTTTTCTTTCTACCTGGATTCCAAGATGTGTATTGCGATTTATAAGCAGGGTTATGCTATGTAATTTATAGAGGTCTCAACAGATCATTTATTTAGTGTTCTATTTTCTAATGTGTAATGTAATTTTCATGTATGTAATCAATTTTCCATGACTTCTAAACTGTTCGGTATTTCGGGACATGATTCCTTCAAATCATGAAAATTTATTAAAATAATGTACCGACTCTGGGCTTCTAGGTCAGGGATTACAAATATCCTCAGTTACTCTCCAATATAATATAAACATTATACAAACATCGAGATAGTGATATGTACGCTTCGATCATACATGGTTTATACAACATTTTGAAAATAAAATATCAATATTAAATAGGTGATTTTCATAGGACATGTGGTTTTTGAGCTCGAGATATCAGAAAAGCCGAAGAAGGTCAATGCATTCATGTCTTAGACATTACCCCGAATAGTGTTTGAGTTAAGGAGCTTCCTGGTATTGGTAGGATATTACCTGAGGATTATTTATGAGTTCTCATGAATAGAAACTTCCGTGAAAACATTGAAAAAGAAGGGAGTGAGGTTCTAGTAGTCATATCACTATTAATATTCTTTCCTTGTGCTAAAGTTGTGGTTTATGAAAACTTCATTACTAACACTCTCTGAGCTTGGGATTGGTTATCCGGTGCAGTGTGAATCATCAAGATTTTTTCAGGTGGAAGTGTTGCTGAAAATATAGCAGGTAGTTACCTATGGGTCTCGTTATCCACGAACCCATAAGAAGAACTACCCTACACATGACTTTGATATAGAGTAAGTGTCACATGATGTGAATTGTTGGAGATTATATCACTTTTGTGAGAGAATTTTTGTTTACATGGACCACATGATCCTTCACTATATCTTAACATATGGAGACTTGAATATGAAGTAGATGCACTGGGTAGTGTATGGGAAAATTTTCATGTTTTCGATGTAATATTCACCAAGAAAGGGAAATGTTGTAGCATATTCCATTAGCAAAAAGAGTCATGCTGAGTAGGAAATTTTGGAGAGGCCTTCAAAGGGGTAGTGTCGTTTGATGGTTTTATTAGATTATTGGAGGATGCATGATTTAAAGAGCCAGGGTTCTATGAATTTTTATCCCCTAACAGACACATCGTCACTTTTGGACCCATTAATGCTTTAAAGGTATCAGATTCATAGTCTTATGCAATGAGGTAAAAACGATCTGGTGATGACTCGAAGCTCAGATGGTCGATGGACGACGACGACATGATCTTGGTTCATGAGAGAGTTGTAGACTTTACTTCCATAAATGAGTAGGTGATAAGGGATTTTAATACATCTAGATTTTCAGTTCAATCTAGTGTGAAAAATATGTATCATGACCTCAGGAAACAGTAATTGTGGCCAATAATAATGATATTCATTATTGGGTTTATCTCTCAATGCCTCAGCTGCAAGAGGGTGAATTCTGAACACCCACATCCTGGTATATTTTTAAACCCTATCCTGATACAATTTTTCATGTGGGAAGACATCGTGCTCGACAATTTAATGGGGTTACCTAAGACCCTGAGATTTAATGATGTAGTTTTGGTGATTATTTCCTGGTTAAAAAAGTCTATTCACATCTTACCAATCATATAGACTCAATCAATGGAAGATATTGAAAAGATATAGGTCTGAGATATTATAAACCTACTTGGAGTCACTTAAAGAATTGTTTTATATTGAGATTCTCATTTTACATTGTTCATTTTATAGAGATTTTAAAGAACAATAGGGGCTTAGCTAAGATTAAAAAAAAACTGACCACAGAACGATGGATAGTCTCAGTAGACCATACACATACAAGAAGAAATTCTTCAATATAGGGTTCTAAATGATTAAAGATAATGTAATAAACACCTACCCATGATTTTTTTCATGCAATAATAGTTATAAGGATTCGATTCTTTTAGAAACTTATGAAGAACTTTTGGGATTCCATGTAGTTCACCAATGTGTTGGCCTGAGGCAGACGTGGCAGTAGTTGTGGGCCCCACTATGGTTCTAGAGACCTCCAAGAGAGTCTAGCTAATATTGGATAGATTGATCACTGCTTAGAGTAGATAGAGAGTGTATGTCTTCCATAAGAGGATACACTTGGACTTCCATATTGGATATTATATATCCTTGAGAGTGACTCCACAGTTGAGGCATACACATCTGGGGATGTAGGGAAAGCTAGCACAATGATTTTTAATACCCTTTGAAAAAACAAGAGGATAGGGGCAGTCACGTATCTTCTAGAACTCCCTTTTCGTTATCAAATTATTCATTATGTGTTCCATTTGTCACATCATCGGAGGTAAATACTTGACCATGTGCATGTTATTGAGTGTGAGGATGTTGAGATGGACATTGACATATCTTATGTGGATTGTTTGGTATGGATCAATTATTTATGTGAGGAGTTATGAGGGATGAGAATACCACTAATCGAGATTTAATGGATGAACAGGTGAATATAGGATGTGACATGTGAGCATGAATATTATGTTCAAGCACAATGTCCAATGTTATATGAGAATGACCGAAAGAGATAATTCTTGAAGATGATAAGTAAATATCCAGGGGAATTGTAATATTTTTTTCAATGGGATGGAAATCCCTCATTTTGATAAATTATAAATTTCATATGATAAAAAAATTATCATTGAAAGGAACATAATATGTGTAAAATTATTTTTAGAAGTGTAATATCCTAGTTAACACTTTGGAATATTCAATCAAATATTTTTAGATAAAGTCACTCCGTTAGTATGGGAATTTGTGGCTCACAAAGCCTTAGATAAGAATGAATAAAAATACTAAATATATTATATTATGTGTGCACAATTTATTCAAAAAAAATTAATATATCCCAATCGGTGAATTGCAGTAAAATTAGAGACAATTGTTGGGTTTGAAACATAGTGTTTACCCCATGAGGGTATAGAATTAAAATGTGTCTGACATTTTGAGGATTTTATCATGAGATAAATATATAAAATAATATTTAGTATATTATTTCATTACAAATAATTAATATATCACAAATGGTATTCCATACATTAAATCTGAGACCACGTTTAGTCCAGAATGTGCGGTTTTACCTAGGTAGGGTATAAAATTTATATGCAACATGTTCTTGGTTAGAGAGATATTTAAATTTAGTAATATAATTTTTATATTAATTAATTAATTTTATTAATTAAATTGTCATCAATTTTTTTATTAATAATCATCATGAATACATGTCGACCACCATTAATATTCACCCCATGAATATCATCCATCCTTTATTCACATAGTTTGGCCCAATTTAATCTAAAAACACTTAATTGGATAATATTAAGGTCTTTGTAGTCAATTTTTGGGTAAATCAGACCTAATAATTTGATTTTGATTGGGGGTTTTTTGTTTGTAATGTGATAGGTTTCTCGAAATTAGTAAACCCATTAGTTTTTGATGTTTATCATTTCTATTCAGTTCGAATAAACTTGAATTTCCTATACTGATGATCAGACTACTCTCCATGATCTGACCAACATTTTTCATCATATCCATGTGAAGAAAACCCTTCTATAGTGAACCATGAATGTTTTTATTCTTCTTAATTTTAATTTATTTCATTATTTTTTCACTCACTATTTTTTATACATGTGAAAAAGGATTAATAAGTTTGATCTTGAAATCCAATGATACCCCAAAAAAATTATCAAATGATAATTTTATTTGGATTATAAAAATATAATTTTGAAGAAAAATTATGAAATGATGTTGACAAAAATTATCAAAGTTTAATAATTAAATCATTTGACAATAATTATAATGTTTATTTGAATGATATTTTATCATAAATTTTTAAGGGGGTAAGAAATTGAATTAATTTGGATAATATATATAATGTATTATCTAATGATAATTTTTGTGAAATTATGACAGGAACATTATTGAAGATAATTACATGAAATTATCAATAGATATTATATGTAATTATCTTGTGAATGTTACATCTATTTTTAACGGAGAATCTATTAAATTATCATATTACAAATTTTAGATTATAAAAGGATAATTTCATCAAATTATTAAGTGATAATTGCAGAATTATTAAATGATAAATTATTAAAACAAATTATCAATGATTAATTTTGTCTTATCAAATAATAATTTTGAGGATTTATCAAATGAAAACTTAATTAAATTATCTAAATTATAATTGTAAATAATTATCATGCAATAATTAAACCCAAATTATCATATGTTAATTGAAAAATAATAATCTGTATACTTTAATTATTATAATATTATTATACATATTATTAATGGATAATTTCACCAAATTATAAAAAATATAATCATAAGAGATAATATAAGATAAATTGTAAAACTTAATTTTAAAATGTTAATTTAGAAAAAATATCAAAATATATTTATAACGGATAATTATTGAAAAATTATAAAAATATATTTATAAAAAGATAATTTATAGTAAATTATTATAATGTAATTAGGGAAGGATAATTAATAAGATATAATAAAAATATAATTATTAAATGATAATTTAAAAATTATCCCTGAGGGAAAATTTATGCATGTGATATATTATTTCCTTTCAAAAAAAATTACTGATATTGGTTCTAGGAACCCTTCATGAATGTCAAGCATTAATATATCAATGAATGTGATGATTGGGCCATGAGGAGTTGTATCGAACCACATGGGGCAGTTTATCCTTAGTGATGACGATGTTGACATTGAGGTTTGAAGCTTATTATATTTTGGGATATTGTTTACACAAGTTACTATATTTAATTTTTTTTTACTTTCTTGATATAATGATTGACTGGTGATCACATATGGGTATGTGTGTTGAACATACTCTATTATGATTTGATTCCATGTGATTGATTTGATATCTTGATTGCATGATTATGATTGATTCAATTTTTTATGAATAAGATGATGCTATATTTTCTCATGAAGTGTGATATTGTTGTTATCATTATATGAATATTCATGTTTTCCATCCGAGAATTGGTATTTCTATACTTGATAGGTGACCATCGTGGTATGATTACTCTTGGTGGGGTTCATACAAGATGTGCAGTGATAACGACATTATAGTGTAATAAAAATTTAACCTAAAATATACTTAATGCCTTAGCTATTCTGAATAGATTGCCAACACTCCATTCCTCGTGGATTTTGAGTGTTTCATGATTCCTTGTGGATTATGTATTGATTAATGTTAATGAATGCTTTATAGATTCTGAGTATTACATGATTCCTTGTGGATTCTGAGTAGGTTTTTTTTCACTCGATGCATTGTATATTCCGAATGACTCGCCAACATCCTTATTGCTGGTTTTGGATACTTAACGAGCTATAGTATATTTTTGGAATGGAGAAAATGTAGGTATATCTTCGGATTGTTGTTTCTTGTTTAGATCATGAACTCTTGGTTATGAATTTTTTTACTATACATGGTACAAATTTATAATTATTATGGAATACACTAGTATACATGAGTGCATTCAGTTAAGGAAGATTTGGTGGTGTCCTACTCAGTCTTTTACTCGCACCCTACTAAATTTTTTTGATGTTCTTGTAGAATTTCATGAGGGATCTGGTGGAGGACAAGGACCTTGTGGTGGATTTCATTGTAGAGGAGCGTAGAGCTAATATCAGACCTTGATAGACTCTATTGGATATTTTGTTTATATATTTACTTTATATGCATTGTTTCATTTAGAGATTCATACCACAGATGGGGGATTCTTTATATTTATTACAAGTATGAAATTTTGTTTACATTTTCACATTTTACTCTAATTAATTATTATAATTTTTATTATTTATTAAAGATCATATGACATGATATTGCAGGTATTGTATCCCCACTAATAGATTTAGACTCTCTCTTCTATTCAGAAGCTTGTTACATATAGGGAGAAGTGCATGAAGTCACACAGTATCATTGATAAGACCTGGTGGTTCTTTTCGGGATGTTATAGAGATTAAAGAATAATTATTTTTGGTGGAATATATAAATATAGTAATATTACCTATAAAATATTCGTTCGATATTGAGTGTTTTTAAATAGAGGAAAAAAATTAAAATATGAAATATCCAAAATAATAATAATTGAAAAAAAAACTCATAAGATTCATGAGATTTAGATAATGATATATTATCATTGAAAATATGATCATAAACAATGTTTTAAAACAATGTGATTATAAAATAGAATCATTACCATATTGGTAAATTTAGAATAAAAAATCAGGAATTAGAGAAAATTTGATGGATTTGTAAAAGGACATATTTTTCATGAGAATAATCATAAAAAAAATTCACTATTAAAATATACAACACATAAAATAACAAAGTGGTGAATGTGACATGTGTCTCACAAAGAAAAAGGTGTGACGTCAATCCCTTATATTGAGTTTGACTTTCTTTGAAAGCTCTCTAATATCCCATACAAAAACTTTTAATTTCCCAAATCTATAACATAGTCATGTGCATAATTAAAATATCACATTTTATCCATTTATATCACTTAAACACCAATTTATTAATAATTATATATTAAAACCATCATTTTGGGTGTTGACTATTTTATTTTTAATGAGAATTTTTTTTTGGGAGTTTCAGTCCTAGTACACAGATCATGGTTCAGTAGTCTTCATAATTTTAATCATGATATAAATTTCGTATATATTTATTGTATATATTTATAAAAATTAATAATCATCCATAAAGGAACAAGATATATGTATTATTTAATTTTTTTATAGAGATGATAGGTCATACATAGACATAAACGTTGTCCTATCAATTTGATGGGTAGAATGAATGGAAGGTTAGTAATAATTCAAATTTATAGAATAATTGATATTATATATATATATCATATATCATATATGATTCTTAAAAATACATGTATTATCATCCATTTAAAATTTAAGTGATTAAATAATTAGATCTCGTTATGGTTGTAGTAGTCCACATGTACGCATGAGTGATGTTATTAAATTAAAACATTTGGGAGAAAGGTGGGTAATGGTTATTCAATTATAATAATAATTATATACATTAAATAAACCAAATTAAATTTTTTATAATGTATACCAAATATTTATTTGAGAAAATATAATAAATAAATTTGAAAACAACTGGTTAATCATTATTCCACTTCATTGATAAAACATTTTGGGCTTAAACCTTAATCCTTGAATTGACAATATTTTGGAAATAATCCAATCTATATGATGTGGTAAATGAACCTAGTATGATATTATATTTCTTACATTCGGAAATAGAATGCACAGTCATTATTAATAAAGAACAATCTGATGTTTCCTTTTATAAGTGTTGGGAGGGCCGCTGTTGGAATTACATAAAATATTAAATTAATATAAATTAATTTTCATTTAAAAATGGATAAAAAACATTATAATTATAGTATAACATGATTATTATTATAAATGGATAATATTAGTACCATAAAAGTAAAATATTTTAACAACCGGGCAAAATTTATATTTGAAATCATATACAATTCTACCTTCCCAATAAATCATTTTTCTGAATTTTATATCATTTAATATTATATTAATTCTTATAAAATATCACTAATGTTGTCTTTGAAACTACCAGTTTAACTTATCTTAAGTTACAACATGAATGAAAAATAATTAAAATATAAACCTTTCACACATCCCTAGTATGATAAATTTATCTTTAAAATTCATTTGGATATTTTATTCACAATAAAAATTAATTTTAGCGTTTTTAAAACCATTAAATTGATTTGTATACTGCTTGTACAAGCACTACATGACTGTTGTGTAAGAATTTTAGGTAAAAATTTCATCACTATAAAATAAAAATTAGTTACCCTAATAAAAAATCATTCAAATTAATAATAATTATTTAGAACCAATTTATTTTCTTTCCCTGACCAAAAATATTATAGATATTAAACGTACGATGTTGACATTTTTTATAATATATTTTAGTTAAATGTTATAAAGGTAAAAATCAAGGTGAAACAAAAAGGCCGTACTATCAAATTTTGGGGATATTATAAATGAAATAATCCAATAAAATGAAATAAAGTCACATTTTTAAGGAATTTGAGGCCTTGTTATGTTAGTTTGGACAATAATTATCCCATTTTATCTTTACCATGGTAATAAAAATTTAATACGGTTACTATTCATGTTGAAATCAATTAAATGCCATTATTTACCAAATTTTGAATTACTATTTCCAAATATTTAATACATTTAACATGTTTTAATTTATAAAAGTGTATAAACTAATTTTAAAATTAACTCAGAAAATGAAACAAAAATTATTTTTCCCTAAACAATGTTTTCTAAATTATAAAAATGATTTATAGAAAAATAAAACAAAAAATAAATTATAATTACTATAAGTCGATAGTTAATAATATAAATAAAATAATTTTACTTTTTAAGCTGAATGAAACAACATAAATTATTTACATGAAATGAGGGATAATGATATAAATTATTATTTTCCATTATTCATATCTAAATCAATCAACATAAAAAATTCTATAAAAAACTCTAAGGTAATTTTGAAATTATAAATGGGAATGTAATGTTAAATTTTCTAATAAATATTATATAATTGTAAAAAAAAATTATATTATTCTATCAAAATAATATATTTTTTAATAAAATAAATTTTATTGAAGCATTTAATGAAATCATGAACAAATTGTTATTTATTTTTCAATAAGTTTTCATTATCTAAAAAAATAATACACAATTTTTAGATTTTATTAATTTATATTCACTATAAAAATTTAATTTCTAGGTTATAATGTTCTACAATATTTCAGTTTATTTAAACTTGGGTTTGCCAAAATTGTGAGATTTTGAAGATACTAAGATTATTTGAAGAGAATATATCCTAAGGTCATGGTGTGCTACAGTTACAAAGGCCTTTTAAAGTGAAAAAATTATCATGGAATAAATATATGGTCTCAAAAAAGACCATATAAATTTATACCCCATGAATATTATGTACTTTCGTGATATATATAATTTTCAACTCATCTACTAATTCAAAATCTCATATATGAATGATGTGGTCCAACATGGTGATTTAATCAATAATCACCCATATGGAATCTTGCTTCTAGAGTGTCATGTCACAACCCAACCCATTTATTCGTTATTAGTTTTTAATATTATTGAGGGTTGAACTGATCCCATATTTTTGGGTTAAATCTATTTTTTATTTTGAAATTGAAATTTATTTTCATAGGAAAACAATTGGCACATATAAAGAAGTAACAGTGTACCTACCCATATGATAGCCCATAACTTTTAACTGATCTTTTTTTCATGGTTGGTTCACAATTTCAAAAATCATATGAAAAAAATATTTATGTTCTAGGTATTCCGAGTGAGGGGCACAAAATTGAATCATTGGGTGGTAAATAGTGTGGCAAAATCATGTGCAATTCCCTAGTCTCCCCAATGAGGCTTACACGATCATCAATTGAATTTTAATAAATGTGTTGGAAAAACTTGCAACCTATCATACTCATTATAAATATAATATTTTCATTTTTACCATCATTTATTTTAACCCAAATCATCACTCATATCTCCCATTTGTATTGTGAAACTCTAGGTGTCCCTCCCCTTCAATTTTCCAACACCAAAAATATTCTCCCTTAAATTTATCTATTGATTTCGGTCGAGTTATTCAAGGTAATTCATCCGAACATCCTTCTATTTTGATTTATTTCATTTTTTTCTCCTCTTACCCTAATGAGGTATCAATGTCCCATGTATCTATGTGGATATATATTAATTAGGGTATATAGTGTATTTATGGTTTCTTTTATTTATATCATCATAGATTTAGGCTCCATTGTGGTGGGTTATCACTCCACTGTGTGAAGGTGAACTATTTAATGTTGTTTTCCTCTATTTTTTAATTAATTATTTATTAAACATGAAATCATTAATTTTCAAAATATATTTTAAATTCCAAAAAATAATATTTTATAAATCTATGACCTTTTTTTCATGGAAGAAAAGATTTATGTTGGTTCATATTTGATGCAAATAATTTTTTTATCAAAATATATATTTTAATTCAAATTTTCAACTTTATCGTACACTAGAAGCATGGTAATAATAATGAATTGAATTTATTATTAAATTTTTATATTTTAATGGGTTTTTAGAGTTTAAATTATTTTCAATGTAAATACTTGAATAAAATAGTTCGCATCATTTTTCAAGATGGTTGTATAATATTTCATTACATGTTCATGTTTTTTTGAGGATTATTTGTTCTTTTTTCAACGATATGTTTTAGAATTCAGTTTCAAAATCATATATGAGGGACTTATTGGATGTATTTGAAGTGTTATAAAAAATTAATATTAAATAAAATCAATCATTAAATATTTTAAATATTATGACTCTTTTAGTCACATGATGTTTAATGTAAATGGGAAATATTTATATTGGTTTTATTTTCAATAAAATAGAATATGGTCTTTTATGAAGGGTGTTCAGAGGTGAGGTTGAGATTATTTTTTGTCTTTCATACCACTATTTAATATCTCATGGGAATCAATGGGTAGATATAAGGGCACTCTTGGTATATATATTTCACATCCTCTCGATCACACTCTGACTAGTGGCATTGAGATAAAATAAATTTTTCTTATGGAAATTTTCCCCATGAGTACTGGCATGTGATTTATATTACCATATAATTCACTTTAAATCCTGATTCTTCTTTATAATGTATTTTATAAATTTTTTTATGCTTCCTACGATAATGAAATTATTCTGATGTGATTATTCACATTTAAAATAAAAAGACAATAAAATTTTAAAAAATAGAATATATATGATACTTGGATTTTATCTGGATTCTTGAGAAAAAAATACTTTTAGATCTATTTTGATATAGAATTAATGCTTTTTAATTAAAAAGCTTATGCATGTAGTGTGTTTTTTCTTTCCAATAAATAATTACACTAATTATCATATATATTATTTTAGTTTCAGTTACATTTTCCCATGGATCATCTAGGATTTGAGATGGGATATGGAATAATATATTAATATGGAGTGTAGGTTATGAATTTTATTATATTTTTTTCATTTATTTATATTTATTGGATAATTTGGTCAATCTTTTATATGGTTTTCTTATTGATTAATGATTCTTTTGGATTTTGTTTTTGTTTTGTTTTTTATATTATATCTACTTATATATCTTCTGTACAATTAATCAAATATAAGAAATTAATATACTAGAAATTTGAGGTGAAATCTGTTTTCTTTAATATTTTTAGAGAAATAATTCCAAATGATCTTTATTGATTCCCATGGAAGTGGTTTCCTACTTGAGGTGACTATTAAGGCTCCTGGGTTGTGTCATCGTCTAGTACTAGTGAATATTTCAAGTGGTAGACTCGGATGGATCAAGGTAAAATTGAATTAGTGCTTAGATTAATACGTGGACCAATGTAAAAAATTAAAATATGTTATTTAGGGAGTTTTGGTAAATATGATCATGGATATTGGAGATCAAGATTTATGTGATTTGGAGTGTCTAGAGAACACTATTCTTATTTATATCATTATATTACAAAGTTATTTGAGATGAATTCATTAAGAATTGATATTGGATTTTATTTATTTTTTAGAAGTGTTTTGTTTTAGGTTGATAATGAGAAGAGATCTAGGGTCACATGGTTATTATTCACTATTTTGAAATCCACGCATATTCCATGTAGACATGGTTTTATGACCTCTTTTAGAGACTTTCATGCTTAGTCCATCTATTTCTATAATGATTTTCCAGAACATGAATCAATGTAAATTATCTATTACTTATATTTTAGTTTCATGAGTTGTTTGATCTAATTTCATATTTATTATAAATTTATTTGTATGGACCGAGTTTTACTTATTTTTTGAATTATTAGTGTTGTTATGGTTGGACTGATTTGAATTTATAATAGTGTGTTGGGGATATTTTATATTGAATAGAAATCTTTTATAATATATGGATTCTATTAAAAGAATTTAGAAAAAAATGGGATTTAGATTTTAATGGGTTTTATTATAATTTGATTATTTTGATGATTTTAGTTACTCTTGTGTAAGATGTTTTAGAGGTATATGTGTGATGTTTTTTTGCTGGTACTGTTGGTTCCTCCTAAAGGTATTTTAAATTTTGATTGATTTAAAATCAATGAGGTTTTAAAACATAAATAATTATTTCGTTTTTTGTTTGAGAAATGGGTTTCAAGATATAGTGTTTAATTTCCAACAGTTTATTTTATAAATAACATTTTTGGAGAGAATTATTTTCTTTCAATAGTGATTTGAAACACTTGAACTTGTTTTTTGTTAAAATATTTGAAATATTTGAATAATTAATTAATGTTAAAAAACATTGTATTTTTAAATGGATTCAAAATAAAGATTTTATGGGTTGATGTATTTTAGTTTTTGTTATTACTTATAGAGTTATAAATTGTTATAAAAAGGTATTTATTATCATCGAATGAGGTGTTTTAGATTGTCTTTGGAAACATTACTAAATGACAATTGATGATTCATTAACAATACATGGATTTAATTTTGGTGAGTAAAATGATGATTTCAAATAGATTTTAAAATTTTAGAGGGTTTATAAGAAATTAATTTCTAATGGAATTGTAAAGTGTATTTTTTTGGAATTATTCATTACAGAAATTATTATATATTTTAAAAGGTTAATGTATGATTTTTGAAAAGAATGTTTCCTATAGAGCGATTTCTTTCACACTCTTGGTACTATTTCTTTTTTGTATGATGTTGGTCATTGGTTTAAATCCTTTTTCTTACTATGTCAAGAGTATTTAAGGTCTCTAAAATGATTATGGGGGGGGGTCTATGTAACATTTCAGTTTAATTGTTATGATGGAATGTTTATCATTATGGAGATGCTATTGTTTTAGTGAATGATTTTGTTTTTATAATTGGTGGGATACTAACATTTTTTTATGATCTCAGTTTTGAGGAATTCTGAATTCACGGACATAATAATTTTATTGATCACCAATATGGGTGTTATCTGAATATAGATCATTCTATATTCATTTCCTAATTTATGTGGATACATTAATTTTGGATCAGTGTTTCAAGAGTGATTTCTGATGTTTCAATCTCTCCAACTTCCTTCCTAAGGATTTTAACAAAAAATCTTGATTAGGAATGGCCCATTTGATGTATTTTTTAGCTTTATCCTATATGTTCTTTCTCGATTTTCATTGATAAATGTTAAATTGATATGGTAATTCATAAAAAATGATTTATTATATACTTTTTTAATTTTATTGGTGTTCTTTGGGAGATCTACCTCTTTTTGAATGTTTCCTATATCTTATCTAATAAATCTAGTCCTATTGGTTTTTGTGGTTTAGTGGGTACTTGGAGTGTTAGTATATTAGTAGCATCCTAAATATTGAGGGAGACCATGAGGGGTGATATCCTTGTGAAATTATTATTATTTATATATTTTGTGTGTGTGTTTTCATCTTACGGTTAGCATTGATGTGTGGTTGGGTCTGATTCTAGGATTCTTTCTATCCATTTCCACCCAAATAGTGAACATTAATCATTGGACATTGTCTATTATTTGGATAATTATTTGGAATTTAATATCAAGTCTTTGAAGTTTCCTCCATTGTGTTTCTGGATTCATAGTGTTTCTTGGTATTGTGGTTTTATATTATAGAATCAACATTCTTCTAATTTGAGGATCCTTTTTCTTGTCTTCAGAAACTTATGATCTTTTATAGGGTCTAATATGGCTACTAATGTTAAGGGAATTGGAAAAAAATTTTGTTCCATTTAGGTATTATTGAAATAATTAATGATCATGAACAAAATATTCATGTGGACTTCTTGTCCCTTGGTGTTTTGACTCATGAAATTAGTGTGGGAGTCACTCCTCATGTCTTCTAAATTTTATTTTTTCAATGAATTTTGGATTTAGAAAGAAAAAGGGTGGAGAGAAATATCACACTATAGCACTATATTTATTATTATTTTCCTTATTAATTTATAGTGGAAATTTTAATTTTATTGAATGCCAAATAAATATAAATTTTATATGATTTAGCATAGGATCATGATTGGAATATAGTTTGAAGTAATCATCCCACTACCCATATAAAGGACTAAAATTTTTACCAGATCTATTTTACACAATTTCCCAAAATGTTCCATTAAGTTATTCAGGATTCAGATGTACATTATGTGGCTTGAATGGTTATAATATTTTTTTGTGAACCATGAATCCAAAACCCATACATTTCCCATGTCCTTCAAGTGAGTCTCACACAGTACGCTACTGGTTATCTAAAAAAATGCTGGAAAACAATGATAATTATCAATATCATTAAAATTTTAAAAATATTTTTTTAATCATGCATTTTTTATACCCCAATGCACACATTTCATATATTATTCATCTCTCATTTCTCCAGGAGGCCATTAATATTAATTTCCATCCTCCAAGAGGATTCTCTCATGTGTTTCACCCACCCCACTGGTTCATTTCTTTATGTTAATGGATCCAAACAACCTCATATCTTAATTTACATCATCTTTATTTACTCCTCTTCCACAATTAGATCTGAAATACCTAGGGTTCTCTGTGGATCAATATTTATTGGTTGTTGTGTGTTTTTGGTTTCCATTACTTGTTATCTCCTCTTTAGGAAATATTTTGGTGGGTTATCACTCTCGTTTGTAAAGGTGACATGTTAAAGATAGGTTTTCTACATTAGATAATTGTTTAATTATTAATCCTTGATTTTTTTCATTAAAAAAAATTATATTACTGATAATAATATCAGTATTTTATATGACCCTTTTATGTTAGAAACTATGTATTAACACGGTTTCCATTAGATACAATGCATTTTTCTATAAAATGATATTTTATTTTTTATTTATCAACAACCACTCATACTAATATCATGGAAAAAATACCAAATGGAGTTTATAAATATATTATGTGATTTTAATGAAATTTATCCTTTAAACATTTTTTTAAAGGAAATTTTTAAATAAATTGATGTACTTTGTTTCTATAAAAATGAGTTATAACTTCTTCTTGGTATTTGTATTTTTTGATGGTTGTGTGTTTGGTTTTCTAATAGAAAATTTAATATTTGGTTTCATAAATTTTATTAGAAGACCAATATTACACTTTTTTAAACGGATATAAATCTCACAATTGAAATCATATTCCTTATTTTATATGATTTATAGAAATGGTAGTAGTTTCATCGAGTTTTCTATTAAATGGAATGGTTATATTGGTTTTAAATTTCAATAAATGAGAATGTGATAATGGTATGAAGGTTGTTTAGAGGCGAGGATTATCATATTTATGTATTTATTTTATTATAAAATTATAATTATAAATTAGTTTCCCTCCTTTATTTAATATGATATGGTATTCTATTTATAGTATTGTAGGAACTCTTGGTATATGAACTACGTTATCTAATGATCATTATTGAAGTAAGGGACCCATGATAGACTATTTCAATCTTATGGGATTATTCCCATTCATTAGCATACTTGTGGAAATTATTGTCATTAAATAACATTATTAAATATCAAGTATCGATATTATATTCAAATAGTTTCAGAGAAATTTATTAGTTTATCCCATTATCTCCATGCTTATCATGAAGATTTTATATATTATAAAACTTACTAAAGTGTTTTTTATTAGATATTTTTATTTATATTAGATCATGATTCTTATTTTAAATGGATTTTACATGGGTTTTTTTAAAAAAGGGATGTAACATGTGGAAGCCCATTCCTGTATATTTTTTTATTTTAATGATCTATTTTATTTTTATAAATAATATTAAATATGATATTTTATTTTCATATGCATAGATGCTAAAAAAATATCTAAAAATATTTCAAAATAAAAGTAAATATTTGTCATTTTTATAGATTATTAATACAGTTTGATTTATTTGCAATCTTTACTGAGATTTGTGCTCAAAACAATATATATCATTTCATTTCTAGGATCTAGTAGAATTATAGTTTTTAGTGGAGAATATATGTTTGAGATAGGATTATTTTTTACAGAGTAACATAGTTCTTGTTTATTTTGTTTTATTTTTTCCCTTCATGTATCTATATTGGATAAGATGGACAAAAAATATATTAGTGTTTTTTTCTATATTTTTGCATACTTTAGATTAAATATATTATTTTTATGTATGTTTTAGACATATTTATGTGTTATATGTTTATATTACATATTCATATATGCTCAGATATATATAGTTATTGTGTTTTAATTATAAGGGTATGACTTTGGATTCATAATCTTTTAGGAGAATTCATTCCCATTCAGCACAATTAATTTTCATGGAATTGGTTTCTCACACAATGTGATCAAAAAAACACCTAAGGTATGTCATCGGTGGGATTGGGTCCTTGGTATAGGGTTGTCCTAGTCTGATTCTTGAAACATACGTTGAAAATGAATGACAAAGTCAGTGAAACATTGATCCAATTTCTCAATGATAATGAGTACAGATCATAAAATACAATATAGTCATTAGAGCATGGCCTTCCCATATTGATCGTAATGTCATATATTGATATACTACATCACTTGTTTATATACCCATACAGGAAAAATGGTTCTTCAGTTCCTCCTAAAAATTTTCAGTACTTGGATAAAAATCCAATTTGATTGGTGGTAAGAATTAATTATTTATTCAAAATTAGTTAAAGGAACTACTAATCAATCCTTAATTAAAAATAATAAATTTAAATCCTCTTTACATCTATTTATGGTCTCCCCATCATCTATTTTATCCTCAATGGTGATAAAATATGTGTTTGATCATTGACCCTCTTTGAATATTTTATCCATGTAAGGAATAAGAATGAATAGATAACAAACAATGAAATAATTTCACTAAATACATTTGATATTAAAGTCAATTATCACATACATTAGTTACTCATGATCTTAATTATCTATATCACTTGATTATATTTTATTTATCCTAATTAATTAGTCAATAAATTCTATTTCATGGACATATAATCTAAGACAATGTCTAATGTTTTGGTGTACTCTATCCAACATCACTACCTTAGGTTTAGGTCCATGTGTGAATATATATTCTTAAGGATTTTAGGATAAAAAGGATAATGAACATAAATACTAAATGATAGTGGTTCCATATATTTAATGCATGAACCACCATCAACATTTCATTATCATGCATTGGACATGAATTAAGTACCATTTTTTGACCATATTATTTTTCTCATGGAATAATAAATGGAAATATATACACTAATAGAATTAAGTACCATTTTTTGATTCAATTATAGGGGAATCTATACATGGGACATCAATGTTAAATAGATAATAATATAATGATAATCATATAAATATATGTACCTCATATTGATTCCAAGGATGATTTTATGAATTGATGGACATGATATTTTTATGGTCGACTGATATGACCTTTTGAAAAATGGGATATATAAGGAATTAGACCTCTTATATCAATAAGTCACACTGAGAGATTTTTTAATGAATTTAGTGATCTCTAGATTTTGAAAATAATGTTTTCACATTCCATTCATGTGAATCCCATGTGTATGTGTACACTAATATAGAATCAATGAATATAGTTTTTAAATAATATAGGTGAAAATGAATTATAATGTCTATCAATGAAATTAATATTTTCATTATATATGTAAGACTAAAGGAACAGATCATGGAGTCATAAATCTTATAACAAAATCAAAAAAATGTATTTCTAATGTCCTCCATGACCAACAGTTATTAGTGCCAAGATAATAGATCAATTTTATTAAACCAGTTGGATCCCTTTTATCGGTAAATAATATTAAATTAATGGAATTTGATATTTTTTATCAAAACATGGATTAATTTATTATATTAGATATAAATTAATAGTTTACCATCTATATTATATAAATGATTTTATGTGGCCTAATGTGATGTTCTCGGTCATATAAATCCCATGCTTTCAAACAATTATACCAAGACATTAAATTCATAAAATTTTGTTTGTTTTATTCTAAATAACTCTAATTAAATACGGATTTTTCATAAGAGTAGATCAATATATAAATACAAATCCCTTTTAGGTATTATTCTAGATAAATGTTCTATGGATAAATCAGGGTAATGATCTATTGTGTTTGGAACATCCCTACTCCCAATTGTATTAATATCCCAAATGTTATTATTTCAAACTAATACAGAATGATTATAATCACTTAAAATAAAATAAAATCACTTATATTATTGACATACTATTCCAAATTAAAAATTTTATCAAATACCTAATGGAATGTGAATGTAACAAGGTACAAGTATTATGAAATATGAACATTGAAATCAACTAAATAATATATCAAAAAAATCAAATCGATGTTCTTTATTTATATGATTGTGAATTCCCAAAAACATTGGACTTCATTACTGTAAATTTAATATAAAGTACACTTAAATCAACTATAATTATATATTCGTGGGATTTTCCTTGTTTCTCATAACATGATCTATCTTTTCTATATGAAACACTACATTATCTAGAACATGTGAATTAACAAAAATTTTAGATGATTTTTCATAATAAAAGACATGTATCAAGGTAGAATAATTAATAATAGTACCTTACATTATTATGGAATAAGGTTCATCAGTTATACTATACTTCTATACAATAAAAATCATTTGATCCCTTGTGATTGATTCTCATAACGACGTGGAGATGGTTCTGACTAGAATATAGGGATGTTTTTAAAAGAACATTAAGTAGATAAATTTTTAGAATCACAACAGCGATGATGATTACATATGTATTGCGTGAGATAGAATTATATCTGATTGGAGTCCTCCCATTATTTAGGATTTTAAATATAGGTAAACAATGTTTCATATTACCCATTTAGACACAAATGTGGGATTCTCAAATGGGTGCCACCCGTTCTATTTTAATGTCTTGGAATGCACCACATTAGAATAAATCAAATTGGTTATTATGATACATGGGAAAAGAAATCCAGAACCTGTATTGGGTATCTAGTGCTCTTTTACCTTGGCGTAACTCTCCCTTCTATTCTTATATAGACATATATAGTTTCCCCTATTACCATGTGGAAAAGTGGTTTCTCTCTGTTAAAATTCACAAAAAATTCCCTTTGTAAAATCGTCACTTTGTTTACCAGATTAGTGTAGTTTTCAAAAAAACATCACCACATTAAAGGGAATATCATGTAATAGACTCGACTCAACCATACATGATTTCAGAGGTTCACTAATCACCATTTTTTTAGAAAATGTAAATAGTTATAAAAAATAAGATCCCTAATAAATAATTGATTGATATCCTTTATTAATTTCAATGAAATAAATTTTCCATGACTAATAGAATGTATAAAGATAGAATTTTAAGTTAATAAATATCACAAATCCATACTCTGTATGGAAGTTATTTTCCTTATCATGGATTTATGGATGAAATCATGTTAATGAGAGGGATTATAGTATGTATGATATAAAATTCTATTTAATATTTCCCAGAGTTATATTTAAATTAAAATTATTATTATTCCTTCCTTACCAAACCTTTGAATTTTTGGGTACCATGTTTCCCCAAAGGATTGGTTGGTTTCTATGTTGAAATTCTATTTAAAAAAGTAAATAATTTTATTCTTATTTTCTATTACCCAATTAAATTTCAAAACATATTCCACAATACTTCTTAATAGAAACTAGATTACCATTGGTTATATTAGAAATAAATTATTTGTGATTCCCCCAAGTTGATTTCTAGATAACATGACAAGTGGAATTATCCAATAGTCATAGAAAAAAATCACTACTCTTTCTCCACCCAACAATTCAGTTTTGGACCATCAAAATTCCTATAATACAATAAAATAATCATCTATTACAAATTTAAAATTCACGATGCAATAAATTGTATATTAATGATTTATTATTTATATTTATCATCCATTATAATGAATGATACATAATACTAACAAGCTAAATCCATAATGATGAGGTGATGACACACCTATATATATATTTTTTAAAAATTATCCCTAAAACACATTGTTAACATTAATATTATTATAATGAGGTTATCGATGATTTTTTATGCCCAATATTTTTTTGTATATACACTTATTAAATCAAAACCTACAATCTCAACTAATATACTAAGCCAAAAGTTACCCTATGTAACATACCAACGCTAACTCATTGGATCATATAGAATTAGAATTCCAATAGGCTTAGGATCATCCCAAAAACACCAAATGTGTTAAAAATCCTAGCGATATACCAAATCATTGTGGGGGTTATTTAAACTTTTATATGGCACCACTTGTAGAAGAGGAATTAGAAGGGAATAATATAAATTTAATTAAAGATAAAACCAAGAGAAAACTCGAATACAAATCACAAAAATAATTCAAATTATAGTAAGAAATAATAAAACAAAATTAATATGAAGGAACAAATAATAATAAATTGGGACATTATTTCAAAACATGCCACTACATTTTTCTCAAACCCATGAATACCTCAAAGCTTAAACCTCCAAAACTGATGACCAAATAATTTACATCCGCCATTAGATACGTATTTTGTCTTCTTTATACCAAAATCTTGTCAAAAAACATTTACATATGTCCCAAAAAATATGTTTGAGTGTTAGTATATAACCCAGTAAGATATTCCATAAATATTCTCCAAACGTGATACAAATACAAGAACAAGTTATCAAAAATTTCTAATATAATAGGCGAGAAGAATAAAAACCCATGAACAATATATGTATATATATGTATGAAATATATGAAAACTATAAATAACTAACATCAAAACACCCACACCCACACCATGTACCCATAAAATCATATATCTCACCAAATCTTCCCCAATGTGATCCCTAAAAGATTATAAAATTAAATACTCATACTATAGGTCCTCTGAACGGCCTAATACAAAGAGTGAAAACCAATATCACCAAATCTAAGTATTTATTTAGTGGTGTAGTCTTATGTTCCCCATTTTTAACATGAAACCCGAGCTAGAACTGACAAGGCCTTATTCATATTCATCCTTAACACATATTGATTGACGCTGACGATAAATTTTCACACAAAAAACTATTTTTTTAGAACCAGAACACCAATTTTGTATTTTATTTAAAATGTTGTGGGCATCATCGAAAACCCTTATTTGAAAAACATAAGAAGAGATTGACCATAGAAGAATAACATTAAATTTTTTTCCCAAAATAATTATTATTTCATTGAAAATATTTTGAGATATTATATTTTGAGTAGATTTAATTTGATATGTACACCACCACCCACAATTAAGATTGTCATGAAAAATTGTACTAAAAATATTTATATTAATGTTCTCACATACTTACATAGATGGATCAGAAAAAATAACTTTAAATAATACATCCCAAAAAAACATTATCATGGATTACTTGGACTATGGTTTATATCATGATTTGAAAATAATATAAGATATTGGAAAGAGTTAAATATTAATTTAATCAATATTAAGGATGACCAATTTAATATTCTTGATAAAGGAGTTCCATAGTGAATAGGATTCACAAAATTAGGCAAGGGAACTCTTTTTTAAGATTCCTATAATATTGGTATGAAATTTGTGTTTAATGGGAAATTTGGGAGTAAAAATTAATTTATGATTTGTTTGTAATATTTTATGTTTTTCTTGAATGTCTTACTAAACCATTTTAGAGTACCACATTGTGATATACTCAACAACATGGGGGTTAATAAGTGTTGAAAATGTTTTCGAATTTTGTATCTTTAATTACCTTTACCACTTAAACATGTTGCGATCTTGATTCTCTTACTCTATTTTCTTTTTTCATATGTATGTATTTGAAAGCAGGTTAAATAAGGAAGATGATATTTTTTTATGATTTACTGCTCAATAAGAGTAGCTTGTTCAATCCATGAATAGTGATAACCTATGAAAATATTATAAAATATACATAAATAAAACATATAGTGGTTTTGGATAGCATGAAATAACATGAAAATAGTGAGTCTCTTCACATAATAAGGGGTGATGAAAAGATTATATACCACTAGATTGGTGATAAATTGGACCAACATACAACTCATCACTAGTTTCTAATACTACCTCAAAATACAGTCTTAACCTTCTGTAAGATATACTTATTAAAGTCAAGAAATCCTTAAACCTATTTGGAATTTTCATCGATCTAATAGCGATATGTTGTAATTTTATTCATTATTTTTCTATTTTTTCATTACCAATATTAGACAACAAAACATTTCTTCATATCCCTAGAATCAAATTGAATGCTACACTTCCTCTTTGTTCAGAAACTGTATGTCTAGCTCATTAATTTTCAGAATGTGAAATTTTTGATACACATTGATATTTATTAAACAATGATTTTCTAGTCCAAATCATTAGAAAAAACTCAATATGGATTCTTTTATCTATTCTGAATAACTGACTTGGTTCGTAAACAATTTAACATCAGTTTCTATTTCTCTTCATCAACCCTAAAAAATCTTCTGAAAATATAAAATAAGTAATCCTCACTTATTCTAGTTACATCAAATGATATTATTGGACACATTCAATAATTTTATGAGTTACTAAATATTTATTCATTATATTATCACTTATTCTTGTGAATCATGCGAAGTATTTTTAATCAATCGTTGTATTTCATTCATACATGGATATTTAATGCATGTGAATCACATACCATAAATTATTCTTCCTTTACACAAGTGTATCACAAGGTTTTATCACACAATGAAAACCTATTTCATGCAACACAATTTTGACGATCTCATTATATCCTCAAATATTATCATACTAAGCCACAATATTATGGTACACATACATCCTTCTACGAACAACACAACAATTATAGATACTTTTTTGACATAATATATTACATGAGAAAAAAAATTAAATTTGTAACACCAAGAGATATTATTATAAAAAAACTTCTACTATAAAAGATTAACCATCATGAAGTCATAAAGGAGTTAACATAACATGACAACATGGAACTCATTTTTTGTTCTTCACACAAGTAGAGAGCTTCATGGAAAATTTCTTTTCACATTTCATGATTATGTTATAAACTATTATGAATAATATTTTTTAAATAGTATTAAAATATTGTACAACATCATGTAATATCATATCCTTTATGTACCCAAGTAAATATGGTAGGTGAAATATCATTAAACATAGAACCAAAGTGTATCGTGGGGGATTCTATATCATTCAAATGTTGATGTTCCATTATGACCACTTTCTTTGAGAATCATTACTGCTATCAAAAATTGTGAGTGACATAAAAATATCCCTTAAATTGGTTCATTTGTATCTACTGATGATTTGAAAATAAATATCCTCTGAATATTATTCCATGTAAAAAATTAACATGATAATTATTGACTAAAAATAGCCTCCACGGGTCATTATTAATATTACTAAAGCATTTTTTTAAAATAAAAATCTTGTAGTTTTGATCACATGATGATAAAAGTAATGGCATCTTCACATATTTGGATTCAGACTTAATGATTACAAAATCATATTCATGCCAAAATATCACATTCATAATCACATTCATGAATATCTCTCTCAGAAGCTTCAATTTTATCCTTGGATGTATCGTGTTCTTCAAATAAAATCATGTATGGCATTGAGAATGATTGTACATGTCTCATATCATTATTTTCATACATGATGGTATTAATCCTCATCATATAATGGTCACTTAATATGGGTGTATTGAAAAAATATTGACATAAACCATGCTAATGTGGTGGGATCATAATGAAAATGACACTCATTTAAACATACGTGGTGTTGGAGATCCGATGACCCATAATGAAATAATTGGATGGTCATCGTTATATCCTTAAATTTTTAACAGATGGATAGCTGAACATAGTACATGTCCCATATAATTTTTAGACATGGTTATTATCCACTATATAACCATACATGATCATACTATTAACTTGAGTTGTTATAGAGGTTAATACCCAAATACAAATTCACACATGCACTATGTGGAACATTTTATTCCCTTACACAATTCTATAAGAATCATCCTCTATTCCATATGTGTGATCCGAGTGCACCCAAAAGTGAAATCCCAATATAAAATATGTTTTCGACCAAACATGGTTATATGGTACAAATCAGTCTACTTTACTCCCACATGGATGATGACCTGTCCCAGATGTGGTTGTGTTAAGTCCATTATGGTATTTTTCTATTTAATATTTTTTTGGTAGACTACCATAAAAAGAGTTATCAAATTTTTATATAATTCTCATTAAAATCAAAATTATTATCCACATATACTTCAAAAAAATATAATATACTTTTCATTTTACATGGGATTTAATTATATTTTCAAATAAATTTCTAAATATTCAATAAAACTAATAATTTCATAGTTTTCATAAGAAAAAATTATGTGAAAATGAAAACCTACATGTTATTATTCTACATATTGAAAAGAATGTGTCACAACTAAGTAAATTTTTTAAAATGATGAATTGTTCAACAATTTCCAAAATTTATACTCAAAGTATTCAAATAACATTCTTAAGATAATAATACAAGATCAATTACTTTATCCATTTACATTCCATCCAAGTTATATCAAGTTTGGTATTGGGATTTGATGCTTTGATAAAACATTTTAAATCATATTTTTTATAACGTCATTTATATATCTATAGAAATGAAATATTTTTAAATAAATAATATCAATTTAAAACCCATATAAACACTTGAAAAAAAAATAAAACACTTAATCAATATTGGATATTAAATCTGCTAGTGTTTATTTGTTAGAAATAATATAAAAATTCATGCCAAATTAACATATTAATATTTGAATCTATCTCTGTTTCTCTACCTGTTAAGTTTCTAAAAAATAATTTAAATTTTTCAATCCATTTTTGAAATGAAATAAAATGTTCATGATAAATGGTATTTTCTCATTCATAATAATTTCTCTACCCAACATTTCACTTTATGTCTATATAAACCAGGATATGTGTAAAAAATAAAGTATCTTATTTATACAAAAAAGAAATTCATTAGAAACTAATCATAATATCGTATAAAATGAGAACTCATATATGCATGTTCTAGGGTTTTACTCATGTATTCCATTTTTATGATACTAATTTACACACCAATTTTGTTTAAGAAACATCATCCTAACACTCCTTCACTCACTTCAATAAAAAGATCAAAAATAATAATGTACATCGAGCTCGAAAAGTGTATTTGATGTAATATCATACATCAATCTTTCTTATGGAATTTCCAATTTTAATTTCCCACCATTTTTAATATGTTTTTTTTTATATTTTAACCTAGGGTGAGATATTAAAAATAACAAACTTTTCCAATAACATGGGATTCAAGAAAATTCAATAATAATTATATTTTTATGATTTGTGTTTTCCGTTTTTTTATTCATATGTATTCACTTTTCTAACCCCCGTCGAAAAAATAATCAAAATATTCATATTGATGAATATATTAATGTATCTATTTTTTGTTGTTCCAAAAATGGAGACTAAATTAAAATGGATCTTTAACTTGTTACTATACAAATTTAATAACATTGAAAAATTCTACAAGGATGATATTCTCCAATACATGTTCTTTAGGATACAAAATAAAATACCAAACCATCATTGTCTCTTCATTTTCCTTGTAACCATAGATATGAAAACAAACTCTTCATCTTTGTTGAAGATTATCATCCATAATATCTGTATTTCAATACAGATTAAAAAATCATTAAGGGATAAAAAATACACTACCTCTGTTATCATGAAATTAAAACAATCACTGAATCTCAGGTTATCCCCATGAGAAGTAACATAAACACAAATTCCTCATATTATAAGTGAAAATACAATATAAAAATATTAATGGAATATGTTTAATCTTTACTCTATTATATATGTGAGAAATTATGTAGAGATAGTTTTCTTAACCAAGATGCTCCATTTCATAAACAATTCCTTCTTTTACATTTAATCATTAATTCAGTCAGGGGCTATATGGGTATTACGACTCCTTATATTTCATTATGTATTGACCATATTTATTAAATTTGTTTTATAGACCATATATCACATGGTGAAACAATTTTATTATTTATAAATTATTCATAAAAAAGAATTAGTTTAGAACAATCCTTATATGTGTGTCTGGCCAGGTTTCACCTCACACACAAAACATATCCATCTTCATAAGGATTTTTTTCCTTTTCCACTATCCTTTTCCTATGATTATTCACTTATCCACATTGATTAAAAATCTTATAGATACTAAACCAATATATAATTAAGATCATTGGTAGAATGTTTTGATTTTTCAAAAATACTCTTTCTTAGTGTCATTATTGTTATTTTTCTTTTGGATGATTCGATTTTCAAAACATTCTTGGATTTCAAATCCGCTATTTTTTCACCATTATAGATTTAAATAATCTTGGGAGAATTTATGTTAACAACTTTTTCTAATTTTATCCCATGGAATCTTCTATATTATATAATAAAATTGTTGATCTTATTTCAATCATATCTTCAAATACATGTAATGATTTGTAAGATACATTAGAATGACTACTATATCTTTCAAAATTATTTTTATTATGAAAATTTACAAAAGGATGAATTTTTTAACAATTTACATATATAACGGATGTTTTATCTTCATTTATATATTACCCCCCCTTAATATTGGACTAAATTATGATTTATTATTGATAGAAGAATACCAATAATATATTTCACAATTCCTATATCAATTGAAACACTAATATTGATCTTGAAACAATGATCATATAAAATTTTCATCCATCAAATATTAAGAAATTCTTATAAAAATGAATGGGGGTCCAAGGACCCAAAAACAAGTTAGAGTGGTCTAAATTAATGAATAATTAGGGAATCAACCCAATCAGGATTCATTCACTCTCAGGGGAAGGCATCCAATATAGTTAAATATGAATTATGGGTTCTCAGAAGTAGTATGGGAGGACATGAAGTTTGTGACACTGTTTCCCTCCCTTTATTTGTGAGTGAGATTAATGAAATTTTTGATAAACTCCTTGAATTTTTTGAACAATATATGTCATAGTCCAAGGGGTATAATTCATACCTTTTATGGACATATGGTGGAATTAAGAGTCATATTCCACATGATTAAGGGTAATACCATGAGAATGGAACAATTCTAACTCTATGAGAATGTTATCCACCTCTTCCATGAGACAATAACCATTACCATGACAAGTAATGAATGCGAAAGCAAATGATCAATTATGATCATGTACCACACCACCTATCCATATACATCCTTGCATACCTGATCCGTCAATATTAAATTTCAACACTATCTCTAGAAGAAACCATCTAACCTAATTTCCATGGGTAGAGGGGTAGTGGGTCATGAATTCCAAATTAGTTCTTTCCATGATCAAAAATGATGAAGGGGAATTGAAATTGTGTATGAGCATAGGAGCCAACTCCATGATGAGTGACCTTGATTTCACCTTCCGATCCAGTTGAGAGAAAATGAATCCCATATATCTGTATTTATTGTGATAAGACCATTAAATCAAATATGCCACTACAAAAAAAAATCTCTTGATCTTTCCTTTAATCGGTATTTCCATATTTATTTTTGAAACCAAGACTTGATAAATATTTATATCCACACTCCATGTACATCTCAACCAGTTTAAAGCGTAAGGTATTTTCACAGAAAATAATCCGAAAACCATTATAAAATATGGAAATCCTTATCTTCCTTGTTCAAAAAACATCACGAGAAAATGGATACCCTGTATTTACCCTATTGTCAGATTTCTTTATATATTGGAATTTAATTATTATGAATCCATCAGGTATGGAAATTTAAATTGGTAGGAAAATATTTACACCACAACAAATCACCCTATGAATAATTTTTGAAATCCATGTGAAATTAATGATGATAAAACATTTGTGCAAAGAATACCAACATGGTACCATTGAATAAATGGTTATCTATTTCAATGGATATAATGATACCATGATGATCTTGTTGCTATTGGTTATTTAGAATATAATTTAAGAGAAAATATTAATAAAATTATTTCTAGAGATTATAGATAGGACATATTTCTTAAAATATTCTAGATAAATATCATTCATTAAATTAATGATTTTATTATGTTATTTTAGAGTTCTGTTAACATTATAATCCTCTTATGATAATTGATTTTCAATATCACCTTTCTATTGCTTTTGTAATTTCCCAAAAGTGTCCTCCCAAAAATAAACCAACAGAAATTCCAACTCTAGCCATTTTATATTAAGTGTATTTTTCTGAAATTAGATCATAATAACATTATCTCTATAAATATTATTTTTCCTTTAAATATATTCATTAAAAAAATTCATTTTTTAAAAAACAAAGATTCATGTTAATTTATCTTCCTTGATTTTACATCCAATTGAAAATAATTGACATCAATGATACATTTTTTGAACTTTCATCATGTGCATGGATCTTTTCATAAAAACTACTATTGTATAAAAATGTTATTTAATTTTATTGATAAATATATCTTTGAACTCTTAAGAATTTATTTTCCACTCTACATTTTTTATTAACTAGAACTACCCAGTTTGGAGTGATTTATACATTCTAAGAATTTTTTATTCCAAAGCCTTCTCTATTACATATAACTTCTCATCAAGATATGTGATATCCTTCTTCATAGTTCAAAATTTCCTATAGATAATAAAGTCTAATTGTGTATGAAAACCATTCATCATATCCTTGAATATGTTAATTAAAAAAATATGATGACATGTTTGCACTCAAACTAGCACTTGGATCATCTTCATGATAATTTTGACAGGAACTAACACCCAAATATTAATCAATAGAATATATTTATAAAATTAATGTAGAGTGACTATCCATATCATTATGCATATATTAAACCACCTTATCAACACTTTCTATCAATGGTCTATATTTTTTAATAACATGTAATGGAGAAATAAATACTTTAAATTATTTATGAAATAGGTATTACTTGTTTAACATTATTTTCACTATCCCTTTATATAATTCATAATCATGTTAGTTAAAATAGAATTTATACACAATATAACTTAATATTCATGAAAAATATTATTTCGTGGTAATACATGAAAGGAACTAAGTTACTCAAAAGATAATATCTAAAACATAGAGAACACAATCGAGGGGAACCATGCCTCTAAAACCAATCAACAAGACCTCCAAAGGATATAACCTACACTAAGGGGGTGGGGGAGGGTGGCTTAGTTTTGAGATGTTTTTATCAATTTATAATATTTATCATTTTTACCTCATGGACATGTAATAATTGTAATTTTCAAATTACATTTTCAATATCATATGGATGTATATGAATGTTGGTAAAAGTTTTCACACAATATTTTTACATAGTTTACTAGAAAATATGAGTAACTCGTACTAAAAATGTATAATAATAACTTATTAATATATTTTAAACTATAATAAGATAACAAGTATATTGGGATGTATTGAAAACAATCGTAATCCATGTTTTATAACCGAATCATTATGAGGGGAATGGAGACATTTATGTTTCTCAGAAATAGTGATAACATTTTCTAACTTGCTTCTCCTTAATGATTTCATATATTAACTATGATGATATTCTTAACCTTTGTTATGAGATAATTTATAACACCATGGATGTATTCCACTTTTTGAGTAATCTAATGGATGTCACCCTATTTCATTTTTTATTCTCTTGTTTTTTCCCATATTACTTTCACAATAGCAGGCATGAAACCTTTAATAATCTTCCTCGCAGAAAACAAAATGAATTATTCATTTGTTTGGAACCTATACATATTATTATTTAATTATCATAACTTTTCAGCCTCTAATACTCACTAATATTACATTAACACATAATTTTGGGTCCCACCCTCAAAAAACAATGTAATATTAATTCCATAATCATCTCTGAATAACTGAATCAATTCTCAAAAATGTGGATTGGGGTATGGATTCTCATCAATTCCATTACTAATATCATAGGAAAAACACAAATAATTTCACATAACATTTTTTTACATGAAAATATATCAATTCATGTGTTATGTCACTTTGAGAATTACTAAAATTTTATTCAATATATTTTCACTCGATCTTGTGCTCTATGTGGTGTATTTCCATGATCTAACAGATATTAATTCCCACATTCATACTATAAGTAGGTTATAAATATATCATGACTTTTTATTCCTTTACCCAAGTGTATCCCATTTAATTATCACATAACAAACTCCTCTTTCATCCTTCATTAGTGTAAGGAGCTCACAATTTTTTACCTACATCACCTTCTAAAATCCCCTAGCTTGAGGTATCCAATCATCAATCATCAAACAACACAACTATTCATGGTATTTATTCATTTTATAATTTATTATTTGTGGATATAAATTCTTCATTTAAAATTGTGAGATAGTATTTTAAAATTATTGGATCATACAATATATCAAATATCATGTAGTTCTGAAGGTAGAAACACATCATGAAAACAAGTAACTCTTGTATTCTTCTTCACACAAGTAGGGACATTAATAAAACTTTTCTTCATGTGTTCGATTCATATGATATAATCTCATGTTCATGGAGGGAAATAATATTCTTGAAATATTGTAGAGCTTCACCAAATCTCCTCTCATTCATGTAGCTATCTATGGATTGTGGGAGGCGTCCTTCTTCTTTATTGTACCAAGGATGATCATTGGCCCTTTTTTCATTTAATTAAAGTGGATGTGGGATAAATTATTATTTTCACTGGGGAAAATGAGAGCCCTCAAAAACTATAAACAACAAAACAGTCTTCCTAGGATTAGAGCCGTTGAATTTATTAACGAAAAGACCCCAAATATCCACTGATGATTTTGACATATCATGAA
Organism: Viscum album; assembly: GCA_963277665.1. Classification (NCBI taxonomy): domain Eukaryota; kingdom Viridiplantae; phylum Streptophyta; class Magnoliopsida; order Santalales; family Viscaceae; genus Viscum; species Viscum album. Next base: position 271,511,027 of record OY728166.1, read on the forward strand.
CCCTAATTAGTATCTCCAAATAAAAGTTCACCCAATATTTGGTATTAAAATTCTCAAATCTATAATTATTTTTTACATCAGGATGTTTCAATCATATGTTGAAAATATTGGAATTTCACTTATATGGATTCTTCCTTTGTAAGTTTGCACTCATGTTCATGTGAGGATATCACATGTGTCATATCATACATAAATATAACCCTAGAGAATAATGATTTTTATCTATAACTATATTATGTTCCTCAAATAGAATCATGGAAGGTTTTAGAGAAGATATTGGATGTTTCATATAATCCAAAATCATTATATATGATATCGATCTTCAGCATAACATGCCCAGTAGAGATCCTTAGAATGAAGAAATCATAAAATCAGAAATAGTTGGTCTACAATAAGTTGAATACTATGGTGTTTGTATAGGCTCACAATGAATGGAATATTGTATGTCCAATATTGATATATTTGACCAGTTAATATTATAAATACCTTTATTCAATAGATTATTAGTTCTGCCATAGTTTTTGTACCATATCATTCTTCACCATGGATTTTTCCCCTATATTAAAAAAATTATCCTTATTTTAGCTTTATTTGAAACTATGATCAATACATATATGTACATGTACACACACCCTTCATGTTTTATTCCACACCCTTGTGCGGTACCTCAATAATCTTTCTCTATTCCATGTGTGCACTCAATTTACACATTCCTATATAATCCCTATGTTATCTAAACCCACCCTCAATACTATAGATATTGGCATGCTCAGTTGACCTACCTTTGACATGGTTGACCCCTGGTACGATAGGTGGCTGATGTTGGTATTTTGTGTTCTAGTGTTTTTCCATATTTTTTGTAAAACATTAGTAAAAAGGGTGATCTGATATAAATATAATTAAAAACCCACTGAAAATTCCCCTCCATATGTCCTCTGTAAAAAATATATAATATATCTTCTTTTTTAGGGATACATTAATCCTAAAATACTAATATATCCATATTCATGAAATAAATTTTTTCATGGTTATCATCAAAATTCCATATGAAATAATGGAATATTTCATGTTCTTCTTATAATTCCTTATTGTAAACAATGTGTCACCTTTTATTACTGTCTTTCATATGATGAATTGATCATCAACAATCATAATGTAAAATCGGTGTTTTCAAAGAACCATCTTCATTTTGAATAATTTATTATTTCATTTCCTCATTCATATTCGATCCTACCTATATCATCTTTTTTAGCTGGAATGGATGTTTCAACAAAACATTATATTAGATTTTCATTTACTACTTATTGAAAATATTATCATCAATTAATATTTTTTATATCATAGATAACTATTTAAAAACATCAACAACCTCTAAAAACAAATATAACACCTAAATAAATGGGTCTCTTCCCCATTCACTAACATTTTGGGTGTTAGTTGGCATGTTTTGGCTATAGGTTTTGTAAAATATTCCATACCCATACATAATATACTCTCTAAAACACCAAATCCACTATGGGGTTTCTATGATATATAAAAAAACATTTACCAACCACACAACAACCAAGATACCTCCATTCTATCCATCTCGGTTTTCTGGATATCATGCACCGGTCCCCATAAGAATGTCTAAACCATTCTCAATTAAAAAACCCTCCAAAACTATTCAAACACTATATTATATCAAGTAAAAAACCAATGAATTTATATCTTAATGATGATGTTTAAAATAAAAAAATACCTCAAGGTTGGGGTGTTACATAAACCATGTGGGTGATATTATAAGATAATACAAAACACCCCTCATGGAATTATTTCTAGTAGATTGATTCTGATAACCTATTGTAATATATAAGGTGATGTTCTATAATTTCCATATTTTTATGTATAATAGTTGAATTATCCAAAAAAAATTTATTATAACTTAACATGAAGAAATTCCAATAAAATTGAAATATATTCGGTTATTTCCTTTTACATACTATCCCACCATATCTTCTCTAAAAGATCTCTATACATGATTATTCTACCTAGGGTATAAGGAATTATAAGCTCTAGGATAATTTAATACCTCTTTATTTATCTACGTATCTTATTATACCCATAATAATATCCCAAATTGTACATGTTCATCTATACCAAGGTTAATGTATAAGGAATTCCACATCCATATTTCATCCAAATTTTTTTTGTATCTTTGCATCATCCATTTAAGGTTCCAAGAGCTTCTATAAGACATATTGTAATGAAAAAAAATTTCTAGGTAGTAATTTGATCCCCCCATTATGATTCCAATGTTAATCTATTACATTTATAGGATTTTGAATATCTTTCAATATTAATCATTTTTATCATTGTGGGGTATTTTATATATAAATAATTTTTAACAATATTCAATATTATATGATAGTAATAGAAAGAGTATTCATATAATTTTATTTTCACTAATAATTATTTTTCAATATGTTTCACTCCATTTGAGTGAAAATATAAATTGTACTTTTCTGATCAGTATATATGTTACACCTACCTCAATCAAGATAATTCAGAAAAATCATCCATGAAAATATTTCAACAAAAAACTCTATCATTTATTGATTAAGGTTTCCCATTTATATTTAACATTATTGAGTAATTGTCTATCACTTTTTCATTTTTCATGAGTGAAAAGCCTAATCAATTATGTGATACCCAATTTCATATCAAAATTAATTCCTCACATAAAGGTAGTGTGAGTATTGGTGTATAGGTTATCCTTTTCTTTAAATATATGAGTCTTCCTTAAAATTTAGAAATGAAGACAAATAGTAAAACACTTATAATTATTTGTGTTAGTATGTTGGAAAATCATGTGAATTTTATAAAAAAAATTTATTTCTCATTTAATCAAAGAAAACATGGAATCAATACTATAGAAATTGGTTATAACCATTATTGTGTTTTATTTTTCATTGATTGATCAATAATTATATTCACACTTTTGTTAACAATCCCCAATAATGTGACATCTTCCATTCCAAAGAAACAATTATTTTCTGTGATTATTACTTAACAATTTTAAATATCATTTTCATAGAACATATGTTTTCACCACGTTCATAAACTCTTTTAGTGTATATGAGAATATTAATTACAAATACCATCCCATATTTATTGTTGGAATATCTTAATACTATATTATTCATGAATATAATTATTTATATAGAATTAGTGATTCTAAATCATTAAACTAATAATTCATAATTACAAAATCATTGGTGAAAAACAGTGAATATCCTCATACATCACCTTCAATTTACGATAAACTTATCAATGGTCCTCCTTTGATATGTACTTAGACAAACATTGCGGACCAAAAATGTAACTAATCCACTATAATGGATAATTTTTATATATGAAAAATTATGTAATGTATATGATAATAAATATAGAGATTCAGTAACTTATCCTTCATATATAAAAAGGGGACTATGGTACACTATAGAGAAGAAAAAAGGGGTTAAAAGCCTTTTTTGTATTATCTTATAATATCATCTTAAATCCTTTTACAAATTAGGGGATATTTTATATGGAATAAAGGATATCGGATGTTTTATTTTTAGTAGTTTTATAGATAACTCAACCTCTAAAAATTTCGGAATATCGTGAAACCGGGTTGGGAATATATCATTTTATGTCATCACAGTGGAAATGAAATCATTGGAAATTCATTCGTTTATCTTAACCAATAATGTGAGAAATGATTTCCTAAAATGTAATAATATCCATTCATTGGAAGTATTTTCTTGAGGAGAACTACAATTTTCCATCCATATGTAATTTTTTTGGAGGATGTTTAGGATATGTAAATTGATTTCTTATTCCAATTATTGGATATTAGATCTATGCAAGGATAACAAGTCCATTCGTAATATATCATTTCATTATACCAAACAGAGTACAAGATGATTTTTTAAGATATTCAAATTAAAATATTAATTGGGGACTAGTTAAAATTTTATATACAATAATTTCACATTTATGTGTTTTCACTAGTTACTCAACCTCCATATATTATGTTTGATATCAATTTCCCTCAACGATCCACTTAATATTCTATATAAAATAAAATCCAGGTCAATTCCCCTATAATTTAATATTGAGGTAAGAAAAATAACATTTCAATAGAATTTATCAATTGTAATTTAACTGATGGATAAAAAATCCACTAATGTGGTGTGACCTATGATTTATAAATTAATCAAACATAACATGTTAATTTTTGTGATAGGGAGGGTACTCTATATGAATTAGTTTATTATTAAAATTGTTAGTTATTTTTGGAAGTATCATCATGAGGTTCTTGACTTTTTCCACAATTTAATAGTGTATCTCGCTAGTGAAATAATTGTATCATCAATTATATTGGATTCTGACAAAGGTCCTCTTATTTCACAACAGTAACCAATATACAAGAATTTATTAAACGATCATAATCAAATATCAAAGAAAATAAATTAAAAACTGTGAACATAGAATGAATAACACCTAACAAAATGTTATATATTAACTTATATATTTATAAGATTGAATATAAGAAACTCAGGTTGTATTTCTTAATCCTAAAAAATAAAGAGACTATGATTTTATTCTAATGATAATGGCCAATATATCATACTTTTAAAATTATATAATTTTCATCATACATATCATAAAATACACAAAAAAAATACAGCGGTCAAGTTTCATTGGATATTAGATAAATCATCTTAAAAAATCATCTTCTATATTCATTATTCACCAATAGATATCAATAGGATCCAATAATTACATTAGTAATTTAGTAGATATATAGAAATAGTGGTTGATCATAAAATATCATTAAGGGGTAATAAAAGTAATCATGATGAAGAGAAATCATCTATAATTGAATCATCATGGATTACAATTATTTATATCCGTATAAGAGAAATGAATAGAAGGATGGTTCACCTAAGAACATGATAATAATAAGAAGTTTGATGAAGTGGAACACCATAAAATATTTCATAAACATTTGTTAATAATTCATGGTTAGAAATTATAAAAAAATGTTTTCAAATTACTACTTATACACAGTATAGAATATTAGAAAAAATTTATTACCTGATAGATTTTTTTCCACTATAATTTTATCCCAACCCATTAAATTATTACATATAATTCCATTGTGTACTACATGGAATCATAAACCCATAATAAAATATAATGAAAATATAAACCAAACGAAATAGTATTGTTTTTATAATGTTTTCATAAATCCTATTCATTTTTTATATCACATACATACCATAAATTATTTGGATCATTTGAAATTTTATTTTAATGGGAAAAATAAACATTGTGTAATTGACTATGGATCATGGGTTTAAGAATAATGATATATGAAACAACGTATACAAATTTACTTGAATAATAAATAAAAACAAAAGCCATCTGATATAATCTCATATGGTTTCTTATCAACAAAAGAAATTGATTCATTTTGAAATCCCTATACTAAAATTCATGATTCTATAGGAAATGTATAATGTTAGAAATATTTTATTTAATAATAAACAGATAGAAAACAAAAATAAGTGAAAAAAATTAATAATAATGAATACTTGGAAAGAACACCATATATTGACCGCTGTTCTTTGAATACTTCCATGCACGAGATTGAAAACAATATTAAATTTCTTGATTAAAATATTTTGATGACATTTATTATTTAGTTCAATATATTTATTCATTTTTATCCATAAAATATTCACTTTTTAGTGACTAATTTATTTTATAGATCCCTGAGATGTTTTTTTCAGGGTCCGCTATTTGAATTGGTTGGAGGATATTAATAATTGGTTCTCATCCCATAGTTACATAGTTTCAAATATTTTCAAATAAAACTTCCATGGAATTTTAATTGTAGAATGTACCAGTAGTTATGTGAATAAAATACCATATTAAAAATTTGTTTTTCGAAAAATACACTTATGTGAAATAAAAAAATGATGATTTTTCATTCAAATAATTAAAATCATAGTCATATTATAATTCAATAACATTATTAATATCATGAGGATTTGTATGTCACGACCCGTCCTCGGGGCCCGTGCCGTGACTACCCCAAGCCCGCCTTCCATAGGCCAGGGGCTGGCGACTAGCACCAAAGGCGTAAAATCTCGTTAACTGGGAAGGCATTGCCTTTATAATAGAAAACAACACCACAGAGTACAAGCGGAAGTAAAACACTAAGTACAAAAAGGAGAGCTGAAAAGAAAAAGGGGCCGGAAATACAAGCCCAACTGTAAAGTACAACTCGAAAAGGAAAACAGCGACTGAAAAGTAAAGCTGCTACGCTGAGATGTCCACTGGAATTCCCACCTGAAGGGTGGGTACAGATAGCTCCTCTGCTCCACGGGTCCCGCCATCCGCTCTGAGTATGTCCCGCCCAGTGGTCCACCTTCGGGTACCGCCTCGTCGTAAAGTCCACCTCCAGGTACCGTCCAGTCCTCGAACCTTCGGCTTCTGTCAGCACTGTCCGTCGTCTGCAACCAACACAACGAGGTGCGGGCTTAGCCCGTGCAGGGGTGAGTATAACGATACTCAGTAGGGACCCCGAGACCCTCAAGGTCTCACTAAAACCATCAAGGATAAACACAAGAAGATCTCAACAGATAAACTCTACTTAGGTATATGCCCATACATATACCTAAGTTATCAAGTAACCCATCTCAATCATGAGGAAACACAAGGATTGTAAAAACGACGGATAACCACTACCCGGGTATATGCCCATACGTATACCAAAGTTAGCAAGTGACCCATCTCAATCATGAGGTAAACACAAGGTCAAAAGTCTCAGCTCAAACCAGGATTTTCATTATCGAAACCGTAACTGCTGAAGAGCTCCGTCTCTAGAGTGTACAGTGGTCCTGTCACGACTCCGAGGCTGCCGCTCACTAACCTAGGACTGCTGAAGTACTCCTCCTGTCGAGTACTGCGGGTTTGCGGCCAACTACCTGGCGCTCCGTCCGCTGAGGGTCTGTCGCCAAATACCGGGCGCTACCCAGATAGCCTACTGAGGTACTCCTCCTGTCGAGTACCGCGGGTCTGCTACCAACTACCAGGCGCTCCGTCCTCCGTGGGTCTGCCGCCAAGTACCGGGCGCTCCGTCCACTGGGCTAGTCGACTCACTCCAAGTCGAGTCGGTCAAGCAGTCGTCAGGTCTCAGCCGGCTACACGGTCTCCGTACTCTGCACGCTCGTCTCCGGGAGGGTCCGCACCACGAGCTACTGGTCGATACTCCAAGTATCACAAAGTCCCACGAAGAAGTGTCTCAAAGGTCCGTCTCGTCACAGGGGTCTCAACGCAACAGACGGTGCGTCGATCGGACGCCCGGTCTGTGAGTTATTAGCCTTTTCGTCCCAGGGGCCCGGTTGGTTTCGAGAGCGAAACCAATCCCGGCCGTATCTCAACAGTACCCCGAACTCCCATAGGGTAAACTCAAAGGGAACGTTACTCAACGTAACCACCAACGCCGCTGACGGCTCGTCAAGCGGTCGTCCTGTCTGTAAGATATCAGCTTTTCCGTTCCAGGGGCCCGGTTGGATTTCGGGTATAATCCAACCCGGCCAAACTCCGACTGCATCCAAAACTCGGGCGGAGTATGTAAAAAGTTCCGTCTCATCAAGAGGAAGTCAACGAAACAGACGGCGCGTCAATCGGACGCCCGGTCTGTGAGTTATTGGCATTTTCGTCTCCGGAGCCCGGTTGGTTTTTAAGGAAAAACCAACCCGACCGTACTCCACCTGCGTCCAAACCTCGGGCGGAGTATGCCAAAAGATCCGATTCACTAAGAGGAACACAACGCGACTGACGGCGCGTCAATCAGACGTTCGTGGCTCAAGATATGAGCGTTTCCGCTCCGAAGGCCCGGTTGGTTTCGTGAACGAACCAACCCGGCCGAACTCAAAGTAACCCGAAACCTTGAGTGCGATATATCGAAACGACCGTCTCGATCAAAGGATCGCGTTTCCGCAGACGGTTCGTCATTCGGAGGTCCGAGTCTCAAGTTATGAGCCAAAAACCAAATCAGGTTCGAAACGGGGGGTCCGGGTCCGGGCCGACCCGGCCCGACCCCCCCCTGGGCGGCGCGGTGGCCGGCGGCGGCGGCCGGCGGCGGCGGACGGCGGCGGCGCGGCGGCCGGCGGCGGCGGACGGCGGCGGCGGGCCGCGACGGCGGCGGCGCCGGGCCGCGACGGCGGCGGGCGCCGGCGCCGCACGGGGATCCGCACGCGGGGGGCTCAGCCCCCGCTGTTCTTCAAAGTGGCGCGGCACAAGGCCCCACCGGTTCTTTCAAAACCGCCCCCCCCCCCTCACGTGGGGGGGCCTGCTGGCACCGAACGAAGGGGGCGCTGCCCCCTTCCCTCAAGAACCGCCCCCCCTCATTAAGAGGGGGGTTTTAATGGATGGCCGGGGGATTAATTCCCCCGGTTTTTAAGACATCCGGCCGGCCAGCTGGCCGGCCGGTTTTCTAAAACGGGACCGGAAATTCCGGTCCCCCCTTCGGCTTCCGACGCCGGCGGCCCGGCCGCGGTCTCCTCATCCCGCCGCGGCCCGGAACCGGCCGCGGCGTTCGTCGTCCGGCACGGTGCGACGGGACCGCGCCCCTCCGCCGCACTTTAATTTCTTTCAACGCGGCGCGACGGCGTCGCGTTCTTCATGTTTCTTCCATGGTTCGTGCGACGGCATCGCGAAGATATTTTCACGTTCATCCGCGTGGTGCGACGGCACCACGCCACTTGCTTCCTCCCGCAAGATAAATCAACATAAACGTTGGAGGGGGGTTCGTCCGTGTTCAAGCGGTCCGGCCCCCCTCACGTTAAATAAAAACTCAACATGAACATTCTAAGCCTCATGTTAGACATGCCAGATCCACGTTCAAGAAATGGAATAATTAAAGAATTAAACAACCCCTACCTCGGGTTTAAGATTCGAAGAATCGTCTACGTCCCGCGGAAGACGGCGTCGCGGAGGTTGGGCGTCGCGGTCGTCGTTCGTCAAATCCGTTGACGAAGTGTTATGCCCGAAGAGACACGACGTTGGCGGATCTTCGTTTGCCGACGAAGAAGGTCCGAGGAAGGTGCGGTGTTCTCTCTCATTGACACCGAAGACGAAGAAGAGCGGTGCGGCGTTCTTCGTTGGAAAAAGGGCGTTCCTCGTCAAGTCTTGAGGAAAGTCAAATTATAAAGAGAACAACGAACTCAAGAATCTCTACCTCGATAGTCGCACGGTGACGGAGTCGTGGAATATTGGTGTCGATTCCTTTGACGTCGGAGGAAGAGTCGTTATCGAAGGCGTTCGTCGCGGAAAACCGTCGTGGAAGAGATGACGCGGAAGAAGTACGTCGCGTCGCGGACACGGCGTCGCGGATGGATCGTGTTCTTCGGCGGAGAAGTTCTTCGTTGAAGAAAGATGTTCTTCGCGTTCTTCGTTGAGTTGAAGAAGAAGAAGAAAAGCTTCCAAAGCTCTCAAGAAATCCTCCCAAGGGTAAAAGAAACTCCTAGAATAATATAAGCTTTAACTTATATTATTTCATAACTTAACCACAAGAATTTCAAAGGTTTGAAATTCAAAATGGATAACTCCAAAATTAACTCACTTATTTAATATACATGAATTGTATAATTAAATATAAGTTAACTTGTCAAGCCATTAAGAGGGAGAGTGAGGGGAGATGAGAGGTTTAGGTTTCGTGTGGGCCCCACCACACTTAATCCTCTCAAGGGAGGTTAAGTGGGTGTGGGTCCCACCCCCAACTCCCTTTGAGAGGAGTTAACCTACAAAAAGTAAATAAAAAGAATTCACACTTTTTATTCAACTTTTTTATAAATCTCCCAAAAACTAACTTTCAACCCGCAACAAACGCAACTCCCGAAAAGGTCTCGTTAAGCGAATATTGGCGCTGCGAGTTCATCGGTGCCCTCAGATTTCAATTCCGAGCACCGGATCAAAAGTTAGGAATTCCTGCTCGTTCGTTCACTGAACGTACCCGAGCCAAACTTCAGAACTTAATTCCGGGCACTCCGGGCCTCGGAATCAGGTGCCGTCTGAAACCGCGCTCTTGTAAAATTCTAAAGAAAATTAAGAAAAAATTTCCCTTGAATTTTACGGGTCTTTACATTACTCCCACCTCAGGACTTTACGTCCCCGTAAAGATACATCAAAAACTAGGGAAACAAAGAGGGTACTGAGCACGCATCTTAGCCTCCCGCTCCCATGTGCTCTCCTGGAGATTCCCGTGCCGCCATCTGTTGCGCACAAGAGGAATCGATCGCCCATGTAGGACCCGCTCCTGTCGATCCTCTATCTCCACCGGGACCTTCGTAAAAGTCGCCCCATTGTCAACGTCAAGCTCCCCATGGTCAATGATGTGCGTCGGGTCGTGCACGTATCTCCTCAGCTGGGATACGTGGAAGACGTCGTGCACCCGGTGCAACTGAGGTGGTAGAGCCAGGCGATAAGCCACCTCACCAATCCTGCTGAGGACCTGGAAGGGTCCGATGAAGCGCGAAGATAACTTGCCTCCTCGGCCAAATCTCCGAATACCACGTTGAGGTGAGACCCGCAAGAAGACGTGGTCACCATCCTCGAACTCTAGTGGCCTCCGCCTCCTGTCAGCGTATGACTTCTGCCGGCTCTGTGTTTTCCTCATCCGCTCCTGGATGACATGGACCTCCTCTGACGTGGCCCGGACCATCTCTGGTCCCACAAGAGCTGCGAGATTTCTTCTTTGCCGATAAGAGAAACCTAGTCTCATCCCCTGGATGAACCACATTCTTTGCCTAAAACAGTCAATCCTAACTTGGATGATACTAATCCATACCAAGGATGACGTCGTAAGGCCTCGACGCTACTACTAAGAGATCCAACCGTTACTCTCGCCTCTAAGGGTTGAGTCACACTGTCGGCATCAGTGTGTGGTAACTAGTCTCCTCCAGTAGATGTCTCACAAGTGAGGGTCAAGTCAACAGTCAACTGGAACCTCTTAGTAACATCACAAAAGAGGACAGGAAAGAAAACATCACAAAGGTATGCGTCTTTTATTATCGCAGCTCATATTACAAGACGCTACACAAAAGCAACATCAACATGGAACTAGAAGTACAAAAGACGTATCCACTAGTTCCTCCCCTGTCCACCTGCTCCCAAAGCTCCAGCATTTGTCGCTGCCTCAACCTCGGTGGCTCCCTCCAAGCCTGCGGATCGAGGAGTCGGACAGTCACGTGCCAGGTGACCCTTTCCGCGGCATGAGTAACACAACCTGCTCCTTGCACGGCTAGCTCTGTTCCCACTCCGGGTGCCCTGCACCACTGGTCCTAAAACCCGAGATCGCCCATCTGCTGGTCTGGTCCTCCTGGACTTCTGCATCATCTGTCTACTGCCCACAGATGACTCGGCTTCTGATCGAAAAACACACGGTAAAGGCAGAATCTCCTGTACACGCTCGGGGTGTAGAGATACTGGCACAAACTCCACCCTGAAGAAGGTCTCGAAGTCTTCCCATGCGAAGTTCATCTCATCGCAAAACTGAAACATGTGGCTCCACCACCTACCTGCTGCTGCGTGTAGTAGGCTCGCAGCGAGGATCACCATGAGGTCAGCTGGTGTCCTCACTAGCCTAAACACTCGTACTACTGCCTCCATCCAGTCCTCTGCAGCCTGGGGATCCGTCTCCCCGCGAAACCTGGGCGGTCGCTGGCGCTGAAACTCGTGCAGCGCGCTCAAGCGTCGTGCATCGCCTACTGCTGGGGCTGGTGGCATCGGTGGCCCAACGTATGGTAGTACCGCTGGTGCCTCCGCTGGTGCCTCAACTGCAAGAGGGCCCTGTACCGAAGCCTCGTCGCTCGACAGACTGTCAGCACGCTCATCCCTCCGGGCTCTAGCTGGTCGTCTGAGAAAAGACATCCTGAAAGAAACAACGTAACACGATCAAACGATTATACCTGGTGAGCTGACCTGGTTTGAGTTGTTTTAAGGGGAAAAACTTTTGAAAACACACACGCAATCAGTGTTTTCGTGCACAAAGTCGGAAATCAGTTGTCAGGGTCCTGGTGTATGGATACGTCGGCCGCCCGCACCAACACTGGACTCCCTGAACTGAAAACCACACTCGGTACCCTTAACACTATTGCTTCACAGAAAGAAAGATCAGAGTCTGCGGTAGAACCGAACTCCTCTGATACCAATTTGTCACGACCCGTCCTCGGGGCCCGTGCCGTGACTACCCCAAGCCCGCCTTCCATAGGCCAGGGGCTGGCGACTAGCACTAAAGGCGTAAAATCCCGTTAACTAGGAAGGCATTGCCTTTATAAAAGAAAACAACACCACAGAGTACAAGCGGAAGTAAAACACTAAGTACAAAAAGGAGAGCTGAAAAGAAAAAGGGGCCGGAAATACAAGCCCAACTGTAAAGTACAACTCGAAAAGGAAAACAGCGACTGAAAAGTAAAGCTGCTACGCTGAGATGTCCACTGGAATTCCCACCTGAAGGGTGGGTACAGATAGCTCCTCTGCTCCACGGGTCCCGCCATCCGCTCTGAGTATGTCCCGCCCAGTGGTCCACCTTCGGGTACCGCCTCGTCGTAAAGTCCACCTCCAGGTACCGTCCAGTCCTCGAACCTTCGGCTTCTGTCAGCACTGTCCGTCGTCTGCAACCAACACAACGAGGTGCGGGCTTAGCCCGTGCAGGGGTGAGTATAACGATACTCAGTAGGGACCCCGAGACCCTCAAGGTCTCACTAAAACCATCAAGGATAAACACAAGAAGATCTCAACAGATAAACTCTACTTAGGTATATGCCCATACATATACCTAAGTTATCAAGTAACCCATCTCAATCATGAGGAAACACAAGGATTGTAAAAACGACGGATAACCACTACCCGGGTATATGCCCATACGTATACCAAAGTTAGCAAGTGACCCATCTCAATCATGAGGTAAACACAAGGTCAAAAGTCTCAGCTCAAACCAGGATTTTCATTATTGAAACCGTAACTGCTGAAGAGCTCCGTCTCTAGAGTGTACAGTGGTCCTGTCACGACTCCGAGGCTGCCGCTCACTAACCTAGGACTGCTGAAGTACTCCTCCTGTCGAGTACTGCGGGTTTGCGGCCAACTACCTGGCGCTCCGTCCGCTGAGGGTCTGTCGCCAAATACCGGGCGCTACCCAGATAGCCTACTGAGGTACTCCTCCTGTCGAGTACCGCGGGTCTGCTGCCAACTACCAGGCGCTCCGTCCGCCGTGGGTCTGCCGCCAAGTACCGGGCGCTCCGTCCACTGGGCTAGTCGACTCACTCCAAGTCGAGTCGGTCAAGCAGTCGTCAGGTCTCAGCCGGCTACACGGTCTCCGTACTCTGCACGCTCGTCTCCGGGAGGGTCCGCTCCACGAGCTACTGGTCGATACTCCAAGTATCACAAAGTCCCACGAAGAAGTGTCTCAAAGGTCCGTCTCGTCACAGGGGTCTCAACGCAACAGACGGTGCGTCGATCGGACGCCCGGTCTGTGAGTTATTAGCCTTTTCGTCCCAGGGGCCCGGTTGGTTTCGAGAGCGAAACCAATCCCGGCCGTATCTCAACTGTACCCCGAACTCCCATAGGGTAAACTCAAAGGGAACGTTACTCAACGTAACCACCAACGCCGCTGACGGCTCGTCAAGCGGTCGTCCTGTCTGTAAGATATCAGCTTTTCCGTTCCAGGGGCCCGGTTGGATTTCGGGTATAATCCAACCCGGCCAAACTCCGACTGCATCCAAAACTCGGGCGGAGTATGTCAAAAGTTCAGTCTCATCAAGAGGAAGTCAACGAAATAGACGGCGCGTCAATCGGACGCCCGGTCTGTGAGTTATTGGCATTTTCGTCTCCGGAGCCCGGTTGGTTTTTAAGGAAAAACCAACCCGACCGTACTCCACCTGCGTCCAAACCTCGGGCGGAGTATGCCAAAAGATCCGATTCACTAAGAGGAACACAACGCGACTGACGGCGCGTCAATCGGACGTTCGTGGCTCAAGATATGAGCGTTTCCGCTCCGAAGGCCCGGTTGGTTTCGTGAACGAACCAACCCGGCCGAACTCAAAGTAACCCGAAACCTTGAGTGCGATATATCGAAACGACCGTCTCGATCCAAGGATCGCGTTGCCGCAGACGGTTCGTCATTCGGAGGTCTGAGGCTCATGTTATGAGCCAAAAACCAAATCAGGTTCGAAACGGGGGGTCCGGGTCCGGGCCGACCCGGCCCGACCCCCCCCTGGGCGGCACGGTGGCCGGCGGCGGCGGACGGCGGCGGCGCGGCGGCCGGCGGCGGCGCGGCGGCGGGCCGCGGTGGCGGCGGCGGCGGGCCGCGACGGCGGCGGCGGCGGGCCGCGACGGCGGCGGGCGCTGGCGCCGCATGGGGATCCGCACGCGGGGGGCTCAGCCCCCGCTGTTCTTCAAAGTGGCGCGGCACAAGGCCGCGCCGGTTCTTTCAAACCCCCCCCCCCCCTCACGTGGGGGGGCCTGCTGGCACCGAACCAAGGGGGCGCTGCCCCCTTCCCTCAAGAACCGCCCCCCCTCATTAAGAGGGGGGTTTTAATGGATGGCCGGGGGATTAATTCCCCCACTTTTTAAGACATCCGGCCGGCCAGCTGGCCGGCCGGTTTTCTAAAACGGGACCGGAAATTCCGGTCCCCCCTTCGGCTTCCGACGCCGGCGGCCCGGCCGCCGGCCTTCTCTTCCGCCGCGGCCCGGAACCGGCCGCGGTCTCCTCATCCCGCCGCGGCCCGGAACCGGCCGCGGCGTTCGTCGTCCGGCACGGTGCGACGGCACCGCGCCCCTCCGCCGCACTTTAATTTCTTTCAACGCGGCGTGACGGCGTCGCGTTCTTCATTTTTCTTCCATGGTGCGTGCGACGGCATCGCGAAGATATTTGCACGTTCATCCGCGTGGTGCGACGGCACCACGCCACTTGCTTCCTCCCGCAAGATAAATCAACATAAACGTTGGAGGGGGGTTCGGCCGTGTTCAAGCGGTCCGGCCCCCCTCACGTTAAATAAAAACTCAACATGAACATTCTAAGCCTCATGTTAGACATGCCAGATCCACGTTCAAGAAATGGAATAATTAAAGAATTAAACAACCCCTACCTCGGGTTTAAGATTCGAAGAATCGTCTACGTCCCACGGAAGACGGCGTCGCGGAGGTTGGGCGTCGCGGTCGTCGTTCGTCAAATCCGTTGACGAAGTGTTATGCCCGAAGAGACACGACGTTGGCTGATCTTCGTTTGCCGACGAAGAAGGTCCGAGGAAGGTGCGGTGTTCTCTCTCGTTGACACCGAAGACGAAGAAGAGCGGTGCGGCGTTCTTCGTTGGAAAAAGGGCGTTCCTCATCAAGTCTTGAGGAAAGTCAAATTATAAAGAGAACAACGAACTCAAGAATCTCTACCTCGATAGTCGCACGGTGACGGAGTCGTGGAATATCGGTGTCGATTCCTTTGACGTCGGAGGAAGAGTCGTTATCGAAGGCGTTCGTCGCGGAAAACCGTCGTGGAAGAGATGACGCGGAAGAAGTACGTCGCGTCGCGGACACGGCGTCGCGGATGGATCGTGTTCTTCGGCGGAGAAGTTCTTCGTTGAAGAACGACGTTCTTCGCGTTCTTCGTTGAGTTGAAGAAGAAGAAGAAAAACTTCCAAAGCTCTCAAGAAATCCTTCCAAGGGTAAAAGAAACTCCTAGAATAATATAAGCTTTAACTTATATTATTTCATAACTTAACCACAAGAATTTCAAAGGTTTGAAATTCAAAATGGATAACTCCAAAATTAACTCACTTATTTAATATACATGAATTGTATAATTAAATATAAGTTAACTTGTCAAGCCATTAAGAGGGAGAGTGAGGGGAGATGAGAGGTTTAGGTTTCGTGTGGGCCCCACCACACTTAATCCCCTCAAGGGAGGTTAAGTGGGTGTGGGTCCCACCCCCAACTCCCTTTGAGAGGAGTTAACCTACAAAAAGTAAATAAAAAGAATTCACACTTTTTATTCAACTTTTTTATAAATCTCCCAAAAACTAACATTCAACCTGCAACAAACGCAACTCCCGAAAAGGTCTCGTTAAGCGAATATCGGCGCTGCGAGTTCATCGGTGCCCTCGGATTTCAATTCCGAGCACCGGATCAAAAGTTAGGAATTCCCGCTCGTTCGTTCACTGAACGTACCCGAGCCAAACTTCAGAACTTAATTCCGGGCACTCCGGGCCTCGGAATCAGGTGCCGTCTGAAACCGCGCTCTTGTAAAATTCTAAAGAAAATTAAGAAAAAATTTCCCTTGAATTTTACGGGTCTTTACATTGTAGTTATATTTTTTGAATGAAAATTCGAAATATTACTGATGAGAAAACATACCTTTATTGGGGACACATCCATGGATTAGTTCATAAGGCTTCATGGGGTTTCGTTTTAATTTGATAAAATCGTATAAAATAAGGAAAATGGTGTCTAGTAGAAAATTTGGAATATTCTTGGAATAGTAAATAGTTTGGAATTAGAGAGGAATAGATGGTGGATGGATATTTTAAATATTAAAAGTGATAGGTATTTTATAAAATAAAATAATAAGTGATTTTATTTTAGATAAATACTATGAATAATAATGAATCATGTAATTAATTGTACTTTTATTGTAATGTGTATATTTTTTTAATCTTTTTCAAAATTGGTAAACCAATCAGTATAATTATAAAAAAAATTAAAATAATGTTTAAAAATTTATTAGAATTAAATATATTTTTCACAATTAAAATTTAATTATTGTTATATTAGTTCAAATATTTTTTGTAAACTTCTCATTATTCCCATTAAATTTATTTTAATTATTGACTTATTGTTATGTAATCTTGAAATAACTTTTATATTATTAAAATTTTGGTATATTTGACAAAGATATTTTTTAATATTCATACAGAAATCAAATATTTCAAAAAATAAAATTAAAAAAATAAACACTAAAATAATATTGATTATAGAATTCAAATATTGAGGTCAACATATCAATATAAATTTGTACATTATGTTAATATAATATTTAAATTATAAAAAAAATTAATGTTTTTACTAAATTGTTAGAACAAATTCTTTAATGATTTTCCTTTAAACAGAATTTGGGTCTTATATTATGTGATTTTTTAAGATATTATAATATTTATATTTCTATATTTTGTACATTGTAAATATTATTTACAAGCCGTTATATTATTTAAATGACCATGTTACTTTTCTAATAGACATGATTGAATTCTAACAATCATATTAGTATTCTAAATGTAATATTGAAATTCCAAATTGTATAATTAGCATATAATTCATAAGATTAAGTCCCATTCCCTTTATTAATCATTCACTGTAAGTCATCCCAAGGTTTTCATTTTATCGCATAAAAATATTGATTAAATTTAAATTTTTTTGTTTCTTTCTTAAATATTTTTTCCAGTTATAATAATTCCAGGAGGCTATAATGGATCAAAAATTCCAATCAATGTTTTTTTCATAATTTTTTTGTTGTTTCATTTCACTGTATTTAATTTTATGTATATTTTTAACTGTATTTTTACTGTAATATATTTTTTAAATAGAAAAATATTCTTTTATGGGGTGTATGTGTTTTATATTATAGATTATTCTTAAATATGGACCAAATATATATAAAAGAGGTTTGTTTTGGAAATATTTAAGTCATTACAACAAGTGGTTATTAGTACTTTTTTGAATAACTACTGATAAATGTTTGTCTAAAAATTATTTATTAGATTTTTAGATAAGTAGAATCTCACATTAAAAGAGTGTTCCAGAGAAAATATTGTTAGATTTGGGGTCCCAGAACAAAATTTTCATTCATTATACTGTATGTATATTCAATGAGGTGAATATTTATTTAATATATTATTACATATTAATCATTATTCTATTTAAATTTAATGTGATAATGTCCAAGTGAATATATAACAATGAAAAAGACTTGGAATTTTCCCACTCTGATAAGAAACATAGAATTCCCCAACAATATTCATAAATATTATTCTGTGATTGGATCCAATTATATGATGGGACACATACTACGATGAAAACTGTGTAAGATTACTCATAAGAAGGATAGAACTCATTTGATGAAGTTTTTATATTGTATTTTCCATGACATGATATTATTAAAACAAACCCATCTGAAAGAAATCCATATGGTTATGTGTAATTTTATTATCCAATTTGTAATCATGTGTTATGATCCTTATAATTTATGGTTATAGTTCATGAATGACATGAATCAAGCATTTTGATGTATTTCTCTAAAAAGTGATGAAGTCAAATCATAGTGATTTTAGGAATGTTTGGTGGCTCACTAATGATATATTTTTAATGAATAAGTCCAGGATATTATTCACTTCTATATTTATAGAAGTTAATATCTTTACACATTGATTGAAATGAAACCGACACATTAAATTCCTTGGATATTATTTATAGATGATCTCAATTCATAGATTCAATGAAAAATGTACCAATAATATAGGTTATTGGAACTAGAAACCAATATTCTTGATGATATATCCTAATAAAGGGTTTACATAACACATTGATAATTTGTATGTGGTTGTTGGAATTGTGAAATTTCTACTACCTTGGATTTTTCCCTTTCCCATTACTAGAAATTAATCATGGACATTAAGAAATTCCACATAATACTATTGAAGAAGATGCATAGTGGTTCCCACATAATTTTTTATCATTATCTCCGTTAAATATGACTTATATTTAAGAATTTCAAAAAATATTAATCTACAAACCGAGATGTTATGTTCATTAAAGAGTTATTAAATGTTCATAAATATTAAATAAATATTAAATTTTAGGGTAATTATTTAATTAAGTGAATATATATTTTTTATGTATTTCTTATTACTCATACATTAATAAATAATTATTTACACATTTATTAAATAGATTTTTTATTTCGTAATAAAAGTAAAAATATTATTATCTATACAATGATTGGAGTATTTGTTTATTTAATAAGAAATAATATATTTATATTAATACATATCTGAGAATTTAGTAAATGCTAAAGAGGATGAGTAGACCATATTTTTCGAAGTGGATAATATTTATTAATATATTATAAAATAAATATTATTCAGTTCTTGTGTTTTAAAAAATCACATGTGAAATTATAATACCAAAAATAATAATAATTACATGGAATGGGGCCTATTGGGTATTAATTTATAATTGATCTTATTTGGGAAATTATTTTGAATAAATCCCTAATCATATGTCTATTTATATAAATCTATGACAATTAGAGAAATTTTAATCATTGTGAACAAAATTCATCTCCATTTATACACGTCATCACTTCCCCCCCCCCCAAGATCAATAAGAATAAAAGATATTTTTTCTATATCAAAAGAATCTGAGCCATTTAAGGTTATCAATTCAAAATGATCAATCTATTTTAATATCACATGACATTTCATCAACAATAAATGGAGATTGAAAGTGCATGTGACAATGGATCTTATCCAAAGAGAACGACATAATGACCTGTCCAATGAAAAGTTATCATAATAAATTTGACAAATATTATTCACCATAAACACGAGAGGATAAATTCAGGTTAATTAATAATTAATTACAAGTATACAATGAGATATTACCTTAGTCATATAATGACCAATTGTATGTATATGATTTATCAATTTAATTATTTTGTGATTTTTAAATTATTTTGTTAAATTATATTTATTTATTACAAGACATCCCAGAATTCATATTTTATATGAGCCTAAATGACTTTAAATGATTTTATATAAACATGTTCTATAGTTGCCTTCAACTATGAGTCAAGTTAATTTACCATAAGGATGGATCTCCCTTGTGCATGGAGTTCATATCGGATAGATCTGAGTTCATCCAAATATCAGATATAAAAATGAAAAAGGTGGAATATTACAAACGCAATCCTATTCCATATCAACATTTTTTCCAATGTGGTAAATGGTTATTTATTTTCTTTTAATAAAACTAAAATCTTGTAATATTCAATGATCTTTCCCTATTTTATTTATTTTATTTTTGTATGTTTTCATATTTTTTATGGAAAAATTCTTGGGATAATCACGATAAATTTATTAAAATCAAAATATGTATTTTCAAAAATTATTATTCATATATATTTTATTATTACATAGAATATCTCTTTCTAACATTCCAAATAATATTAATAAAACATTAAAAATATAAAATAATAAAAAAAAATTAATAACAAACCAAATCCCTTAGTTTAATATTAGGTCATTACACCTTCCATAATTTGAGGTAGGATGGACCCATAATAAATTTATTGGATTATGACATTATTGAGGGGTTAAGGGGGAATTTTTGTAATGAACCATTGTTTTTAATGGAAATTACCTTCTTATAAATATTCCATAAAAACACATAATAATGAAAAACTAAGTGATAAGTGACCATTAAACATAATTTTGTCACTTCTGTGTTTGAAATTTTGAAAATATGACATACACGGTTGTGTTCAAGATGTTTTTTAGAGTCTAATAAATCAATAATAATTTATGGTGAATAGTAACCTAACCTAATGAATAGTAACATACCCTTATGAATAGTGATATACCATAATGAAAAGTAACATCACATTTGATAGTATAAAAATAATATTCAAGTTGGATTTACAATATAGCTATGTTTTAGAATGAGTTAATGCATGTTTTAAATCGTGTTTTTGATAATAAATTATGATTTTAATTAAATATTAAAATAATCATATTTAAACAATTATTTTTTAAAAATTGAATTCATTTTTTGATTCTACATGTCAAAAAATGGTTAGGGTGAATTTTCGGGATTGTTCTGAAATACATGAATTTTTGAGGAATAGTAGAATCTGATAATTCATAATAAATGCTAAATAATTGATTAATTGAGTCATCGATGATGTTATGATGATGTAAGTCCAATTGGTTCTAATTCACATGACCCATTTACTATTATTGTTCTTTTAATAATTACTATTTTTTCCTTGTGAAGAAATAATAAATTAAGGATTATAATATCATGAAATCCCTCCTCTCCTCCACTATAAAAACCCCACTTCACTCCCTCTTCTCTCCACTCATCTCAAGCTCCAATAATTCTATAATTTCTTCCCAAATATCTCCCTAGGGTCCTCCCCCATGTCCAAAAGATCTCATCCTCCTCACAATACCAAAACCTCTAACCTTAAGAGGTTCTCAAAGGAGGAAGTCTCAAGAGGTAAATTCAACATCCCAAATTTCATCTTTTCTTTTATGTTCTTTCTTTTTTATTTCTTTCCTCACCTCCCTTCACCATTATAGTATGAAAAATATAGTAACATAAATGTACTTTAATATATTCATGATATTCGTATGTTTCATTATATTATCTCATTTCCACACCATTCTATTTGAATGAAATTAAAGCACCATTTGAGATGTGCTAATTTAGCACATTCAAGGACAACAGTTTATCAATTTCTAATATTATCTTTAATTCTGTCCATGAAACCATTTGTGTTAGGGTTGAACCAGAATATTATATATGTAATATATCCTATTTTTTGTTCGTTAATATTTTGGTACAAATGGAATTAAGTTATAATCAAAACACATTCTTTGAAATCAAACCCACTGGGTAACAAATACGGTTATCACTAAGATTAAATATGTAATAATTCAACGTCACTCTAAGTAACCTAATTAAAACTAAAACCATGTAATATAATGGATATTAATTATATTATATAACTTCAGTTCTAGGCAATCACTTTCATCTTTCATACAATCCAAAATTGAATTTAAGTGTACCGATCCTTTAAAGCCAAGTAAACAAACAAGCCCTAACAATGAAATTGAACCTTGTAACTAATCAAAAAGGCTTTGTGTGAACTAAAAAGGGTTATAATAAAAAAATTACATATATAAAAGGTTCTGGAATAAATAATTAATAATTATATTTTGTTTATTCATGTCATTAATAACAAGTGAAGAAAAACACTGGATTTAATGTAAGGGATCCTCTCCTTTTTTATCTTAATCATGATTTTCGTCTATACTATGCCTTTTTATGTGTACTATAAAATTATGGGGTATGTTTAAGAACATTCCCCATACTTCCCTATGGATTTTTAAGTGACAAGAAACCC
The DNA here is from genome assembly GCA_963277665.1 of Viscum album. Lineage (NCBI taxonomy): Eukaryota > Viridiplantae > Streptophyta > Magnoliopsida > Santalales > Viscaceae > Viscum > Viscum album. The sequence goes on from OY728166.1 coordinate 271,533,297, forward strand.
CATTTCTCTCTGATCAATCCCTCATGGTCACACTTGACACCATGCCGATAAAATCGTAACGAATTCTACCCGAACCTTCTTTCTTCTTTCGGGTTGCCTTATCTTTCATTCAAAATGTTGTTACCTTAACTTTTTTTGTGAGTATTATTAATTCTGGTTATTTTTCAAGATTCTTATATCATGTCCCTTTCATCAAATTCTTCCGGGGATATACATGATTATGAAAGATTCCTTTCCGATAAGCATACCTTTTTAAGGGGATTTCCCAATTTTTTACCCAAATTTCATGTGCACTCTATCCGATGTTTTAAAACACCATAGTATTTATAAAATCTCTGTTTTAATTATGAAAACCATATTGGTTAAATTCTGGATTTATATAATAGTATTTCCTCTTTTCTATTTTGAAAATCTCTTGAGTGTTTTCCTTTAAATTGCACAAAAATGTTTTGATGATAATGTTTCTGAAATACATTTTTAATTTGTTGTCACTTATATTTGACACCAGTTACCATTTAATATGACTATTTTACTCTAGTAATGTCCATGTATGTTCTAATCCTTTCCTTTAATGGACACTTTTGTGATACACCCATTGGATATGTTTTATGTCATGATTATGGTACCCAAATCTTTCCATGGGTCCCCTTATGTTTATGTATGGTTGATTATGTATGATTATTTATGTGGAATGATTATTTATGTGGAATGAATAATCATGAATATTTTGAGATGGGTGTTCCCAGATAGTGCTCCAATGCATTGGGTAAGGTTAAGTCTCATGAGATGCAATGTGAAATAGGATTGGTGATTAGCCTTGACCTGTACTAATATGGGAAACAGTGTTGGCGGTTAGCCTTGACCCATACTAAAGATATGATTTATTATTCTTCCTCATTTATATGATTCCATGTTTATATGATCCCATGCTTATATTAAATGATTTTATAAGTTTCATGCTTTGTATATCATTATGTCATGCCTCCTAACACATCTTCTTGAGATGTATCCTTATGTTCATTCCTTTACTGGGATTTTTAGCTTATCCATTTGTTCATGTGTTCTCGAGGGTACCCTATGCAGATGTAAGAGCTAAAAGTAAGTTAGAATATCTTTATGGAGATTAAATAAATATGTTTTTTAGTACCATGTTTTATATTATATGTACCTTGTCTTCCAAGACACTAGACATAATGATCCTTGGCTTGTACTCTGATGATTTATTATGCTTAAAATCATGAAATGTTTTATGTAAAATTCTTGGGTCACTATAGATGGTATTAGAGGATGGTAAATTTATTTTTGGAGATTAGTAATAGAGCACCTTAGAAAGAACCATAAGGATGAGTCTAAGTATGAGAAAACAGTCCGAAATCTCAGTGATTATAGAGTTAGTGGTTTATCAAGAAAATACATCCCTATCTGGATATGAGCAGGTAGAGGCGGCTCTGGCACAGATGTATCAATGGGTAAAACCGGAAAACACCGCTTTGATCTAGACACGAACAGGAACCGGTGCACGATAATGGGCCTTGTTGCACTATTGTTTATGACACTCCTAGGAGATATGCTTTGGTAGATTCATGAGCTTAGTAAAAACCATTATTAAGGGAAAAAATCCCATAAGTCGAGGATAACCTAGATGTAATCCTAAGGAATCACAAGTTAGGATTTACTTATTATTTATAAGTTTATAAATATTTAATTATATTTCATTAATCTAATAAATATTTAGGTGGACAATAATATCATATTTTGTATATTGAAAACTATTTATTTACGAGAAATAGTGTAAATATTATCATTATGTATGTTTAAAGACATCCCAATAAAAATAATAATAACATTATTATTTACATGGTTTGGGGGAAATATGGAATTAATTCATAGTAAAGGAGTGTTGGGAAACAAATTCAAAATAATCCATAACTCTTTGTATATTTGTATTCTTCTATATGAATCCATGAAATGATAATCATTATGACCAGCATTCTTCTTAATTTCCTCCTCTATATATTTTACTATCAAGACTGAGATGATGAAGAGATAGTCCTTCTATACTAATGGAACATGAATATATCAAGGGAATAAATATGAGATAATCCATCAGGTTCACTTACACCCTACACTTTTTTTGATGTTGTTTGGAAATATAAGAAGCACATGTGGATCACCTTTAATGTGGCCTTTATTTGGAGAATCATATCGCAGTAATGATACACCAATTAGGTTGGAATGATCAACACAACCAATAAAGAAGTATCAAATGGCTGAGGTAATATTTCTTAATATACATTAAGCTAATAAAAAATTAATGTTAGAACTTGAACTCTTGGTTACGATGGATAATATTTTTCAATATTATATAAAAAAATATTCTTTTTTTCTTTAATTACTATTATTTAAATTCCTTATTATATGATAAATCTAATAGATTCTAAGTTGGCCATGTGCCTAATAGGAAATATCAATATATTATAAACCATTAAAAGTCATAATAATATTCATAATTATTTGTTAATGAATTAAAGATCAATAAAATAGATAGAATTTAACAGGCTGTAATAAATCCAAAAGACAAAAGGAAGATTGAATAAAATACTATAAAATGAATTTATATAAAAAGTATAGTTAAATATTTATTAAAATAACAAAACAATAGATTTATGATGACTTAATGAAAATAAATCCTATGAACATAATGGTTAACTCTCCCAAAAATTTGTTATTTTCTAAATAAATGAATATAAAATTAAATGATATCTATTTAAAAGCAATATTAATATTTATTTAATTTAATTTTAATCATTTATATTAATTTTTTTTAAATTAATTAAATAATATCTATATCAGTCGTGATATATTAATGGTTTCAATTATTTAATTGTTGTTTTGGTATGATTATCACAATAGTCATTCATTATTCTCGAGTTCACAAACTCAATAGTAATATAGACTTTGGATACATAATTCATTGATAAATTAAAAATTTCAATGTTAATTCTATTAATCAAACATTCATGGATTGAAATGAAAAAATCCCTAACATTCTCATTTTTGGTATTTTTACTTTAAAATAGAGTTAATTATATGGAATAATCATTTAAGTGCTACAATTCCAAGATAATAGAATGAACATAAATTCATATTATATAACCTAAAACATATTATTATTTATTAATCAACCCAATAAGTTTTATATAAATATTACGTAACATCACTTCTATATGATATTGAATGAACTCTTATATGAACTATCTAAAATTATAGAATTTTTCTAATACAAATAATAATTCAATATTAATCCAAAATAATATATTTATAATTATTTTATTTTTATGTAAATAATTTTATTTGTAATAATTTTAAATATTTATAGTGAGATGATAAATGGAACATGTAATGAAGAATGAATTTTCATTTTGGAGAGATTAAATCCTCACAATGCAGCCTTGTATATTTCGAAGTGATTGGGGTATTTTCATGGGAATAAGGGCACTAAAACAAGAGCATAACATCTAATTAGAAAAATCATCGCGGAGAAAATATAGAAAACTGTGTTTTTCAAGGATTAGAGGAAGGTACACTATATTGATCAAGATATGAGACATTTAATTGAAAACGTGATGAAAATGAAAGGTTATGGTGGAATCTCATCGGGGTCCTGTTAGTTCGGAGATTCTGGTGAAAAAATTTCATATTATAATTGTGATATTAACCTATAAACATTGAAATAATCTTATATAATGCATAATTGTGAATTTATTTATTTATAATTCTTATTATATAATATTTTACATGTTTTATAATTTTGAATTATTTTACACTATAAATATTTTTTAAAAAAAATTATAAAATTTACAATTAAAACTATGTTTGTAGTCTTGACTCAAAATAATCCACATTTTATAGAATATTCTAATTATAAATTTGAATAATATAACATTTGAATAATAAATTTCATGTTCAAAAGTATTTTTCTTAATATAATGCTATATTTTCGATGACTAATAATATTTATTAATACAATTACATTATCTAATATATGTAAAATAATATATATATTTATATTTATATTTAAAATATATAATTTAAAATATATTTAATCACATATATTAAAATAACGTTATTATATTAATAAAATAATATAATATACCTAATGGTTATATGTACATCCAATGACTATATAAATACTTAATTTTGATGATTTAGTTATAATCCATTCTCGAGTGCCCCAATTTATGTATTATAGGACCTCAAGAATGACTCCATGTATGCATGAGGCTATCAACTAGCATTATTTTCCTATAAATAGATAGAAAGACTATTACATCAAATTAGAGTGAGAAAAAATTGAAAATAACTACGATATCATAGAAAAAAACATCAAATTGGTCATTGTCAAATAAAAAATAATTTTATATTAAAATTTATATGACTTCATTTATTTATAATTTACACTGATTTCCCACTATGCTGATCATAAATAAAGAAAATAACAAAATATTCCAAGTGCCTCTATATCCAACTGAGAGTATCACCTCATCACAGTCCCAAATACCCAATCATGTTGACATAACCTATTCCACTAAACATCTTATATTCTAACATAGAAAAGATAAAAATGTTCTACACGAGAACCCATATTCCCATGTAGGGGGTTTGAAATATATCTCAATAGGGTCCCACCGAGTTCCCTTAATATATCTTTTCATATAATTGTATACATTAGGAGAATAAATAATCATCTACAGAGAAGTGACTTAGGATGTTATTTTATAATGAATCCAGCATGACTCCAGGCACATAATGTCATTGTATAAAAACTAGGACACTATGGAAAACAATTATTACTATTTAATCCCCATACTATAATATAGTTTCTCTATGCTATAGAACATGTGGTCAAAAAAATACCCAAAGACTGATGGTGTGGAATCAATATGTATTAACAGCAACATAATGGTTGTGGTTAGGGTCCTATATCCTTGTCTTCGACCAGACCAAAATACTAAATGGAGGTTATATATCATGTATCCTTATTGACAATAATAATAGAGTTGTGGACCAAAGGTTGTATCCTAACCCTTAACTTTACACTAAATGTGGGGTTTATCATCCGAGTGCCCTCAGATTTCAATTCCAAGAACCGGTTCAAAAGATAGTAAAAACCCACTCGTTCATTCAGTGAACTTACATGAGATAAACTTCAGAAAATGATTCCAGGCACAATGAGCCTTAGAATCAAGCGCCGTCAGGAGCCACAGACTTGTATTATTCCAAAGTATTTAAGAAAAAAATATTCCATGAAATTTCCGGGTCTTTACAATAATCCCACCTCAGGGGTTTACGTCCCCGTAAAGCTACAACATAATCTAAGGAAACAAAAGATGGTATTGAGCACGCATCTTAGCTTCCCTCTCCCATGTGCACTCTTAGAGGTTATCGTGCTGCCAACGAATGCGCACCTGAGGAAGTGACTATCCATGTAGGACCCGCTCTTGTCGATCCTCGATCTCCACGGGGACCTCCGCAATTGTAACCCCGTCATCGATGTCCAGCTCTCCATGTTGGATGATATGCATCGGGTCGTGCACGTATCTCCTCAGCTGAGATATGTGGAAGATGTCGTGCACCCGGTGCAACTGAGATGGAAGGGCCAGGCGGTAAGCCACCTTTTCGACTTCACTGAGGACCTGAAAAGGCCCGATGAAGCGAAGATATAACTTGTCACCCCGGACAAATCTCCGCAATCCACGCCGAGGTGAGACCCATATGAAAATGTGGCCGCCATCCTCGAACTCCAGCGGCCTCCGTCTCCTATCAGAATAGTACTTTTTTCTTCTCTCTGCAGCCCTCATCCCCTCCTAGATGATCTGCACCTTCTCCGTCGTAGCCTGAACCATCTCTGGTCTTATGAGGGCTGACTCCCCCAGGTCAGTCCAGCACAGGGGTGATCTGCATGGTCAGCCTTACAGTGCCACGTAAGGTTTCATCCCTATGATGGAGTGGTATCTGTTGTTGTACGCAAACTCCGCCAAGGGTATTTTATCCTCCTAGCTGAAACCAAGGTCAAGGACACATGCACAGAGTATTTCCTCGAGTGTCTAAATGGTCCTCCTCGTCTGGCCATATGTCTGAGGGTGAAAGGTAGTGCTCAGGCGTAGCTACGTCCAAAAATCCTATAGTAACCCCTTACAAAGCCGGGAAGTAAAGCGAGTGTCTCTATCGGAGACGATAGATGATGGCACTCCATGAAGTCAAACAATCTCTTGGGCGTAGAGGCATCCCAAGATCTCTAATGAGCCATTCTCTCTGATCGGTAGGAAGTGGGCCGACTTGGTGAGTTGGTCTACGATCACCCAGATAGTGTCATCTCCTATGGATGAACATGGAAGCCCCATCATGGAATCTATAGATATTCCATCCCGCTTCCATTCTGGGACCTCTAAGGGCTATACCCTGTCTGCTGGTACCTGGTGCTCCAACATCACTTACTGACAAGTGAGGAATCCTGAAACAAACTCTTCTATAACGTTCCCCTTACTAGGAGTATATATTATCTCCAAGTTATAGTGCCTGTGGAACTCAAGTCAACTACACCGTCTCAGGTCCTGGTCCTTCTTTGAAGATACACACCTGAGACTTTTCAGATTAGAGTAGTCTGTAAATCGTTCACTAAACGAACCATGGGTGAGACTAGCCATTGCAAATAACTCGAATACAGCCTCTTAGCTTACGTCATAAAAGAGCTGCTATGATTTCTCCTTTTCCAAAGAGAGAAATTTGATCTCATACCCTAGATGAATCACGTTATTTTCCAAATAAAGTCAGTCCTGACATTAATAGTACTATTTCATTCCATGGACGACGACGTAAGGCCTCGACGCTACTACCAAGAGATCCACCCGTTACTCTCATCTACAAGGGTCGAGTCACAATGTCGGCAGCAGTGTGTGGTCACTAGGACTCCTGTAGTAGGAATCTCAAAAGTGAGGGTCAAGTCAACAGTTTTATCCAGAACCTCTTAGTATCAACCACATAAAAATGACAAGGAACCAAACATCACATGAACAAGTGTATTTTATTACTTCATCTTGAAGTACAAAGACACAAAGAATCCACAAAAAATGACATTAACAAAGCTAAAAGCGTCATGAACAAGTATCCACGCCACGAGATAGTCCCGCTCCTGCCCTTCTGCTCTCGGAGCTCTATAGTCGTAGGCCTTAGTTGCATGAAGCAGAGCTCTCCCATGTCCAACTGTTCCCTATGGTCAGGCTGGTCCTCTTGGTGGTGGTGGTGGTAGGGCCTCGAAATGTCATCCACCAGCTACTGCTTGGCTAGCCCCTCTGCCACGTCCTCCTTGTCCTGGCGGACAACCACGGTCAAACCTCTCTCTTGGATGTCCATCTACCACATTCTGCTCATCTGCAAGGTGGGTCGGGTAGTCTTGAGCCATGTGACCCTGCCCGCCGCATGCATAGCACTGCCTGCTCCTCATATGGCTGGCTCTTTTTCGTGTGCCCCGCACAACGAAACCTGTATCCTGAGATCGCTCATCTAATATCCTGGTCCGCTTGGAACTCTGCGTCAACTATCTACTACCAGCTACAGAAGTCTCCGCTACGTGTCGTCCTCTGGAGGGTCTCTCTTCTCGTGACTTCTCAGTGAGAAAACTCTCCACTATAAGGGCTCTCTCTCGCACCCCCTCTTGCATCAGGATGTTGAGGGAGATCATCAAAGCCCTGATGTCATGTCTGAGTCCCTTTTCAATGGTCCCGACCCGGTAAAATGGGTATTGTACCATGTTTTTGGAGTAGCACGAGAGGTCGGTAATCCTCACCGAGTATTGGGCTACTGTCATATTTCCCTACCGCAGATATAGTAAATCTCGGATGCCCACCGCATGGAGGGTGACTGAAACAAACTCCAAGAAGAAGAGGCTCTCAAAGTCAGTCAAATGTAGAGGTGCCTCTTCGTGCACCCGGAGCATCAGGATCCACCATCTACCTGCTTCTGCGTGCAGGATACTCGCGGAAAGGATCACTATATGGTCTGCTGGTGTCCCATCCAATCTGAAGACTTTGATGATAACCTCTAGACAATTCTTGGATACTTGAGTATATGTCTCTCCTCGGAACCTGGGCGGGCTCTGTCGTTGAAACTCGTACAATGCACTCAGGCGGCATGCACTCTCCGCTGATGGGGCTGGTGGTATCAGTGGCCCAGCAGGTAGTGGTACCGTTGGTGCCTCCACTGTAATGGGGCCCTGCACCGAGGCCTCGTCGCTCGGTGGGCTTCCATCCCGCACGTAACTAGGAACCATAGCTGGCTGCCTTCGTGGGGCCATCCTAAAAAGAAACAGGTGCACCACAGTCAAACAGTATACCTGGTGAGCTGACTCAAAATAATCACAATGAAAACTTTTTAAACACACACGTAATTAGTGTTTTTGTGCACTGAGTCGGAAATCAGAGGTCAAGGTCCTGGTGTATGGATACGTCGGCTGCGACACCAACACTGGACTCTATGTACCAAAAACCACACTCAATACTCTTAACACTATTGCTTCACAGAAAGGAATGATCTGAGTCTTGAGTTCTGTGGTTGAACAGACTTCCCTCTGATACCAATTTGTCATGACCCGTCCTCAGGGCCCGTGTCGTGACTACCCCAAGCCCGCCTTCCATAGGCCATGGGATGGCGTCTAGAACCAAAGGCATAAATCCCAATAAATAAAGGGAAGGAATTTCCTTTATAAAAGAAAAAAACACAACAGAGTACTCACGTGAAGTAAGCACTAAGTAAAACCGAGTAAAAAAGTAAGTGGTAAAAAAAGTAAATGGGACAGTATACAAACCCAACTGAAAATATGGTAAAACTGAAAAGGGAAGGTACAACAGTCTTAAAGCAAAGCAGAAACCACCGAGTCATCCATCAGGAATCCCACCTGAAGGGTGGGTGGAGATGGAATCCACAACACTTCTGGTCCAACCGTCTGCTCTGTGAATATCGCGCCCATTGGTCTACCTATGGGTTCTGTCCAACTCTACAAGCCTCTACCTCGATCAGTGATGTCTGTCGTCTACATCCAACACAACGTAGTGCAGGCAAGCCCGTGAAGGGGTGAGGATACGATACTTCGTAGGGACCCTGAGACCCCTGAAGGTCTCCCAGAACCCACAGAGGATAAACCACAAAGAAAAGATACAATCACAAAATATCAACCAACTATACCTAGCTATATGTCCATACATATACATAAGACATCAATTACAGTTCGTCTCCAACTCTCGAGCCCAAGCACAGATCAATCCACACATGAAAAACACACCCCTTTCCACACAAGAAAACAAGTTATTCACATCGCTGATAAGGATTTAAGTGAAGATTCAGCTCACACATGTATACAACTTTTTATAGGAATAGATATGATCATATGTTCCCAGTGATTCATCTAAGCTGTCAGACCCACATAGGATACAAGACCAGCTACTCTGCTGGACCCACATAGGATACAAGTACATAAGTCATACGGACGGACCCATGTAGGATACAAGAATGGTAGTCATCACTGTCGGACCCACAGAGGATCCCAGCACATTCTTTGTCACTGTCGAACCCATAGAGGATCCAAGTACAGTCATCCTCGCTGCTGAACCCACAGAGGATCCATGTACAATCGTCACCATCGTAGTCGCAGCCATCTCTAGTGTTTCGGCACATAGCATGCTCGATTCCGAGAGGGTCTGCTCCTCGATCCAAGGGGGTTCGATACATAAAAATTAATGAATTCTAGAGATTATGTATCCTGATGTTCTGTCTCATCAAAATAAACCCATCAAGACAGACGGTGCGTCAATCGGACGCCCGGTTTTAGAGATATTGGCATTTCGCTTCCAGGGGACCGGTTTGTTTTTAAGCTAAAACCAACCTGACCGTACTCCAGCTACGTGAAAACCTCATGTTGAGTATTCCAAAAGAACCTCCTAATAAAGAGGATTCCAACGTAGTTTATGGCACGTCAATCGGAGGTCTGGTCCTTATGTTATAAGTGTTTCTGTTCCAAAGGTCTGGTTGCCTTCGAGTTCGAACCAACCTGGTTGTACGCAAAAATCTCTTAAAACATGTGTGTAATATACCAAAATGACCTTTCAGATCCAAGGATTCCTACTCAACTGACAGTGCGTCAATCAGAGGTCCGTAGCTTATGTTACAGGAGAATGACCGAAAACGGTCTGAAATGGGGGGTCTCGGCCCGACCCGACCCGGACCGACCCCCCTTGGTCGGCCTGAACCAGGGTGACCTGACCTGGGTCCAGGTCCGACCCAGTAAGGTGCAGCCTTGACTAGCCCAACTGGGCACGGCCCGTTCCGCGTGACTCGCCCCGGCCCGGCCGGGGGGTGTGCACGGGCTCGGCCAGTCGGCCGAGCGGGGGGCGTGGCCCCCGTTTTACGCGGACGCGGCGCCAGGGTGGCGCCATTGGTCATCCTGGATCCCACGCGGCTATGGGATCCTCCTCCCTTGATGCTGCGGCCGATGCCACAACAGGATTCTTCCGGCGGTGCACCGGGGAGCCACAGCCTCCAGGCGGCCAGCCGGTGCCGGCCGCCGCGGTACTCCTCCGGCCACCAGAGTCTTTCTGGTGGTCCGTTTTTGCTCATGTCTGTGCCTGCAGGCATCTCGGGACCCGGCCTCCACTGCGAAGGCTCTGATTTTCCGTTTTGGTCCCGTTTCATCGTCAACATTCAACTTGCACATTAAGAAAAAAAATAGCGGTTGGTCCAGGCTTGTTCGTTAAACTGCAACCACTTCGTTAGAGGTTCAAATCATCGCCCAACAATTTAAACGCCATGTACGAAGGTATAATTCTCATCAAAGAAAAATATAAAAATTTTCCCCTACCTCAACAATTGATGTCGAACATCGGCGTCGTGGTAGACGGTGTCGCGGGGAAAGGGATCGTAAGCGATGTTGGAGTGCGCCGAGGAGGAATATGTGTCTCCTCTATTGTCGCGGAGAAGATAATGGGTTGAGCGTCATCATTTTTTGAGGAACCGGCATTTCTTCGTTGAAAGAGACGTCCTTCTTCATCAGAGGCCATCGTTCTTCCAAAAACTCAAGAGCCCTCCTGATCTTCATTCGTACAACGAAATCTCTCCCCAAAAATTAAATAGTAGGATCCTCCTATTATTTAATTACACATGCAATGAAACACCCAAAATTTAAATCACCACATTTAATAAACTTGTTTACAATTGATTAAACGAAGTGAGAGGTAGATCCCCATTAATTAAATGCGTTGTCAAATAATTAAAAGGGAGGGAGAGGATTGGTCCTCATTAATTAAAGGTGTTAGCAATAAAAAGGGGCTTGCCAATTTAATGAGGGGTTTTTAAAAGTAAGAGGAAAATTGAATGGTTGGGACTCATTTGGGCCCCACCTTTATAACATCTACACTTGGGTAGTTAGGTTGATGTGGGTCCCACCCTTAACCCTTAATTGAGGAATTAACCTCCCAAGATACATATTTTTTTAAAGAAAAATTAGATTTACCTCTAAATTAAACCCCAAATTAAAACATCAAACCCACATAAAATGAAACTATGGTAAATGTCCCCATAAGCAATTACCGGTGTTACGTGTTCATCAGATTTCAATTCCAGGCATCGGTTCAAAATATAGTAATAACCCGCTTGTTCCTTCACTGAACATACCCAAGCTAACCATCAAAAAATTATTCCGGGCACACCGGGCCTCAGAATCAAGCACCGTCAGAAGCCAAAGACTTGTAAAATTCCAAAGTATTTACGAAAAAAATAATCCTTGAAATTTATGGGTCTTTACATATATGGTTATATCTTCTTCCTTTGGATTATTTTAGGTCCATGAGAAAAATTACTAGACTTCTGCATTGAAATTACTTATGTACTTTTTAATTAAATATATGGAGGATTTGAGTTACATTGAAAGGTGTGATATATATACTAATCATAGAATATTCAATTATATATTCATACATAAATATTTCAATATTCACAAGAGAATATGGTTTGAACTATTAATTGTTATTAATAAAAAATACATAAACACAAAAGAAAAGTGAGAAGTATGGCGGATGATTTGAATTGAAAGGATCATGAAATATTTAATGTGATGAGGATAAAAACTATACAATATATCTATATTTGAAAATGATGGACCTTGAAATCTTAATGTAACTTTACAAATATTATAATTCATAAATTTCTGCCCAACTATATATCTAATTGATGATTGATGATACATAGAAGGATGATATAGATCAAGAAAATTAGGAATGAATTAATTCTCACTTTACCCTTGATTGTGACGGAATAATACAGGTTAGGAACCATGTGTGTGCTCCATAAATATCATGGTTGAAAAATTAGTTATTATCATAAATCCATAGTTCACCATTCTCTATTCAACCAAGAAGAATAAAGACAAATAGTTATATGAAATTGTAATTATGGTTGGATGGAATGAAGAGATATATTATAGAGTTTGTATTTCAATTCTTAGTATGTCATATAGTTAAAGCTGAGAGAAAAAATTATAAGGGGGTGTTACATCCATTACCCTTACTAGAATGTAAATGGGAAAACATCCCCATATATTTTGTTATCAAACTCATTAAGACATCTATAGGGAATAACATTATATTGAATTTATTAAATATTCTTATAAATTAAACATTCTTCACCACTAGAAGATAATATTAATATCATAATCATATTTCATGGATATAAATTAAAGAATTTATAACGTTTATAAGATTAGCACATTATATTTTTTTGGATTGGGATCTAAGGTTTGCATTGGAATTCTAGAAAATTATTCCATATGATTTTATAAAAATAGTTTCTTGTTAACACATTTTATCATGAAAATTTAGATTTCCAATCCAGAAGGACCATTTAAAACCTATAAGATATTCTAGGATATTGTTATATTAATTTCATGGGTTGTTGGAATTAACAACTTACACTAGTTTATATTTCATACAAGAATACCATTCTCTTATGAATTCACGTGGATCCTTATAAATCTATTTAAGCATAGAATTGAAAAACAAATATATTCTAGGATGATTCTAGATAAATAAACCTATCTGGAATCGATATAGATATGTAAATTATATAAAAATTAAGATCTATTCAACAGATCTTCAAAGCAGTACAGTGTCAACAGAAATTTTATGGTGATCAGAATATGTAAAATTTAGAGTATAATGTTACAAAGATGTGTTTTTTAATATAAAAATGGAATAATTCTATGTGATTCACATATATGGGAAATATTTTCCCTATTAATATTGGCCCCATTGAGATGTATGCTCTAGAAGGTATAATATATTACCCCTTGGAAAGTGCACTGAACCTATCTCTTGATCACAATGTGTTTTATTTATCTCTCTTAAGGATGTATGTACCTAATCCATTACATGTACTAGAGTCAACTGAAAAAAATTAAAAATCTCTCATATGAGGAATAACTGGAAGAGATTCTAGAACGTGGATTGATATTTATATGAAACAAGACTACTCTCCTTCTAAATTTTGTGTTCCCCTGCCAAAAATTTGAGGATGATTCATTGGAAATAGAGGATATAAGGAAAGAGAAGTATCTATAATTTTTTGAATAATAATTATTAACTTTTTAGGGTGAAATTACTTTTAATGGGTTTATAATGTTACCCCATCAGATTTTATGAATTTTTTTTAAAATAAATTCAATTTCATCAATAACATGGGATATATGAAACCCAGAGTATAACAGAACTGCAAAATAGTTTATCATTCTAAACTAGACATTAAATTGGTGGGTATTAATATGGATTAAAAAATTATTAAAATTATATAGTATAAACATGTAAATAATAAAAAAATGGTTATTAAGTTATTAGAAATGAAAACAAAAAAATATTTGAAAATAAAATGAAACGTTCTTCTAAAAACAATTTCTATGAATGCAATGTATTTTTACCATAATAAATTAAATTAATCACTATTTTTGAATGATATAAATTAAATTTATTTTTTATATTCAATCAAAAAATTTCATTATTCATCTATTTTTTTCTATTCATAGGATAATTATAAATAAATTAATATGTTTTAAAGTATTATTTTTCAAAAAAAAAGTATCATCACATTTTATGATAAATAACTCAACCCTAGTAGCCCATAGCTAGTTCCTTTGATTATTACATTTCCACTAGAGACAAGATTCAAATCTCAAAATATAGAATAGTTTAGTAGTATATAATAACTAGATACTTACCCAGATCCCATTTTACATTGGAAATAAAAAATAAAACACAATACATTAAAAAAGATAATAAACTGCATCCTTGAAAAATTATTAAAATATCTCTTATTAATAGATTAGATAAAGGAAAAAATAATTGGGAGATATAATTCTTAGTAATGGTTGTGTAAAAAAGAATAAATAATGAATCAATGACAAAAATAAAAAACACTAGGTAAATAATTGAAACACATACCATATAATCAATAGCTTGAGGACGATCCTTAAGCATGGATTTTTTAACTAATCTAATAATTACATGGAATATCAATAAATGAATTTAAAACGAAGGAATGAATAATGATGGATATAAAAAACATACTAATGTGTCATTGGGACAATAATATATTAATATAAAGGATTCATTCTAATAATCTAATAGTATCAGATCGTCATTCTAATAATATAATAAATTCCCAAGGCCTCATGGAAAACCATATCTAATTTTTCTCCTTAATGCTACTAATGCATCGAGGAGATATAGAAGACCGCACACATCACATACTAGGTCCAATTAAATCTTATCTTTAACAGGGTGAGACATAATAAACAAATACATTCATATTGAAACTACCATATGAAATACTGGTAACATTTTCCAAATTATAAAATTATCAAAAAAACATAAAATATAATTTAATGAAGGGAATAATAATAGAATATCCTAAGTAAAACTTATCATAAAAAATTTAAATAAATAATTTAGATGGTGTCATAACATATCAACCTTAATTATTCACAATATAAAACATTCTGTGTTGACATAGATGAAAATACTCTAATAATATCAATGTGAAATTTTTGAATGAAATAAAACTTTTAATTGAAAATATTTAATTTAAATGATCTAAGAATAAATTAGAAAAAAATTATTTCAAAATTCGCATGAAAAAATGTAAGGGATTCCCAAGAAATTAAGGATTCAGGTAATTAGATAATCAATCAATGCTAAATATTTTAAAAAAACCATCCTTTTAAATATTGAAAAAGAAAAATTAAAAGAATATTTTTTAATGTAAGAATGACTATTAACCAAATATACTGAATATTTTTACCTTGTATAAATCAATATAAAAAATGTAAAAATATAACATAATATAATCCACAATTATTTAACCACATAATCATATAATGAAATAATCAATTGAGTAGAAGTTCTACCCAAATAATGAATATTGGGTAAATAATTTCCATACCACTATGTAATTAGTCAAACCATATGCCACATTAAATTAACAGTCATAAAATGATACATTTAGTACCATGAAGAATCATAGTTTCATGATATGTTATATCAAATAGAAGAATACATAAACCACATACAATATATAAGTGGTGAATAAGATATATCTCATATAAATAAAAGTTTGATTATAAATCCTTACCCGATGTATGAAAAAGATATTTGCTTATACTTTTAGGATAATAAAATTATATTCAATAATGACATAATTCAAAATATATTCAAAATTTATTTTATTAATTAAAATTTTTTATGTACATTTATTACTATTTTTAGGAGCTATAATGTTTTATTTTTTGGTTTAGGATTATTTGTTTCATGATTTTTTGATCGGTTCCCTTGAGTTTAATTATGGGAGTTCTTGTTAGATATAATAAAAACGAACAATTAAAATGATATGTGTTGAATATCTATTTTTTCAAATAAATTAAAAGGTTTCAAATGAAAATACCTTTTGAAATGGACAATATGATAATTTAAGAAGGACAAGGATAAAAAATACACTAAACACACTTCAAACATGTACCCCTGAAGAGCGTCGGGGCACATGGTACTTGTGCATCAGCCTGCACACCCAACTTACACATCAGTCAACGGAACACCCTTATGTGGAACACCTGTTTGAATGTTTTTCTTCACCCAAGGTCCAATATTTTCTAATAAATATGACATTGGGGTCTTTAATTTCATTGATAAAACCTCATGAAGGCCTCCCAACTCTCTAATTTCCCTAGTCCATTTCAAATGTCCTCTGAAACCTTCAAGTTGATCCATGAAATCCTAATGAAGGGGAAATTAATGGGGGGTAGTGAAACTAAATTCCTATAAGTGTTTAAAATACATAACACCTATTTGATTCACTATATCCATTGTGGTTTATGAACAATTGTGTGGTGTCCCCTTCCCTAACTAAGTACCTATGAATGCAACATATAGGATCACCAATACAGAACCTTGGAGGATTGAAAAAACCCTCACCAATTTTATCTTTCTAGGTGGTCTAGCACCCAAGGTACCATCACCTTTCCATGATCTACCAGTGAGAATCACCCCTTTCACGTGCCTCCATTGTCTCACCCAATCCTACCTATGTGTGCCTCCATTGGCTCCCCCTACCCTCTAATATATAAGATTCTCAACAAATTCCCTCCTCCATGCCATCAATGGTAGTGAATCTCTTCCTTTTAATCCATTTTCTATGATATAATAATTTTAAAACACCATTTAATCATATGGAATAACAAAACTATGAATTTGGGGAACAATGTTGTGTCTCTGATTTGGATTTTCATTCCTAAGTTAACATGAACCCCACACATATCTTGCATGATGGTTAGGGTCCTCAAGGAACATGGGGATTTCTATTCCCATCGTGGTGAGTACCATAAAGCTATGGAGGGTTTTAGGGAGTTCCCAGTATAAGGAATAAGGGTGAGGAATCCATCCTCCCATTCTCAATCTTGGGACTCTAAAGCTCTAGTCCTATGGTCGTAAGGATATGATGACACTTGTGTTTCCTTTTAACATGGAATTAGATCCTCACACTTAATACAGATCCAATATTTTATGCATTCCACATATAGTAAGCCCATATAATTTCCTCTATGAGGATCCAATCATGTTCCTCTTTTCCACATTGTTTTTTTGTTGGGTGGTTAGTCTTATAAGAATATCTTAGAGATAAAGATCAAATTCCTGGTGGAAATCAAATTGGTTCACATATCTCATCGACCTTTCCTCTTCCACAAGAAGAGGGGGAGAAGTGTGTGGTTTTTTAGATCTTTATATTCCTCTTGTTTCTCACAATCTTGCATTAATAATAATGAATCATGTGGTATTTGAGGCTTTCCATGATTACGATATCCACCGGGTAAACTTAATGTTATAGTGGAGAACATTCCTTTAGATCATCCACTTGCCTTCCATGAGAGGGTATACCTTGGAATTTTTCATCATGATCTAGTATCCAACCTCAGGGAAAATCAAATTGTATGGTTTCTCAAATATTCTACATCCTCTTATTTCTCACACCGATCATGAATCACTTCGACATAGAGGATGACAATAATCATGGAATCCACATGATCCCCTACCCAAAGGAAACCTTTTTGTGTGACCCATGGACTATTGAACTACGAGGAATCTGATTCCTTTTAAAATCAAGTTACATGGAGAACCTACCAAAGGATCCAGAACAATGGCCAGCCTCTTTAGGTATAAGCCCTGAATAGACTCCAAATCACTATTAGACAAGACATCCCTCATGGACCCCTTTCACAGGGGCATCCCCTTCCTGAGTAAGCCCCAATGTAATCCACTAAATGTGAAATAGTCCCCTATGAGACAAATCAATGAACCAATATAGGTGTTTGTCCTCATAATCGAATGATGTGTACTTGGATTCCTATCCAAATGGGATATGTAGGAATCATTCCTAAGGCCTAATCCCAATGACTAGAATTTACCTTATTTTCTCTAGGCCAAATTCTTTATAGTGTATAATTCAATATGAAAATTCATACCCCTTACAGGTTTTCTAGACCACTATAGAATATGTCCCACACTAAAATTTGAGTAGGAATTATTCACATTTATATTCTTTCTTCATGACAATAAACTATATAGTAAGGCCATTATCTAATGAAGTTAAATGGTATGATGATCCCCATTAAGAGGAAATGAACTCCTTTTTTTCTGATTCTTTTCACTATAATATGTACAAAGACCATTCATTTTTGTGATCCCAAAATCAAGATAACTCCCATCTACCAAGAATATAATACATTCTAGGACAACCCCTACGAGTCTACAATGTTTTCAACATCGTAATAATGACCAATGGATCATTAAGCAGTATATAAGTGTATACCGTCAATGGGGATCCTTGGAAACATAATGACGCCTCTATCGATGAAGAACCTTGGATACATATAGATGACTATCACCTCAATACATATAAATAGTAGTTTTTTAAATCATGATTAATCCACTTTATAAGTGGAAATTAATGAAGGATTCACATTAATATCTTGAATCTACAATAGATTCCCATAATAGGAAATGATTTTCCCCGTAAGGGTTCGATGAGCCCGATATCCCATCCTCTCAACAAATGTAATTTCTTAATAATCATTATAAAATATCTATAAATGAGATTCTAAATTTGGATTGTAGGTCTCCAAGGATAAAAACCCATTGAGTGTTTCTAGTTCGATGAACTAACCTATTGAAAATTGTTTGAAAGTAGTGAGACTGATTTGAATGAATGAACACCCCTCAACCCTATAACATAACAATAGGTGGACCAGATCTTCAGTCATAAACCAAAATGCTGAACTCTACATGAACCCATAACCTATATGATAGTGTCACTCATCTATCAATCCACTTTCACTTGATATGAGAGGTATAGACAAGACATTCAATCATGTGTGTGTTAGTTCAGTGATATTTTTCTTTGATGAGGTTTTCTTATTTTTGTTTTTCAACTTATAGCCATAGATTTTCACAAATAACTTCAATCCAATGGAATCCGTCAAGCTTTCACCAATTTATTCCATGGCTACTTCCTGTGAAAATGTTTCATCCATGTAGAGGATGCCATAACCAACCTAGTGTATTTAACATTATATCCCAAATTCACTAGTTCGGGAGTACTATCATAATGGTATAATCCTAACCAAAGAGGTCTCCTAGCAGGACCTCTATCCCATGATTCCCTACTAATCATCTATTTAGTGATGACTTGTAGTCCTACTTTTGAGGGAACCAACCGTGGTCTTCAACCATTTTATGATTCATTCCATGAATCGAAATAACAAGTCCCTCCATTACCATGGGTATGTGGATCACGATTCCATATATGGACTTTTCTATTAGAAGAACGGTTCATTCAAATGTTATCCTTCCATAAAGTTTCTTCAACAACATCTCGTGGTAGTAAAACCACTACATGATTTGGTTACCATATTTTGTGGCCTAGACATGGTCATCCAGACCTGGCCGCACATGAAAGCCCATGAGGGACAACATCTAGTAAATATGGAGCAAGGCCAAACCCCTATCTCATCTAGAGGAGAACAATTATAAAATTTTTCAGCCAACAATGAGCATGAACATTCACCATCCCACTTTAAAATAGATATCCAACTGGCTCTCTTTGAAGTATCCAATGAAGTCTTCCATTCTAATATAGTGGAAAACTTTAGGTATAACCAAAAACAATCCCACACAAATCAATCATATAATTATAAAATTTGTATAAAAATCAAAGAATCCTATTATCCATTTTTAATAAAACCACATGCAGGTGCACATACCAAACTACATTCTTCATTCCAGCTAGCAGTCTCATCTGACAACCTCTAGAGAAGTCAGTTAAAAAGTAAATGTGAAAAATGGGGGTATAACTACCTCTATTCCCCCATATACGATTTATGTCAATATCCATTGGCAAGAAAGGAAGGAAATGATTAGGAAAAAACCAATACTTGAAATATATAATTGTAATATATCCCTATTCTGAGAACTGATGTAACAAAACATATCATATTAATAGTAAATGGATAGAGACATATCTCTACCTACATCCAATAGACATGCTATGATACCATAACGGTGAAGATAGTGGTCCCCGAGGGGAAAACACACAAATATGTCCCCACAAGTGGGGTGACTCATTAGTATATCAACACAAAGAATACACACACCTCTACTCCCATTCAGGAGGATCTAGGTGAAAAATACCCAAAGATATTTGCACTACTGGGTCGGGAACATACACAAGTTTCAATAGAAGGTAATATTCCCATTCCCATGGTCTCTCCATGGTAGGAAAAAACCCCTCCAAATTTATAGATTCCAATAAAAAATTTATAGATGTGGCATGTGTGTTATTTAAACAAGATTCCATACTTGAAAATAACTTCCACCCTGCAAGAGGCCCCAATTTCTCACAAGAAGGAATACATGAAAATGCCTCACAATATACAATTTGAAAACAAAGATACAGTCTATAACCCTGCTCTACTTATTGTTAGGGTTTCAAAAACCCTTAGACACTTATATGTGGTAGCTCAAGATCCTACTCCCCCTTTACCAAATTATGGGAATTTTTTTATTAATTTTGAAGGACCTCCTCAGATGATTCATCATTATGGATTGCATCGTGAACAATAATTTATTTATCTTGATATCGCACCTATTGATGTGAGTCACAGTATCCCTTGGCATGAACATAAGATTAATGAGCAAGAGGGTTTTACCTTTTAATAATCCAACATGGTAGTCCTTCCCATGATAATGTTCTCAGTGAAATCCATCTATGCAGTATTACATCACATCTTCATGAGTGTCCTCCAATTTTTGTTATACATATGTGAAAGACATCGTACCATGATGTACATTGGAAAATAAGGACAGTCATGTCTGATTCCTTATCATTGGAAAGTGAAATTATCTCAGAACCAGAAGACAACCCGTGGTGATTGTTGTTCCCTCAATATTCGTTAGATCTCCTACCTTCCAACATAATTGAAGAAGTCCCCATAAATATCACCTCTACTGATAGATATGTGGGTATGCATCCATTCGGGTCAGACCAGGTAGTAGATCCTCTAGCGGAAGATGATGAAGACATGATAATCGTGAGAAAACAACCAAATAAACCTAAAACACTAGTAATATTATATCTTTTAGCTACCATTAATTACAACATTCCATTATAGTTATCAGAAGATTGTGTTCACAATATAAACCTCAATATAGGGAAGGTATTCATCACTTGCTAAAAAATTAATTACACTATAATGAGTAATAATGTAACATCAAGGTAATGGAAGGGGCGTATCTTCAAATTGACATGGAGGGTCTCCCAAATGCATGACACCTAATGTTAGAAATTCAATAAGGATATATTCTACATGTATGCATTAACACATTGACAAGATTATGATGTATGATTGTAGATACCACTTCTACTGTCCATATTCAATGATGGAGTAAGCATATATTATTAGATTTTACTACACTTCCTAATGAAAAAATCATGTATGAAGTGAAATATTAAAATGTAATAGCTTGAGGATTGCTCCAACAGATGGACCATGTTCACAACTGATGATATGACCATACAAATAGGCCTTGACCAACTTTCATCGACATCTTTCTAGAAGAGAGCAGATTTTTAAAATTATTTTGAGGAAGGAATGTCAGAATATCAAGAAAGCCTCCAATTTTTGATAATTCAGCCATCATATGGTGAAAAATAATGAAATTGTACAAGGACACTCTATGGTGATTGATTCAGATGCATACCAAATGATTTACATATCCCATGTTCAAAAAACCTACATTGAATTAGACTGGAAACTATGGATGTGATGGCCATAATTGTTAAGAATAAACTCCAACCCTTAGGGATGGGGTAATTTTCAATACAACCATCAAGGTTATAACAACATTCCATAATAGTTGTGAATGTGAATTGAGAATACCCCAACACTTAGAGATGGGGTCATTTTTACCTCAACAGCCTCCTCCTTATTGGATACCAGTCTTATCTTGATTAGGGTTAATACTGTAGGGTAGATACTCCTATTTCATCGATTACTGTGATATGGTATCCACATTAGGGAGACACATGGACAAACATTTGGTTGATTCCCTTTAGATTATCGTATTCCAAACATCTTCTAGATGATTAGTAAAAGAGAGGAAAAGGCCTTGTAGAGGGAGTAGGAAAAGGTAGTTTCACAAATTCATTGATATAATTTCTGAAATGTGTTTTAGTCAGGGAATGACAACAATGCAACCCATGAAGATAGTAAATAACACGAGTTATATTCCATGTAAATGATGGAAGAAGAAGCTTCAGTTCAAAACATGGTGCACACTGAAACCACTGATGGAATTTTGTTCACCCATATATAGTAGATTTTTGTGAATCAAGTCAATCCTATAATAACAAAACCATTAACCCCTAAAAAGTCAACGAAATGTAAAATTATCATGGTCAGATTGTTCCTCACCTACCTCTTAGATAGGACAAGTCCTTTTCACATAAATAAATTTTTTATCAACAAGTGGAAGAGATGAAATAATTGATGAGGATGGAAGCGAACTACTCTAGGGAAGAATTTCGGTCAGATATGTTTTATAATTATATCTTTAACTCTCAATCCCAAAATGCATAAATCAACAAAAAAAATTTCCTACAAATATTGAATTGGATCAGGAACATATGATCATAATGGTAACCAAACCACAAATGTAATTGGATCCCTCAGTATAGGATTGGGAGTTCCCTCTATTTGGTGTAGAACCAGAATAGGTCCAACTGAATCCTTACCAGTCTTCCCTTATATGAAACCCATGAAAGATACCAACAGTGCCACCATAGATGGCCTTGCATGCCGCTGCACCTATTCATGCTCTGACCTAGCCAAACATTCCATAGGGGATCATAAATTCACTTGAATCACATAAATATTGATTCAAATCCTTATAGGAATAAAGCGTGTCAATACAACTATAAATAAAGCATTACCCTGAATGAGAATATCTGACTCTTCCCGAGGAAAAAATTGGGAATGATGTATTTATGATTTTTAATGCCTTGGGAGACCCAATGAAAAATTTGATGTATTTTATTTCTCACAATGATCCCCTGATGGGGACCCAAAAACCACAGGAGTCAGTGAAACTATAGTGTTTTATATAACCACTGTAGTCACTAGCATTTTTATGGTACACTATCCTACCGACTCAATTAATAATGTGGTGGGAGGACATCCACTAACAATTTGTCTTCTAGTCCAGCATGACTCAATAGAATAAAATACACATAGATCTATCAAACTATAAGAAATTGTTGAATTATAGGGTATCATATTTTATTTCTAGGTTGAAATGATTAACATACACATTAATCCTACTGACCCGTCGAAAATAATTTTTTCCCATCATTATAGTGAACCATCATGATGAATTGAAATCTCTAATTATCATGGTGAAATATACTGTAGGGGATGCAGACCACATTATGACCACTCAATGAGGGAATGAATCCATCATGCAAACCAATGATATGTCCAGAGTAATTCAAATATCTCAAGTAAAGAGAGAATAGAATGTTGAGGCTAACACTGTTACACTTAATAGAGCCTCTATACCCACTCCCACTCCGAATCCCAAACAATAACATGTGGTTCTGCCTTTCGATCGTCAATAAAAACATCCACCCAATCAGTTTGATCAAAGGGGGGAGAGGTGAAAACAATTTGAGGAGATAAAAACTGGCATATTCTTCGTGAAATTTCTAATTCCCTATATACTTCATCCCGGTATTGGATATTGACTTGAACAATTTTCCAAATTCTTGGAAGCATAACAAATATGTCGATGAATATATTTCAAACTATCTATCTTTCCAAAATGTACTAGGGAACAACATCCATTATTGTTTTATTTTCACATAATTCTTTCAAATGATGGTACGCTCTTGGAAAATGAAATTGAGAAGGCCACCATCTGACGTATCATGTGTTTTTTCAATTGATCTAGAGGAGTTAAATGAATGGTATGAAGTTAATAATAAGGTTATTCAAATTTTATGAAAATTGATGGTTATGAATTGCATTAAATGAACTCACATAATACTAAATCATATATTGAATATCCAATCAATCCTTCAATAGATTCCTTAAAAACCCATCCACCTTCATTGATAGCTATGTCCTATGAAATCTAGTCATCCAAAAAGCTAAATGGACAGAAGAGTAAGAAATTAATGTATGAAGAGAAGATTGAAAGAAATCCAAAGCATTCATTAAATTTATAATAATTTATTATTGTAGTCCCAGATGTATGGGATCCAACACACCATATTGTACAACATGAGTCAATCCACTAGATAGAATCTCAATTAGTCGAGGAGTTGGTCTTTAGTTCCATTAATGTTAATCACATATTGGATACCTTCTCAAATGATGAGGGTGATTAGGAACCAAAATTCCCTATATTTGATTGGGGAACCAATGTAACAAGTCATCAGATTCAAGGAAACACAGGAAGATGTGGATGTGAAGGGATTTGATACTCTAGAAACATCCCTACTCGGACAGTGTATGCAACCAAAACTTGTGGGAATGCACTCCAGCAAGCTCATCCAGAGCAAGGAAGTTCTTCCACATGTTATGGGGTCCTCCATGACAAAATCATCCTAGAATATCTATTAGATGATTAGTAATTACCTAATCAACCCTAGTATTTTGGAAGACCATGTTGGCCAAATCCACCAGAAGAATAAGCACCATCAGCTCATATTCAAAGTGTTATTCCATCCACATCAATTGATTCACCTCCAAAATATCTTTCAAAAGATAATTTACATAATTGTAGGAATAGGCCTCTAACCAAATGTATGTTATTTTGAAAAAACTTGTCACAGTTCCAACTAAGTGATTAATATTTGATTCCTTGAGTCTATCAAAATACATTCAAGAGTAACTTATAGGTGATAATTCAGGTCCTCAAGAGTTTGATATTGAGGATTCTTCTATTGAGGAGTATCATGACTATAATGATCCTATATATATCCAAATATTCATATAATTCATTGAAAAGTATGAGGATTCCATCATAAATGGACATCATAGAGCCTTTCATTTATATATGCAGGATAAATGACATTGATATATGATGAGAGATGGCTTGAGTTCCAACCTAATTTTAGTCTGAACACTTCGTCAATTTAGTTCTAATGAATCTCACTTTTCTCCTTCCACTATAATGTTTTATGGATTTGAAAATAATGGGTAAAAAATCTTGAAAAAACGTAACTATGAAATATTCCAGGGGTATTATGTATGACATAATATTTATTGTTTTTCAGCAAGATAAATTATTCAACATTCTACTTGGAAACCCTTGGCTACATCATCATGAGGTAATTCCTTTGTTATACCACAAATACCACAAATATAGTATCATTGGTAAAATTGGTACATTTCATGGTGACAATTCTCCATCCAAATCATGTGAGTTTCAATACATTGATGTACAATTCTATAATAATAAAGGTAATTAGTCAATGCCTAATAATGGAACTTGGATCAATTCCCCAAATGGTCTAGAGATGATTCCAGACAACCCTTTCAGACAACATAGTTCAATGTAAATTCCCTCTATCAACCAAATCAAAGAGGATGATTTAGATTTGAAAACATGTAGTGACTTCAACAATGTCAATTTTGGAAACTGATCCCAACAACATGGATAAATTGTAAACTCCAGAAGTAGTGATGGAATCTGAGATGAATTTGTCATCATTCTATCCCATGAGATCCAAAAAAGCCCAGTTGTAAATGTGGGGCTAGATGAAGTGGGATTGTTAAAGAAGAAAGATGAAGAAACTCATTATCAGTCCCTCATTTCCCCTTCATCACCCCAAAAAGGCCTTATACTGGTATGAAATCCCAAAATAGTTGGGTCATCATCTTGAAGATCAAATATTGATTCTAATTAGCTCTATGATTATTTTTTCATCAACTAATTCTCAGGTAAAGTAATATTATGTACAATATGAAGAATAGGATGAGGAGGAGGAAATTAGGGATTCCAAATAAATATTTGTGGATGGAATGTCCACCACTTTCATCAATCTACGAGAGATAAATCTTGGTACAAATGAAGATCCATGAAAAAATTTGATTAATACAGTCCTAAATTCTGAAGAAAAAGATGTATATTATTCTTTCCTGAAACAATAGTATGATGTTCTTTCTTGTAAAGACATAGAAATTATAGGCATCAATCATATGGTTTCCACCCATATATTGGTTTTTTTAAGAATACCCTCGAGGATACGAAAAAAGAATCTAGACAGACACACCCAACTCACACATCCAAAAAATATGGCTGAAGTGGAAAATCATGTTAAGGTAGAATTAATCTGAGAGATACATTATCTGAAATGTCTTGCCAAAATATTATAATTAATGAATCAGAATGGGAAATTCAAACATCACATTGTCCTCAGAGATCTCAATTGGAACTATGAAAAAGATTACTTCCTGGTTCTAATCATAGAACTACATATTGATGCAACAGCTTGTTATCAAGTCATATTATTCATGGATGTAAATGAAGGGTAAAAAATTTATATTACCATAGGTGATGTAGAATACACCCCCCTTCCAGGACCCCGATGGAGTATTCTGCTATCAAGTAATGCTCCTTTGTTTTGAGAAAACTGACACCACATACCAACATGCTCTGCATCACATCGTCAAATGTTTTTTATTGTAATTTTGTTGAATGATACAATAATGATCTAGTGTTTAAAACATAAAAATTTTATTACCACCTTTCTAACCTAGAGACCATCTTCAACATTCATTGAAAATATAACATGAAGATGAACACCTTAAAATTTTCATTCGAGGTAACCTCGGTAATGTTACCCAGCTTCATCGTATGCCATGGAAACATATATGTTGTTCTTGAAAAAAAAATCCATCCTTACAATTTCAACTCCTTAAATACATAATTAGCTTAGAGGTGGTCAAGGAAACATTGCCTATATCTCTTGCATTGTAGCCTACCTTTCATAAAAGTGTTTTCTATTCACCAAACTGATGAAGAAGGGGGGTCATATATCAACGGAAAAGCTGTTTCCAAGAGTCATTTGAAACCCTAAATAAATACCCTTTTGACCCCACTAGTATTGATGCCACGTGTTGAGTGAATTTCACTCATTATATAAATTTTGTTTTGTGAAATCAATCAACACATTCCATGTGAAAAATAATGATGCTGTAAGTTAAAAAACACTTTAGTTGTCGTAGTTTTACCATGATTGACATTGAGACTCATTATTACTATATCGGGAAGAGCTACATGGTGTTAATCATCATATTTCGAAAACTGAGGACTAAATGAAGCACTATGATCTCCAATTGGTCTCATGAAAAATCATCTCAAATTGATCCTTAGTCATCTTACGTTGGAATGAAATCTGGTAATATTAGTGGTTATCCTGTAGAAAATTGATATACTGTTTGTACCTCAGAAGGATGTGAAAGCTCAGGCCATGGAAGACTTCCTTTCATTCCACCCATATGATGAACTAACATCATTAAATACTGAATATCCATAGGATGATATATTTTTTATTAATGATAGGAGAAAAATGTTAGAAATGCACATGGATAGGGAATCTAGGATCCCTATTGGGATGATAATGGAAGACCAAAAGCTCAAAATATTAATGTTGGGGATTGTTCTAATCTCCTCATAAAAGTAATTCTTTCCATACTTCTTTTTATTATCATAAAGGATATAGCAGTAATGATGCAGAATATTAGGCCCCCGTAGTAGGCATGGCACTATAACTCCAAATACTAATGGGAAACATGGTGGTGATAAGTGATTCAATGTATGTAATCAAATAGAAAAACAAGAATTACAGCATCAAAAAAGAAGATTTAATACCCATGATTAACTTGGTCTGAGGGTTAATGGTTTAGTTCCCATGATAACTAACATCGACTCACGTACCACGATCATGAAATGACCAGAAAGATGAATTGGTGAAAATAGCTACTACTCAAGATGATCCAATCAAGGATGAAAAAATCATCACCATTTCCCACTTCCAGATGATATCGCCTTTTGTTCATGTCCGAAAGAGAGCAGATAAATGAAGTTAGTTCTATCACGTAGCAATATGGTACATCCATAGAATGGATTATTCCCATCATGGAATACCACTAAGATAGAGTACATCCATATGAAAGATACGGTAAGCATCAAATTTGGTAGTTGGATGATAATTTAAATATTTTTGATGGCCTAAATCACCAAAAAGTCCTCCATAAATGTGGTTTTGATAGAGTCTTTCTCAGATGTATCAATATAGAAGAGACAATGTCTATTATGGAAGAAGTACATGTGGGATCCTATGGTTTCTACCAGTAATGGTATATGATTTATAATAAAATATTAAGTCTTGGACACTTCTTATCTCCCATGATGAAAGATTCCATAGAATACTCCTTGAAATGTCATTCCTTCTAAGTGCATGCCAACTTCAACCATCAACCCCCGTAGTTTCTATATTGAACCAAATACTCAAGTCCAATTTCCATATGTATATTGGATATTGTGTGGCTGTACATTTTATCTAATTCCATGAAATTAAAATACATATTGACTACTATGGATTTCCTCTCCAAATGGGATAAGGAAATACACCTTAAAGTAGTTGAGTAAAAAATAACATCTATCTTTGTAAAGGGTAAAACTATTACCAGATTTGTTGTTCCTAAAACAATATTGATTGAAATAGACAATAAAATTTGTTCTGATATGGTCTGAAATCTAAATTAGGTATATAATATCAAATCCAAACCTTCATTTTCCTATCATACATTGGATAATTGATATATAAAGGCCTACAATAAGACCCTGTCAAACTTACCCCTGATGATGGAAAACAAAAGTAAATAGTTTTTTTCTTGAAAAGCTCTTAAATTCCTAATTTGATTACTAGGCAACAATTCCTACTTCCCCACGGGTGACCTTGTACTCACTGGTATACAAAACAGAAGTAGTCATACCCATTGAGGTTCAGTTATAATATCTAATTATTTCCATCCATGACCAACTATCTACATATGAGAAATCTCAGAAACAACTAGATGAATTGGATCAAAATTGTGAAAAAATATTTCATACCTCACAGAAGATGATGTTTATTAAAATAAGATAGGATGATAATTTACCCATAAATCACACATCATTTCATTCTACTATGGATAATTGGTAATGGTATATAGAACTCCAATGATACTTGGAAATAATCCTCCAATTATTATTACAATCTTGGAAGGGACTATACTCCATACAGAGGGTCCACTCTAATGCAGTAGATTCCTTAATCTCCATGGATGGGGAGCACATTATGACTGTAACCAATGAATGGTTCCTGAAGAATATATTTTTTCTAATCCCATTCCATTACCTCTCAATTGAAAAATGTTAAAATGTATAGATAAACTTTGTATCATGATACTAAGAATCATTACATAATTTTCACCCCACATGATGTTAAACTACATAGAATCATCATCCTCATAACATGAATATAGATTTCACGCCATATGGTCATAGTTATATGACCCAAAAACTATAGGACATCATTAATTCACATCAAAATACATTTATCTTTGTTGTCAATGTCTCTCTCAATTAATTTTCAGAAACCCCCAAAATACCACTAGTTGACACTCTTCATGGTACCTAGAAACATGGGCATTGATTCCATGTGTAAGTCCCAATCACATCCCTCTATACCCATATCATGTTGAGATGCCATGTTGTCCATACATGAGGAGTAAAGGATGTGAATCTCTCATCCAGAACTCACACTCGAATAATTACAACCCCTAGTGGAACATGGGATCCTTTATGCGTATAAGTACCAAATATATCATTTCCTTATGATAAGACATTAACATATACAACCAATGTCCTTATTTTATGATGATAAACTGCACAGTCTTTCTATAACTAGGTGTGTCTTGATTCTCATTCTAATAAGTTATGCATGGATCTCCTATATAGGATCTAGTCACAATGAAACCCCCTTACTTCATGTGTATGAACTCATACATGCATAGGTAATCCATTCATGAACTATGTGTGTCTTGACTCTCATTCCAATGAAATACATAGTGACGCATGGATCTCTTATCTGAGATATAGATGTAATTAAATAAGTAACCCTAT
This sequence comes from Viscum album, assembly GCA_963277665.1. Lineage (NCBI taxonomy): Eukaryota > Viridiplantae > Streptophyta > Magnoliopsida > Santalales > Viscaceae > Viscum > Viscum album. The sequence goes on from OY728166.1 coordinate 271,563,668, forward strand.
TTTCATTATATATGGGTCATATCTATATAGGGAACCTTTCTATAACAACATGTGACTTAATTCTCATGATCTTGAGATACATATTGATACCTTAACCACATGACTTGAGCCCAAATATCTTTCTGGAAAATATTAAATCCTCATTTCCCCATGATAAAGCCAAATAAATATGTTGAATTGTTTTTAAGAACTACCTGTAGCATGATTCTTGCAATAGAAAGATATGACGTAATACCCAGGTCTTATTCCCTAGTCTAGCCACAATATTCCATTTCATGTTTTGGGACATATTTCATCATTGTATGATGTCAAATTTCATGAAATTCCATAAGTACTTATGAACTGATACTCATAAAAATGAGATATATTCTAACACCCCTAATTAATTCCCTTTCATTAGCCACAACATTTCCTCTTCTTCACATCGGTTCACCTTATTCCATCACATATAATTTTTAACTACATGACAAAATTCCTCACTCCATGACATTAAACTGCGTGGGTTTTCAAAACTAAATTCATCTGTATTCTCGTTCTAATGAGATATGTAGTGACACATGGACCATTCCTCCATGAAAACCCAATATGAAAATATAGATTCCCTTATCCTTTATTTGTGTTTCCTTTGTGTTGTGGAAGAAGGTTTTTCAAGTCATAGTTTCTCACACTAAGAAAATATCCCATGAGCGTAGGATTTTTTCAAGTGGGACACCCTGCACAAGTAATTAATATCATTTTTTCAGCATTATCATGGTACTAGATGGAAAACCTTAAAGAGAACATAATATTTCCCCATATCCTTACTAATAAAATGCAAAATTTCAACCAGAATTACACGTTTCATGGGTCTCATTCCTAGAGGATACACACTATCTTTTAGAAATTCAATCATAGTCCCAACTACAAACTAATATTGTAAATTCTCAACACTATATCATGTACAAGATAGATCTACAAAAGGGGATTCAATATGGGTTCTCATATGATGTCTGAGGCCATGATAAAAACCCTCTTTCCCATCACACTTTAATTCAATTGGTGAGGGGATTATTATTTTTAAATTACGTGTCTCTTGATTCTAATTCCATTAAAAAACACAACGACTGTATGCCTCATATACAAGTACTATCCACGATGTAAGGAGAAATTTCCCCCCTCATGAATAGAAACAAAGTTCTATGGAGGACATTTTAATTTTGGTCCCCTCTTTTGGGGGCCCAAATATGAAACAATGATTTTCCACTTATAATTTTTAGTCAGATCTATGTAAGTGACACTATATTTCATGGAAACTTTTAGTCCAACCTTTTCTCCTACTATCGTATGATATCCTTTCCATATTTTATAATCCTAATCATGCACACAGTCAGATCTCACTAATATTTCTCTATATTCTAGTGAAAGAATGTTAAATACCTGAAGACATATGTGTCTGGTTATGTTATACTACACCATAGTTGGCTTTTCCTAAAATATCCCAAAACATGGGGTTTTCAGCCAAATGATTCCTCTGAAATCTATGTTATATATTCACCAATTCGCATTGGATAAAACAACCAACAAAACATATATTTTAATCAATGGTAACATCGACCACATGAGAATCATGTTCTATCATCTTAAGATTTGATGAAAATTTGTTGGAATACATTATTTGATATAGTCTATGGTATTCCATCACATATTTTTCCCTGGTCCTTACTCTCGAAACAAGAACCCCTATACAGTGGTTTAAATTTTCCCACACATGTCCAATGTTTTTCCCAATTCTCTTGGCTGGATAGGACACATATCATCTATCATTTTGTTGTTATTATGGTCCTAGTCTCAAAACCAAAAACCATAGGAATTATATTTTCTATACATGGGATAGACCTATATAGAAATCATATTTCCACAATTCATTGGATGTTCATTACATGAAATTATCCTTCCATTTTACGTACTTTATTTCCAAAATCCAAAAACTATTCCTCAGGAAATATGAATCATCATAAACATCCATTGGACTTTAGTAAAAGAATGTATAAATTATTGATAATTTACATTCCTAAATCTATTTTAGCATAGACCTGTTAATTTTTCTTAGTATATCCCACAAAACAAAATCTATCATCCAATAGATTCCACTATTGACAACGTTGTAACACACTCAATATGGATTTACATAAAATAGCCTGCAAAATAGTTTTGTCAATTAGTGGTATCATTTTCCTTGGGAGAGACATGTTTTTTTCTATAAGGATTTATTTTTTCTCTGTGCCACCCATCGGATATACAAATCCCCAGATTACAAATTACAACATTTTTCCCTCACATCTGAATATGGAAGCTCAATAGTTGCTAGATTACCATGAATTTGAGTATCATCATCCTTTCATTCAAATCATATGACCCTAAATTACTGCCCCGATAATATCCTTATTGTATTAAATTTAAATAAATAACATAATGTCCTTGATATATGACATTAAATTACATAAAATAATTTCAATAAAGAAAAATATTAAGTTATATAGAATTATTTCCTTTTTGTATCACTTTAAACAATATAAGAGAACCTCATTATGATAAGAAGTTAAAGTATACAATCAATTTTCTTGTCATAAAACATTAAATATCATGATACATTAACATATTTAAAAAAGTGGTTTCCCCCATGAAATTCGTTATCTAACTATATTTTCCCTCCAATACAAAAAAAAACATATAGGAGTAGTTTATGATTCACACACATTTCTAGTACAGATTCTCTATTCATTCTAAGACATTTTCCATGAAACAACCACTTATTATTGTCTTCTGAAATTCAGATCTCCATAAAATACATTTGGCCATCATCAATAGAATGTTGTAATTTATGAAAACTTATTTTCCTGTATATTCTATAACACACCTTAGTTTTATTTCCATAATGTAACCCAAAAAATGTTTTTTTCAGCTAAATTATGATGCTGTCGACATTGTAGTAACACACATTAGTTTTCATTGAATATAGAATCCTAAAAAATTGGGTTGTAAATAAGTGGTAGCTTCTCTACGGAAGAGATCACCAGTATTCCTGAATATTATGTTTTAGATTTGGAAACCAATAAATTAAGGCTCAAATTTCACCTTGGGAATATCAGAATAAATTCATAAAATTATTGGATGAAAATCATTATTTTGGATCACAATCTTAAAATTTACAGTCAATCCCATTTGAACTAAAAAGCCAGACTAACTACCCTGACATGCATGAAATTAATCATCATGAAAAAAGAGACATAGTACTCACAATAATGAAAACACTAAAATGTAAATGTGTAAAAAAATTCAAACATCATATTTCTAGAATAAATATATGTATGGTATAGGCAACAATTTTAAAAATGAAAATATAAAAGGCACAAACATGTTAGGATGAAAAACCAAAAAATCCAGTCTATGAAAAATACATGTCCCCCCACTAATTCTCCTCAATATTTGACTTAGGAAAAAATTATTTCAATGAAACAAATAGAAAATGTTTGTAGGGTTATTCATGTTAACCTAGAAGTCGTATAACTATTCTATTGAGGTCCCAAGGCTTAGGAAAAATATTTTTAGAGAAGTTCTCCATCGGTATCACTAGGTTTATGAATGGCTCGTGAAAAAATTTTCTTGCATGGAAAATAAGAATCAATTAGATATTGTAATTTCATAAAAAATATAGATGAAGTCATATATGATTATAAATAAATATTTTCATTTTTTAAATAAGAAAAAAAACTGAGTTGAATTCACAAGATGTAGTCACTCTATAACACATTAGAATAGACCATCAACACAACTCTTCAATTGTGGAATTGTCTCCCGATCCCCATTAGCGGCATGTTCAAGCCAATCAAACTAAACAAATTTAGTATCCTAAACCCAAAGAAGTTTCTCCACATTATCTGTAATAAAAGTTGAATCTTCAGTATGGGATCATTCTATTGAGTAATAGATTTGTACAAGATCCCCCTATACAGCATGAAATTCCTACTGATGGTGCGATACTGGAATGGTTTTCTCATTAATACATTTTTTAAACTACACCAGATTCTAGGTATGGTTCGCCTCAACCTAGGAAAACGAATCATAGATATAATCAATGTTGGAAATAGATTAACCATTTTTATTTCCAATGACGGTCATTCTATTGATCATATTTATGAATGATAAATTTCACAGTAGCAAGAATCATGAAATTTAAAATTTGTCTATTTCCCAGCATACCAAATAAGAATAAATGTCAAGGGATTCACAGTAGCACGTCTTAAAGATGCTTCTCAGAGATTAATTTTTAGATATCTCACTAATCTCTATGGAATGTGATGTAATGAGAATTTAGTAGCTCTGAATTCGATTCAGATCCTCTTTCAAAGGGATAAATGTACACTAAGATCACTATTGTTATTGAGGAACACATTATTGGTCACTTATGGTCAATAATATCTTTCTATTATATTATTGAGTACATTAAAATAAAGGGACCACCCTCATATTTGGCAAGATAATTTTATGGCACCGGATAATGGGAAATACTCATGGTTTTCCTCAACATGATAAAAATAAAAAAAATATTGGATAATTATCAATGTCGGTGACACTAAACCTATAATGGGAGACATATTTGGGTGTATTCAACCTTAATTTCCCCTAGCATAGTATTTTAAACTATAACCTCTTGATGAGGAGCACATTCCAAGATCTCTACTAAGATCACCATGGAAGGATCAAGAAGGTTTTCTTTTTCAAGATTCAATTGAATTAGTCCCCACTCGACAATGGGAGTAGGATAGACATAAACATTTTTTTACCAACGCTGACATATTTACCATTGATGAAGCCACATAGTTTAACCAGTCATGATAAAAAAAACATACAAAATTTTTTTTTCCCAAAATTGAATACTCATGTCCATTTTATTCCATATTATGTTCCTCACATAAATCTAAAGTAGAGGGAAGAATAATATGTTCTATTATTTAATTAAGGGTAATTCAATGATTTATCATGACACTATTGATGTCCCAAGCCCTATGTTAATATCACTTATCTATATTCTTAGAATATTTGGCAAGGGAACTGGTATATCACCCTCTTCTAATGACATGAGACCTTGAAAAACTACCTAAATGATAATTGTATGGTCAAATTTAGTCATATAACAGTCTTTTGGCACATAATATGAAGCTGAAATATCAGAGGGATTAACTTCATCATTTTTTATATGAAACCATAATATATACCTTTAACATTACAATAATCCTCCCCCCTCTACATTAGCAGGGGTAGTAATTGGAGAAGATGACATATCATCAACCCTATATACTACTTTTGTCAAGGGTGTCAACTCTCTAGCAGGGATCAATTATTGGTTGATAGAACCATCCTCTGTTCTGATAGGGTCATTTACATACCCCTTGAGAGTGAATAATAAAGGAAATTATATAATCATTCAACGATTTATAAATTTTTTTCTAGATAATGTCAAGATTAATGGTACCACAAAGACCTACCATTATTAGAATAAGCGTTAGCCAATGATTTTATTCTTTTTCAATGGAAGATTTCTTACACAAACCTCCTCAAAGACTGGTATATGATGGTTGAAATATGGTTTCCCCCACCATCTCATCCTCCATACCTTTCTGTCATAGGGATAGCTCAATCGGTTTGGGAGAAGATTTATCAACCATGAGTGGGGTTCAAGGTGGGCCATTTTTTAGCGATAGAACCTCAGCCAATTCCCCCTAGCCCACTGCAAATCAAAATGACCTTTCCCACTTCAATAGTTCTTTGTTATAGATAAATGAAAAGTAGAACAAATGATTATATGGGAAAGAAGAAAATTAAGTCAATGAGATTGACATATTTAATAAAAATTTAATAACATGGGTGGTAAAACCCTTTTCTAATGCCTCAAATAACCACGACTTCCACCCATCTCATGGAACGGATCTGGTCATCAGTTGCATAATTTACAATCTCTATTTCCCATAAATTAACCCTCACCTAAAATAGATTACCCTTCAAGAGGAGAGTGAGAATGGATTGTGAATCTCTTATCCATAGAATCAATATCCCAACTTGAAGATTCTTCCTTTTGATTTCATAATTAGGGGACTTGTCATGCCAAAATTGGCCTACGTTAGGTAGTAAAAATTCCAAGGCCATCCATGCCTTCCATGAAGATGAGTTGATATCCCCATATTTTATGATCTTTTAAACCCTCTATGTTGTTTATTAAGGAAAATTAAATGAAATATGGGTCACCTTATAACTATAATAGCTTTACTATCTGGGTACATCCTTAGTTGGTAAAATCCATTTGAATCTCATTGGTGGAGTTAACCTAGTATGATGTCATATGGGTCAACTAGGGATCTTTTCATCCTCACATTATCAAATGGATGAAAAATAATCCTTTGGAGAGGAAATTCATGCTCTAGGGGAACAAGACATTCTACCTTTCCTTCTATGGTTTGCAGTTATTCTAGTCCTGATTAAAGGAACAAAATATACTAACATGGCCTCATGGTATGATATAATCATGACATATGCATTCAAAGAGCTCAACCAATCAGTTGCTTCCACTGTATAAATTTTGATTACCATTTGAGTCAACTCCATAGCTATGATAATTGATAGATGTCAGGATACCATTATATTATTTTATGATCAGACGCATACTAGAGGATATATAGTTATCTATTATAAGTACATGAATTGGGGCTATAACCTTTATGATTCATATGTCATTAATATAACATTTTCAATGATATGGTTCACAAAAAACTATCCATAAAGGCCATCATATAAATTAATAGATTGATTCATACCTTCACATCATCAGTAAATCTCATAGTATGTGGGTCACTGTATTAATTTAATTTGAACTCCATTAACATTGAAACTAATTTGTATCTCATAGGGCATTGGGGAAATTGGTAGGATACATGAAATTTCCAGAACCTGTGGATAAAATTGGAACATTGGAAGATCAACACTCCTTAACTATAAATAAAATATAATATGGGTTGTAACACTTCCCCCCAGTACCTAGAATGGTCTTGCAATTCTGAATGGTGCCTTTTCCACATGAAAATGTAGTATTCATTGGTAAATTTCTCAAGGATGGAAATTTACAACTCCACGTGCATCTTCTCAACCTTCTCAGAGGCTATGAAAAATTTTTCTAGCCTCATATCACCATTGGAATCATAGACAGACAACTGATAGAGTCTTAGAGACATGGAAAAAATCTGTGAGATGTGTCTTTATTGTTATACTATACATGGGACACCTATAATGTATAGAGAGCACTATGATTTTCAATCATGGGACATGTAGTTGGATGTTTTATAGTTGATCCTTTCTCAATAAGATCCTCAAAATTAACCATCCACATTTTTGTATAGATATCCCTCCTCAGGTTGGGGCCTTTCCTCTTAATATCATGATCTACCTTAAGTAGATCATGCATTAGAGTCGAGATTCTCTGAACATCATCCGACATCACCTTTGTATAGATTAAATCATCATACATATATCCATGTATCAAAAACTCAGAGATTTTTAGACATATTAAATATTGATACCAACCTATATATACATTAAGAAGAAAGAGTTAGTATGTACACTCTATCAACTTATTATCTTAGAGACAAATTTATCATATTTATATACATATGTCTTTCAGCACAAAAAACCTTGTACATTTCGAAATATTGGAAAATATATTTGAACCCTACACAGGATTGAAATAGCCTTTATTCCCACATCCACTCTTTCCTAAAACCCCTTCTTAGGCAAAAGATGATGTCTTTTCCCCTACACGTTGACTGATATGTCTAGGAATAAAAAATATGGACGTATATTAGAGTTATTTCAATTCGGATATGAGTGGATACAGATTGGGACCACAGTGGCTATTGAACACAATATAGGATATGGAGGATATCCCTACATTAATATATTCACCTAGTATTGAAACATTTATAGGAGTGATGTTTCTATAATCTTGAAACCAAAAATGAGGAGTATAATTCATTAAAGTTGGAGTGAGGACCTCCTTCAAATGACTATGTTCCTAAAGTGGAAGATAATTACTCTCAGGAACATCATGGTGATATTCCGTCATATGTCCAACTAGTTCGAGTATATTTGTATCTCTACTATCATAGTAGTTACATCCTAAATCTGTTACCATATCCTTAAAGTGAGTTGTATCCTGTTCATGGTAAAATAAATTCTTTGAAGCGTCCATTGAAACAGAAAATATGTACCATGTTTTTCATTAATGACATACTAACTTAAAAATAATTTATAATTTTTTGGTAAAGGCACGAACAGACATAGATTACTCACACAAGTTCCTTTCAAATGACTATCACTCAAGGTCCATGTGCAGAAAACTCACATAAGAATATGCATAATAATTAATGATATGAACCATATCTGTATGAACATGGACTAGAAAACCAGCCTATGTGGGATGTCTAAAGAGGAAGGTACCATAGTGTCACCAATGATGCTGAAACGTGAGAACCATCCATTGAATGAGTGATCCTAATTATAGATGAAGAGTCCCCTCTGTAAAGGCCATGTGTATAACACACCTACATAGATTTTCTTGGTGGATGGACATTGCGGAAGACTAGTGTTAATGTCCAATGTTGGTAACCTCTATGATCCATTCACCCTTTTAATGATATTTCCACAGGATCAGATCCTCTTATTTATATCAAATCCAATCATGATGGGTGGATTTTTTGATACATTATAGTGTACCATGGATGAAAAATCATCAAAGGAAACTATCTTATAAGTAATAGGGGAAGATAAATAAGGATTTATAGATATCACAAATACTCAAAATCCCCTTTAGGAATTTAATTCTATGTAGCATCTGCGTGGTGTACTTATGCATAGGCATGCATGGCCAACATTCACATCATTCATCATGAAACCCCTTGGTGACATGCCTAATTGGATGAGTCCCTTCACCAAAGGTCCCATAATGTCCTATAAATATTACTATGTGGTCTCCATTTTTATATATGAAACTTTCTTATGGTGTCCCAACAATCTTCTTACCCTAATCCATTTTTTAGACCCTCCGAAACATTGTATGTACTTATCCAAATCTTGAAGAAGATGGAATTAATGGGGGATATTTATATTAAAGTCATCCTTAGGTTCATGGTATATTACAACTTCCTGAGGAAATCTCTCATTATTGACTAATGATCCCAAGAATGAGGTCCACATCCCTTACCAGGGACCAAAGTAATCCTCTTCCGTGAACACCTTTGGAGACCATTGAAGGCCAGATAAAATCCTTGACCAAGTGTTCTGGCCCCGGTGGTCCATCGACCAAGGTACTATTAGCTCTCCTTAGACTACCTATGCGAAGAACCCCTTATGTGAGCATCCATTGGATCACCAAGGCCTATTTATGAATTCATCCCATGGCTCTTAGTAGGATCTACCCTATACAAGGATCAACTCATGACCTCTTCAAATCAATCAAAAGAAGTGAATCTCTTGCTTTCTCTCCCTTATTTGAGAAGGACCATGTTGAAATGTCCACCAAATCATCCATTAAACCAAGACCATAAAGGGGGGACCCCAGAATGTCTCCTATTTGGAATTTCATTCCATTATTAAATAGTTTCCCACAATTATCCTTCATTATGTTCAGGGTCCTTGGGTTGCATGTGAAATTTCATTCCCATGTCCACGAGCACCCCAATGTCGATGAAGGTTTATGGGAATTCACCTTTTCAGGAATAAGGGTGGGGACTCTTTTCTCCCATTCTCATGTATAAGAGATGATTCCTCTAGTTTAAGGATATGATGGAGAGGAAAATTATTGTTTTTCCTTTTGAATGGATTAATATCTTCCTCCCTTACTATGAAACTATTTTTAGGGAATCCTTTAAGGATTAATCCAATATCATTTCTTTCTAGAGGATTCCCTCATTCTCCCCTTCACCTCATCAATTATATATTATGTTGTTATTCCATCATGACTATTACGGATACAATGATCATAGATGGGATGTTCCACAGTTCTATTACTAGATCTCTTCACCACATCTTCTTCAATAGTTGAGGATGATATGTGTATGGTTTACTGAAGCCTATGCATCTTATTTTTTTCAAGTTAATAATGAATCATGTAGAATTTGGGGCTATAAAAATCATATCACTATTATTGTCATATGCATATTTTAGTATAGAATATGACTTTAGATCTTTTTCTAACATTCTTTCATATTGCATCCCTAAGCGGCAGTCATCAAGGTGATGTATCCCACTTTAAGGGAAAAATATTGTGTTGTTTATGGAATCATCTAATTTCTCTTATTTTCACACTGAACATGACTCACGTTGTCATGGATTGTGATGGTAACAATGACATCCACATCACTAGCCATCCAATGGAAACCTTAGTGTGCATTCATGGAACTATTTTATTATGAGAACTTTGATACCTACTATAATGAGGATATGTAGGAAGCTTACCTATTCCTAGAGCTCAATAGAACGCCTCCTTAGATATAAGCCCCATACAAGCCTCCAAATCACCAAGAGTCATGAAATCCATTTTTCCCCCCTTTCACATGGATTCCACTTCAAGATTAAACCCCAACATAATCCCCTCAAAGGGCCATACACCCCTGTGAGGAAAATATAAGTGCCCCTATAGGCATTGGTCATTATGAATGAACTACATGGGATTTCATTCCTATCAAAATGTGATACATAATAATCCTCCATGAGGTCAAATCCCAATACCTAGAATTAACCTTCTTCTCCCTCGTCCACGTAACCTGTAGGTTCAAAATCAATCGGGCAATTCATATCCCTTCTATATTCCCTTGGTTAAATTGGCATAGGTCCCACACTGAACATTGAATATGAAACTTTTTCATTGAATAACTTCCCAAATTACAATAAAATGTACCATTAGGTGTTTATCAAATTAATTTAAATGTTATGGTGTTCTCCGTTAAAATACACAAAACTACATGGTCATTTCTTCCTTTCATAAGGATACGTAGGAATTCCATTCACAGGTCTGATCCTGATATCAAAATAACTCTTTTCTTACAATATGATGATACACTCTGTAGAACAACTCTCTATTTGGATTTATAATCAGAATAATCATAATAACGACAAAAAAATCTCTAATTTGTACATAAGTGGATACCATCAACGTAGAACCTCAAATACATATAGATGTCTCCATGAGGAAGAACCTCAAATGCCTACAGAAGATTCATACAAGCCTATATGCCAATAATTGATTTTTCATTCAAGGGCGATCCACATCATACATCTTAATTAATGAAGGATTCACAAAGATATCATAAATCTATAATAGTGTCCTAGAATACACAACAATAACCCCTAAAAGGGTGTGATGAGACTGACTTCACATCCTCTCGACCAATGTGTTTTCTTATGATTTATTTTCAAAACCCTTTAAACAAGTATCTACATTTGGAAATCTAGTACCTAAGGATATATAACCATTGGTTGTCTTTAGTTCCACAACCAGAACCATTGGAAACCATTTAAAAATAGGGATTCTGATGTGAATGATTCGACACCACTCAAAACACTGTAATGAACCACTAAAAGAACTAGATATTCCCTCAGAAATGATATTCTATTAACATACTTCCGTCATTTTTAATGGATCCAGATATCATTTTTTCTTAGATATGACAATAATTCATTATATTAAATATTAATTAAAAATGATTAGTTTTTTTGGTAGTTTTTCGATCATCATAAACTAGTTTTATTTTATTATTTAATATTATGAATATATATTAGTTACAAAGCATGAAACAAGATATTATATGAATGTTTCAATATGGTTTATCCATAATAATTATTTTTTGAAAATCCTCGATGGTGTTGATGGAAAATTAAAATTTTCCATCCCTAATGGTGTTGAATCGATAAATCGTGGATGATGATTTCATATAAAAAATATATAAGAAAATATTTAATGATTTATATTCGATAAGAACAATAAAATTATAGTTTATATATGATACTTGAGTTACCATGCTACTTTGGATAGAAGATGTGAAGATAGGATTCAAAAAGAAACTAAATTAATAGAGAAAGGGGGATTTTAATTCTTGAACATAGTCTCCATGGGAACCTCTTTAAGGCAATTTAATTTGGTCTTTTGGTAAGTATTATAGGTCTTATAAATGGGGAGGAGTCTTGTTTAGGGAATAGGGAATAAATTATTCAATATTCAAGTATTATATTATGTCCGAAGAAGGTGTATATACATGTGGTATTTATAGTTGAGGAGAGGGATTTTTATTATTTTATTCATTACATTATTATTTTGGTTCAATAATATCAAAAGTATTGATTATTGGGAACATGTATAGTAAATAGTGATTTATATTTAGAACTAATGGGTTGTTACATAATGAATGACTCAAAAATTAATGTATTTTAGTCTAAAACGTTAAATACCATAAATTACCATGTTTTTCTATTCAGGAAAAATTAAATTATTTTTGAAAAATCCGAAAACATCACCCCAAATTTTTTTAAAATTTGGATTTCTAAAATTAACTCAATTTTAATAAAATAATTTTTGAAATATGATAAATTTAATTTTTAAATAAAAATTATAATTTCTTCCAAAAATTCTTATTTTAATATTATAACTGATTTTACAAATCTTTTAAAAATAAATTATTGTCTCATTTATTATATATTTATAATGAAATAAAATATAAATTTATGAATCTATTTTATGAAAATATTTTTTTTCAAAAGAATTATATTAAATATCAATGTTTATATAATTTTTAATGTTTCAAAAAAATATTGACACTTAATTTAAATTTTTTATACAATATATTTATATATTATGTGATATAATAATATATTATTTTCATATATGAGATTCATAATTTTTTTACACTTTCAGAGGTGAGTTTATTATTCTAAGGGCCACATTAATATTCCTCGCATTCACATTACTATTCTATGATTCATATTAATTTTTAATAGTATATCATTGTTCATTTAACCTTATTGTTGGGTGAAACATAATATTTTGAAGATGTTAATTTTAAATGATACATACCAAAAAAATATTTGGGTGTTACATTATCCACTTCATAAATAAATTGCATCCTCACAATTTAAAAATGTGTGTTGAAAATAAAATTTTGATACTCAAAAATTTATTTTGTTGTAAAACATTGTAAATAGGGATAATAAAAAATACTATTAATAAAAGGGAACGGTAAATGTGAAGGACACAACAAAATTAGGATTTCGAATAGAATAGAATTACTAGAAATTAAAAAATGGAAATGTAAGATCAATATAACTAACTATTTCTGATGGAGACTGGTAGAGAACATTGTCATTAGAATTTATACAATTACAAAACCTTGAATTTGTGACTTTTTAAAAGACCAATGACTTCTTTGTAACGAAACTATGTGGATGAATTTTTTGTTCCAAAATAATTTTCCAAGAGTTGAGGGTTTATTTTATTATAAAGTGAATTATTTAATAAAATGAAGTTTATTTAATACTTTCCACGACCTAATATCATCAAATAGTTGTGTTTCTATCTATCTCCACTTCAATTAATATACCTGTAGATGGATATCCATTAAACTAATATATGACTGATGCACTTTTATGAATCATTAGGTCCAAAAGTCATTCCATCATCTAATAAATGTTTATTAAAACCAAAACCGTAATCATGTTTTATCATATATGATAAATTAAATTTTAATCATAACTAATTATATCATTAATCTGTTCCCCTGGTAGTTAACAATATGACTCTTCCAAAATATGTATATCTGAAATTTTTTATGGAATGTCAATAAATTTCCAGATATATAAATAACTTGAGGTTCCCAAAAAAATAATATATCTGTAGTTATCAAATATATGAATACATTGATCACCAAAAAAATAATGGAAGAAATTCATTCTTTTAATAGTAAAATATCATGTATATTAAGACATTTCCATAAATCAAAAAATCTAATAATATCTATAAAGATAATAAAAACCATAAAATCACTATCTAACTTCACAGTCACAAATACTCTCATATAAAAATCTCATTATAATTATTTTCTCAACATCCTGCACATATTTAGATTTATCTTCCCTCAGTAATGTCGTTTCCAAAATAACATCCTTCCACTAATTCACTTTTCTCATAAACATTATTCACATGCTTTAAAATACTAATCAAAAAATTATTGTAGTCCAATCCATATATATTTCAGAATTCTAAAAACCATAATATTTTATAAAAAATTTATTGAATCTATGTCCATGAACATTAATAATTCCACTTCATCTATATTTATAACATAAACATGACATTGATCCATAATCTTCTACTGGTGTATATTCCCTTGGTGTATAGGGAATTTATTTTCATAGTTTTCCATATCCTTACTGTTGTTTAATTGACCATTGGAAAATTACTTCATTAAATTTTAATCATGGGAATGGTGGTCCTTTTCTCCACCAATAATGAAAACTCATTTTCTTTTTAAGAGTATAAAAGGTGTTTCCTTAAATAAGTATCACATTCTAGAAAACCCTTATTTCTCTTCTTCCATTTATGCATGAATTTATCTACTTCCCTTATATTCTCCTTCTTCACTAAGAATCCATAAGACTTGTAGAATTCTTTCCATATCATTATAGAACATAATACTATTTAATCGTATGATGAAAAATATTGATACACAAAATCCCTTTGGGGACTTAGCATAAGCCCTTCAATGAAATGGTCAATATTATATTCCTTATTGCACATGAAATCCATAGTTTACAGTTCTATCCTTTTGAAGGTAGCTTCATAATATTTGATACTTTCAATATCCCTTTACTTTTAGCCATAGAAATTTCCCCTCATCTGAAATTGTTTCTCATGAGATATGTATTTAATAAATATTATATCATTAAAATATTTTCATTCAATAAATTCATTTTCATTTTCCTCTATAGTATTTGAGAATGATGACCACCATTCATAAACATCTCAATTGAGACATTTTACTAGAAATGTAACCTTTTATTACCACATCCAAATTTTTAAATATCTTCTCTATAGATTTAATACATTGATCATTTTCCATTGTATTTGTAGTCTAACTAAATAATGGAGTCCATTGTAACATAAAAAGACCCATCATAATATAATCTTACAACAAAAGAGGTTTTTACATCCATTCACGGTTATTTTCATAACCTAATTAAGCTATCCTGTTATGGTTATGATCTGACCAGATCGAGCAACAACAATGTTGAATTTTTTGTGGGGTTATTCCTATATTTTATATGGTAATTTATCCGCTTCATTACATTTCAGACCATCTATAAACAATTTCATTTACTACGTTATCTCATAAAATTATTTACTTTGAATAAATCTAAATATGGTATAATGCATAACATAAACTGAATGATTTACTCATTGTTAATTTCATAATAATAAACATGGTTTCTTCAGGGTTTTCTTTAACACCTTTACTCAAAATCAATCATAGCTTTATGTTCCCTAAACATTGTTTTCCTAAATCAAGTAACAAGGTTTATATTGATTCTACCTATGATACAAACTATAATGACCGAAAACCAATACCCCTGATCCGATTCTTTTAATTATTAAATTTCAACTGGATACAAGATTCAAATACCGAAGGATGTTGTAGTTTAATAATTTTTAATAAATAGATATCGACATGGATGTCATTTTACATTTGTAATAGGAAATATAATATAATTAATAAAAAAATCTAATAAGATACATATTTGAAAACTCATTAAAAAATATATTCATAATAAACTCGGGAAAAACAATTAAGGTAATCTAGAATTCATGAAAATAGTTACATATAGAAGAATAAAAAATTAATCAATGAGAATAATAAACATGTCAATGTAAATAACTAAAATATAGGTCATATAAAAAATAACATGAGAATGAATCGTAACCATGAATATTCTAACTAATTAAATAATCACATAGAAAAATAAAAAATAAACTCAAAATGAATGAGTATATAATGATTTATATCTAAAAAAATATCATCAATATTCATTCCAAGAATCTATTATTGTCAAGGAATCATTCCACGAATCTATCATTTCAAGGATTTATTCCATGAATCTAACAAATGAGTATAGCCTCATCCATAACCATATGTATTTTTTCTAACAAAAACTACTGATTCATTGAGGTTCTCTAGTATGACCTTACTATCACATTGTTTGTTGAATTAAATAATAATATGAAAAGGTTAAACATAATAAAAATATATACTCATATTCAAAATTTCATATGAAATGTAATTAACTTCCCCCAAACAACAACATAATCAAAATATATATAGTATAAAATGATTAATGTAATTAAAATTGATCATCCAAAGTCAGACTAATCATACACAATTCAATAAAAAATGGTATATTGTATGATAATAGATTGGTCTTAATTAGTCATAAGATCCATCAAAGGGTGTCAACATAATGAAAATACTTTAATAAAATCATGGATAAATTCTGGAGTACAACACCACATTACATAGAAATATTTTATTTAAAATGATGACCCATTATAAAAGAAACTATATTATTTAAAAATAACATATTATTTTTTAAGGGATTACTCTTGAAATTAACGTGTCATGAATGTGGTAAGATCGGATAATTTCTTATAAGTTGTATAAAATATTCCATTTAAATTTAAAAAAATATTTGAAAGAGTGTTTTTAAATGAAAGTGTGATATTTACCTAAATGGATTTATTATGTTTACAATATATAAATCCAGATAAAACTTATGAATAAAAATAATATAATAAAAATTTCATTTCACACATAATCATTTGATGACATAATCAATGGTGTAGAAGTTTAACCTACAGAATAAATATTGGGTTAAGAATTACCTTACCACTTTGTAATCAGTCGAACCATATGCCCAATAAAATTAGTAATAATCACATCATACATTTAAAATGATGATATTAAATATATTAATTATTTGATACATCTAATTGACTTCTACATATACGATATAAAATAAATAAGTGGTAAATAAGAGATCTCTCAAAAAAATTAACGTGATATGAGAAATCCTTACATTATGTCTGAAATCATTATGTAAATTTAATTAATGTGATGGAATATAAAAGTAGATTCATTATATAGTTAGTTAATAACCTATTCCTCATATTAAATATTTACTATAATTTTATGACGTTAATTTATGTCAATTTCTATGAGCTATAATGATTTTATTTTTGATTCGAGTGCGTTAGTATCATGATTTTATGATCAGTTTCCTTGAGTTTAATTATTGGAGTTCTTTTAAAATGTAAAAAAAAATCGGTGAAATGATATAGTATTAAAATAATTCCCGAAATTAAAATGACTCAATATATATTTGTATTCTTATATAATAATGGTTTATTATAAAAACTATAATGAAAAATAAATAGTTTATTTTCATGTTTTTTCAATCATCACGACCTAGTTTTGTTTTATTATTTAATATTATATATATTAATATATATTAATTAATGAATATGAAAAATATTTTATATACATGTTTTAATATATTTGAACCATTATAATTGTTTTACGACCATCCATTAAGGCATTGATGGAAAATAAAAAATCATCATCCATAAAGGCGGTGATTTCAGACATCATAGACTATGTTTTCATTTAAAAAAATAAAATGAGAAGAGAATAGTTTTTATGACGGATATTACATTTGTTAAAAAATTACATTTAATATATTATACTTAGTTAGCCATCAATATTTGTTAGGGGTGGTTAGGAGAGGATAATAATAGAGAAGAAATTAAAAGTGGAGGGAGGATTTTACATTGGGAATATTGTCTCCTTGGGAACCTCTACAATTTACATGGATTTGGTATTTTGGTAAAAAAAATTCACATATATGGGGAAGAGGCATTAATTAATTTGGAATATTATTGATAGGATTCAAGGAGTATACATTTTGAGGATAAGGGGCGATGATCGGTTGAAATTATAGTGGATGAGAGGGGTGTTTTGATTATTATATTCATTAGTTTTTCATTTTGGATCAAGAATATTAATAGTATGGATTATTATGACTAATTCTAGTAAATATTTCTTCTGATTATGAAATAATGGGTGATTATATCATTCATGTCACAATAATGAATGTGTTTACTTAAAACATTAAATACCATAAATTTCTATATTTCACAATTCTAAAAATTCAACTATTTTAGATATTTCCCAAAACATCTACCTAACCAGTTTTTGACATGCAGATTTAAAAAATTGAATCCATTATTAAAAAAATAAAAAATGAGATATTAAATTTTTAAAATGAAATCATCATTTATTCAGAAAAAATATTTATTTTAATGTTATGTGCAATTGTATAATACATTGAAAAAAAAATTATGGTATTATAAAATTATCCAATAATTAAAATGAAAGAAATATATTATTATATGAGTCATATTTATACTAAGAAATTTCATTTAAAATAATAATATTAATTAAAAAATGTAAATAATTATTCAAATTTCTAAAAAATTTGAACACATAATTTGACATTTTAAAACATTTTTTAATCCTATGTGATAATTATATATCATATTTCCAGATATGATATTCTTAAATTTTTTAAATAGTTTCATAAGTGAGTTTATTATTCCAATGGACACATTATTATTCTAAAGAGTCATACTATTATTCCAATGGCCATGTTGATTTTTAATAGTATATCATAATTAGTTTAAGCTGGGTGTTGGATGAATCATATCCTATTTAAAATGATAAATTAAAAAGCAAAATATCATATATTCATAGGGTGTTAAATTTTCAAATATATTATAAAATTATTTTTTCCACATTTAAAAAATATATTTGAGAAAAATAACTTATTATTTGAATCAATATTTCAAAACTATATTATTGGTAATATTCAAGAATTTTATAAAATGTTTACTTTTTTTAGGAATAATGAAAAATACTGTATTTTATTAAAAACTAAATTTTCATTTAATGAATTCATAAAGATATATTTTTTAAAAATTGTTTTAAATGTAATATAAGTAAAATTATAATATGATTAATCGAATTCAGTTCATTGGAATAAATGTTATGTAAAATTATTATGTAAAAACATATTTATACCGAAGGAATTGTTTTCGATAGAGAACATTAATTTCATAAAGCTTACAAGTATAATATTATATTAGTTTATACCAATTTTTTAAATTGAATTTAATAAATTTGATTCCATATTCAATGTTATAGTAATTAATATTTTTTAATAAGTCCATATTAATTTTTTCCACAATTTATAGAAAACATTGAAGAAATTTAATAAAGCGGTTAAGGTTAAAATAAGTATATTTGTGGGACAATATAAATGATAATGACATGTAATCCTATAAAAATTTAATAAATCATGTTGTTTGGAAATATTTAATGAAAATTTAGATAATTTTATTATACATCCATATTTATGTTTTTTGTTTGTGAATGACTTTATCATTTTATATTATTTTTTGAATTTCCTTATGTGTCCCCTCCCCCACAAATAAATGGGTTCCTCCCCTCCTCCATGATCCACAATTCATGAGCCCCTAGGTTAAAAAAATTAAATTCCCATGAACCTAACTAACATCCCTACCCATGACCTAGATACCATGTTTTGAATAGAAAACCTTCATAGGAGTGGTTTATGTTTAAACCTAGATTGATTTTTCGAAGAAGAATAATTGTTCATAACCATGTATTTTCACGTTTCCTCATCTTCTACATCCATTAAATCATATTAAACCATGATTATGTAAAGCATAAATATCCAAAATATAATAATATGTAATTATGTTAATTTTATAACCTTCATCTGTCTTTACTTCGATTAAATGAGAAAACAAAATGTTGATCATCTGTATGGGGGACAACAACCTCACAAACCCATGAAATTAATTTTCAATCACTGCCTCTCAAGGATATATATATTTATTAATTATATATGTATATATATATCTGATTTATCATATAATTATAATTCCTTAATTATAACATCCCATATACATTGTTACCTTCTAATCATTTGGAAAATGATAACAGTGGCCATGTGTATCGGTTGACTACCTTCTCTACAATGTGTTGGGATTAGTTTTTCATTTTATCATTATATGGACTGTTATAAAATTTATATGATATAATATTTATATTATAATTTATAAATACTACTTAAATTACCTTTTTTCATCCATCAAGAAATGGAAATAACATTAATCAGCTCGTACGACTTTCCATCTCCATGAACGCTGTACAATACTTTTCAACATCTAATTTTATGGATAAATATAAATATGTATTTAATGAATAATATATATATTTATATATTAAAAACATTTACATGATATTACAATTATCAATGTATAAGGACCAAAATTACCAAACCAAATGTATCACGAGTTAGAAAGCATTTATTAACCAAATTGTGATTTTGACAAAGATTTGTAAATAAATTGATGATAAAAGTATATATTTATATATAAAATAATATTATATATATGATTATGGTTCATTAATTGAGGTATAATAATCCTATATTTATTATTCATGTGGTTTAACATTTTATTTTGTAATTCCACACTTGAGGTAATGAATTTTCATCTCACTTTTATTTAGATTGATTATGATTAGGTTTCTAAGGATGAAATCATATGATCATACTTTAATTAAAATCACGTTTTTTTTCTATCCTATTGTTATTTCATGAGAATATATATTTTATTTCATCCACTCTTCAGCGACTAAAGATAAAAAAATGTAAGGAATATTGAATTAACATATAAATTTAGTGGAAACTATTATTCTTCCATATCAATATTTTATAAAAATTTATTCATGATTTTTTTTGATGTTGTAATATTATATTTAATGAAATATGTACCCATGTATTCCTTTTTTAATTTTTTTAAAATAGTAATCTTTATTTATTTTTCTAAACTAGTCTCCTTTTAAATATTTCCAAAAATGAGTCATGAATATATTTTTTAATCGACACGACATCAATGAAATTTTCTACCTTCATGACTAGTCATTGATTCAAAACTTCCATTGCATGATTCAATGGTTATTTTAAAATAAACTCATATATTAAATAGTTATAAATATTATTATTTAAAATAAATAATTTCCATGGGTAATTATTATATTCTTTAAGAAATGACCTAAGTGATCCTTTAAAATAAGTTTCTACATAATATGAAATCATTTGATGTTTCGTAATCTTTAATAGTGATATTTCTCAATCATACCATCATTATACATTCTCCGGGTGGTATATGATTATTTTAATGGGATTTTTATAAAACTAGTTCCTATTCTATGGGTTATGATATGTTGAATTGTTTAAATGATTATGAAACCCTCTTATATTCTATAGGTTATACTTTGATGAAAGTTTTAAGAAAATAATCTGTTTTTACAGTTAAAAATATGAAGAATATTTTGTTATCATTTTCACAACATTAGTATGGACATCCTTATGTGAATGTTTTTCATGGAATTATGTATCCCTTTAATTAATTTGGTAAATATTGATATATCATTTGATAAATAATACTAGAATTTTGATTGAACCCATTTAATTAAGGAACAATGTACACTATGACAACCTTGTGACTGATATTTGACTACAATTATGTTTTAGGGAGGGAAACAAATCCACTAAGATAGTATTGGGAGTTAAACATGAATACTGTGATTATTTTTGGAGTGTACCAAATCATATAAGATATTCTAGGCAATGATCCTTGAATAATACGGTAATGATTTTATATAATTATTTACATGAAACAAATATATGTATTATTCCAATTTCATGTTCTCATGTCTCATTCTATATTATTATTTTCTTATTCATGTCTTATATACTACCCATATACATACATGATACTATATTATGAACATTTATATGATAGACATAGCTTTCAAATGTTTACATCATGTTTTCATATAGAAATTGTAATGTTAATATTTTTTATAACTACTATCTTCCTTGGTTACCAAAATTTGGAATACAAGCTCTCAAATTCTTATATTTCCATTTCTTGAGTTACAATGAAATTTATTATATATGATATGACTTATTAGGGTCAATTTTATGAAGAACATAGTGGGATATGATGTCGTTCACTTTTGAACTATTTATTTATGTATATATGTTTCTAAAGACACAAAACCATTATGGTCCTCATGAATTTTTTTGCCTAATTAAATGAATATTCATATATTATGATGAAATATATATGTACAAATATACTAATCAAATATAGAAATTTCAAAAAACTATATTATAATGGGATTCTTTACGGTGGAACCCTTTCTTGTTTTTGAAAATTTTACAACCCTTGTCCTCTGGCTAAGAAATATTTTTAGGATCAACCATGTAACCGACCTCATGTGTAGCCCAATGGTTATTCCTCGAAGGGACCAACCAATATGCAACCCACTCATTGTAGTCCAATGCTTATTCATCAATCACCCACACAATGAAACCCAGGCTCCATTGTGAATCACTGTTCCTAGTAGAACCCAACTACCCAAGCCCATATGATCTCACTATGACCCAACCCCCTTATTGTGAAATGGTTTCAATTACATTAAAAATATCAAAAAAATCAATCCACATAATAATTCCCCAAGTATGTGGTGTGTTATGTCCTCTATGGAAGAAAAAATCAAGAATCTCTTGAATCATAAAACTAGTAATAGTGGAGTTCATTAATAAGTCCCAACCATAACACATATCAACCTTAATAATGCATTCTAGTCCTACAATCATCCATCATAAACATCCTTAATCATCAACTCATAATTAACTGATTACCTTATATCCTTGAAGAAAAATTTGTCTTACACATCACTAATATAAACTAAAATGAAAACTATTTGCAAAAAGATAGGATTCACACTAATCACTATCATTATTAAAGAGATAGTTATCAACCACAACCATCTCTCATGATTCATCAAAGCACATTGAAATGATTCATCTGTCTGCATATGGTGATCACCCACCATAACAATCTATTCAAAAATTATGATTTCCAAGTATAGTAATCCAAAACATATGAATATCATAATTAAATCAGTCTTATAATATTTCATCATTTTTGTATGATTTGTTATCCATGTAACTAGACATAATTTCATTCTAAACTCACAAATCGGTCATCCCCTTGTGTACTTAACTAGAATATAATTTTTAACAACTGTTAATGCCCTATAAAATCTCTTGAACTCAATTACAAAACCCCTAGAGTCATAATGAGACCATCCAAACACCCTTATAAATGAATGAACCTAAAAAACATGTCTAACTCAATTAATGGTCACTAACCACTTAAAACAACCACCTCACTCTGTAAGTGAACTAAAACACCTATATTACAACACATTCTAAAATCACACCAAAAAACTCTATGTCTAATGAAAATATCAACAATCCATCCAAGACTATATTTGAACTCTAAATATAGAATTTAATAAGGAATTAAACCACATAATATTTTTTATACACCTAAAAATATTAGTCTCATCTCAAAAATATTTCAACCAGTCTCACCAAAATTATAAACTATCCAATGAAAGGGTTACTCCTTTGTGACTGATACAATAAAATTGATAATAAGAACATCAACAAACAAAACCATAACACTAGATCCATACATCCCATTCTATATCAATTAATTAATATGAATATCCCACTCAAACCCATCTACCAATGTAAAACACCAAATTTCACCCATTCATAGTCCACTAGATATTTCATCCTTGTAATCATCCAAAAATAATCTAAATTGAGGTTAACACACTTCTAAAAGTAATGGGTATCAACCCATTATATTGAATCCCTATAAAGGTTTCTTGATAATATCCTTTAATGGGTTCTGTCATAATATGTGTGTCTCTATTTCTGAGCCACACTCACCAATCATGTCAACCCATGACACATCATGTCATCTGTAAGTCACTAAGATGTTAAATATATTATATTATCTCTAAATACATCAGTCCAAATTCAAATATCACATCCCATCAATCGAAAAACACAATGGGAACCATTCGCGACATATGAAAACATCCATCCCAAAGTAAAGAATTTCTCAAAAAGAGACACCAACACTTACAATCCTCTTCTAAAGGAAGAGTGAATCTATATAGAAACCTTTGATAGATTCCCACCCATTATCTTCATCGATGTAATATTACCAAAATTGGGGGAAAATACCATAATACCTAATCAAAAAACTTGATTCATTATCACATGAGTGTCATTGTATCAAACCTAGGCTCACAATCACAATCCATTTACCATCCTCCTCTCATAAGTGAATCTAATTCAACAGCATGGGCCATCTCTTTAATAGAAATGCCAACCACATTACCACCCACCACCAAAGAATCATCCCAAAGTAATGATTATCTACTTGCACTCCTACTAAACTATAAAAAGTACACCAAGAACTAGTAGGTCCATGAATATAACCAATCATGACCTATCACATTACATTATTAAAAATCATATGAAAATCCAAATGCCTTGCCTAAACTCTCAAGGAGTGTGTTTATAACCATCTGATTTAGTTATATATATTTATTATAATAATATATATAAAAACACATCATATTTGTTATTATGAAATCATTATGTTACAAAACCCCATAAACATCACATCCCACAAGGGTCCACAATAATTATATTTAAGGACAATACTAACCCACAAATTGTAAACTAACATACATTTCTCAAAGTGAATGTATAGTCGTCTCGAGAGAATGGCTCCTCATATTAATTATATTTCCAACCATAATATAAAAAATAATTTATTTTTTGTGTATAATAAATCAAAAAAAAGTAGTATTATAAATTTCAAAATATTTTATTGTTGAAAATTCAATTAGGCGAACCACTCTTCAATAAAATGATCACACACAATAACATGTATGTTATGTCAATGTTAAGTGAACAATATGATGTATGCACAAAGGGTTATTTCCAAAATTACATGAGACAAAAGTAAAAACAATAATTAATTGTAAAAAATCACATTTGAACATACATATATGATGTAATGACACATAATAAGAACAAAAATTTCATAAACCTAGTCACATGGAATTCCAAATATAATAGGTTTTCAAAAGAATACATATACAATGTATTATTATTTTTAGAATTTCATATACGTAAATAATAATATGAAGGGAAATAAACTCTAATAAATTTATCTGATTCCCTATCAAGAAGCAAAAAATTGGTGCCTCTGAAGAGGGGCCACAAGACCTCAAGCATACTTCTTCATATTCCATATGCTACCGACTAGAAGCAAGGTCTAAAAAACTGAGGAGCCCATTATCATGAATAATAGTAAGAAAAAAATATTAAATAACCAATAAATAATGCACATATATAGTAATAGAATTGATAATCAAATGAGACAACATGAAATATCTAAATGTAATTGGTGCTATATAGTCATAACTCCCCCTTGAGTTCCAAATGAGTATATCACAAATAAAAAGTAAATGGAAAAAATATATAAATATTATCTAATATCATTACCTAACCTCAAATAATCAAAATATCTAATACCCCATCAATCGACCCCATCCCAATCCACTGCTCATCATATTCCTTAACAAATAAAATTGACATGATGTATACAAGTGAACTATTGTTCCTTTTTAGAGTGTGATAAATAAATCTCTCTAGGTCTCACCTATTTATCATAATATACTCTAAGATAAATGTGTAATAATGACGAAAATAATTAAACATTTACACATAGGTTCCATAGAACATAATGCACTAACGAGGTCATCACAACTCTAGGATCAAAGTTTTGTCGACTACAACACTAGATAATTCATGCTCGATCCCTAATACTGAATCCAATATCCCCCTGACAATGAAACCATTGAATATTGAATTATTCGGGACCCAAGGTAGGGAATCACCATGTCCTAAACACATCCCAATGATTTAGTGTTGGATCATATAATAATGTTCTGTAATATATATTATCACTTATGGGAGGTTATATATCATGTCTCAACCTCTACCCTATCACTCACGGTAGGTCCCAGAATCAACATATGGGTCTCTACTATATCACTCTATGTAATATCAAACATCTATTTGTAACATTTCACAAAAATATGACCATCCTTCTCACCCATGTTTGTCCATTCTATTTCATTATCAGTCAAGGTTAGTCCATTCCAGGTCTCAATCCTTACTTTCTCTGTCATGATAGGCCCAAAATTCACATCATAATAGCTACCTTCTCACTAAAGTTTATTATTATCTAGCTTCTACCCACTCATGTTATATAATTTTATTTCCCACTACCTTATCACTCAATGTAGGGTCATATATCAAACTAAAACTTCTACTGTATCACTCAAGTTCAGACTATACAAAAAAAATTATATAATAAGGTGATTCTTGGTCATGGGATATGACCAAATTCATGCTGATATCCATTACCAATGTAATGTCCCGGTTCCGGAAGCCACCCCGAGGCACCCCATACCTAGTTGGTCACATGGCCTCAAGAAAATTTTGCCAAATTTCAGAGGCTGTCGACAAGTAGCGAGGGTCATGGGTGTGATAGAGGGGAAACTACATCCTCATTGACAGAGTACACATCGAAAGTAAAAAATAGATACAATAATGGAAGCAACAAACATCCAAAAACAGAAAACAGTGGAAATCTAAATAGAGAAAAAAATAGAGAAAAATATATGCAAATGATTCATGGTACACATATGTCTAAGAAAATAGCCAAACAAGTCACAATGCTGAATACAGTGCAAAACCAAGTGTAAAAGAAAAACAGAAAAAAAACTCCTCAGCATAAAAAGCCTCGGCATGGTCCCATGCTCTCCTGCTCCAATGTAATCAAGTACCCAAAGTCGAAGGGTGATTTCCCTTGTCTATACCTGCAGCAATATAATCATTTTGGGCCCAAAAGTAATACCCAAATAGGGTGTGAGACTAAATCACAGAAGGCAACAACCCGAAGATCTGTTCCTAATAGTTAGTGAGTATATGGAAGGTAATAGTATAGTAAACAGTAAACAATAAGAAGTAAACATGATGATACACAGCAGTAAACAAGATGATACACAGTATTAATAAGGATGATACACAATAGTAATCAACCCGCAGATCAAACAAGAAATAGTGAAGCAAACATCTATCCTAAAACAGGAATCCATCTGGGAAGTACTCTTGACCATACCCTCTTGTCCCAACCATGACGTACCAACAACCCTCTGGGAAGTACACTCATCCTAACCCTTGTGGTTTATCCATAAATGATTATAGACTCTATGAGAAAGCACACTCGATCAATTACCCTTATAGTCTATGGTAGTCCGAGACTCTCTGGGAAAGCACACATGGTCCATTCCCCTTATAGCCCTAAGGTCCAGAGACTCTCTAAAGAAGCTCATTTGGTATCTTACTCTTATAGCCCCAGGCCGTACAAAGGATATCAGAGGAATCTCACTCAATCAATTCCTCTTATAGCCTGGGAATGGTTTAAGGAAAGTTCAAAAAAACAAAGACTCTCTGAGGAAGCTCACTCGTTCTACCCCCGTATAGTCTATAAGGCTCCAGACTCTCTGAGGAAGCTCAATTTCACTATCCTCCTATCGTCTATAATATCAAAGGCTCTCTAGGAATCTCACTCGGTCTATCCCCTAGAGTCTATAATGTCCATGACTCTCTGAAGAGGCTCACTCGGTCTATCCCCTTATAGTCTATAACACCAGGTTCTCATGGCCCCATGCAAGTCAGTGCATAATAATTATATATGGAAAAATTAATCCTACAGAGCAATTTGGATAACCATTATATAGCGTAAAAAACATGTCAAGGAACAACACTCCATCCTATAATCACAAGTCATTGAAAATAGGTATAATAGACAAAGACCAAACGAGACCAAAAGGTCATAAACAGAACAAGGCATGGGGAAAATATCCACGCATAGAAACTATCTTTATACATAGCCAAATTACCTCTACACAAGCATACAATAAAGGCAGGATAAATAACATGGGGAAAATTGTAAACACACAATACCCCGTTTATGGGTATTGGTGGAACATTTCACATAAACTCAAAGACATAGAACGGAAGTGCACAAGCCACCAACCTTGATTCAAGGAGATCGATATACTTGAACCATGAGGCATGAATCTCCTTAGAACGTCGTAGATCTACAAAAATACACTCAACATTCAATCCACGATTACTTTCAAAAGAGGAGGAAATGGATAATGATGCTCTAAATAAGTAACAACTTACCATTGTGGTTCCAACGCAATTGATGATAATCGATTCGGATAACGGATAGAGGCTCGGGGGCTCATATGAGATTCATGGCCATACGGGATTCCCTCAGTGGTTGAAGCTGGATAAAAAGTGTGTTCTAGAGATTAGACGTGACCCCGATCTGTTTAATGAAAAAATTAAAGTACTCGGCGTGTACTTTTAGAGTACAAGACATGTACTAGGATTTTTTGTACTCCGCTTTAAGTTGCCTCCACATCATCCAACACGACCATGTGTGTGGCCCAGACACGGCCAACACACGGCGTCAAGCAGCATTGAAGTACACAACGTGTACTTCAAAAACTTCCAGAAACTCCTCATTTCTTAATAACTCCAGAAAAAGGGAAAACATACCTGAACGAAGGTTTGGGTTCTTGCAATCATCACCCATTAAATAAATTCATCCCCGAATTTCTCTAGCGAGGTGTGGAAGAAGAAACCATGAACAGCTCCAGCCACTGTGATCTTACATCAGACTCCATCTCCCATGCCTCGTCTTGTACTCACTTGTGGTGCCATAGAACCCGAACCAGAGGAATAGACCAGCCACAGAGAACCTTCGTACTACGATTGACAATATGGATAGGACACTCCTCAAATGATGAATTCGCTTCGAGCTCAACCTCCTCATGTTGAAAGGCATGAGACAGGTCTAAATAGTAATTTCGAAACTAAGATATGTGGAAGACGACGTCCATAGCTCGATACCTCTAAGGTAACTACAACTGATAGGCAACCGGCCCAACTATCTCCAACACCTCAAATGGCCCGATGTACCTGGGTGAAAGATTACCATGTCTCTGAATCCTCTTCTATCCCAACCTCGGTGTAACACACATGAAAACCTGATCACCAAACTCAAACTCCAAAGGTCATCTCCACTGATCAGCATAAGACTTCTGTCGAGACTGTTCCATAAGCATCCTCTTCCAAATAAACTCTATTTTCTCTAAGGTCTCCTCCACAAGACGAGGTCCTAGCAAAGACGCCTCTCCTACCTCCACCCAACACAAGTGTGATCGTCATGGCCTACCGTACAAAGCCTCGTAAGGTGACATCTGAATAGTCTCTTGAAAACTATTATTGTTGGAAAACTCCACAAGAGGGATATGTTTCTCCAAGAACCTCCAAAGTCTAGAATGCAAGATCAGAGCATATCCGCAGGAACCGGGATCGTACGCTTGGACTAGTCATCTGTCTAGGGTTGGTATTCCATGGTCAAAAGTACCTGTGTACCCAAACCCTTCTGAAGCCCCTGCCAGACACGAGAATTAAAACATGCATCCCTGTCTAAAACAATGGAGTGTGAAACTCCATGAAAGCCTACAATCTCTCGGATTCACAAACATCCTAGATCATCAACACTAAAGTTCTTCATGATTTGAAATAATTGAGAATCCTTCATAATCCTATCGATGACAACCCAAACAACATCATTCCCTCAAGGTGACTATAGAAAACCGGTCACGAAGTCCATCACAACATCGTTACACTTCCACACTAGAATGACTAACTACTGTAAAAGACTTGTTGGTCGCTGATGCTCTACTTTTATTTACTGACAAGTGGAACACCTCAGGACAAAAGTAGCATCATATCTCTTCATACATGGACACCAATAATGGTGGTGTAGATCATGATACTTCTTTGTGATGCCCGGATTAACTGCCCAAACTGAGGAATGAATGTCCCGCATCAGCTCCTCGTGTATGTCTGCTGTCACCCACACACATCCCTAGAAATGAAAGATCTCATCCTCTCCCACTGGCCATCTAGGAAGAGGGTCCTCTCCTGACACACTCTCCCCCAGGAATAGGCCTTCTGAGTATGATAGCTGCATCATTCATACCCGATCAAGAAGTGTAGAGGTAATAGCTACAGAAGATTGAAAAGTCTTCCCATGTCTATCGTTCAAATCCAAATGCATCTTAGAGAATAGAGCCATAAGCTGCCACTCACTATTGTACTTATGAACTACCTATATCTAAGTTTTCCTACTCAATGTGTTACCCACTGTGTAGCCTTTCCTAGGTGTATAGGCAAGCTAAAAGTCAAATGACTAAAGATACATGACCCACCTGTGCTGTATCAGATTCAGATCACACTTAGTGAAGATGTAGTTGATAGTTTTATGGTTAGTGAAGACCACAAAATGATCTCCCAAAAGATCATGTATCCAACAGCATAAGGCATGAACAATGGCTGCCCAATGTAGATCGTACGTCAGGTAGTTCCTCTCATGTGGCCTCAACTGCTGAGACCCGTACGCAATGACTCCATCTCCCTGCATAAGCACATCTCCCAGCCCGATACCTGAAGCATCACAATAAATAGTATAGCTCTTGCTTGACTTTGGAAAGACTAGTACCAGTTCTAAAGTCAACCTCCCTTTCAGCTCTTAAAAGGCTGACTCACAAGGATCTGACCATAAGAACTTTACACCTTTCTTAGTCAGACCTATCAGCGGTGCTGCTAAGCATGAAAAGTCTTGGATAAAGCGTATGTAGTATCCAGCCCGCCCTAGAAAAACATTCACCTCAAATACATTCTTCGGTTGTTCCTAGGAAACTACTGCCCTCACTTTCTCAAGGTCTACTGATACTCTTGTCTCAGAGATAACATGACCCAAGAAGTGAATCTGATCCATCCAAAAGTGGAAATTTGAGAGCTTATCATATAACTGATGCTCTCTTAGTGTACTCAGAATGGTCTCAAGATGTGTGGCATGGTCATGTTGAGTGTGAGAGTACACCAAGATATCGTCCTAAAAACCACCATGAAGGAATCCATGTATGGATGGAACACTCTTTTCAACAGTTACATGAAAACTACATGTGAGTTCGTGAGACTAAACGACATAACCACATACTCGTATAGACTATACCTACTCCGGAAAGCTATAAGAGATATATCAGATGGTTTAACGTGCAACTGATGATAACCAGACCTCAAGTCAATCTTTGAGAACACTTGGGATCCTAGAAGCATATCGAAGTGATAATAAATCCTTGAAAAGGGATATCGTTTCATTACCATCAATCGGTTTTTCTTCCGATAATCCACAAACAGCTTGAGGGTACCGTCTGCCTTATTTGCAAACAGGACAGGTGAACCCCAAGGAGAAGTACTGTGTCGGAAGAAGCCCTTTTCTTGCAACACTTCCAACTACTTCTTAAGCTCCGGTAACTCTGGTGTATCCATCCTATAAAGAGTAATGGACACCAGTACCGCTCCTGGAACAAGCTCAATCGAGAATTCCACCTCATGATTTAGAGGAAAACATGAAAAGTCCTCTGGAAAGAAACCTCTGAAACGATCCACCACTAGAGGAAAGTCCAACTGTGAAGTCCCCTAGTCATCAAGATAAATACTAGCAATCTAGGATGTAACTCCTCCTAACCCAAGATGCTCTAGACCTGTTCTACTCACCGGGACAACCCACTCTCCTCTATGAAGAAAAGATCCACCTTCTAGTGATATGAAACTCCCCCTGCGGCGATAAAAGTTGACAACTTCTTGAAAGGGAACTAACCAGTCCATTCTGAAAATGACATCATAGCTCCTCATCTCTAGGATATAGAGAACACATAAGAAGAGAAACCCTGCAACCTCAAGAGGGAACTCTCAGCACTAACATACGCTAACTACTCTAGTCCCCATCAGTGTATCTAGATTCAATGTATCGACAGAGCAAAATATGTAGAGCCCATGGCTCTACACAATAGCAATAGAGATAAAGCTATGTGTAGCACCATTATAAAAAAGAGTTGAAGATAAAATTGAGGCTACTAAGATCATACCTCGAACTGTAGAAGGTCCATGATCCTCCTCGAGATGGGTCTGCTCCACAGCGAATGTCAGGCAAGTATCACAGCCGTGCGACCCTAGCTAACCACTCTGAGCTGATCCACTCTGTTTCTGCTGGTAACCTGGTGACTAACCACAATGGATGCGACCTCCAACTCGGCCTGCATGGCTGGATGGACTCCAGATAATATACTGGAGAGAAACTAGAGATACATCTATTGAATGCAGGGTCATAGAAGAACCATTACTACCAGCTGTAGGTGAGAAGATCTGAAAAAAAATGTGGAAGGTGCCCCATCGTTCTGCAAGATCAGCACTCCATCAGGTCTCTCTGACACTGAGGCCTAGTATTCCCGCTCCTAGCGCATTGGTAGCATACTACCTGGCTACCTGAAGATACATTCCACCTACTATGATCTCCCCGAGAAAGCTCCCTACGGCGCTTCCAACTTTCAGTAGGAGGAACACTGACTCTAGGTGTTGAACTATCCTATTTCATTGCTCTAGAATCCCTTAGATTGCACTATGTGATCAACACCTAGTTGATGATAGAAGATATCGATTTCAACCTAAAGATGTTCACCTGGGAAAAGATCTCCTACCTGAGACCGTCCTCAAACTTCGTATCCAGGAACAACTCATCACCTGCTGGGATAGGCATGAAATGTTGAATCTCTATTAAATGAGAGGAATAATCCATCACAGAAAGAGTATCCTACTATAAGCTCATGAAAACCTGGGCTCGGTCGGCCCTCAAGGTATCTAGGTAGAAGTAATCAGAGAAGATGCACCGAAAATAAACCCAAGTCAAACTCTACTGGCACCCTGACTGTGAGATCACCTCCCACCACCTCTTGGACGAGTCTCAGAGCATATAGGAAGCAAGATTCACCCTTTTCTCTAGAGGTATCTCCAGATGATCGAATCTTTTCAGTGCGGCCTCTAGCTTGGACTCTACAACATGAGGTCCTCCATCACCTTAGAAAGAAGGAGGATGCTGCTGCTGAAAAATCCATGTCAACTCTGCCATCGATGGTTTCGGAGGCGGCGCTCCCTGGAAGGTCTGCATCATCCTTAGAAAGTCATCCCTTAACTACGCATCGGAGCCTGCAACTAGTATAGCTACTGGTTCCAAGGCTTTCACAAAAGGAGGATCTGTAGGAGGTCCCTGATCAGCCATATCCGATGTTTGATTACCGTCTGGCAGCTGACGTATAAGCGGAGGATGTCTCAGTGGCATAACTCTGAAAGGTCAAAAGCATACCTTATATCAGGATTTTCAACGACTGAGAACACAAGAGTACAAGAGGGGAACAAGAGAAGGGAACATTAAACTTTTACAAAACAAAACTACATGATGTGTATAAAAACTACATGACGTGTTATTTTAATCCATTCACATGGGTGTGTAATTCTTCCACAACTAGTCCTATACTGCCCCAACCACACGGTGTGTTGTCCCCCTCACAACATGTACTTGAACTCTATTCCCTGTCCGAGTCTCCTTACATGGCTAACCCACACGGCCCTCTTAATCCTAGACTACACAGCGTGTTCACGAATTACACGGTGTGTACTGGGAAAGGTTTCAACGACTCGTGTTGTTAGTTACACATTCGGATACACGGTCACTACAACATGACGTTTACTTACTGTAACACCCCGAGATTTTATGAAAAATATTCTTTTAATTTCATTGATGTCTTCTATTATACAGCACACCAAGTTTATCTTTTACTATACGCAACACCGTATTAGCTTGCACTATACGCAACACTATTCTTGGATCGTGTTACACACAATTTCATTTTCGTTTTATAATAGCCATTCTACGCAACATTTAGTGTGTTTATATATATATATATGTATATTTAATGTATAAATGAAATATGGTTGGATTCTGTTATATGAAGCAACGAAGGATTCTTGCACAACACGCAACCCTGACTTGGCTTGCATTACACGCAATCGCGACCATCCTTGATAGCGTGTTTTGTACGCAATACCGGGTTTTACTAAACAATGATATATTATTATAATAATATTATGAACTAAAAGTTATGAATAGTATTAACTAAAATTTGAATTTTATAAAATTATTATTCATCTTACACATTTTCTAGAACATGGTATGAGAACAAAATAAATTTTTCTGGTAAAATAAGTATTTTTCAAAAAATGCAGTTTTTCCGCCATTTGATGGCCCACCCACATTAAATCTGGTTTTGACTTGTTTTTAAGTTAAATTTGACAAAATAAAATTCCTCTTTGGAATCAGGATATAAAAATTTACTTTCGATATAATTTTCATATTATTCTGATAACTTTCATATTTTAATGAATAGTAAAAACACGCTATATTTTAATTAAAAACAACTTTTTTCATCGTAATAACTTATATGGATAAATTATAATATTGAATGGATTTAAATTATAAATAGAATATATTTTTACAATTTAATATATTTTATGTCATTGTCATTAATTTTACATTTAATTCATAGGTTAAATCAATTCATTCCTTGGCAATGTTTTAACTTTTAAAACCTATTCTCTTAACAACAGGATTAATTTTAAATTAATTACTGCAACTTCGGTGTTTTGAATTTTGAAAAAATGGATTCCATATTTGGAATCAGTGGGTCCAAATGATGTTAATAGGATACTTTTATTTTTTTATATAATGAATAGTAACTACGGTAATTTTTATTTATTGCGGTTAAAGGTAAATAGGGTAATTCAAGGATAAAAAAATATTATAATAATTAAAAATTACCTTTAAACTTGTCATAACCTTATTGAATGAGTAGTGGAAGACCATGGGCATACTTGGTCCGATTTTTGGACCCCAATGAGCCACTTGGTAGTGAAAATGACAATTTGGATTAAATAATTTAATGTAAAGACAAAATTGACTTTAACAAAAATCTTTTAGTAATTAATTTTTATAAGGGGTTATATAGGTTATATTTTCATCTATAAATTTTATATAGAAATATAAAAAGATTACCTACATCATGCTATTTTTTTCATAATTTTTGGACATCAAATGAATTAAATTATTTATGACACAATAATGTTGTAGTGTTTACCTCATTAATAATTGATTTAAATAAATAAGATTATAATGATTAAAATATCATCCAAAACCTGTCAAATTCCAATTCGATGATTTTATTTCGAATATTAGTCATCTTATCATGGACATTAATGTGTTTTGGACATCGTTAAATCTAAGATATGTTTATAATAAAATAATGTTTTCACACTTTCCTAAAGAGCCCCTCCTCTCCATTATAAAAGGAGACCACTTCTATGCAATTCCTCACACCTCTCAATCCTTTTGTCTCGTCCAAACCCTGTCCAACTAATCTCCCTACATCACTCTCCTCCCCCTTGAAGCCTTACATTAGGCATAATACGCTCCAAGATGTCCTTTTGGTTCAAACCAAATGAAGTTACCAAAATTAAAGGTAACAGTTTCTATTAAGTTGTTTTCATTTATTCTACTTCTCCAACCCCAAAACTTTTTTTAATCCTTTCTTTTGTAACAAAAACAATATAATAAATATAATAGGATTTTTTTATGAGAATTATTCAAACTAATCTTACACACACCTCCATCTAATGGATGAAGAACATAATGTTTCTGTGATGGAAAACTAACGCCTCACGAAACGATGATTATTGGATTTTCTCCTACCGCATCTCATGGTGGACATTATGATGGAACTATAATTATATATAATATATATTATTTTTATGATTTCCTTATGCTTCTTTACTTCCCAATTATATCAAGCCTTTACGGTTTCCTTAGTCGGTAAATACGATAATCTCATTTGAGGAAGTGCGGACTACAGCCCCTCAAAGTGATGTGATTCGTTAATACCTTATGTGGGATGTATAAAGGATGTGGTTAATGATATTATATATGATATTATACTGGAATTATAATATAACTATGTATCATTATGTTTTAATTCATTAAAATAAGAAATATAAATTAAAGTAGCGTTCATGCATACGTAGGGCTTACCGTCTCCATGAACGGTGCGTTTCATTTCTTACCTCCATATGTTATGTACTATTATAAATGCTGGTATATGCTAGATATATAATGAATTTATATGATATATAAATCATGATTTAAATTTTTATGTAAGTAAATCATGATATAAGAAATAATAACATCAAGAACAACAAGTCCAAACACGTACGATAAATAAGATGATTTTACCCAAAATGATACTTTAACATTAATTTACAAAAGAATGGGTAATATAAAGTCATAAGTGAACCATATATGATATCATAACAATGAATATGATTCTGTAATAAGTCAATGACATTATTTAAATAATTATACAGGAGTTTTGGATACGTACAATGCATATCAGACCTAAGGTAAGGGATAACTTTTCCAATCTCATTCTTATCCGAGATTGTTTATTCGTAAGTAATTACTAGGGTTATTGTTTTCATCCGAGTCCATGTTTTCTAAAAGTGTTTTTATGTATGTTTAATGTCCTTTTTACCCATTTTGTCTTTTACTACATGATATGTAAAGAATATTTTTTTTACGTTACGAGGTACTTTTTGACTTTTCCGTCAAAAGTACGAGGAGAATGTTTTTTTTAACTTATATGGCTTGAAAGGATTTTTATAGTTTTATAAAGCCTTATTTTCATGAAGCTTCCTCCAAAATATTTCATGACAATTTTCAAAAAAATCACTTTCTTTTAAAATTTCATGACGTTTTGTGAAAAGATATTGATTTTGAAGAAGAAAGGATATTTTCCTCAATAATTCATTTCAAGTGCTTTATCAAAACCATTTTTCCATCTAAGATGACATTATTTTATATGTGTATGTTTCAAGTATAATGTCCCTATGATTTACATGGTTTCACTTTTATTATGTTGATATATCCATTTTTTTATATGGATTATGTGATGATGGGATGATGTTTATGAAATCCATTTTATTCTTTGGGTTATGATGAATGTGTCAAGTTTATTTTGTGGAACAGGTAAGAATCATTTCATTATGCGATTGGTGGGACCTATATCTCCCTCAAATGAATTGGGTAATGATTTATATCTCATGAGATAGACATGGCTGGAATGGATAGTTAAACCGGTCCAGTAATACAGGACTGGAACGACGAGTGAACTCGATTCAGAAAGGGACTTTGTCCACTAAGATGGTTTTGGGAGTAATGCCTTTGGCTAAGATGGAAATCATATCATGTGCTTAATGGTTACCACAATTACAAGTCTATTCCCATTCTATTTTATCAGGATTAATTTTTCTTTATGATCTGTACCTTACGTATTGCCATGTTTTATTTCATTGCTCAAGATCTTGATATTTAAACATTGTGTTCATGTTTTTAAGTTCAAATGTATATGGTTTGTTTTATTTTATCCATTCTTACCCTTACTGTGAATTTTATCTCACCCTTTATATTTTTTCTTTTCCCCAGGATATAATGAAAGGTTTTAGGTAAGAAAACATAAGGGGAAGATCTTTATGGGAGATGTTGAAGATCTTTCACCATGATTAGAAGATTACATCCTGATTTTCCAAAGACACTAAAATATTATGGTCCTTGAGTTTTGAATTTTGTTATGTATTAAGTATTCCGTAAAATTAATGTGTTGTCCATGTACGTCAATCTTCGAGCCTCTACAGTTGGTATTAGAGGAAAGGTTTAGTCAACCTTTGGAAACTAGGATGCGAGATCTTTAGTAAGATCCCTAGAGATATTTTTAAGGTATTTCTAGGGATGTCCCTAAGGTTAAGTATAATAATAGGTTATAGCCCTAAAATTATGTTGAAGATATTATATTAAACCGAAGATGTTAGATATTGAAGTTACTCCCCCTTTATTATGATTTTTTCCTCTCACACTATTCTTTTTGGGTTTTCGAAAATGGCTGGAAACAAGATGATTCACGATAATGGAGGATATGATAGACAATGGAATGATATTCTTCATGAGCAACCAAGTGAAATGGGATTTTGAAGTCCAAACATCATTGTTATTCCAAATCAAAAATCTCATAATATGATCAATAAACCCAAATTTGGTAAGTTTCCTGACTCGGCTAATAAGAGAAAGATGGAGTTTCCTGATGATCATAGAGGAAATAATGTTTAATTTCCCCTATGTAAATCGTATGGGAAGAGGCATAAAGGATAATGTTTCAAAGGAACTGGATGATGCTTTGGGGTTGGAAAAGAAAGACATAATGCCAGTAAGTGAAAAAGAAAATGTCCAGTAAACACCATGGATGAGGATAATGGTATTGCTATGACATCAACAATGGTTAAATGTTTTAAATGTGGAATATACAATCATTATGCAAACCAATTCCCTAAGGGAATGTCTCATGAAGAGAATCAGTATGGTCGTATGGGTAATATTTATATTGATGATGATTAAGAGACTACAAATGATATGCGAGATGAAATAATTGTTGAAGATATGTCAATGGTTTAAGAAGGTAGTGGAATGATTACATGTTTATCAAGTGTAATGATGTATAAGTAATCTCATGGTACTATGGAATAAAGAGACATCTAAGGATTGTTACACTGTTGTCTTTCCTTAAGTTTTGAATGTGTGTGATGAATGGTACCAGTATTTTTGGAAAGTAGATGATATGTGCATAATGAAGGGATAAGAAGAAAATTAAATTTTTGACAGTATTCATGAGCTCATGACTGATATAAGGAGAAGGTTATATCATTGTTTGAGTATATAGAATTTTTGAATTTTGGTATTTGAAAAAAGTTAACTTTTAACAGTATTCATGTTTTCACTATGGTTTAATGGGTATTCATTTTTCAAGAGAATACATGATTAAGGTATTCACATGATTGGAATGTGACCAACAAGATAATGGTGGATAAATGCCGGTTGGTTTATGACATTTCAAGTAATCATTTAATTTATACTATGATCTTGGACTGATGTATTTTAGATAAGCCTAAAGATTGGAATGGATTATGTTGGACAGAAGTTAGTATTGTTTAAGGATATAATTTTTTTGATATTATTGATGGGATTTTATAGTAATGTAGTTTTAGAAAAAGGACAACCAGTAGGACGGGCGACACCCCATCCTGTCGGATAAGGATGTGGGAATCGAACCCACAACTGAAGTGCGACTGGCCTTTATCACGTACCAATGGCCTACAGGAAGTCCCTAGTTAGTGGAAAGTAGTTTTATTTTATTAAGCGGTATGATAAACAAAGTATAAGTCCATTTTTGGAACCATATATGATTAATCTCACCATGAGATGGACTTATAACTTCTGCTAAACTTTTTTTTTGAAATAGATGGAATGACCCATCATTCAATCACATGATCTTCTAACGCTTCATGAATAACAAAATCAACTTCATTTCTTTAAGATATGAAGTGTAAATTGTTCAATTCATGAAAAATAGTGAGATTGTACGAAAATCATGTAAGTATTTCATTTAATTCATCATCTTTAAGAATATTATATTGAAAACCAAAAATGTTTTCCTAATGATCTAATATCCAATGAATTAGATGGTACCTTAGATTATCACAAATTTATGGCTTCGTGATTCTTGGATTTTTTATATCCATGTTCTCTACCACTCTCCATCAGAACTTGATGGTTAGATTTTTCTTTCATATCCATATTTTAACCTATGTTCTCCTATATGGAAACCCGGTGATGAGTTACATTGGCTAATCATTACATTTTATACTTTAGTTTTTAAAATTATGTTTTAGTATTCCTTTTAACGATGTGGGTTTTTATGAATAGTAAACGATTTAAAACCCCGACGAATTTTGAGGGAGAAATTCATTTTAAGTGGGGTAGAATGTAACACCCCGAGATTTTATGAAAAATATTCTTTTAATTTCATTTATGTCTTCTATTATACAGCACACCAATTTAATCTTGTACTATACACAACACCGTATTAGCTTGCAGTATACACAACACTATTCTTGGATCGTGTTACACACAATTTCCTGTTCGTTTTATAATAGTCATTCTACGCAATATTGAGTGTGTTTATATATATATATATTTAATGTATAAATGAAATATGGTTGGATTCTTTTATACGAAACTACGAAAGATTCTTGCACAACATGAAACTCTGACTTGGCTTGCATTAACACAATCACGACCTTCCTCGTTAGCGTGTGTTGTACGCAATACCGTGTTTTACTAAAAAATTATATATTATTATAGTAATATTATGAAATAGCTGTTATGAATAATATTAACTAAAATTTGAATTTTATAACATTATTATTCATCTTACACATTTTCTAGAACATAGTATGAGAAAAAAATAAAATTTTTGGGTAAAATATGTATTTTTCAAAAAATGTTGTTTTTCCGCCTTTTGATGGTGCACCCACATTAAATCTAGATTTTGACATGTTTATAAGTTCAATTTGCCAAAATAAAATTTTTCTTTGGAATCAGGATATAAGAATTTAGTTTGAAAAATATTTTCATTTTATTCTGATAACTTTCATATTTTAACGAATAGTAAAAACACGCTATATTTTAAATAAAAACAACTTTTTTCATCGTAATAATTTATATGGTTAAATTATAATATTGAATGGTTTTAAAGTATAAATAGAATATATTTTTACCATTTAATATAATTTATTTCATTATTATTTATTTTACATTGAATTAATAGGTTAAATCAATTCAATCTTTTGCAATGTTTTAAATGTTAAAACATATTCTCTTAACAACAGGATTAATTTTAAATTAATTACTTCAACTTCGGTGTTTTGAATTTTGAAAAATGGATTCCATATTTTGAATCAGGGGGTCCAAATTATGTTAATAGGTAACTTTTTCCTAACCTTATTGGATGAGTAGTGGCCGACCATGGGCATCCTTGGGCCGATTTTGGGACCCCAATGAGCCACATGGTAGTGAAAATGACAATTTGGATTAATTAATTTAATGTAAAGATAAAATTGAATTTAACAAAAATATTTTAGTAATTAATTTTATAAGGGGTAATATAAGTTATATTTTAGACTATAAATATTCATTGTAAATCTAAAAATATTCCCTACATCATGGTATTTTTTTCATAATTTTTAGACATCAAATGAATTAAATTATTTATGACACAATAATGATGTAGTGTTTACCTCATTAATAAATGATTTAAATAAATAAGATTATAATGATTATAATATCATACAAACCCTGTCCAATTCCAATTGGATGATTTTATTTCAAATATGAGTCATCTTATCTTCTACATTAATGTGTTTTGGACCTCTTGAAACCGAAGATATGTTTATAATAAAATAATGTTTTCACACTTTCCTAAAGAGCCCCTCCTCTCCATTATAAAAGGATACCACTTCTATGCAATTCCCCACACCTCTCAAGCCTTTTTTCTCGTCCAAACACTGCCCAACTAAGCTCCCTACATCCCTATCCTCCCCCATGAATCCTTACATTCGGTAGAAGACTCTCCAATAAGTCTTTTTGGTTCAAACCAAAGGATGTTACCAAAATTAAAGGTAACAGTTTCTCTTAAGTTGGTTTCTTTTATTCTA
The DNA here is from genome assembly GCA_963277665.1 of Viscum album. Classification (NCBI taxonomy): domain Eukaryota; kingdom Viridiplantae; phylum Streptophyta; class Magnoliopsida; order Santalales; family Viscaceae; genus Viscum; species Viscum album. The sequence goes on from OY728166.1 coordinate 271,605,587, forward strand.
CTTCACCAACCCCTAAACTCTTTTTAATCCTTTCTGTTGTAACAACACCAATATAATAAAAATACTATGTTGTTTTTATTTGATGGATTCTAACTACACTTACACACACCTCTATCTAATGGATGAAGAACATGATGTTTCTGTGATGGCAAACTAACGCCTCACGAAACGATGATTGTTCGATTTTATCCTACCGCCTCTCATGGTGGCCATTATGATGGAACTGTATTTATATATAATATATATTATGTTTATTATTTCCTTATACTTCTTTAATTCCCAATCATATCAATCCTTTACAGTTTCCATAGTCGGTAAATACGATAATCTCATTTGAGGAAGTGCGGACTGTAGCCCCCTCAAAGTGATGTGATTCGTTAGTACCTTATGTGGGATGTATAAAGGATGTGGTTAATGATATTATATATGATATTATACTGTATTTATATTATACCTATGTATCATTATATTTTAATTCCATTAAAATAAAAAATATAAATGAAAGTAGCGTTCATGCGTACGTATGGCTTACCATCTCCATGAACGGTGCATTTCATTTCTTACCTCCATATGTTATGTACTATTATAAATTCTTGTATATTCTGGATATATAATGAATATATATGATATATATATAATTATTTACATTTTGGAAGTAAGTAAATAATGATATAAGTAATAATAACATCAAGAACAACAAGTCCAAACACGTACGATAAATAAGATGATTTTACCCAAAACACTACTCTAACATTAATTTACAAAAGAATGGGTAATATAAGGTCATAAGTAAACCATATATGATATCATAAAAATGAATATTATTCTTTAATAAGTCAATGAAATTATTTAAATCATTATACAGGAGGTTTGGATACGTACAAAGCATATCGGTCCTAAGGTAAGGGATAACTTTTCCAATCTCGTTCTTATCCGAGATTTTTTATTCGTAACTAATTACTGGGGTTATTTTTATCATTCAAGTACATGTTTTCTAAAAGTTTTTTTATGTATGTTTAATGTCCTTTTTACCGATTTTGTCTTTTACTACATGATATGTAAGGAATCATTATTTGTTTTACGTTACGAGGTACTTTTTGACTTTTCCGACAAAAGTAAGAGGAGAATGTTTTTTTAACTTATAAGGCATGAAAGGATTTTTACGGTTTTATGAAGCCTTATTTTCATGAATATTCCCCCAAAATATTTCATGAATATTTTCAAAAGAATCTATTTCTTTTAAAATTGCATGACATTTTGTGAAAAGAAATTGATTTTGAAGAAGAAATGATATTTTCCTCAAGAATTCATTTCAAGTGTTTTATCAAAACCTTTTTTCCATCTACGATGACATTATTTTATATGTGTATGTTTCAAGTATAATGTCCCTATGATTTACATGGTTTTACGTTTCTTATGTTGATATATCAATTTGTTTTATATGGATTATGTGATGATGGGATGATGTTTATGAAACCCATTTTATTCTTTGGGTTATGATGAATGTTTCAAGTTTATATTGTGGCACAAGTAATAATGATTTCATTATGAGATGGGTGGGACCTATATCTCCCTCCAATGCATTGGGTAATTATTTATATCTCATGAGATAGACATGGATGGCACAAAAAGTTAAACCGGATCAGTAATACAGGACTGGAACAAGGAGTGAACTCGATTCAGAAAGGGACTTTGTCCACTAAGATGGTCTTGGCAGCAATTCCATGGCTACTATGGAAATAATATCATGTGCTTAATGGTTTCCACAATTAAAAGTTTTATTCCCCTGATATTTTTTCAGGATTAATGTTTCTTTATGATCTATGCCTTACGTATTTCCATGTTTTATTTCATTGCTCAAGATCATGATGTTTAAAAATTGTTTTCATGTTTTTATGTTCAAATGTATATGGTTTGTTTTATTTTATCCATGCATAACCTTACTGAGCATTTGAGCTCATCCTTTATATTTTTTCTTTTCCCCAGGATATAAAGAAAGGGTTTAGGTAAGAAAACATAAGGGGAAGATCTTTATGGGAGATGTTGAAGATCTTTCACCATGATTAGAACATTACGTTCTGAGTTTCCAAAGACACTAAACTATTACGGTCCTTGAGTTTTGAATTTTGTTATTTATTAAGTATCCTGAAAAAGTAATGTTTTGTCCATGTATGTCATGCATCAGGCCTCTACACTTACCGTACACAGTGTGTTCCTGATGATTTTTCACTACCCCGTGTTTCTACCCACACAGTTAGTGACATGGTTTAAAAACTTCACGGCCTGTATTAATAAAGTGAATGATGTGTATTTTGGGATTTATCTGGAAGTGGCTCAGAAACTACTATGAATCCTAGAATACACAGAAAACAAGAGTTATGGTGCAATATTCTGATCCGTGAGGGCCCATACTCCCTGAGAATCAAAGATTGGCATCTTATACAAGTTATAACAGGGAAACCATGCAATGATCCACCAAATTCCAGTTCATTAGGGCCCATAACAACTCAATAACACAAGTTTGTCATCCATTTATGTGAAGTACTATACAAACAAATTCTCTATCAAACAACATAGATTTTATCAAAGTGTCTATCACAACAGCATGCATAATCTACACAATGTCTTTCACAACAACATGAAATCACTAATGAATCCTAGATGGCATGGAAAGAATGCATGGAATGTAATTTCTAACAAGTGACTATATAATACATGAGATGGAATACCCTCATCTACTCGGTTTTCAACAAAAGTAGAACTTCAATAACCACAATGGTAACAGTACAAGGAACGTGAATCACTCAACGGTGAAATCATATCAACTGTAAAAATTGAAAAACCTAAAGAAATTACAATAAACTGGTAGATTGGATTTTCCCTATACATGGGTTAGCTACTTCTTGGCATAGCTTATTACAAAGTACATATTTTGTCGTATCCCTATCCATAGGCTCTAAATAGTATTTCAAGAGAATAGACTTCCTATGATACCACTTTGTAACGTCCTTGTTCCGTAATCCACCTAGAGGCGCCCCATACCCGGTTGGTCACATGGCCTCTAGAGCATTTCCCCAGATGCCAGAGGCTACCGACTAGCAGCGAGGGCTTTGGGTGTGATAGTGGGGAAACTAAGACCTCATTGGAAAAGTACAAAGAAGAAGTAAACAACACATACAATAGCAGAAGCAGTAAACATCCAACAACAGTAAATAGTGGAAAGCTAAATAGAAAAAAAAACAGGAGAAAAAATAAATGTAAATTATGCATGGTACATATATGTCTAAAATGAAGCCAAAAAATTCACAATGATGAATAAAGAGCTAAACCAAGTGAAAAAGAAAAACAGAAAAGCAACTCTTCAACATCACAAGCCTCGTCTTGGTCCCATGCTCTCTTGATCCATTGTAATCAAGTACCTCAAGTCGAAGGGTGCATGCCCTTGTCTATACCTGCAACAATATAATCTGTTTGGGCCCAAAAGCATGACCCAAATAGGGTGTGAGACTAAATCCCAGTATGCATCCACCCGAAGATCTGTACCTAATACTTAGTGAGTATATGGCAGGTAATAGTATAGTAAATAGTAATCATTAAGCTATAAATAGGATGATACATAGATGTAAACAAGATGATACACAACAGTAATCAGGATGATACATAGCAGTAATCCGCCCGCAGATCAAACAAGCAATAGTGAAGCAATCATCTAACCACAACAGGAATCCCTCTGGGAAGTACACACGACCATCCCCTCTGGTTATAACCAAGAAGTACCAACAAACCTCTAGGAAGTACACTCAGCCTAACCCCTGTGGTTTGGTCATACATGATTATAGACTCTCTGTGGAAGCACACTCAGTCAATTCCACTTATAGTCTAAGGTAGTTTGGGACTCTCTTGGAAAGCACATAGGGTAAATTCCCCTTATAGACCCATGGTCAAGAGACTCTCGGTGGATGCTCAATCAGTCAATTCCTCTTAATACCCAAGTTCATATAAAGACCCTCTGAGGAATCTCACTTGGTCAATTCCACCTATAGCCTAGGAATGGTTTAAGGAAAGTTCAATCAAAATAAAGACTCTATGAGAAATCTCACTCGTTCTACCCCCGTATAGTCTATAAGGATCACGAATCTCTGAGGAACCTCACTGGGTCTATCCTCCTATGGTCTATAATATCCAAGGCTCTCTGGGAAGCTCACTCAGTCTATCCCCTATAGTCTATAATGTACATGACTCTCTGAGGAAGCTCACTTGGTGTATCCCCTTATAGTCTAAAACACCAGGTTCTCATAGTCCCATGCAAGTTAGTGTATAAAAATTTTCTATGGCCAAATTAAACCTACAGAGATACTTGGCTAACCATTCTATAGAATAAGAAACATGTCAGGGAACAACACTCCATTCTACGGTCACAAGGCATGGAAAACCGATATAACGGCCAAAGGCCAAGTAAGACCAAAAGGTCATAAATAGATCAAGGCATGGGAAAAATATCCAAGAATAGAAATTATCATTATACATATCCAAATTAACTCTATACAAGCATACAAGTAAGGAAAGAAAAAAAACAGGCGAAAATCTGTAAACACACAATACCCATTTAACGGTATTGGTGGAAAATATCAAATAAACTCAAAGTCATCGAATGAAAAGGCACAAACCACATACCATAATGCTAGGAGATCAATATACTTGAGCCACTAGGATTCAATCTCCTTATAACGTTGTATATCTACAAAAAACAAATAAAACATTCATCCCATGATAACATGCAAAAGATGAGGAATAGGAAATCAAGTATCTAGAAGAAAGAAGAGCTTACCGATGTGGTTCCAATGCAAATGACGGCGGCCGATTCGGAGAATGGATGGAGGATTGGGGGATCAGAGTAGATTCACGGTAGTACGGGACGCCCTCGGTCGAAGAAGATGGAGAAGTAGCATGTTCTGGAGATTAGACGTGACCCCATTCCATTTCATGAAAAAAATAATTTACATAGCGTTTACTTTTAAAGCACATGGCGTGTAATAGGTGTTTTTGTACTCCGCTTTAAGTGGCCTCCACATCACCCCACAGGACCATGTGTGTAGCCTGGATATGGCCAGTACATGGCCTTGCACGTCATTGAAGTACACAGCATATACTTATAAAGTACATGGCGTGCACTTAAAAAAATTTCCAGAAACTCCTCATTTCTTAAAAACTACAGAAAAAGGGAAAACATACATAAATGAAGGTCCTATTTCATACAACCTATCAAAAAAAAATTATGATGGAACAAATATGGAACACAAGACAAGCCACAAGCTTATTATCTCATTATACAGGCTCTACCCACTGTAGATCGAACCCCAAACCTCTAGGTACCCCACAGTCCAACTAGCACACAAGATACTTTCTGATACCATATCGATCAAACAATAAAAAAATTGTGGTCCCGTTTTCAACCTCATATCAACCACTAGGGAATAAATTATGGTCATTCATACCCATCATTATCTATACAAACTAGACCCAAGACACATAACATCAAGATCCTACGAGATAAGTATTTTCCTAAGATAACTCACTTGAAGACCTACAATGTCCGCATTCCATTTACTTAGGGTTATTCTTTTGACATGATCCTATTTCTCAAACCACATAACTATTATATGATCTTTTAACCGATTACCTTGAGTAAAACCCTCACTATCATAACCCTTCAAATCCTTGAGAACTCTTCCCCTCAAAACATTCATTATACCCCAATCCACCACAAAGTGGGAGATTCATACAATGCGTGATATGTACAACCATATAACCCACTACCTCCAATTATAAGACACAAGTTCCTACCCAAATAAATGTGAAAACTAAAAACAGAAGTAATAACCTGGTATTATATAGTGTCTATGACACATGGAAACAATTGCATAAGGTAATATTATATCTGGATACATTATAATATGATTACTCTTTACAATTGAGTCTATGCACGCAACCCTATGTTAGTCTGCATTACACACAATAGTGAAAAATCTCGAATTCTTGTCTTACATGTAAGATCGACCTTCCTCGATAGCTTTCATTACACGCAAGACCGAGTTTCTCAAAAAACAATATAGTAATAAAATTTTATTATTTATTATAATATGACATAACATCATCATTATATTAGTGTTTATTAATATTATTATCTAACTGATAAAAATATATATCTTATAATAATTTTAGATTATTTCGTAGGTTAAAAATTAATTAGAAATTAATATAGGAACTTATTTAATATAAACGGAATGCCTTTGTATAAAACCATTTTTATGCACAAGAAGCTATTTTATCAAAATAATTTAAAGTAATCACAATTATTTAATTATTAAAATGAAATATATATTTTATATATTCAATAAAATATTATTTTTATTCATCCAATAGTTTTTATTTTTCATAATTTTTTAACAACCCCTATTATATATATAAATACTAATATTTTTATAAAGGCAATATTCCCAACTTTTAATAGAGAACCCATTTTAAAAAATAATTATTACAAGTTAAATGATTTAATAAGTAAACAATAAACTAAATATATGGAATATGATAATAAAAATGAGGTTATTATTAATTTTAAAAAAATTTATGTGACATTTCATTTATTAACGAATTGATAAAAATACTGAATTTTTGTTCAAATCTACATTCTAATATAATTTATTTATAAAGAATAATTTTATTTTTAATTTTTCTAATGTTTAATTATATAAATATTTTATCAATTAATAATTTTTTTTTTCATAGGAATCAATTTAAATTTGATATTTACTAAAAAAACAATGCCAATATTCGGACGTTTTTACTATCAAAACCTGCATTATTGTCCCATCTGTGGGATTAATATTAAATTAATTTCATTCAATTATGTGATTTGAATTTGGAATAATTTATTATATCTAATTAATTATACTAATTTATATTATCTAATAATAATTTTTTACAATAAATATTAGTGAATATTTTTAAAATTAATTAAATTAATTAATGAAAAATTATACTCAATAAAAGACCAATCAATTAACTTAAGAGCCTAAATGACCTATCCACTAGTAAAAACCTAATAGTTGGACATACTATATCCATGAACCTTCCCTTAAATTTTTTGGGGATTGTTATGTCTATTTTTAGGTAATAATATTTTCACACCTAACTTGATTCCAAAAACACTAAGTCAATCATTTTCATTCACTGTAAAAGACCACCAACTCTCCCCATTCATCATTCCTCTAAAAAATCTTAATTTTTTCCAACATCATAGAAATTTGAATCCAAAATTCCAGCTATGTTACCTATTAGCCTCCCCATGGGAAGAATTAAATTCAAGGAATCATTTGGTATAATTGAAAATTAGTTACATGATTAAGAGGTAATGTCTTCACTCAATCTTTATACATTCATTTTCATTATCTACTTCATATACTCTTCTTATTATTTGATTACATAAATAACCTATATAATAATTATATAATGTTGTTTTTATGCTATGTTTTTGACCTATAATTAAACACACCTCCATCTAATGGGAATCAAACATATTGTTTCTATGATAGTCGAATTACCACCTCACGAAACGACGATTATACAATTCTCCAATACCACCTCTTATGGAAGCCATTATGATATATAATGTAATTTTATATGAAATATATTTTATTTATCCTGATTTATGATTATTTAATTTTTAATTATAACAATTCTTTATTCTTTTTAATATTTGTAAATACGATAATCTCATTTGAGGATGTTTGGACTACCTCCCCCTCAATGTTATGTGAATTGTTCCCTCAATACATGGAATGTATAAATGAATGTTCATAATTAAACATAACTTAAATTCACAACATAAATAATATCTTAATTTCAAAATTATTTTTCAATATATATGAAATATACATATTTATATCGTCTCCATTATTACCCCTTCACAGTCATTAACAGAGATAACGTCATTTGTGAACATGTGGAATACCACCTCCTCAACATGATATGATTCATTTTTCATAAAATAATTCAATATATTAGTTTATATTATTAAATAACGTGATATTTGTCATATAATGATAATTCTGTAATTATTTGACTTATATACCTTCTTTCCACAATGATCATTTAAAAATTTGAATGTTACTCATGTGTACATACGACCTACAGTCACCATGATTGTAACATTATATCATCATCAAAACGAAATTTAATTACTAATAATTAAAGTATAATTGATATAATAATTTTATAATTATGTCATTTTTTCAGAATAGAGAAGTTATATAATTACACCTTTGACCATGCTTGACCAAAATAGTTTTTTTTTGACACATAAACCGAATTTGGTCAAAAATAACTAACGTAAAAGTAATTTTTTATGTAGTTGTAAAAAATGGTAACATGTTAAATAAATGTTAATATAAAAATTAAAAATACCTAAATAAAGTATAAAACTAAAATAAATATATTATATAAGAAGTTAAAGGACGTTAAACTAAAAGGATACTCAAGGTCAATGGATTTCATCTCACTTTTAATTTCTCAAAGATATAAGCTATGTTCACCACACATTCATTTTGTGAGGTGTATGTAATGAGAATGATTTTATTCTATAAATATTGTACATAATGTAATGGTTATTCAAATTCACATTTTATGATCCTTATTTCATGTTTTTTAAGATTAAAACTTACCAAATCAGTGAAATGTTTTTTCTCAATTTTCCTTCATTGAACTCATGTTTTATTATGCACCTAAAATATATATTTTTGTTGAATATAGTTCTATTTTACATGATATTTAATGAATATCATTATTTTCATTATATAATATCTTCAGGTAATTTTCTTTTCTTGAAGAGTATGATCCAATTTTCCATGTTAGAAGAGTTTATTGAGCAATCTCATCTCTTTTTTTAAATTTTTATATTTATACTTCTGTCGATGGAATCTTTGATGTATCTCTCATGAAAATTCATGAGATTATTAAAACATTATTATTTCCTAATATAATTATTTATTGGTATGACTCACTACTCTTGGGTACATAATATTATTAAGAATGTGTTTTTTTGAAAGCCAGACTTTACCATTTCATCAGCCAAAAATATATTCAAAACCATGTTTTCTAAGAGGGGATTCAAATAATATTATTCCATTACCCTAGAATATTTAAAATAAATTATTAGCATATTTTATTTTACCAAACTCATCAATGGTATATTATTATTTCTTTCAAAATGAGGAAATTTTTTAACCATTTACCGTATAAAAGGAATATTCTTTTTACCTCGTACGACATGTACAGATTCATCTGGTTTCATTTTGTGGAATTCTCACTATCATGTTTAAAACATTTATTTTTAAAATATCTTTAGAAGGAAATTTCAATAAAAAGTACTTTTAGATGGTTTTTTTAATGATAAACATAATTTCATTAAAAATATTTTTAAATCTTATTTATTTATTTCATCAATGATAACAACCAACTATTTTTCCCCAAATGGAATTTATTATGTTGATACCATCACTATCCTTCATTTGGATGGTTTATTATTTATTTTTACAAGGATTATATTCAATTTCACATCCTTGATCTCATTTTTAGTCACGTTTAAGTGTTAAATATCATATGCTCATTGAACTTTGAATTTCCACTTATAATCCAGTTCATTTTTCTTGGAAATTACTATTACCTAATTTGTATAACACAATAAATTTGGTTCCTAATTTGGAAGTAATTTCATTAAATGTGGAATTATTAAAAAGTATGTATTTATAATAAAATATAGTTATTTGATATTTCATATTATTTATTTTAGTATACAATATAATGAATTTTTTGAAAAATAAGGAACAAGTTCTGAACCAGTTAATGAAATCCCCTCGATTCATTAGTAGTCACATGGGACAAAATAGTTGGCTAGATACCTTAGATGGGTTATTAACTGATATCTAAACCATCTTATGGAAGTTATTTGTGGTACTGGTTCCATGTACCAAGGAAAAAAGGAACCAAATAATTGTGCATTGCATTCATATTAGATTTAGTTATTATTCACCTATGGGATTTTTTGTTGGCATATCTGTTGATACATATCATTAAAATTCATTGATTAATTGAATATGGTTTAGTTTCATACATTAAAAATATTTAATTTTCCTTATATAGATATTTGAATGGTATGTATTTCAAATTTTTACCTTTCCTTATTGCTTATGTGATTTTATTTAGATTATTGATTACATGGAATGTTTCTTTAGCTACATACCTTTGCATATTTATTATTATCTTTGATTCAATATTGATTCCAATATATTTCTCCCTTAATGAGAATTTGATCTAACACAAATTATTTTCTTTTCCCTAGAGATCCATGAAGTGTTCAATGATAGATATAAAATTATATACTATAGGATTAGAGTAATCCTTGAATTTGTTTTGTTTGTTAGAATAAAAAATATTTTTTAATTAGTGCATACATTTGTAATAAAGTTCTAATTTATATATGTAGTTTTCCCAGACTATTAAACTGGTCAGTAATTTGGTACAAGATTCCTTGTAATCATGACAATGTAATTGATAGAAAACACATGATCTAGGTTTCTGGGATCTCAGTCGCAATAGTTGGTATCAAAGGATGTTTAGTTGAAACCTTGGTAACTATATTTAAGAAAACCAATAATACAGAACATAACCATAAGGTATAATTTAAATAATTATGGATGAAAACCCTTGAATTTTGGTAAAGTGTCGATTATGTGGGTCTTCTGAGTAATAAATCCATGATTGGATTCTATAAGTTGATGTTGTTTGGAAACATATGTACCTAGGAGTAAAAAATCTCACAACGTGTTCTGCACATGACTTGGGGTAACCTCATACATAACAAGAGGCATTACTATGCTACTGGTTTGACACTACCATGGAATATGCAAAGTATTGTAACGTCCCGAACCCAGGTGCCACACAACAGGTGCCCCGAGCCCGGTTTGCCATGTGACCCCAAGCGCATTTCCCCAAACGCCAGAGGCTGCCGACTAGCAGCGAGGGCCCAGGTCTGATAGTGCGAACACTATGCCCTCATTTTTCAAAGTGTAGCACAGCGGAATACCAAAATAAACACACAACAACAGCAGAAGCAGTAAACATACACAACTGAAATAACTACAGTAGTGGATATATCCAACAGTATATAAGTGATGATGCTACATGTTTCATGTTCTATGAAAATATCCAGAACATGTTATACATCAATACAGTATAGCAGAAAACAGAGTACAACAAAACAAGCAAAATAGCTAGCAGTGGCATCGCGAGCCTAGGCTTGGTCCCATGCCCTCCTACTCCTCAGCAACAGTCAAGTACCTGTATAGGGACTCTTACCCCTATCTACACCTGCAACAACGTAATCTGTTTGGGCCGAAAAGCGTGACCCAAATAGGGTGTGAGAAATATATCTCAGTAGACACCCACCAAAGGCACATGCCCAACTTCCTGTAAGCATGCAACAACAGTGTGTAGTAGTAAAATGCAATAAAGTAAGTAGTACTCAAAAGTAACTAATTACCAGTTATATTTCCATTTCATTATCCATTTAATCCATTCAAATATTAGAAACCACCACAGTGCATTTCTAGGTAAATAGTCCACGTCCTCAGACAAACAAAACCTTAACCTCAGGTAAGCAGAATCCAACCCGCAGGTATAGCCCTCAGGCGTAACAGAAATTTCCCTCAGGCGTAGGAAGTTTCGCCTGAAAGCACAGAAGTCAAGCCCTTAGGCATGAAAGGTTGCCCTCAGGAGAAATACTACAGCCCTCGTGCAAAATAGTGCAGTGACCTCAGGCTAATCACAACAACGCCCTCAGGCTAAATACAAAAACTCCCTTAGGATAAACAGATAACCGGACCATTCCCAATAGGTAAACAAGAAGTAACAAGCAATTCCTATCAAGGAAATTCTACAATTACTACTTTGAAGGCATACCCTCGGGTATCCTGGCCAAACAGCTAAATAGAGAAACACACCCTGGGGGTGGTTCCGGATCCAAGAAACAATCCCAACAAGAAATTTAACATCACAATTTAATCACCTATGCAATTCTTGGAATTAAACATAGCAATTACCTCAGCCACATGACACCCCAACATGGGTTCGTGGCACAAAAACGCACAGAACACACAGCAGTTGGAAAACTAAACACAAAGCCACCTACCTTATATGCCAACGAACGCTATACCCGAACACTGACTCCAAAAACACCCAAGAATGGCATAGATCTGATGAAGAACAAAACTCATTGAAATGTAAAGAACTTACGTTAGGAAAATAATTGGCACGAATGGTACCAGGAGGGGAGAGGGCTCACCCGTGCGGTTCCAACGAGATCGTCCAAAGCCGAAACGTATTCCAAACGAATGCCCGGTGGATCTTCAAAGATCCGGCCTCATCCTTTGGCTCCAAAATGGCTCAAGTGCCTCCTCTGCCAAATGTGGAGGCCACTGCATGTTTTAAGCCGAAAAAACAAAGTACACGGTGTGTACTTCAAAGTACACGACATGTATTCTCTTCATTTAACTGTTCAAATGGTGGCACCTCCACACTGTTCATACGTCGACATGAGTACACGACATGTACTCTCGAGTACATGGCGTGTACTGTCACCCAGCTGGTGGCGACGCCCCTGCCTTACTGCTCAAGCCTGCCTACTGACTACACGGTGTGTAAGGTACCACTACACGGTGTGTAGTCAGTTCCTACACCCTTCATTGCTGGCATGGCTACATGCCCCATGTACTCATCCCAACACGGCCGAAAGTACACGTCGTGTGGATAAAGATCACGGCGTGTAGGTCCAAAATTTAGGATTTTTCCCATTTTCCATATTTTCTAAAAAACACCTATGGAAAAGGAAAAGAAGAAGCCCATACCTCTAAAATTTGAACCGGGTTCTTAAAAACTTCCCTCATTATAGAAATTCATCCCCGAATTACAATTTCAAGGGTGGTGAAGAGAAATCTCAGAACATCTCTGGCCACTGAGCACGTACGTCGGCCTCCCTCTCCCAGGTCTCGTCCTGCACTCGGCCATGCTGCCGTAGCACCCGTACGAGGGGAACTTAACGGCCTCGGAGAACCATCGTTCTCCTATCAACGATACGGATCAGATGCTCCTCAAATGTCACATCATGCTGAAGCTAAACCTCCTCTGGATGAATGGTGTGAGATGAGTCTGAATGGTAGCGACGCTACTGAGACATGTTGAAGATGTCATGCATGGCTCGGTACCGCTGCGGTAACTGCAACCGATATGCAACTAGACCGAATCTATCTATAATATCAAATTGTCCCACATACCTCGGTGAATGCTTACCATGTCTCCTAATCCATTTGTGTCCCAGCCTTGGTGAAACACAGAAGAAAACCTGATCCCCGACCACGAAATCCAAAGGTCGTCTACAGCGATCACCATAAGAATTCTGATGAGACTGCGCGGTAGCCATCAGCTTCCGAATCAACTGGACCTGCTCAGATATCTCTTGCACGAGCTGTGGCCCCAGTAAAGCTTCCTCACCTACCTCTAACCAGCTCAAAGGTGATCGGAATGGCCTACCATATAAAGCCTCATATGGTTCCATCTCAATAGTTTCCTTAAAACTATTGATATAGGCAAACTCGACAAAGGGTATATGCTTCTCCCATGAGTCCCCAAAGTCTAGGACGCATGCGCGCAACATGTCCTCCAGTACCTGTATCGTCCGCTCTGACTGGACATCTGTCTGAGGGTGGTATGCTGTGCTCAGAAGCACCTGTGTACCCAGCACCCTCTGAAAACTCTGCCAGAAACGAGACGTAAAGAGGGCGTCCCTATCTAAAACGATAGAATGAGGGACCCCATGAAGATGTATGATCTCTCTGATATACAGCCTTCCAAGCTCGTCCACACCGAATATCTCCTTTATCATCAAGAAGTGGGCTTCTTTTGTGAGTATGTCCACAACAACCCACACGGCGTCATTGCCTCGAGGTGACCTCGGCAATCCCGTCACGAAATCCATCGCGACATCATCCCATTTCCACTCTGGAATGGGAAACTGTTGTAACACCCCAGCTTGTCTCTGATGCTCTTCCTTCACCTACTAACAAGTGGAACACCTCGTAACAAAACCAGCTATCTCTCTCTTCATACCCGGCCACTAGTACTGATGTCTCAAGTCTGGGTACATCTTGGTAACCCCGGGATGAACTGCCCAAGATGAAGCATGAAACTACCTCATCAGCTCCTCGCGTATATCCCCTAGAACCCATACACATCCATGGAAACGAAAAACCTCATCATCACCTATCGTCCAACCGGGAGGAGGGTCCTCACTTGCAACCGACTCCCGTAGAACTAGGCCTTCTGAAACCTATAGCTGCCTCATCCTCAATCTGTCTGGGAGGGTAGAAGTCACAGCTAACGAGGAATGATAAGTCTACCCCTGACTATCATGCACCTCCAGATGCATCTCAGAGAACAAAGCCATAAGCTTCCACTCACCACTAGCCTCCTACACTGCCTATATCTGAGTCTTCCTGCTCAGTGCATCGGCTACTGCATTAACTTTACCAGGTGTATAGGCAAGCTCAAAATCGAAAGAATGTAGGTACTCGACCCACCTTCTCTGCCTCAAATTCAGGTCACGCTAAGTAAAGATATACATGAAGATTTTGTGGTCGGTGAAAACCAAAAAATGCTCTCCCAACAAATAATGTCTCCAACAGCGCAACGCATGAACAACTACAGCCAACTCGAGATCATGCGTCGGGTAATTCCTCTCATGTGGCCTCAACTGTCGAGACACATACACAACAACTCGGTCGCCCTGCATCAAAACGGCTCACAGCCCAATCCCTGATGCATCATAGTAAACTGTATAGCTCTTTCCCTGCTCTGGGAGTATCAGGATCGGTGCTGATGCCAACCTTCTCTTCAGGTCCTGAAAAGATGTCTCGCAAGCTTATGACTAAACGAAATCCACACCCTTCTTAGTCAGAACTGTCAACGGTGCTGCTAAGAGGGAGAAGTCCTGTATGAAGCGTCTGTAGTAACCAGCCAGCCCTAAGAAACTTCGTATCTCAAACACGTTCATAGGCTGCTCCCAAGAAACTACTGCTCTCACCTTCTCTGGGTCTACTGAAACCCTACATCTGATATGATATGACCCAGGAAGTGAATCGGGTCCATCCAAAAGTGGTACTTCGAGAGCTTAACATATAGTTGATGCTCTCTTAGTGTACTCAATACGATCTCAAGATGGGTGGCATGGTCATGTCGAGTGTGAGAGTACACCAAGATGTTGTCCACAAATACTACCACAAATGAATCAAGATACGGATGGAACACACGATTCATCATAGCCATGAAACCTGCTGGTGCGTTCGTCAGTCCGAACGGCATAACCGTATACTCATATAGACCATACATACTCCTAAAAGCTGTGAGAGGTATATCAGATGGTCTAATGCGTATTTGATGATATCTGTATCTCATGTCAATCTTCGAGAACACTCATTCTCCATGAAGCTGATCAAACATATCATCTATCCCCACCAAGGGATATTGGTTCTTAACCGTCATCTGGTTCAGCTTTCGATAATCCACAAAAAGTTTGAGGGTACCATTCGCCTTCTTTGGAAAAAGGACTGGAGAACCCCAAGGAGAAATACTGGGTCAGATAAAACACTTTTCCTGTAACTCCTCTAACTGCCTCTTGAGCTCCTGCAACTAAGGCGTGGCCATCCTATAAGGAGGAATGGAGACTGGTGCTGCTCCTGGCACAAGCTCAATAGAGAAATCCACCTCACGCACCGGAGGTAGACCTGAAAAGTTGTATGGGAAGACATCACTGAAATCATCGACAAATGTAGGGAAATTCTATTTGACAAGTCCCCTAGTCATCCAAATATAAGTTCGCAATCTGGTCTGTGACTCCACCACGCCCATGATGCTCTGGTCTAGCTCGACTCGCCTGAACATCCCACTCGCCCTTGTATAGAAACTCCCCGCCCTCTGGTGACGTGAAACGCACCCTGCGACGTTAGCAGTCTACAAAGGTTAGAAAGGGAACCAACCAGTCCTTCCCGAGAATGATGTCATAGCTTGTCATCTCCAGAACATAGAGGTCCCAAAGGAAGTGACACCCACCAACCTCAAGGGGGAACACCTTGCACTGACGCACACCAACCGTCCTAGTCCCCAACGTAGTGTCTAGCATCAAGATATCAGAAGATGTAGAAACACCGAACCCAAGGCTCTCCATAGCGGGTACAGATATAAAACTATGTGTAGCACCCATATCAAAAAGTACAGAATTCAAGACATAATCTTCTAGAATAGTACCTCTGACTGTAGAAGGTCCGGGATCCTTGTCCTACTAGGTCTGTTGCACTACATAAGCTTTCCCAGTGCTGCGGCCCTGCGACACAACCTGGCTACCCTGAGCTGTCCTGCCCTGTTGCCTCTGCGATCGTGGTGTCTGGCTACCACTGCTACGACCACCATCTCTACCTGCACGCCATGACTTATTCTAGTTCCCTGACTGGTATGATGCCACTGGTCCTGCTCCCGCACGCAGAGTCTTCACAGAATCCCTCTCACTAGCCACTAGTAGAAACGCCTTGCAAAAGCCCTACTGATGACCCATCTTGCCACAATCTCAACACTCCACTGGGTCTCGTGGACACTGCGGTCTCTTGTGCCCCTCTGTGCCACACTGGTAGCACCTGACCGGTCCACCTGAAGAAGCTGCCTGGCTGGTACTGCCGCTATGAGAGAAGTCCATCTGTCTCTTCCTCTTGCCAGCATAAATAGTACCAGTAACTGGTGCTGAACCGACCTGGCCCACACCACTCAATTCCCATAGGTTCCTCTCTATAATCAACGTCTGGTTCACAATCGCATGTACAGTAGGAAACCAGAAAACCTTTACCAATGCTCAGATGTCATACCGAAGACTATCCTCAAAACATCTGGCTCTCAACGTCTCATCACCCACCAGCACGGGTGCAAAACGCTGAAGCTCCGTAAAACAAGTTGTGTAGTCCATTACCGACATAGCACCCTGCTGCAGATTCCTAAACTCTCGAGCTCTATCTTCCCTCAACGTCTCGGGAAAAAGAAGTCATAGAAGACTACCTGAAAATATTCCCACACCATGTCCCTGTGATGCTCTGACTGAGTGGTAACATCCCACCTCCTCTTGGAGGAATCACACAGCATGTAAGTCGCGAGTTTGAGCCTCTACCCTGGAGGCGTCTCAAGATACTCCAAAATAGTCAGCATCGATCCTAGCCAAGACTCCACAGCCTGTGGTCTGCCATCCCCTGAAAACGTAGGTGGATGCTACGGCTGAATGATACGCGTCAGCTCGGCCATAGATGTGGCTTCATGCGGTGCTCCCTGAAAGGTCTGCAGGAACCGCAGTAAGCCTTCACGGAACTACGCCTCCACGCCTGTGTCCGTTATAAAAGCTAGTGCCGCATCTGGCTCTGCTGGTGGATCACCTGGTAGCCCATGGCCCGCCATCTCCGGAGTATAATCGTCGCCGCTCTCCTGGCGAACAACTTGCCTTCGTCTAGGCGGCATGACTCTACAAGGTCAAAAGCACACCTCATATTCAATATTATTAAGACTGAAATGAAGGAACCACAAAAGAACAAGAGGAAGAAGGCATTTCTAAATTTGCAATACAAGACTACACGACGTGTACACTGACTACACAGCGTGTACTTGACTTCCTTTCCCCTTCCTAGGTCCTTCTACACGGATAAGCCACACGGCTTCTTTTCCACAAAACTTAATGGTGTGTATAATATCAACACGGTGTGTATGATGTTATTTTCCAACTGCTCGTGCCGTCTGTGACACGGCCGACTACTCGACTTGATTCTACACGGTGTGTTACACCCATACATGGCGTGTGCAACGCCTCGTTTCCCAGCCACACAGCTAACTCCACTCGGTCTTTCCTCGGACAAGCCTACCTGGCGTGTCCCAAAGGTACATGGTGTGCTCAGGGAGAGGTGACACCGACCCGTGTTGTTAGTAACACAACTGAGTCGCCAGGTCACACTACACGGTGTGTCTATATCTGGCACGGCGTGTTCGTCAAGGAGTTCACCAACCCATGTTGTTAGTTACACGGCTGGAATCCGGGTCAACACTACATGGCGTGTACAAAACTACACAACGTGTTTTACCGAAGCCCTTCCCTACCTCGTGTCGCCGCCCACACAGTTTGTGACATGGGAAGAGACTACAGGGCGTGTACTCAGGGTACACGACGTGTACTAAAAAAGTTCATTTTTTTCTTCCCAAACAGAAGAACACACACGGCGTGTCTGAGGTCCTATATGGCGTGTATTCTGGGTTTTCCAGACAGTATGCCTCAGAAACTTATTCGGAACCTAGAAAATATGGAAAACAACACCTACGTGTCAAATTCCGAACCGTGGGGGCCTATACACCCCACGAATCATAGTTTGACATATTATTTGTGTTATAACCAATAACCAGTCAATGATCCACCATATTCCGGTCAATTGGGGCCCATACTTCCCGAAAACCAAAGTTTGGCTTCCATTCTATAAACAAGCTCAACAATAATACCATATCACAAGGCAGGTATTTATCATGAAGCTATCACAACAGCATGCTTTACTAGCACAACAACTATCACAACAACATGAAAATTCTAATGCACCTACATGGCATGGAAACTATGCATGGCATGTGATTTCTAGCACGTTCTTATATGATGGCTGAGACGACATACCCTCATCTCAGAGGGTTGCAACTAAATTGAACCCAGAAATAAAATATAAATAGCACAATCCAAGTGCGTCACCCAACGGTGAAAATATATCAAATGTAAAATTTGCAAAATCAAAAGAATGCAAAGTACGAGGTAGACTGGCTTTTCCCTGTACACGGGTTAGCTACGCCCAAGCACAACTTATTACCAATTACCGTTCGTCCTAACTCCGACTAAGGATCAAAATATTAAGTCAATGAAAAGAACATGACTCCGATACCACTTTGTAACGTCCCGGACCCGGGTGCCACGCAACGGGTGCCCTGAGCCCGGTTTGCCACGTGACCTCAAGCGCATTTCCCCAAACGTTAGAGGCTGCTAACTAGCAGCGAGGGACCAGTTCTGATAGTGGTGAAACTATGCCCTCATTTGTCAAATTGTAGCGCAGAAGAATACCAAAATAAACATACAACAACAGTTGAAGAAGTAAACATACACAACTGAAATAACTATAGTAGTGGATATAACCAACAATATATAAGTGATGATGCTACATGTTTCAAGTTTTAAGAAAACAGCCAGAACATGTTATACATCAATACAGTATATCAGAAAATAGAGTACATCAAAACAAGCAAAACAGCTAGCAGTGGCATCGTGAGGCTAGGCTCGGTTCCATGCCCTCCTACTCCTCAACAACAGTCAAGTACTTGTATAGGGACTCTTTCCCCTATCTACACCTGGAGCAATGTAATCTATTTGGGCCGAAAAGCATGACCCAAACAGGGTGTGAGAAATATATCTCAGTAGGCACCCACCAAAGGCCCGTTCCCAACTGCGTGTAAGCATGCAACAACAGTGTGCAATAGTAAAATGCAATAAAGTAAGAATTACTCAAAAGTAACTAATTACCAGTTATATTTCCATTTCATTATCCATTTAATCCATTTAAATATTATAAACCACCACAGTGCATTTCTTGGTAAACAGTCCACATCCTCAGACAAACAAATCCTTAACCTCAGGTAACCAGAATCCATCCTGCAGGTATAGACCTCAGGCATAACAGAAATTTCCCTCAGGCGTAAGAAGTGTCGCCCTCATGAACAGAATTCAAGCACTCAGGCACAAAAGGTTGACCTCAGGCGAAATACTACAACCCTCGGGCTAAATAGTGCAGTGACCTCAGGCTAATCACAACAACGCCCTCTAGCTAAATACAAAAACTCCCTCAGGCTAAACAGATAACCGGGAAATTCCCAACAGGTAAACAAGCAGTAACAAGAAATTCCTCTCAAGGCAATTCTATAATTACTACTTTGAAGGCATACCCTTGGGTATCCTGGACAAACGGCTAAACAGAAAAACACACCCCGGGGGTAGTTCCAAATCCAAGAAACGATCCCAAACAGCATTTTCACATCACAATATAATCACCTATGCAATTCTAGGCATTAAACATAGCAACGACCACAACCACACGACACCCCAACATGGGTTCATGGCACAGAAATGCACAAAACACACAGCAGTTGTAAAACTAAACACAAAGCCACCTACCTTATATGCCAACGAACTCTATACCCAAACGCCGACTCCAGAAACGCCCAAGAATGGAATAGATATGACAAATAACAAAACTCATTCAAATGTAAATAACATACGTTAGGAGAAGAATTGGCAAGAACAGTACTAGGAGGGGAGAGGGATCACCTGTGCGGTTCCAACGAGATCGTCCGAAGCCGAAACGGATTCCAGACGAACGCCTGGTGGATCTTCAAAGATCCGGCCTCCTACTTTGGCTCCAAAATGGCTCAAGTGCCTCCTCTGCCAAATGGGGAGGATATAGCCTATTTTAAGCTGAAAAAACAAAGTACACGGTGTGTACATCAAAGTATAGGGCATGTACTCCCTTCATTTAACTGTTCAAATGGTGGCACCGCCACACTGTTCATATGTCGACATGAGTACACAACATGTACTCTTGAGTATACAGCGTGTACTCTCGAGTACACAGCGTGTACTGTTGACCAGCTGGCGGCAATGCCCCCACATTACTGCTCAAGCCTTCCGACTGGATACACGGTGTGTAAGATACCATTACATTGCGTGTAGTCAGTTCCTACACCCTTCATTGCTGGCATGGCTACACGCCCCGTGTACTCATCCCAACACAGCCAAAAGTACATGGCGTGTGGACAAAGTACACGGCATGTAGTTCCAAAATTTAGGATTTTTCCCATTTTCCATATTTTCTCAAAAACATCTAAGGAAAAGGAAAAGAAGAAGCCCGTACCTCTAAAATAAGAACCGGGTTCTTACAAACTTCCCCCCTTATAGCAATTCGTCTCCGAATTTCCCTTTCAAGGGTGGTGAAGAGAGAGCTCAGAACAGCTCTGGCCACTGAGCACGTACGTCGGCCTCCCTCTCCCAGGTCTCGTCCTGCACTCGGCCATGCTGCCATAGCACCCGTAATAGAGGAACTAACCGGCCTCAGAGAACCTTTGTGATCCTATCAACGATACGGATCGGATTCTCCTCAAAGGATGCATCATGATGAAGCTCAACTTCCTCTGGGTGAAAGGTGTGAGATGGGTATGAATGGTAGCGATGCAACTGAGACACGTGGAAGGCATCGTGCATGGCTCGATACTGCTGCGGTAACTATAACCGATATGAAACTAGCCTGAATCTCTCCAGAATCTCAAATGGTCCCACATAACTCGGTGAAAGCTTACCCTGTCTCCTTATACATTTGTGTCCCAGCCTCGGTGAAACACGCAAGAAAACCCGATCCCCTACCACGAACTCCAAAGGTCATCTGTGGTGATCAGCATAAGGCTTCTGACGAGACTGCGCGGTAGCCATCCGCTTCTGAATCAACTTGACCTGCTCTGATGTCTCCTGCATGAGCTATGGCCCTAGTAAAGCCTCCTCACCTACCTCTAACCAGCACAAAGGTGATCGGGATGGCCTACCATATAAAGCCTCATATGGTTCCATCTCAATAGTAGCCTGAAAACTACTGTTATAGGAAAACTCGACTAAGGGTATATGCTTCTCCCACGAGCCCCCAAAGTCTAGGACGCATGCACGCAGTATGTCCTCCATTACCTGTATCGTCCGCTCTGACTGGCCATCCGTCTGAGGGTGGTATGTTGTGCTCAGAAGCACCTGTGTACCCAGTGCCCTCTAAAAACTCAACTAGAAACAAGATGTAATGCAGGCATCCCTATCTGAAATGATAGAACGAGGGACCCCATGAAGACGTACGATCTCTCGAATATACAGCCTTCCGAGATCGTCCACACTGAATGTCTCCTTGATCGGAAAGAAGTGAGATACTTTTGTGAGTCTTTCCAAAAAAAACCACACAACATCATTTCCTCGAGGTGACCTCGGCAATACCGTCACGAAATCCATCGCGAAATCATCCCATTTCCACTTTGGAATGAACAACTGCTGTAACATCCCAGCTTGTCTCTGATGCTCTTCCTTCACCTACTGATAGGTGGACCACCTCGTAACAAAACCAGCTATCTCTCTCTTCATTCCCGGCCACCAGTACTGACGTCTCATGTCTCGGTGCATCATTGAAACCCCGGGATGAACTGCCCAAGATGAAGCATGAAACTCCCGCATCATCTCCTCGCGTATATCCACTGGAACCCATACACATCCATGGAAACGCAAAACCTCATCATCACCTATCATTCTACCGGGAGGAGGTTCCTCACTTGCCACCGACTCCCGTAGAACTAGGCCTTCTGAAACAGATAGCTGACTCATCCTCACTCTGTCCAGGAGGGCAGAAGTCATAGCTAACGAGGAAAGATAAGTCTGCCCCTAACTGTCATGCACCTCCAGATGCATCTCAAAGAACAAAGCCATAAGCTGCCACTCACCACTGGAATCTTGCACTACCTGTATCTGAGTCTTCCTGCTCAGTGCATCAGCTACTGCATTACCTTTACCAGGTGTATAGGCTAGCTCATAATTGAAGGACTGTAGGTACTCGACCCACCTTCAATTCCTCAGATTCAGGTCACGCTGAGTAAAGATATACTTGAGGCTTTTATGGTCGGTGAAAACCACAAAATGATCTCCCAACAGGTAATTTCTCCAACAGCGCAACGCAAGAACAACTGCAGCCAACTTGAGATCGTGCGTCAGGTAATTCCTCTCATGTGGCCTCAACTGCCGAGACCCATATGCAACAACTCGGTCGCCCTGCATCAAAATGGCTCCCAGCTCAATCCCTAATGCATCACAGTAAACTGTATAGCTCTTTCCCTACTCCGGGAGTATCAGGATCGGTGCTGATGTAAACCTTCTCTTCAGGTCCTGAAAAGCTGTCTCGAAAGATTCTGACCAAACAAACTTCACACCATTCTTAGTCAGACCTGTAAACGGAGCTTCTAAGAGGGATAAGTCCTGTATGAAGCGTCTGTAGTAACCAGACAGCCCTAAGAAACTCCGTATCTCAAACACGTTCTTAGGATGCTCCCAGGAAACTACTGCCCTCACCTTCTCTGGGTCTACTGCAACTTCTTCCTCTGAGATGATATGACCCAGCAAGTGAATCTGGTCCATTCGAAAGTGGAACTTCGAGAGATTATCATATAGTTGATGCTCTCTTAGTGTACTCAATACGATCTCAAGATGGGTGGCATGGTCATGTTGAGTGGGAGAGTACACCAAGATGTTTTCCACTAATACTACCACAAATGAATCAAGATACGGATGGAACACACGATTCATCAGAGCCATGAAAACTGCGGGTGTGTTCGTCAGTCCGAACAGCATAACCGTATACTCATATAGACCATAACTACTCTTAAAATCTGTGAGAGGTATATCAGATGGTCTAACATGCATCTGATGATATCCAGATCTCAAGTCAATCTTCGAGAACATTCGTGCTCCATGAAGCTGATCAAACAGATCATCTATCCTCGGAAAAGGGTATCGTTTCTTAACTGTCAACTGGTTCATATTCTGATAATCCACACAATGTCTGAGGGTACCATCTGCCTTCTTCGCAAAAAGGACCGGAGAACCCCAAGGAGAAGTACAAGGTTGGATAAAACCCTTTGTATGTAACTCCTCTAACTGCCTCTTAAGCTCTTGTTACTCAAGCGTGGCCATCCTATAAGGAGGAATGGACACCGGTGCTGCTCCTGGAACAAGCTCAACAGAGAAATCCACCTCACGCATAGGAGTTAGACCTGGAATGTCGTCCGGGAAGACATCCCTAAAACAATCGACAACTGGAGGGAAATTCTATCTGACAAGTCCCCAGGTCATCCAGATATAAGCTCGCATTCTGGGTTGTGACTCCACCTTACCCATGATGCTCTGGTCCCGCTCGACTCACCAGAACATCCCACTCGCGCTTGTATAGAAACTCCCCGCCCTCTAGTGATATGAAACACACCATGCGATGTTATTAGTCTACAAAGTCTCGAAAGGGAACCAACCAGTCCATCCAGAGAATGACGTCATACCTCGTCATCTCTAGGACATAGATGTCCCAAAGGAAGTGACACCCATCAACCTCAAGGGGGCACTCCTTTCACTAACGCACACCAACTATCCTAGTCTCCAACAGAGTGTCTAGTGTCAAGATATCTGAATAGGTGAGACACCGAGCCCAAGGATATCCACAGCGGGTACAGATATAAAGCTATGTGTAGCACCCATATCAAAAAGTACAGAAGACAAGACAGAAGCTACTAGAATAGTACCTCTGACTGTAGAAGGTCAGTGATCCTGCTCCTGCTGGGTCTGTTGCACTGCATATGCCTTCCTAGTGTCGCGGCCCTACGACACAGCCTGTCTACCCTGAGCTGTCCCGTCCTGTTGCCTCTGCGATCCTGGTGTCTGGTTACCACATCCACGAACACCATATCTTCCTATACGCCCTGACGTATTCCAGTTCCCTGACTGGTAAGAAGCCACTAGTCCTACTCCCGCACACGGAGTCTCCACACAACCCCTCTCACTAGCCACTGGTAGAAACGCCCTGCAAAAGCGCTGTAGATGACCCATCTTGCCACAGGCTCGACACTCCACTGGGTCTCGTGGACACTGCGGTCTCTTGTCCCCCTCTCTGGCACACTGGTAGAACTTGACCGGTCAACATGAAGAAGATTCCTGGATGGTACTGCCGCTCTGAGAGAAGTCCATATGTCTCTTCCACTTGCAAGTAGAAATAGTAACAGTAACTGGTCCTGAACCGCCCTGGCCCACACCACTCGATTCCCGCAGGTTCCTCTCTGTAGTCAACGCCTGGTTTACAATCGCGTGTACAATAGGAAACCTAAAAACATTTACCAACGCTTGGATGTCTTCCCGAAGACCATCCTCAAAACTTTTGGCTCTCAACGTCTCATCACCCACCATCACGGGTGAAAAATGATGAAGCTCCGTAAAATGAGCAGAGTAGTCCATTACTGACATAGCGCCCTGCTGCAGATTCATGAACTCTCGAGCGCTATCTGCCCTCAGCGGCTCGGGAAAGAATAAGTTATAAAAGAATTCCTGAAAAGCTTCCCACACCATGTCCCTATGATGCTCTGACTGGGTGGTAACATCCCACACCTCTCGGAGGAATCACGCAACATGTAATTCGCTAGCTTGACCCTCCGCCCTGGAGGCGTATCATGATGCTCGAAAATAGTCTTCATCGATCCTAGCCAAGAATCTGCAGCCTGGGGTACGCCATCCCCTGAAAACATAGGCGGATGCTACTGTAGAAAGATACGTGTCAGCTCGGCCATAGATGTGGCAGCCTGCGGTGCTCCCTGAAAGGTCTGCATGAACCGCAATAATCCTTCCCGGAACTATGCCTCCGCGACTGTGTCTAGTATAATAGTTGGTGTCGCATCTGGCTCTGCTGGTGGATCAAATGGTAGCCCATGGCCCACCATCTCCGGAGTATAATCATCACCTCTCTCCTGTCGAACAAATCGTGGTCGTCTAGGAGGCATGACTCTACAAGGTCAAAAGCACGCCTCAGATTCAAGATTATTAAGATTGAAACGAAGGAACCACAAAGTAACAAGAGGATGAAGGCATTTCGAAATTTTCAAAACAAGACTACACAGCGTGTACATTGACTACACGGCATGTACTTGACTTCCTTTCCCCTGCCCGGGTCCTTCTACACGGCTAAGCCACACGGCTTCTGTTCCAAAAATCTACACGGCGTGTATAATATCTACACGACGTGTATGGTGTTATTTTCCAACTTCTCGTGTCGTCTGTGACACGACCGACTACTTGACTTGATTCTGCACAGTGTGTTACACCCATACACGGCGTGTAAAGCACCCCGTCTCCCAGCCACATGGATATCTCCACTCGGTCTGTCCTCGGACAATCCTACACGGTGTGTCACAATGGTACAAGACGTTCTCAGGGGGAGGTGACATCGGCCCGTGCTGTTAGTAACACGGCCGAGTCCCCAGGTCACACTACACAGCGTGTATATAACTGGCACGACATGTTCTGTCAAGAGGTTCACTGACCCGTGTTGTTAGTTACACGGTCGAACTCCAGGGTCCACACTACACAGCGTGTAAAGAACTACACGACGTGTTTTACCCAAGCCCTTCCCTACCCCATGTCACTGCCCACACAGTTTGTGACACGGTAAGAGACTACACTGGGTGTACTCAGGGTACACGGCCTGTACTCAAAAAGTTCATTTTTTTTCTTCCCAAATAGAAGAACACACACATCGTGTATGAGGTCCTGCACGGTGTGTATTCTGGGTTTTCCAGACAGTATGCCTCAGAAAATTCTCCCGAACCCAAACAATACGGAAAATATCACCTAAGTGTCAAATTTCGACCCGTGGGGGCCCATACACCCCACAAATCAATTTTTGACATCTTATTTGTGTTATATCAATGATCCACCAAATTCTAGTCAATGGGGGCCCATACTCCCCAAAAACCAAAGTTTCGCATCCATTCTATAAACAAGCTCAACAATAACACCATATCACATGGTATGTATTTATCAAGCAGATGTCTCAACGACATGATTTACTAGCACAACAACTATAACAACAACATGCAAATTATAATGCACCTACATGGCATGGAAACTATGCATGGCTTGTGATTTATAGCATGTGCCTATATGATGCATGAGATGACATACCCTCATCTCATTGGGTTGCAACTAAATAGAACCTAGAAATAAAATATAAACATCACAATCGAAGTGCGTCACCCAACGGTTAAAATATATCAACTGTAAAATTTGCAAAATCAAAAGAATGAAAAGTACGAGGTAGACTGGATTTTCCCTGACACGGGTTAGCTACGTCTAGGCACAACTTATTACAAACTATTGTTCGTCCTATCTCTGACTACGACTCCAAATAGTAAGTCAAAGAAAATAACCTACCTCTGATACCACTTTGTAACGTCCCGGACTCGGGTGCCACGCAACGGGTGCCCCGAGCCCGGTTCGCCACGTGACCTCAAGTGCATTTACCCAAACGCCAGAGGCTACCGACTAGTAGCGAGGGCCCGAGTCTGATAGTGGGGAAACTATTCCCTCATTTTTCAAAGTGTAGTGCAGCGGAATACCAAAATAAACATACAACAACAGTGGAAGAAGTAAACATACACAACTGAAATAACTACAATAGTGGATATAACCAACAGTACGTAAGTGATGATGCTACATGTTTCAAGTTCTAAGAAAACAGCCAGAACATGTTATACATCAATACAGTACAGCAGAAAACAGAGTACATCAAAACAAGAAAAACAGCTAGCAGCGGCATCGCGAGCCTAGGCTCGGTCCCATGCCCTCCTAATCCTCAACAACAGTCAATTACCTGTATATGGACTCTTGACCCTATCTAAACCTACAGAAACACAATATTTTCGGGCCGAAAAGCATGACCCAAACAGGGTGTGAGAAATATATCTCAGTAGGCACCCACCAAAGGCCCGTGCCCAACTGCATGTAATCATGAAACAACAGTGTGCAGTTGTAAAATGAAATAAAGTAAGTAGCACTCAAAAGTAACTAATTACCAGTTATATTGCCATTTCATTATCCATTTAATCCATTTAAATATTAGAAACCACCACAGTGCATTTCTATGTAAACAGTCCACGTCCATAGACAAACAAAACCTTACCCTCAGGTAAGCAGAATCCAACCCGCAGGTATAGACCTCAGGCATAACAGAAATTTCCCTAGGAATAGGAAGTGTCGCTCTCAAGCACAAAAGTCAAGCCCTCAGGCACGAAAGGTTGCCCTCATGCAAAATACTACAGCCCTTGGGCTAAATAGTGCAGTGCCCTCAGGCTAATCACAAAAACGCCCTCAGGCTAAATACAAAAACGTCCTCAGGATAAACAGATATCCGGGCCATGCCCAATAGGTAAACAAGAAGTAACAAGCAATTCCTCTCAAGTCAATTCTACAATTACTACTTTGAAGGCATACCCTTGGGTATCATGGCCAAACAGCTAAACAGAGAAACACACCCCGGGTGTGGTTCCGGATCCAAGCAACGATCCAAACCAGCATTTTTACATCACAATTTAATCACCTATGAAATTCTAGGCATTAAACATAGCAACGACCTCAGCCACACGACACCGCAACATGGGTTTGTGGCACAAAAACACACAAAACACCCAACAGTTGGAAAACAAAACACAGAGACACCTACCGTATATGATAACGAACGCTATACCCGAACGCCGACTCCAAAAACACCCAAGAACGGCGTAGATCTGACGAAGAACAAAACTCATTGAAACGTAAATAACATACGTTAGGAGATGAATTAGCAAGAACGGTACCAAGAGGGGAGAGGTCTCACCCGTGCGGTTCCAACGAGATCGTCCAAATCCAAAACGGATTCCAGACGAACGCCCGGTGGATCTTCAAAGATCCAGCCTCCTCCTTTTGCTCGAAAATGGTTCAAGTGCCTCCTCTGCCAAATGGGGAGGCTACTGTCAGTTTTAAGCCAAAATAACAAAGTACACGGCGTGTACTCCCTTCATTTAACTGTTCAAATGGTGGAACCACCACACTGTTCATAATTCAACATGAGTACACACCATTTACTCTCAAGTACACGGCATGTAATGTCGCCCAACTGGCGGCGACGCCATCACCTTACTGCTCAAGCCTACCGACTCACTACACGGCGTGTAAGGTACCACTACACGTCGTGTAGTCAGTTTATACACCCTTCATTGTCAGCTTGGCTACACGCCCCATGTACTCATCCCAACACGGCCAAAAGTACATGGCGTGTGGATAAAGTACACGGCGTGTCATTCCAAAATTTAGGATTTTTCCCATTTTCCATATTTTCTCAAAAACACCTACGGAAAAGGAAAAGAAGAAACCCGTACCTCTAAAATAAGAACTGGGTTCTTACAAGTATAACCAACTTTTTCATTAAAGACCATTAAAAAAGATTTCAATAGATAATGTAAATAAAAAATCAAGGTTAAATATAATGTTTTTTAGATTTATAAATAATATGTCATGATTTGGATATATTATATATTATTATATACTTTTCTCACGATGATTTTTTTTGCTATCACTATTCATTCTAGTTTTAGTCACTAGATAGAACCCAAAGGATTCAAGATAAAATTGTACATAAAGGACAAGGTGGTGAAAATGTGAAACAAAATGATGTGTTCATAAGAGTTAAGGATATCATGTTTATTCCAAATCCATTTCCCAAAATATGATTTACAATATATATATCCACCCACTCATGAGTGCACCATTGAAGAGAATGATTGAGGTTTCTAATATTACAAGTGGTGTAGACCATAATGAAAATAAAAAACAATTTTGGACATTTATGAATTTTTGAAGGATACACTCAGGAATTTTTTTCAATGGAATAAATAGATTCATTATGTGTGGAAAATATAGACATAAAGCAAAGGATTTATAAGGAAAAATAAAGAGTGTAATGGAAGGAAATTAATATCATCCTAAGAAATCCTTTGTAGTTATTTGTTGCAAGATTGGGGGACCTATACATTACCAAATTCAATTACCTATCCTTGAGGATAAACAATATACCCTGGATGTATATTTGTGAAAATATGTGAATGAATTATTTATGTATTGAGGTTTTATTGAAAACCATTGTTAAAATACTATTTAGCGATAAACCTGATTTCCAGGATTTCCATTATATAAATTTTGAAAGTCAATTTAATATGGTTGTAGAAAAGGATAGACTATATTTCGGAGGACAACCAATAAAATCTAGAAATTCCATGAGTTTATAACCCATGACCGACTGATGTTAAAGGTATCATTCCAACAACTATCCTTTGAAAGGTCCTTGTTAATTTTCATTGTCTTTAGTTAAATAATTTAATGAATAAATATCAATTATGAACCGGTAGTAAACATTTTATGGATTAGAAGTTAATATATTAACCATATTTATTTTGGGAGAATGTTAAATACAAATAGTAATACATTTCAGTCTTCTATAGGCAATAAAATCCTTTAAATTTTTTTTTCATCACGCATAAAAACATTCATTATTAATTATTAATTTTTGGGAGTAAAGGGATGAATTATAATTTCACCAAAGAAAAACCAATAGATAGGATTTTTCATATGATATTTGAACCTATCATGTTATAATATTTCATTTTATTCATGTTAAATAAAATGATTACCCCATATAAGTAAAACTAATTATAAATAAAAAAATTATAATACCTAAATGTCTATCAAACCAATGGCCTTCTAAATCATCAATGATTTATGTATTTAAGGCCCTCAACATTTCATTAATCATTCACTTGTTTATTATTGATGACCTTATTTAATATCTATGAATATTTATTTTTTCCCTCCAAGTATGTATCAGTACTTTCTACAAATTGTTTCTTACTTATTGACCTACTTACAGTATTGTCCATGTGACCGTTGTAATTTTGATCCCTTCTTTTTTAGAGGATTACTTATGAATCTTTATCATGATTTGGGATTTCAGACATATGAAGTATAAAAAAATATATCTCCATGATCTAGTATAAATTTAGAGGATGAAATTTAAATAAGGTAGGAATAATGTGATTCCTCGAAAAATTGTAGTGAGAATCATGAATTTGATATCGTGTTTGACACACGACCACAAGTGTCTAAGGTAATGTAATATCCAGATAAATTATAATATGTTTACTATTTAAAATATATTTAATGTATGAAACTATAAGACAACATGTGTCACACACAAGGTATATATTTATTGAAATATTTTGTTACAAGCAAGAGAGACCTTCCTTGATATCTTCCGTTACACGCAAGACGAGTTCCACGAAATAACAATGTATTATTAAAATATTATTATTTAATATAATATCACATAACCTAGAGGTTATGTTAGAAGTTATGTATATTACTAAGTAACAGATAAAAATATATATTTTATAATAATATAAGATTAATTTTTAGGTTACAAAGTAATTATAAATGAATACAGTAACCAATTGAATATAAATGGAATGTTTTTGTATAAAACAATTTTTTCTCATGACGTTGTTTTATCCTAATAAATTAAAGTAATTATAGTTACTTATTTAATCCAATGAAAAATATGTGTTTTATATTAAATCAATTATATTTTATATTCATCTGTTAGAATTTATTTTCATAAGATAATAAAAAACAATATTTTACACATAAAAACATATATTTTTATAAAGGCAGTTTAACCACCTATTTATGGAGATCCCATTTTGAATATAAAATTTTATATATTAATTGATTTAATATATCATTACATATTTATTATCATAATTTTAAACATATTAATTATTTTCAAGTGGATTTTTTATTTTTTCTAAGAAATTTATTTTTTTAACAAAAAGATAAAAATACCGAATTTTAGGTCAAAACAACATTTTAATATATTTTACTTATAAGGATATATTTTATTTTTAATCATGTTTACTGTTTAATTTGAAAATATTTTTATCATTTAGTCTAATTTAGGTCATTAGAATCAATTTCAAATTGAAATTTACTATAAAAACATAGCCAACATTTAGACGTCTTTACTTTAAAAACCTGTATTGTTCTTCCATATACGAGATTAATTTTAATTTAATTTATTCAAATCATATGATTGGAATTTAGAAAAATGGATTCCATATTTTGAATCTAAATAATTTATAATGTCTCATAAGTAGAACATTATTTTTTACCAAAAGGATAAGTGAAGGTTATCCAAATTAATTATTATTATTAAAGAAAATTAATCTTAATAAAGGACTAATAATTTAACTTAAGGGTCCAAATGACGTTTCCAATTTTAAAAAACAAATTTTAAGGAAATAAATTGGAAAATAACTTTAAATTATTAATTTTCTTTGTTTTTTATGAATATTTTTAGGTTCGATCATGTGCACACCTAACTTGTTTCCAAAAATTACAAGGGAGTCCTTTTCCTTTCGTATAAAAGGCCACCACCTCTACCCATTTTCACACCTATAAAACCTATTAGGTTCTTCTAAGAACTACCCTAATATTCTCCCATCATTCATCCATTCGATCTAAAATTCTTTCCTTGAGAAAAAATAAATACATGGAGGCTTTTGGTTCCAACCAAAATTAGTTACCCGTTTAAGAGGTAACATTTCAACTTAAGATTTTTAGTTTCATTTTAATTCTCCACTACCTATAGTATTATTATTATATGATTAAAAAAACCAAGTTTCATAAATAAACAAATTTTTTGATGCTATGTTTTATACATACACATACACACACCTTCTATCTAATGGGTAACAAAAATAGTGTTTATGTGAATGGCGAATTTCTTCCTCACAAAACGATGATTGTTCAATTATCCATCACTTCCTCTTATGGTGACCATTATGATAGAAACTCTATTTATATATGATATATATTATATTTATAATTTATTATTATTATGTAATATTTTTTCCAAAAATACCTTTATGATTTCAATATTTTTTTAATAAGATAATCTCATTTGAGGAATTGTGGCCTATTTCCCCCTAAAAGTAATGTGATTTGTTCGCACAATATATGGAATGTACAAATGAGTGGTCATAATTAAAAATCAGTTACATAACACTAATAAATAAAATATTCATTTAATATTTATCTTTCTATAAATAATATATATATGTATATATATTCATATCATCTCATTTATTATCCCTTCAGACACTATAAAAGAGATAACGTCGTTCGTGGATGTGTGGACTACCGCCTCCTCGACATGATATGATTACTTTTACATAATATAATTCTATATATATTTATCTGTGACTAAATAATATTATATTTATTATATAATTTTAATTCTATAAATAATTTAGTTAGTTACCTTATTTCCCCAACAATCATTTAAAAATTGGAATGTTACACATACGTATGTATAACCAATCGCCTCCCTGATTGTTATATTATATCTTTTTTATAACCATATTTAATGATTGAATTTAAAATTATAATTGATGAAAAAATATGATAATTATTTCATGGTTTGTATTCATAATATGTTATATAATGAACCATTTCACCATATTTGACCAACAATAGTATTTGTGAAACATATACAGAATTTGGTGAAAAACACCCTACATAAACTAAGTTGTTCCAATTTTTGTGAACAACATGGTAATAAGATAAAAAATTGTAATTATAAAAATGAATTTTTTTTGAAGAGTGTATAAAACTAAAATAAATTTATTATACATGATGTCAAAGTAAATTCACCCGAAAGTAAACTCTATGTCATGTGATTTCATCTCACTTTTAATTTCTATGAGATACAGGCTATGTTCTCGACTCATTTATTTTCTGTGGCATATATAATACCCATGATTGTATTATATTTATATTTTACATAATTTTATATATATTCACATGAATATTTTATGATACTTCCTTCTTGGGGTTTAATATTAATATTTTATCAAATCCATAAATTGTTTGTCTCAATTTTAATTCTTTAAACTCAAGTTTTATTATAAATCTAAACTCTTTTTTTGAAGTGCATATATTAAAATTTTCATGATATATCATTAATCTCAATATTTTATTTATATTCAATGATTAATGTAATTTAACTTTCTTATATGGATAGTATGATCCATTTGACTGAGTAATAAGAGTTTATTGAGACAATATCATCGCTTTTTTGATATTTTTTTATGTTTTTACGTACTTTAATGAAATATTATTATATATCTCTCAATAAATCCTAGGAGATTACTTATAATATATTATTTCATGATATAATCTTTTATTGGTACCAATATCTACTCCTTGGTACATAATACTATTAAGAATGTTTTTTTTCAGAAAGCTTGATTTTACCCTCTCTTTAGTCGAAAATACATACAAATGCATGTTCTCCATAATGGGTATACAAGAATATTACTACATTACCCTATTATATTTAAAATAAATTTACCCGATTTTTTTTACCAATATCATTAAAGTAATCATTTTTTTATTTCCAAATAAGGAATTATCTACCTATTTTCCATAAAAAATTAATTTTATTTTTTCTATGTATGACATGTATGGATTCATCAGTCATCCTTACATTGAATCCTAATTATCATGTCTAAAAGGTGTATTTTTAAAATATCATTAAAATGGATTTTAAATCAAATTAATTTTCTGAATGTTTTTAAAATAAAATGATATTTTTCTCATGAATTTGTTTAAAAGTTATTATATTATTTCATCAATGAAAAAACCATCTATTTTACCCCACTTGGGATTTTCGTGTCGATAGAATAATTATTCATCATATGGATGGTTTATTATTGATTTTTAAAAGGATAGTATTCAAATTCACTACCTTGATTTAATTTTTATTCACAAAAAATTACACAATATCATATGATCATTGAACGAAAAATGTACACTTATTATCCATTTCATTTTTCATGGATATTATTATTTCTTAAACTATATACCATTTTACAAACAATTCCTTCTTTGGAAGAGTTTGATTAATTGGGGAATTATTGATAAATCCCTTTTTTCATTCAATATTTTTATTTGATAAAGAATATTATATATCTTATTATTCAATAAAAAGTGTTCTCTGGGATTGTAGATATGGGTTGTACATTGGGTAATTATATCCCCTCGATGAATCGGTAGTCTCAAGAGATGAAATAGTTGTCTAGCCACCTTAGATGGGTTATTTCTCAATAGTTAAAATGTCTTGTGAATGTTTTTGATTGTACTGGTTCTTTGTACCTAGGAAACATGGTGTTCAATAATTGATAATTTATTTCATTTTAGTTTTAGTTGTTATTTATCTATGATATTTTTTTGACATATGTATGGATACATTTCATTTTAGTTCTTTTATTAAAGTCAAGTGTTTTAGTTTTTTATCGTTCTATATTTATTTTTAATTATCATTTTTTTATAATGTCATGTATTTAATGTTATTACCATTCCATATTGAATATGTAATTTCATTTAGTTTATTGATTTCTTGACTGGTGTATTATATTATTTACCTTGATATATTGACTATTATCTTTGTTACATTATTACTTCCTCTACATTTTCCCCTTTCTAAGAATTTTAGGTCACCCTTTTTATTTTTATTTCCCCATGAATCCATGAAGCATACTATGAATGATATGAAAAAAATATTCTTGATGGATTAGATTTATCCTCGATGTTTTTTATTTTTTTAGAAAAAAACAATATGTTGATATTACTGTGTCCATTAGTAATAGAATTCTCATTTATATATATGGTTTTCGAAATAAACTAAACTGATAGATCCTTATAATCTTCATTCATTGTTATAATGTCAATGTAATTGATATCAAACACCTAGTATTAGCTTTTGGGGACCAGATTGCTAGAGTAATCCTTTTGAAACCATCATAGACTAACAGAAACTCATATAACATTCTCAGACCTACCTGAGGTCTCTCTTAAAATAAACCAACACCTTATCCCCATGGAAATAGATTTCCTTTGTGATCCAAACATACAATGTTCTAATCAGAAAATGTAAATATCCAATGAGACTAAATTTTAGACTATATCTTTCTAATGTGTTCTCTCATCCCCTATCATTATGTATGATTCCATGAATCATTCATCAATAACATTCAAATGAATTTATATTTTAGGGACAATATAATATTATAATGGAGTTACCATCCTTGTGATACTTCACACACCATCATCTATTCGTGATAAGCTTTGTATATTTTAGCATCAGTATATGATATCATATATCATGATATAACGAAATAATAAATTATAATAACAATTTATAATTTATTTATATTTTTAATCCATGGATGAATATCCCCTAAAAAATTTTGTAAAATTATTTACATCATCGAAACTATATGAAACCTTCTGTATTCATCCTTCGATGATGTCATCTATCTAATATGAGAGAAAGGATCATCACTCTCTCTCTATACCTTATGGATTTTATGGAATCATTTCTAAAAATCTAGGATAAATCATTCCAAATCAATGTATAGAAATGGGGATATAAAATAATGGAAACATTGGGGGAATGTATATAGAATATCCATCATAACCCACCAAAAAAACAACCTTACATATTGGGGAAAATGTGAGTAAGGGGAGAGGGATTATTTATTGAATGGATATCTCCCAATTCCCTGTGGACCAAAAACATGAATTTGTCCAAACAAGAAATAAAAATTCATACCATAACAAAAAAATGTGATGCAAGGAACTTTTAGTTGTTTTCATAAGGGATATGGTATAAATCCCCTCGCTCGATGTTTCCTTATGGTAAACCCCATTGGGTTAAAGAAAAAAATCCCAACGTAGTCCTTTGGTTGTGGTGAAACATTATGATTTAAAACCTAAAAACCCTTGGGGGTTGGGTATCCTGATGGTCTTACCTAACATGTACCCCATACAAAAAATCCCACACAATATGGTGTAAAATATCACTATAAAGAATATTTATGGTGTCACATAGGCTCCACAATAGAATAATCCTCATTATATCTCTTAACAGCCATATATCATGGGATCCATCCATGACATAGTCCACCTGATGTGGTGTTCCTACATTTATTTGTAAAAAATATCCCACAAAACATTCAATGATGCAATACCCCTAGTCAATAGTTGGGTCCTCCTAACCACAACACCATATCCACCAATGTGTTTAAAAAACATAATGGTCCATGATCCACATTAGAAATAATAATTTACACTATAACCATTAGATTTCCAATACATGCCCAAATTCTCCAAAAATCCCTTTTACTAATACATAAAATTAAAAAAAATCTCAGAATCACACAACCCATAACAATGCACGTCATTAAAATATTTACTATACAATTGTAACACAAGCCTTTTTTATTCCAATATATAATCATACATATATATCTAAAAATAATTTCCATTATTCCATTCACTATGTTATCAACCATATTACAAATTTTTTTGATTATATTAATAGTTATACATGATGTCAAGATTATCATGGGAGACTCCAATGAATAATATTCAAGCATATATATTTTTTGTTAATATTTTTATTATCATCATAATACGTTAATATTTAATTTATACATATTTTTATAAATAATTTTTTATTTCTTTTTATGTTTTCATTTTTCAACTCAGTGAAATAAATCATCGTTTATTGTAGATTTGTATTTTACATAAAACAAGTTATTCAACTTATTAATATATATATTTATATTTTATGAAACGAAATATATCATAAAATACATGGTGTTACATACTTTACCCTTAAAAACATTCATCCTTGAATTTTTACAATTTTATACGAGGACCATTGAGTTTGTATACATATTTATGTTCTTATGTTGCTTTTCACACATAACAACGAGTAAGTAAGTGTTTTTTTTCTTCAAAAAACCATGTCAACATGATCCATGATCGTCCCTTGTTGTCCATTTTAATTGTTAATACTATAGTTCTGTAGATCCAATATTCATTACATGTGTTGCATATCGTATATAATTTTTGTAATGTGGTAAATACATTGATTCTATTTATAATGATTTTGGGAAATAACTTGTTTACAAGTTTCTATTCCTATACGATCAAGATTATTAAAGGGGGGAATATGTATTAATCATAAAATTGTCTTCCTTGTTAGTTTTATTAAACTATTATGGGGTTATATATTTGTACATTTTTTCACGTGGAGGCAATGGTTTCCCTATCCACTAAAATATTTGGGATTTTGTATAAACATTCATTCATTTTGAATTTTTTTTGTTTATATTATATAATGACCCTTTTCGTGTTTTCCTATAAAAAGCCTCTCGTATATCACAGTGCATTTTTTTACATCCTCGGTTATTAGAAAAATCTCATCTATGTATATTACCTAAGAACACATCTTTCTATTTTGATATGTAAGGAATATATATAATATTTTTAAATTTGGTATATATATATCCCTCTGAAAGTAAAAATATAGAACAATTCACACATTTGTTATAGCTCAATATCATAATTCTATGCCACCTTGAAATCCACATAGATATATAGTTGAAAAATAATTTATATAATGTATAAATGTATGTATCAATGAAATATAACATCGATGTATGGGGTATTCATTCCATATAGAATAATGGGATATGCAATCAAATAAATTGTTCTCATTCTTACTTTCCTTAGCAAATTCAACAAAATTTAAATATTGAATCTTATGTTTGTCCCTAAAATCGAAAAAATTGATATGTGGTTATATTCATGGTTTTCCATGTTTAATTCCATAGTACGGTTGTCTAGGTCATTACCCATTAATAAAAATATAGAAGTATATGAACATGGAATTATATAAAAAAAATGAAGTACACATTCATATAAATAGAATTACTTTGTTAATGAGATGGTATTGTAATCATGGTTAATTAATTTTAATCTGAATATTGAAGTTAAGAGATATCACACTTCATATAATAATGGTATATATTTTAATATTAATACATTTTTTAGTGGATTGACTAATATAATTATCATGGTGAATACCCTTTAACAATTATAATTATATATATCATATACATAATGTTGAGTGTATATAATTGTATTTTTATTATATATATATGTGAATTATTGATGATATGAAAAGATAATATTAGTGGTGGATAAATACACTTTTATATATTTCATTTCCATCATATAATAATAAAGTAAGAGTTTTTATAATAATTTAAAGAAATATTTTGTTATAGTGAAAACATATTAAAAGTTATTATGAGGTATAATATAACGTAATGAATATTTAAAGTGGGTAATATAAAAGCGTATATATATATATAATCATTCTAATTAAGTGAGAAAGATATAGATGTTTTAAAAAAACACTTTCCATAGTTATTATTGAATATATATTTAGTGATAAATAGAGAATACCTCATTTAATGAAAAAATGAAAAAAAAAATAATTATAGTCAAACAATTTATTAATGAAGATTAATGATTATACCAGAATGCTCTGTCAGAGAAAAATTCAATGACAAATTTTTAAAACAAAATAAAAGTACAGCGACCAAGCATCACAAGCCAAAAAAAAACAACTATGTGTCCAAAAATTCATACCGGTCATCATTTCCATAATGAATTGCTTCATCCACAGGGGATGACTCCCATTTTATGAATTCATAATTATTCAATGTCTTAACACAATTTCTTCTAAAAATTAACTTTTCCAGATATTAAAACTCCTAAGAAGGTTGAGTACCTTTGCCTTTGCTGACAAAGGATCTAGTTGGCAGTGGCTTTTGCATAGAAGAATAATCTTCCTTTTCCCTCTTTCTTGTTGGAGTGGTCACAGCTTCTTCCTTCCCTGACACATTCTTCTTTCTACCATGAGCAATTTCACTATAAAAAGTCCTAACCCTCCTGCCCGTATTCGTCTTTTCACTTTCAGATATCCCCTAGTTTCGAGAGATATTCACCCCTAGAAACCATCATTCACTCCTTATTATTGCTCGAAGTGACTCTTAGTATCAACCATTTCTATGAATTGCAGATTTTCCCCAATTTCAAGATCACCATGTGTCTCCTTCTGCAAAATATCTTCTCCGAATAGAACATTTTGGGGACTGAAATTCAGACTGTATTTTTGTCACCTCATCCCTTTGAGTTCCCCCATCAACATGAGAAAGACTCCCATGATTACATTCATTGCTCAGATTCGGAGTCCCACTGCCATAAAGTTCATCTAAAACTTCCACTATTATCCATCCAGGAGACATAGGACATGTAGCTTGGTCCAGAAAAACCTGATCCAGAATCAGTTCCAAACCATCATTCATCAGACCCTCAATGAAATTTCCATGTGCAATGTTGATCACTTTCTTCCCTTGTTGTGGCTGTATCCTGGCTAAAACCTTCACCCATCCCCTATTATCATCCAATAGACCACCTAACTGTATATCCATAGTAGGGATTCCCCTCAATGCATCAATATTCCCATTAGTTTCAACTTTTGAGTTCACGACATCAACAATATCACCTGTTTTCAGAACCTCATGAACTTCCTCATTATTCCTGACTAGTTGCACTATAGATTGTACATTGTCCACCTGACTTCATGAATTGAGCACCCCAAGATAACTCAGCCACCTTCTAGCCACCACATCCTCCCTCGGGTTTAAAGACACCTCCACCGACTTCAAATGGACTCTATTCATAGCCATCTCACTAACAGGACCCATGAAATATTTCCCTTACTGATAATGAATGTTCCCCGCAAATAGTCCATCTGAAGCTACCTGTAATGCCACGTTTCTACTCCTGTAGAAATCCTTCTAATTCCCAAAATTGAGACCCCGAGACCAGTACTAAATACACAACTAAAACCCCACAAAATTCTTATAGCTGAACTCCTTACTCACATCGATGAAGAATGAATTATCTAGATGCATTAAGAGGAAAATTTAAGAGCATATTCTCGGTGAAACTGGATGGTACACGACCGTAGTTCTATTATCTGAACAAAGATACCGGCCAACCAAATTCTCAAGCGTAATGTTTAATGGCAGGGTTACGAAATGGAAGGGGTAATTCTAGAAACCTTAACCAATTTGCAGGGGTCGGAGAATCTTGCTTCATGTGGAAGTCATAAGACCATCGGAAAAGAAAAAACTGTGTGCCATCAAATGTTTGCGGAGCAGAGGACCATGCCAGTATTTGGTCTTCCTCCAAATCAAAACGAACCATTATGTTCCTTGAGTCGAGGAGACCAATAGTTGTGTTCTCTTTTGAATTCCACAAATCAAAGATGAAATTATCAAAGAGATCTACAGATGGGCGTCGTTGCTTGAATCGTGCTATCAAGGTCTAGTTCAACAGAGATGATGCATTAGTGAATTCACAGGACGTGATCGATAGTAATGGGATTACAATGAATAACACATGAACTTTGGGAGATATAAGAATTTTTGGAATCAATGGCATGAAATTAGGATTTGAGATAGGATGAAAGTGATGTGTAATATGGAGAATTAAAGATCCCCCCTAAACTAAGGGAGGAGGGATCTGCTCAGAGGCCATCACCGCCTATGGCATCGATCTCCAAGATCAAACCCTAATTCCTCATACATGTCAACTATGAAGATTAATGATTATAATATAGTAGTTAAATATATTCATTTAATATGAATATAATTTATAACTGTAGAGATTTTTAAGAATGTGTTAAAGAAATATATATTGATTGGTTATTTTCAACTTCATTTAAAAAGGATTTTATAATCAAAAAATTATATTAATACAATAAAACATGTATTTTGATGATTAAATTTTTGTTAAGAATGATTAATATTAATTTATTTTAATTTTAATTTTTTCATATATGTATTTCAGTTTTTTATGTGTTTTATGAATTGATTTCTAAGAATATAAAGCTCTATATAAGTTATATTAGACCTCATATATTGATATTATTACAATGGGCCAGCTTATACATATATAAATAATAGATCATTTGGAATCATTTTTACACAGTGATATATTGATCAAAAATAGAAAAAAAATTCGATAAGAAATTATGCATATGATATAAAAGAATAATGTATATGTAAAAATAATATTGATATTTAAATTGAGAAATTTATTTATGAAAAATGAAATTAGTGTTATATTGTAGAAAATGAATCTTTTGAAAAACAACATGATTCTTGAATATAGCATCATTAAGGGAAGATTGTGTTTAAACCAATCATCCTTCAATTTTTTATGATAATTATATTAACATTATAATTGAGAAGATTATTATATATATTGTCATTATTGGTGTGATGATAAATTGAATTTCATGTTTATAGGAAAACTATGTTCATACACATTTATATTTACACAAAATTCATGTTAACATTGAAGATAACATTTATGCATACAAACATTCTTATTTTTGTAAAATTGATGTTTACATGGATGTTGAAATTGATTCATACACATTCAAGAAATTTTTTTATAACTCAAAAAGTGTTTTTTTTCATTAAATTTTTTTATTTTTATTTAGATCATATTTTTGTTGTTTGATTTCATTGATTTATTTAGCTTATAAGTACATATAATTTATTTAGATTATATTTAAACTAATTTTATCATGTAATGTATATAATTTTTTTTGATCGTATTTCATGAAGTGTTTTACTTTAAACTCTATATTTATGGGTGTAATATGAAATCATGTTGTTTGAATTTATATTTAATGATGAATTTGTGTAAATAAAATTATTTTTTATGTTTTTTTGGATATAGAAATAAAGGATAAAATTTAAAATAATATTAAATGTATTTTCCATATTAGATAAATAGAGAATTTATTTAAATCATTATAAGTAAAATAATAATGAGAAAATATACAGTATTTCATTAGATTAGCATATGAAAAAACTACTTCAGTGAAAGATAAATCGAATGATTATAAAATTTGTGTTTCATTTAAAATGACTCTACATGTGATTATCATTATTGAAGATGATGTAAATAAAGAAATATTTTTAATATATTTGGATAAAACTAGTGAAAATTATAGAAACAATTTTCCTAAATACATTTACTATTTTATTATACACGCATGTATGATTTTCAATCTAACACTCTCATTTGGGCTTCATCTATCCAATGACCTGGAGGCCTTCAAATTTTTATTATAAAGATATATCCCCCTTTTAAAGGACAAAGGGGGAACCCAAAAAAATCATGAGCTTAAGACAATCACACATGAAGTTCAAGGATAAATACACAGACTAACAACATGGTGCTGCCCCTCCCCAGCATTGAACGTGATTAAGATTTCCACCGCTGTATTGGTTTTCTGCTCGCAAGAGTCCTATGAAAAAGCATAGGCCCAATATGATGGCTGACTCCATTCCCTCTCAATAACCAAATCCGAAAAGCACTACATTGGTGAAACATCATATCTAAATCTTCCTATGGGGCCAGAACCACGAGGTCGAATCCAACTGCAACACCATTCCACCTTCATGCTTGCAACCAATCATTACAACCAAAAAACAATATCTTGAATTGATAGTCAATCCATGAGGATATTTTCAATCCATGAGGATTGGACTTTGTTAAAATTAAAATCATCGGACTTTCAAATATTTTGTGAGAATCCTCCTTTGATATCCTAATCAGAAAAAACACCTATAACCATTCTTCATTCGAGTGCATGGGAGCCTCTTGGGATTTTTAAAAATCAGCTGCCGCACCTAGAGGGATATCCACAATCACCACACCAGGTTTATCCGCACTAACCTCACAATTTCCCTGCATATTAGGAATAGAATTATACATGCATTCCATCTCCATTGTTTTAATTTTTTTTTTCCTGACCTGATCTCCACTGGTTTTGGAAGGTACGAGGAATCCTTGTCCCCTTTTTTGTTCTTCCATGTTGTCAAAAAACAACCTCCGCCTGTTGATTGAACTTCAATGACATTATCTTGGTCATGAGCTAGTCCCTTCAAGACTACAAAGTGGTTACAGGTTTGGATCACCTTCTGGCCTTGACGCTGGACCACGACCCAATGACCCACCATCTCAATAGGGGTACCCTACAATGAAATAGGCAGGATACCGCTACCACCCTTGGTTGTCTTCAAAACCATCACCTCAGGATCCAGCATGCTGCATGGGTCAACTGAGATCCCCTCCTACACCTGCAGCACCCCAGGATCAATATTCTATTGTCCCTCAACACCTACTTGAGTAACA
Organism: Viscum album; assembly: GCA_963277665.1. Taxonomy (NCBI): domain Eukaryota; kingdom Viridiplantae; phylum Streptophyta; class Magnoliopsida; order Santalales; family Viscaceae; genus Viscum; species Viscum album. The sequence continues at coordinate 271,649,688 of OY728166.1, forward strand.
TATTCCAAGAAGACCCGACCCTTGCTGCCTCCATTAACATCAATAGACTTCGAAGGAAAAACCACATGTGAAAGGGAATTCTCTTGGTGAGATACCATCAGACTGATATTCAAGGGTTTAGTACCATGAACCTCCAGTGCCTTCCTGGAAACCAGTGGGTCCTTCTCAGGTCAGTCCATGAGGTCCTTCTTCAGAGGGTCCACAACCTTCGTGACAGAAGAGGTTCTTGCCTCTTTCTACAGTGTGACTTCAGAATCCCCCATATTGCCATCACTCTGGATAGATTTCAACTGTGTATCCTTCCTCTGCCTCAAAGGACCCTGCCTTGTGACACGTGTGCACCCAGAAATTATATGCCTGAGATGCCTACAAACCGAGAAAAAGTCCACCCATGTTTCGATTACCACAACCTGTTTGCACCTGAATTTTTCACCAGGAGTAACCCAAACCCACTCCACCAGCGGTTTGGATACATTCACCTCCACACAAATCTGAGGGTTAATCGGTTGGCTAACAGAACAAGTCATTCTTTCATCACAAAGATAACTTCCTACCATGTTCCCTAGCATTTCAACGATGGCAGGGGTTTAAAACGACAATGGTAATTCGGGGAAGCGAACCCCTGAAGGAACAGAAGGTGAATCCTTTTTCAAGTGATAATCGTAAGTCCAATCGAAGAGAAAGAACCTGTAACTAAGGCATTTTCATGGATAAGAGGACAACATGTGAATCCGGTCTTGCTCCGAGGTGAAGCAAATCATCAGATGACGCTTGTCATGAAGTCCAACAATCGAACGATATTGTAACCCACATGATTCAAAAACGAACCGGTTGAAATCATCCACTGAAGGTCATCCTAATTTCATTCAGTATTAGGACATTAGTTTTGGTTATACCACACCAAAAAAATGGTATGGCATGTTTTTCCTTATTTGGTAAAAATATAGGGTTTGGTTGTGCCTATGTATAGATAACGTCAAGGTCTAGTCATTATCTACTTCAAATCGAAGGTTATGGGTTCTCCCACATGTTTTGAAGAAGGGGGATTTTTTTTATGCCGCTATGTGATCAAAATTAGTTATGAAGGGATAAAATTTCTCATTAATATTTAGGTAAATTATTATAGTGCGTTATGTACAATTAGACTGTGAGTGTGAAAAGTGGACATATGATAACATTAATATTAGATACTATAAAATAATCTATTTTTATTTTTATTCTCCACATTAAATTATCATAAATATGATATGTATTTATTTTTATATAAATATTTCACTTGAAACCTTTTTTACAATTCATCTATATCACTATGTGGGAAAAAATTTAGTATCAGATCATGGTATGTGATATTTTTATCTTTATAATTATATATTTTTTATAATGTCCTATAATAAAATATATTAAGGAAAGATCTATTTTTCAATTTAGTAAAAAACAATAGATGTCTTTAATAATGACCACCATTATTTAATGATAATGAAAATGGATATTGGTCATACGACATCAAATCATATCTTATGTAGATATTTTTTAACCATTACAAAAAAATGGTAATACATTATAGACTTTTTATGTCTAATATCTACACTCTTACAAGATATATTGCTTTAAAATATTTCCTTTATTAATAAATCGTTAACATAATTTACTATATTATTACCTAAAATGTATCCAATCAAATTTTAGATTGTAAAACCACCCATTATATATATATATATATTTATAAATAATAATTATGGATTTTTAAAATTAAATAAATTTATTTTTAATATACTAAGTTAAGAATATAATGATTTTATGTGGGTAAAAATGAAAATTTAAAACATGCTTTTCATTAATTTACTAGAATTTGAGATGGAATAAATTCATTATTAAATTATGTATATATTATACTAAATGGAAAATATGTTTTAACTGCTCTACCCAAAAAAGGGAAGAAAAAAAGGTAACAATCGAAGAAAGAAACTTTTTTATGAAATTTACTATTAATGAAATGGTTTCTTCTATATTGTAGAATGAGTTGTAATTCAAAAACATTGACAAATAATAATCTCTTAAAATAAAATGAGTTGAATTGAAATAAAAAATCAATGTCATCACTCACTCATCATATTCTGAGCTCTATGGAAATGATCTATATGATTTTTATCATGTTTCTAAAAAATTTATCATAAATAATAATTGTTATTCATGAAAAATAAGGACATATTGTCCTAGGTATAAATACATAGAATGTAAAAAAGGTAATTTAATTTCATTTGATGTTCTAAAAATATCCTATTTTGAATGTAGGATATATGGGAATATTAATTCTAGATTAATTAAGGTGAAGAAATAACAGAAAAAATATAGAGATGATAAAAAAGGAGAAAAGAGAACTTTTAAGTGGATGGATTTTTACAAAAGATTCAGATTGAAGGGATGAATCCTGTTTTGAAAAATCATTGAAAAAATATATTAATCTAACATCATTGAATGGGGTACTTTAATGTTATTCCTTATCTTCTTAATTTTATTCTAAAAATAATTATTATTTTATATGTTATATGATGAAATCAAATTTTTTCAAAATGAAATACTTTGTATTTCATAAATTCATATGAAACATTGAATTAAGTACATGAATATTATTAAAAAACTCATATAAAGTGATTAAAAATTTGATAAATTATTCTCCTATATATAATTATATTATTTTTATAGATTTAAAAAATATATTAAAAAATACAATGAAAAAATCAAGGATTGCAATTATAAATATAATATGCCTCAATAGAGAAAAATTATTTATATTTATGATCTAAATGATATGTTGCAAAATTAAATATAAATATTATAGTAATATATTTCAATATTTGACTAATTAAAAAATGATAAAATGGAATGAATGAAAAAATTAAATAAAATTAATATATTTGGTGGATATGACAATAAATTAAAAAATTTACCAGAAACTATTTTTTGAAATTCAAAAGGAACTATTTCAAAAATAATTTGGTTTTTTACAAAATTAAATGAACGAATGCTAGTGAATGTTCCGTGATATTAGTAAAATATATTTGAAATATTAACACATTTTATTCAAATTCATTATAATATAAATTACCTATACAAATCATAAAATAAATATTTTCCCAATGAAAACTTTTTCTAATCTAATTAGACCCATGCTTTCATGGGTAAAAAAAGTTTCATATTTCAAAATTTCAGGAATTTTTTTTTAAAATATTGAAAAATAAACCATTAATATAGAAACGAGGGGTTCTTTATATATTTTTTGTGATCCAAAAAATTTTATATCATTTAACAAATCAGAAGGAGGTAATTTTAAATTTTGTGATAATCCAAAATGAATTTTAAAAGGGTTTGGTGATGTTTAAATATTATTCATTTATTATTTAGAAAATATTATATATTGAAGGGATAAAATATAATTTGGAAATTATTTATCAGTTATGTAAATATTTATTGAATTAAAATTTCAAAATAATTTTGAATAGTTTATAATATTGAATCTATCGAAAATAAGAAAAATTATAGTAATAACATTTTAATATTAATTTTTTCTTTATTGACTAAAAGTAATGTTAATTAGTCTTGTTTTATTATTTAAGTTATCATTATGGGGAATAAGAGACTTGGTCATGTAAACTATATTCATTTGTAAAAACTGCTCTAAAATCATAAGGCTCATTATAATACAGAATTAATTATATAGAACTCATATTTTTTATTGATGTATGAAAAGGTGGACCCAAATGTTATTCATTCAGATCTATTAATAAAGTGTATATGGAATTTCCAATAAAACTTATGTATCTATATTTATTTAAAACAATATATATAATCATACTTAGTGAAATTAAATATGTGTTTGTAATTTTTGATGATTCTTCTCAACTTAAATCAGTGTATTTTTTTATGTAATAAGTCTGAAGCTATTTTAAAGTATTATGCATATTTTTATATTGTTCATGATGAAAATTTATATTTAATTTCTTCTATTATATGTTATAGGAGGAAATATTTTGTAAAATTGAAATTCAAAAATCAATTTTTTGATAATATATATTCTCGTAAATTTTCATCCACAGAGACGCGAAAAAATAGTGTTTAGTAGTAGAAAATTGAGAATTATAATAGACGACAAGAAAAATGATAATTGTATTTTACAACCCTATATTTTTCTTAGAAAAATATATAAAAATAACTTTCTGTATTTAATATATTTTTCTTTTAAGATCTATTTTAAAGAAAACATTTCCTAAAACATGGAAATGAAGAAACAAAGTTAGGTACTTTATCTTATTTTATTGATTTATTTGTATTCATTACACTAAATATTTATCATATAATATTATTTAAAATAAGATAATGTAATATTTTTAGGTTTTTAAACTATTTTAAATCATATAGAGTTTATAATAAATGTTATTTGGTAGTTGATTAATCAATTAATGTGAAATTTGATAAATGTACATCAAAATAATTAATTATTATTTTAACCAAGTTGAATAATATTTTATATATTTTAATTTTATAATGGTTGATCCCCAAATTAGTAATGAAAATATTGAGGGATTGAGCTATTATTATGAAAAAATAATTTAAAATAAATAACTACCCCCCCCCCCCCCCACATAGATAAGGTTAACTGAAACATCATTTGAAGAATTCAAATAAAAATTTTTGTATACAATTATTATGCCAACCATGTCTTTATATTATTGATATTGCTCTAAAAAATATTTTATTTAGGATAATGAAATTATAAATGCATAGTTTCTATGATTTAAAAGATAAATAATAATTTTAGAACTAATGTTTGGAATTTGATGAACAATATGTTGATTCCCAATATAGAATATAATAAATAAACATGATGAAAATTGAAATATTTTTAGAAATAATGGTACATTACTAGAAAAAAAATCTAGTTAAGAATATGGGAGAGAATATGGTGATTTTTTATTATTTTTTAGGTTATGAGAGATAATTAAATTATTATCTTATAAATCTTTTCATATTTTTAAATTATTTCAAATGGATATGAAATATAATCTTCTTAATGGATTTATTTTTCCGAATGTATATATTTAATAGTCTCATGATTTTTAAATTGAATAGTTTCCAAATCATGTATTGAAGATATCTAAATAACATTATTTTTTTATGAATTATCAATGATAGTAGAATGGAAGACTATCTAATTAAAACTTTCAAATATATTATTAAAAATAAATGGAAGATATAACTTTTTTTATTAAGAAAATTTATAATTTAATGTTAAATTTTCAAATATATGTCGATGAAATATATTTCGATCTATATGATATGCATTATTTAATGACTTTTTATAATTAATTGCATGTGTATTTTATATGAGTTTTATTGGAGAAATAAAAAAATTCCTCAAAATTTAAATTTTCTAAATATATTATGGAATATTTATAAACATATAAATGTAAGGTAAGGAATTTTTTATGTGATTTAGATTATATAGTTAAAAAATTTAAAATATTCTTTTTCTTACATCATGTAAATTCGATGTTGATGAATATATAAAGGATAAAGATAATAATAATTATAGAAGTATGATCATTAAATTAAAAAATTTCACCACATGTAGTCTATATTTATGGATTTTAGTATCTATTTCATCATAGTCTCAGTGTAATCCAAAATAATTTCATTTATATGATATTAAGTTAATAATAAATTTTTTCATGGTTTATTTAAAACCTGATTTTTTTTCGAGAAAGAGTTATTTTATTTTAAAAATATTTATATATTCTATTTTTTATGGTTTTAAAATATATAATAAAAGAACAAGTTGAATTTTTCACTTTACTGAATAAAATCGTAGTATCATCATGAAAATCCCTATATTTTAAAAACCGAAAATAAATAATTTTTTATATTAAAACACATAATAAAAACCAGAAAGATAAAGAAGACTATTTTCATTTTGAAATTAGATACCTTAGACAAGACATAAACATGAATGAAATGATCATTTTCATATCTCCTTAACATGCTCTTAAAACCCATTTATCCTATAAAAGCTCATAGGAGAACCTGGGGTTGTACCTAGGAAATGGGTGTTCTATAAATCATATTCAGGGAATAATTAAAACATAACATATGGTAAAAAGTAGATTTTATTTAAGAGTTATAAAATCATGATATAGTGAGGTTAGAATAATATTCATGAATATCTAAGCATGGTAAAAGCTGATAACATCCAGGTAAAATTTAGATGTGGAAGTAATATAAAACATAGAATTATAAACATAAGACAATGGTCACCATAGAGACATAATAACATAATATTATTAGGATACTCTCATGTGAACAATATATGGTATTACCTTACAGAAAACATTATCTAATGAATTGGAGGGATATAAAATTAATATCTCACCCATATCATTCATATCATGTACAAAAAATTGTGTGCCACATAGATGTTACAAAAAATGAAATAATTTCATCACTCTGAACACCATTATTATGGAGTATAGGTTGTATACATGTAATAAAAAAAATCATTTAAATCTATTTACCAGTAGGTGAACACCTTTAAGTGTAAATGGGATGGGTTATTCCCAACCAAAATATTTGGAATGAAAAATGGATGGATAATTTCTATAGAATAATAGGTCTATAAAGAGATTTGTTGAAGGGGTTAATGACAATAAATGGTGGTTTCTAATTACATGGGAATCTTAAGGACAATAAAAAGATCTATAAAATAAAATAAAAAAATTGATAATTTGAAATCAAATGGTTTTAGTACAAAGAAATTATGTGAAATAAGAAAGAAATGGAAAGATTCACTTACCTTGAGATGGAATATCTATAAGATTTTTTGTATCTTATTATGATATTAGGAACATTATATAAGGTCTTCAAAGAGAGAATGAAATTGTATCTTTTATAAAAATTTGGGTTTCATTAATAGTAATGGGAGGTAGGGTGGGTTTTTATAGTTTATGTGATCGGAATTCTTTACTAATTTCATAACATAGGTGTTAGATTATATATCAAATCCACAATACTAATCATGGTTTTCCCATTGTTTTATCCAAATAGGAGAGATTTTAAATAATTTATAAGTATAACATCTATAATAATTAAATTAATACAACTGTTTTTGTGGAATTGAGTCATGTTATTGAAGTATTAAATTTAAATCCATATAATATAATATAGGTTTTGGAGGATTCATGAAGGGGTTATTAAATTAATCAAATAAATTAAAAAGACATTATTATAAAGGGGAATCATTTTTTCATGGATTCCATTTATAGTATTTTTACAATACTTATGGTCTATTATGATTTCATAATATATATATTGTTTTTATATTGTATAAACTATTTATCCAAAAATGATAATATTTCAAAACATTATGAAAGAATCACCATTTTATAAAGTTGATGTTCTAAATTAAAAACTTATTTTTATTTTATCTAAATAATTATTTAAAAATGATAATTTATTCTATTAAATAAAAAATTTCATTTATTGAAAAACAAGGGTTTAAAGACACTAATATTTTACTCACCCATGTAAATTTTATATTTGACTGTGATAAATTATATTATTTCTTATATAAAACAATTATTTAAAAAAAATATTTAAATAATAATATTATTTCAAAATTATTGAATCTCTAAAAACGATTTTTTAATAAAAACCATATATTTTCTAAAAATAAAATTTGGGTTTCTTCATACCAAAATCAAATTTAAATCCACTCTTATAAAATTGTTATATTGAAAATGTGTAAATATAATAATTATTTTGTAAACGTAAAATATAAATATAAAAACTTTGAGGTTCTAGAAATATAACCCCTTGTTACACCAGCCTATTACCAAGGGTATGTCGTGATATGTTGATACACTCATTGGGTGGTTCAGTATAAATTATTTGTTCCCGGATCAAGATAAGCTTAAAAATCTTTCAAAAAAAATTTCATTCATTCATTTTTAAGTCATCATATTATTTGTTAAGGGAAAAAACAACGATTCCATCTCCCTCAAAATCATTGATAAATTGGTATCAATGAGTAGGATCCTTCTAGTCTAAGACATCACTTATTTCATCTTTATCTATTAGATTTTATATTGACCCTTAATATATACTGGTCATAACAATCATTGTATAGTATGTATTTTTTCATTAGTTATGATACATAGTGGAAATTTAAATCTGACTATATATAAACAATAATGGTCTAAAAATAACTAAGGAAGGTAATTCATTTTCTACAAAATCATCATATATTAAATAATTTATTCACTTAAAATTTCAATTTTAATTTAAGACATTGTCTCATTACATTTTCTACCTTAAGTTATTTCATTATCGAAATATCATTTAGTACAATAAAAGTTATGGGGTACTTCTATTTCTGCTCCATATTAACCTAACTTTTTTTTCAACCACAATTAAATGACTATGTGATTTTTCTTATTTCATACACATTTATCTCATTGATCTATGATATTCACATGATGCACTATAGATGAATGATCAGCCTCTAATGGTATTATCTCTAGATTCAGTGCATTTTAGGGGTTTGGTATGTACTTAATCAATATAGATACATTGATTACATAATGTTCATGGGAGAGGTTAGGTGGGGGTGAATTTTAAGAGGTAAAAATTTTGATTCAATCATAGATCTCAAATATTCTAATGTACGTGGATTAATCTGTCCCATGTTCCTAAACGACATGAGTTTTTTCAATAGTGATATTCAAAGGAACATAATATATTTGACCTCAAACACTAGATCACATCGATGAATGCCACTATAGATTTTTTTTCAAATTTTTTCTAAATTGAAATAACACTGAATGGTTTAAAATTTTTCATTCACCTCTTAGATAAGATTGGTTCCCATAAGCTTATACTCTTATGATTTTTCGGAGAATATGGGAGTCTGGATCTTATTCACATATAAAGACTCATAAGGTTCCATTTTTATTATATAATGGAAGATATGTCCAATAATAATTATACTAGTGGATGTTATTAATCCTAATATAATTGTAAATACACTGGATAAAATCTCAATATATCTTCTAGAGTTTAAATGGTTCTCTCAAACAAAATATTGGTCTGAGGGTGATTCCAATTGGTGTATAATCACATTATTATGATTATTATGTAGATTATTCTTCAGCTGTTAATGATTTTTTGTGTCTATTATATATGGATTCATGGATATTGGAAAATATTTTGGTATAAGTTTGATTAAGAACTCAACATCTCGATTAAGAGTAAGAATATTAAATTCATCAAGAAACGCATTGGGATTGTCCCACACAATGGGAATATCATCAAGGACGATATTTTCCATAGTAATAATCATATGGGATATATACAATTCCATAGAACTTATTAAAATCCATTCTTGAGATAATTATACCAAAGGATATTTATCCTCCACCTTAATCGTGTATTTTTTTCAGAGAGTGATTTTTGATATTTATTGTGATTTCCTTTTCTCAGCAATTTATGTTGGGTCTCTATAAAAACGCCAATCCATACCAAAATATTCATCAAATTACTATAATAAGTGTACCAAAAGGTTCAATAGGTACTACATCCCACTAATATATATAGTCAGAAGGTATATACCTTGGATGAAATAATTTTTACATTTTTTCACTAATAGCACCAATTCTGTGATTTGAGGGGGTTCTTGAATAGTTATCTTAAACTAGTGTTGTAACAGGTCGATATTCTAAATGAGGAACATCATCTAAATAACATATATATAATAGAATATAAATTCTACAAGATAGAGTTTCACAAGAACAATTAGTGGCATATTTAATTTAATTAAATATCTTTGATATCTTGTAATGAAAGAAATAATCATTTTAAATGAAATATAATACCCGATTAAAATATTATAATTTATACATATCCTTAATTACATATCCATTTAAATGTAGAGTGTGAATTGGAATAAATAAATTATATTTTATATGGTTTAAAATTGCAAAATATAAATTCTTGTTTTCTATTAATTTTTTATAGAAAAATCATACGAAATAAAAAGAATTTTTTTCTTCTGAAAAGTGTATTTTTATAAACGGGTTTTTACAAACTCCTTGTAGAGATATTTTAAAAATATATTGAATCAGTTATAGATACAATTATTGAAATAATGAACCTCATTATTGAAATCATGTTTTCAAAATTATCTTATGTTAAATTTTTGGGATTATTATTAGAATTTATTTTTTTGATGAATAGTGAAAAATACTGGTTATTATTGAAAACTTGTTTTTTGGATAAATAATATAATGGTTATATCTTGATTAATTTTTATTTTTATTAAATTATATAAAGTATATTATTATAAATATAATTTATGTCATTTTAATAAATATCCTATTGAATTTTGATATTACACCACTATAAACTGTTGATAATTTTCACTTTGGAAACAGTTTTTTCATTACATCTATGGGTTTAGTTTTAAAAATTTTTTGAAAATTCTTTAAAAAGAATATAATAAAATGGATTTATTATTTATATTTAAAATAATTAGTATTATATAATATAGCCAACATATGTTTTTATCTTAAATAATAGTTAAATGAAATAATTAATTATTATAGAAAATGTTGAAATGAGTTTATTGTGGGGTTAAACCAAAAAGATAAGGGATAAAATGACTGAAACACATTTCAAAATTATATTGTATAGATAAATAAATACCCTTATCACATTTGGATAAGTATTAATTATTTATTGGGATACTTGAACCACAAATTGACATGTATAAAAATTTAACTAAATATAAAAGTCAAAATGATGCCCACATTATTTAAAATATCAATTCTGTATTCACTTATGTAATAAAAAAATATGCCAAAGAACTTGGATGGCCATTGTGAGAAAAAGGACATTAATATCATGATGTTTTTTTATATTTTAATAATTGTATAATTACTTTAAATTAGTAAGAAATACCCACACACTAATTATTTAATTAACAGAAAACATAAATAAATGATAAAAATTTTAAATAAAAATAAATTGAATGAATATTTATGATAACATAATATTGAGGATATTTATATAATTTGACATGGGTTTGAGCATAAAATATTTTAGTTCCATTCTTGAATTGATATATTTTATTTTCAGGTAAAATGAATGGGGTCTAATTTAGTAATAATTGTATATTATAATAAAAGATATTTTATTCAATGATTTAAAGTTACTAAACAAACTATCCAATTCAATTTGATTTTTAAATGTTTGAATATATCATTAATGGCCTACTAATATATGAATTGGTCTTTACAAGTGAATATATTTTACCCAAAATATTAGAATCATTATTAACATGGTTAGGGATAAAACTGGGTATTTTTACATTGCATGTGATTATATTAAAATTAATTTTCAAAAAACATATAGATTTTTTTTGATAAAATGGATTTAATATTTAGAATAATTTGGTATAAATTATCGAATAATCATAGATTTATTTTAGTATCATAGAATGAATTTCATTGGATGAAATGACTATTTACCGTAGTGAATATTTAAAATGGTAAAAGTATGGAAACATAGAATTTATGAAAAAATTATTAAATCATGTGTTATTTATCTTTTTAATGAGTGTTTAAACCATTTAGTCTCTCAAAACCTTTAATTTTAAATTTTTTAGCCACATGTGGTTAGAGTGGCATCCCATTATTGTAAAATTTTAGGTATTTACAATAATTCTACTCCTCAAAAATTATAAAAGGGAACTAACCCCCTTAACATATTCACACTTATAAATCCATTTTTCATGAATAGACCGTAAAAAATACCTTCGCAACATCCTAAAAAATTAAATATCTTGTTTTATTCCAAAAAAACCACCATAATGTCCTTAAGAAGTAATCTAAAGGAATATTCACTAAGATAAGGTCATTTTTCTTTCTATGCATATTTAATATTTTTCTTCTTTTCCAACATTAAATTATTTATTAAATCATAAAATATAATAAAAAATTTATCTTCCATATACTTAGAATTTTTATTTTTAATCCATTATATTAATCTATATCCACTTCCATCAAATAGGAAATGAAATTATTAATCATGTTTACGGTGGACTATCGCCTAATGAATTAATTAAACTCCTATTCCATCAACACTAATGATTGTTAGAGATAATGATCTATTTTAAGTATATATATAAAATTTAAAAAATAATTATTCTTCAAGATTTATAATATCACATATATCCACACACATACCATTCTGATTAAAATATGATATTGTCACTCATCTATACAACAAATTACCGCCTCACAAATCGATGTGATTCATTTTTCAGTTACACCTTATACTGATAGTAATAAGAATAAACATAATAAATATATGTGATATATATGGCTTGATACCAAATCATTAAAATTTATATATCATAATAATTTTTACCTTTTCACCCTTTACGGGAATGAAACTTTCACTCTTGCATGTATACAACCTACCATCTCCACAATGCGATGTGATTCATTTTCTATGTCCTATATTCATGGATAATTATAAGGATGTAAAAAATAAGAATAAATAATATTTATAAAAACAAAATTATTCTTATTATGTTGTTAATATATTCTATGCACATGTACATGAATATTATGGACAATACACTCATGAGGAAAAAAATTAATTAAAACCCAAACCCACGAAAATGATTGAATAATAATACAAACGTGTGGTAAAATGCTACAATATGATCATATATGTAATTTAATATAATGTTATTTTACAATATTATGTGTATAATAAAACCATACATTATATAAATAAGGTTCAGACACATACGAAGGGAGTCGAAACAGGAGTAAGGGTTTTCTCATTTAAATTTCACATTCGTGAGACATATTACATTATCACCAAATATTTAATTTAGTGTGTATACTATCCATTTTATATATTATATCATGATTATATCTATCTACATAGATTTTAATGTAATATTTTTTGTGAATTTTTTTGGGTCTACAGATTCGGCTGCTACACAATTGTGATGGGTTTATTTCACAATATTATCATTATTCATGATTATTTTCATGTAAGTATCTCATGGGGATATTAAATAATATTTACATATAAAAATAAATGCATTTTCTTATAGTATGGTTTTTATGATAATTTTCATGTAACGGCATTGTTATTCCACTCATTTGTTGTTAAAATTATTTAAAAAACGTTTTTAAGAAAACCTGAGATCATATCTCTCTTGGACGAAAATCAATTATCTTCCAAAACTATATTTTCTAAAAATATTTTTAACACTATCAAACTAATTTATTAATAATATTTTTACATATTTTTTAAATTATTTTCATGAAATTTTTAATGCATTATCTTGGAATTTTACAAAAAGATACCCTTTTTAATTTACTAGATATTTGAAAGGAGTGTTTATTTTAATGTATACAGCCTGATCAGAATTTGATTCTATTAATGACACTAAATTTATTAAATAATAATTGACATTTTTAAAAGTATATTTTGATATATAATTATTTAAAAATATTCTTTAAAAATTTCTTATTAAAAATTTGATAATAAATGTGCAAAAAATTCCTCAATCATTTTATGATATTTTTCTGCTCTTTCTATTCATCATCGATATAAAACCTTTATTATGCATATGATACATTAGGAATTTGTTTTTATTAATATCCTCCATATTCATTAATAGGATATTTTATGATCTATTTGACCAAGGATATTTATTTTTTACCCTTCACCATATTATTATAGAAGGTTGATGATTATTTTTATTTTATTGGGGTATGTATTAGCATTTCATTTGTTACTTTTTCAATATGAATATTTATATATATCAGGATTCTGCCATTTAATATGATTAATGAATTGTACCTATTATGTGATATTTATGATATAGTTACAAGTGTCCCACTAATGGATTGATAGGTCTCATGAGACAATTCGTTTAGCCAAATTTGATGGGTTTCTATACACAAATTTATACTATCATATGAAAGGTTCTGAAAATCTATTTTATATTAATAGAAATATGCATTCCATCATTATGAGATGAATTAGTGATTCCAATGTTCTTATTGTGTTATCTAGAATATCTATGGACAAGATTTAAGATCATGTCATTATTTATGTGGATGTATTTATTCATAATCTATTCTTTTTATTTTATGCTTTGTTTATTTTTAAATGTCATGTGTTTCTGTTATTTACATTCCCACATTGATTATTCTTGTTAATTCACAAAATCTTCCATTTTATATTTACCAATACTGATCATTTAATTGAACCCCATTATTATTATTTATTTTCCATTAGATATAATGATGTGTTTTTTGATTGATATACATGGATATGCTAAGGGGAATAATGGTTTTCTCTATGAGAATACATTTTAATTTTTTATGTTTTCAAATTTATGTGAAAATAATTTATGTATATATTTTACAAAGACTGAAAAATTATTGTTTCCATAGGGATTTTATAACAAGTAACATTTTCCCACATAATAAAGTAACCACTAAAATAGTAAACTTGGTTTTGGGTCTTTATATTTTGTATCAAATGAAGTCTAGTATATACAATGGGAAAAGGTGTAGAAAAATAAATATATGGAATATAACTATTTGAATTAAATTAAGTATATATCTATTGTATAGAATAACATCCTATAATTTTGGTAATTTAGGTATTATGTGGTTCTCAAAGTAACATATTCCAATCTAGATACTAAAGGTGGATGTGGTTCTGTCATAAATGTTCATATGGATCAATAACTCTAAAGAGAGTGTGCTGAGCTTGATGTGGGAGTTACCTGGTATATGATAATGGGCCTTACTACACACCAGGTTTGACAATCCTGGGGGGTATTATTTAATTAATTTTCATTTTCTATACAATCCATAATGAGGTATTTGAAAATATTTTTATGATATGAAAATTTAACAAAAGAAAATTTTCTTATGATTATGAGGTTATCCCTGCATTATCTTTTTAATTTATTCATTGCTTTTCACTTGTTTTGGGATTATATATTTTTTCATAATGTTATGCGACAACCCAGTGTATTCCATTATTAAAAATGGAACTAGAATAAGGAATGGAAATCATATCAATGAACAGAATCTATAGATTATGAATTATATATTCTTCAATGGGATTTTACAAATCATCCAAAGGAACTAGTCTCCAAAAAATTATTTCCCTAGAGGTCACATAATCATTTTCAATAATATTTAGAAATAATTCTCAATGGATTTTAATTGATATTGGAGAAGAAGAGAAGAAAAATTAAATATATAGATTATGTGTAAGGGAAATAATTATTTTCCACAATGATATAATGGTGGAATGAAACACAATGATTTATGATTTAATGGAATGAGAGTTTTTTATAAGTGTGTATAGAAATTCATCTATTATAATGAATTAATGGGTAAGAATAAAACCTCTTATGTTTAGTCATTCAAATATAAAGAGACAATTCACTATGAAATTTAATTCCCTTAGAATAAAGGGAATATAATTTAAAATAATATAAGGGTTTTATAATATTATTATGACTATAGTGGAAAGATTACTGTGATTTTGAATTTAGATTTAGGATTTATGTTCCCTATATATTTTATCATTCTTAATAATCATATAACATATAAGGATTATACTATAGTGGTTTTTATTTTAGGATTTAAAGTCATAGGTTGAATGGTGCCCGTGATGAAGAATGGCTATATAGTGGAAGGTTGATATTTTGGTAAAATCCCATGATTTTTGGTTGATAAATCTTAATATGTGGATGATATTTGGATGACAATTCTAAAGATAAATCTATGGTACAATATTTTCAACCTTGAAATTAGTTTAAGATTTATGTTCTCTTTTATGGAGTTTATTAAATTTATGTATTTATGAAATATATTCGAGAACCTGAGAATTTTATAAGAAGCATTCATGTATTCATTAAGATTTTATAGTGATAAAGGTATTCACATATTTGATATGTGATAAAAAGTGGTACCATATATTTTTGGGGAATATATTGTCAAAATGATTTTCAAAATTTAGTGACATCACTTTTAATTTTTTTGACAATCAATTTATTTATAAATATTTTAGAATGATCATAAGGATTGGTATTTATAGAAAGGATTAAGATGATGTTTTGGTGTTTCAAGATAACTCATCCAAAAAATTTTGGTTTTATAAAATACTATAGGAACACCTTTCCATTATATTATTATTCTTATGACCAATTAAAAGGTAATTATAAGGAGTTTGGAAAGAAAAGTTTAACACTAATGTTCATTTTTTTAGAAAAATATGATATTATTGAGGGAATTGATTAGAGGATGAATTTATAGTTTTTCAATATGTGTATTTTCTTACATTCATATCTAAGATGGTGAAATAATTATTCAATAGATTTTGAAATTAAAAATGAGTCATAATTCCATCATATATGGTGAATTGATAGCCTTTTCACTCATCATATATATAGGGATTGACATTCCTTAAATTCTATAGATCATTCACTTTATTATGACTAATTATATACATCACTCTATAGAATTATTTACATTTTTATTCCATCTCCTAATGTTCACTTCACAAAAAAAATTCCTACATGGAATCCTAATAATATATTATTCTACTTGACCATTGTTCTTCTATTTCCCTCTTATAATTGGGAAATTTCATTAACCATGTTTAGGGTGTGGGTTTTCAATAGAGGTATATTTAAATTTATAACTCTTGAATACAAAGAATAATATTAAATTGTGAGGTCGCAATTTATTTAATGGGTGTTGAATATTACACCCCGAGATTCTAAAATAGGAACATCAATTTTGATAGAATATATGAAATCATCCACAATGACTAGATTATAATGTAAAATAAAATTACATTCTAAAATTTCTATTTTTAAATTAATTCAATATCTTTGATATCTTCCGATACATGAAACAATTGGGTTAAACAATACATGATACCTTATTAGAAAATAATTTTATTAATAATACCATTATAACCAAGCTGTTATAAAGGATGGTATGTGTCAGAATAACTAATGTGGTTTGAATATTTATAAATAAAAATTCAACAGTTATCTAATAATTATATATAAAATAAAATCATATGAATGAAAAATAAATATATTCATAACAAGTGTATTTTTCTAAAATGCGTTTTCATCGTGCTTTACACACTAATTTTATAATTAAATTTTACAACATTAATAATTTTTTTATAAAATTAAAACAATTAATGAACATATAATGTCATAATTATATTAATATTATCTTTTGTATTTTTCTCAATAGTTTCATTTGTTGATAGATAATGAGAAATAATGGTTTTTATTAGAAACTGTATTTTCTTATAAACCATTTAAAGGATAAATTTTGGATTTGTTTGAAACTAAAATTATACCAAAAATATAATAGTAAATACAATTTAGGTTGTTATATTAAATTTAATATTTAATTTTGATATTAAGACTTTCTATTCTTGTGAGAAGTTTTCTTTGGGAAAACAATTTTTCATTGCATGTGGATGTTTATTATTAAATATAATATATTTTCACTTCAATGAGTTTAATTTATTATAATGGATTAAATATTTTAAATTATCATAATTAATACTATATAATATTTTCAACACATAGTTTTCCTAGAATAAATAGTGAAAAAATAAAAAATAATTACCATGATTAAGGATAAAATGAGTTTATTGTGGTGTTAAACATAAAATATAAACGTTAAAATGACTTAAAATATTAAAAAAAAATTCGTATTTTCCATAAATATACCAACTATTATGCCATTTTTCAATTTTTATGAGTTTTCGAAACAATTTTATAAATTTTAAAACATTAAAATTATTTATGTGAAGAAATAAGAAGAAAAATATCATCACCTTGATTACAAAACTCTATTATGTGTTCATATTGGGATGAAATAAATATTTGAATAAATATATATGGTAATTTTGGAAATAATTAAATTAATTTATTATGGATAAGTAAATAATAGTTCTTGGTAAACATATAATTAATTTAAACGCTTATGAAAAACCATCTTAATATTTATTTAATTAATTGAAAGATAAATTAAATGATATAGAAAAATTTCAAATTAAAATAAAAAAACTAAATTATTATGATAAAAAATAGAAAAATATTTCATTTTATATAGGTTATAAAAAATGTATTAATTCCATATTTGTCTAGATTTCTTTAAAATTCAAATTAATTAATAATATCAAAATTATCATTAATGTTATTTTATAGTAAATGATATTTTATTAAATGATTTAAAATATATAAAAAACAATTATCTTGCATGTAATTTTTATATATTTAAAAATGATAATATTAAACCATTCATGTCCCAAATTTTCATTTATAGTGACTATATTGACCCCTAAAGAGTAAAAACGTTTTTACCGTTATAAAGGTTAAAGCAGAGTTTTTTCACGTTACTTGTGCTTATATTAAAAATAATTTTCAACACATAGAAGATTATTAATTAATAAATTTTATTGCATATTTAGAATAAGAGGTCCGAGATTAAATAATATTTTTTAATTTATTTACAGATTAAATGATAAACTAGTTCTATTTAAAAACTACTTACTCTAGTGAAAATTAAAATAGTACAATTAATGAAACTAATAAGTTAAGGGAAAAAATGATTAAAAAAGTTTTTAATTGTTTGGTATAGGAGTGTATAAATCATTAAATCCAACTAACACATTAATTTTAAATGTTATTTCCCATTGGTTAAAGTCTGGCATCCCATTTCTGAATAGTTTTTCGTCTTTACAAAAATTTAACTCCTCTTCAATTATAATAGGGAACTCAATCCCCTCACATATTCACACCTATAAAGCTATTGTTTTCCGAATAAACCCACCAAAATATATCCCCAAAATCCTTGGAATCATTTTATATCTTCTGGTGTTCCCAAAATAAAAATACAATAGACTTGTTGAAGAGATCCAAAGGTGGTTTCTACAAGGGAAGTTAATTATCTACACTAATACTATTCTTTTTATTTCATGTTTAATGACATTAAATTTTATCATAATTCATAAAATATAAAAAAAATATCTAAAAAATAATAAAATTTATTATTTTTATGTAATTATATTTATCCATATTTACTTCCATCAAATGTGAAATGAAATCATCAATCATGTGTATAACAGACTACCACGTAGCAACGTGTTGTAACTCCCTCTCTATTAACACGAATCATGGTAAGATATAAAGATGGATTAAATATATATATAAATATATATAGAAAATATTTATATTTGTAATGTACTCAAAGAGCTATAATGACACATATTTCTTTATAACTACTAATCTTTTTAAAATAAGATAATGTCGCTCGAGTGTATAGTGGAATACCACCTAGCGAAGCAACCTGATTCGTTTTTTAGTTATGATTTAGATGGAAAGTAATAAGGGAACTTTTAATGAATATATTTGACATATATGAAATGATATAAATTCAAAATAATTAATATAACATAAAATTAATTTCCCTTTCTTCCATTAAGGGAATGATATCATTGGTCGTGCGTAAAAACGACCTACCATCTTCATAAAGTGATGTGATTCATTATCTATGTATATTTCATAATGAATGTTTCTAATAATGTATCAATTAAAGAAATAAATTTATAAAATAAATTTAATTATTGATATTATTGAACAGTATCCTACAAAAAAGAACAATATTTTATGAAAATAAAACAAACATTAGATAATAAGGAAATAAATACTCGAAATAACAAAAATAATGATATATTATTAAACAATAAGTGGTTAAATGATTAAATAATATTATATATGGAATAATGTATAGTAGTATGTTTTTTTAATATATTTATAATAAGGCTATTATAAGTATACATGATTTTTAAACACATGTGAAGGGAGTTGAACCAATTGTAGCAATTTATCATCTAAATGTTATTTTCGTGAGACATATGCCATATTCACAACATATTTAATTTTTTGGTGTATATAATGCCCAATTTATATGTTATATAATGAATCTATTTATATAAATGGTATTTAATGTTTCATTTTATTTTACCATTAATGGGTATTTCGATTCAAATGTTTTGAATGTGGTAACAATTTATTACACTATATCATCACTATTTGGGATATATATTGTGTCAGAAACCATTGAGTGAATTATTTGATATTTGTAACATAAAACCAATCTAATTTTTTTATCATATGGTTAATCATAAATTTTTTTAATATTATGTGAATATTTTTCTACAATTAGAATCCTTAAAAGATTATGATATATTTTTTACAAAAAATTGAATTCATTAATCTCTTTTGACTGAAAAATTATTTTCTTCCAAAAAAATTTATAAAATGTGTTTTAAAAATAGTATTCATAAACCTCAAAATAATTTTTTCTATTATTTTTTAAACATTTTTGATGGTTTTAAAAATCATCTTTAATGGAATCCTAATTTTATTTAAAAAAAACATGTTTGTATTTTACTGAAAATAAGAAAGGAATCATTATTTTAATGTGTATGGAAGGAATGAAATTATAACCCATCACGAACACTGAATTTATTAAAATAATTCTTAACAATATTTCCAAAGTAATTTAATATCAAATTTATATTCATTATTTTTTTAAAATTTTTGTTTCAAAATATGATTTTTAAATTGAAATGGTTATTTTCCTCAAGAGGATTTTAAATATCATTTTTATCGTATTTATTTTATTTGACACTATCAACCATTTATATTAATTATGATCTAACTGTGATATTTTGTATTTGTTTCATTGTTATTATTTCATTTAATATTTCATGAAAATTTTAACATGTATAAATTTTTTTACCATTCAGCATATAATTTAATTATTATTATTATTATACTTATTTGATTGGAGTGTGTAATAAAAATTCATATGTTTGTTTTTCAATTTATATATATATATTCGTTATGATAAAAAACTATTAATAAGTTGAATTCATTAATAATTGTATGTTATTTTTGGGGCCCTGTTATATATTTCACATTGATGCATCGATAGATATGAAGAGAGCAATTATTTGGTCAAATTTGCTGGGTTTCTACCCATAGATTATCTATCTTTTAAAAGGACTTGATAGTTTGTTTCAGATGTATGAAATTATCCATTACATCATTATAATATCATTTGTTTATTCCAATTAGTTATCCTATTAGTTAGATCATCCATGGATAACATAAAAACTCATCAAATTATTTATATGGATTTATTTTAACATCATTTATTCTTTCCATAATATAATCATGTTATTCTTTATGTGGAATGTGATTCAGTTATTCAGATTTCCAAATTGATTATTATTATTTATTCATTATAGTTATTATTATATTAGTACCCTTACTATGAATCTATTCTCAGCCCTTTTTTATGTTTTTTTTCTTTGGATAAAATGTTTTTTTATGATTGATAAAAATTATTATGCTATGTTGAATAACAATGTTCTAATAAATAGTTTCTTGAATCATTTATTTTCAAATGTATGAGAAATTCAAGTATGTAACTAGTTTAACTGGTCTACTAAACTATTATTTCCCTTAGTATATGATACAATGTATTCAGTTACATTGTAATAACGTACCATCGACTATAGGCTACTAGGGTTGAGCTATTTACATGGCTGATATGAATGAATGAAAATAACCAGAATTAAATAGTATCTTATCTATTATTGAATGAATAACTGACATACATATCACTTTATCATTATCTAAATCTACCTCAGCAGTTCTGATGGAAATTTTTCACCCATTCTCACTATTCAATATTGGTTTTTGGAATGGGATATCAATAAAAAACCATGGAATAGTTCATTGGTTCACATAGTTTCCTTATTCGTTACAATATAAAATACATATAGTAGGATGATGGCTGATTGGATTATTAATTCCTTCCATCTCAATGGTTTATCCCATTATAATTCACCTGTTAATTTCCCTACATTCTTGAACACAAATTTTATTTTATCCACATCAAGAAATTTATGGGATGCTTTTGCCACACTTTTGACAAGTTGGATGTTGGAAATTTTACCCCCATGAGATATCTCTACTTCAAAACCGTAATTAAAATCCAATATCCCATTACTAAATCAATCAATATGTGACTCATGAGACTGACTAATCTCAATTTTCACATTGTGGTCACATTATAAAATATCCTCTAATATTTCAAAGTCATCAATCGCAGAACCTTTTCATAGACTCAACATTATTATACCAAATATCTGGTGAAAATTACATTCTTGGGAAATGATAAATCAAAAGGTGTAAAATTGTTATATTTTTATGTTCAACTCATATTTATTGTGTGATTCTTTGTCCTTTTGTTTATTGTTAAAGAAATCCCTATCTATTTTAAATTGGAGAGTGTGTAGAAAATAATATTAGAAAATCAAATTCAGGAATTATTTCTTCCAAATAATTTTTATATATTCCTCATGATTTATATTTTTTAGCATTTTCCACTATTGATAATATTATCCTTATATATAGTAAATTGCATGAAATATACTCTCTTTCTCAAAGCATCGATTGATGGAGAATATCAATTTAGTGGATTAAATCAATTTTTCTATAGTCAAGGAATATAAAGATTCACTAAATGTCAGTTTCCTTTTTCATATAAATGTATCAATTGAATCTTTCTATTTCTTAGGAGGATTTGGGTATTTTATATGATTCATGTTTTTTCATAACATGAGTAAATTGAGATAAAATTATAATGCTATTCATAAATCTATATCTCATTGGGTTGGGAATCTCATTTGGAAAGTCATCATAATTCCACCCCACATTGGTTATTAATTTTGTTTGACCTATTAACAGTCATTGACTAAAATGAAGGTAAAATTATATATGAGATTTTTTAAACTATTAATCACATAAATGGAAAACATTGAAAATTAAATAGATAACTCATAAATGACATAAATTCCATAAACTATGAATTTATAGGTTTAAATATATGTTATGCATGGTCTATTTGTAGACAGAAATTAGTACATGTGATCCAGGAGGTGAATCAAGGTA
The DNA here is from genome assembly GCA_963277665.1 of Viscum album. Taxonomy (NCBI): domain Eukaryota; kingdom Viridiplantae; phylum Streptophyta; class Magnoliopsida; order Santalales; family Viscaceae; genus Viscum; species Viscum album. The sequence continues at coordinate 271,672,852 of OY728166.1, forward strand.
ACATAAGAGTGGTGTGAATCATAATCATGAATAATGAGGAATGATATAACATGATTTCATAACAGAAACATGATAATGTTTCAACAACCACAAAAAAAAAATCATTAGATATTTCAACATGGGTATATTTATTTATAAAGGAACATTTTCTAATGGTAAAATACTTTACTTAAAAAATGATTTTTTATTCAAATGTTGTTAATAATATCCCTATAAATGTTATTGTGAGAGATAACATAGTTATGTTGTAATTATAAGAATTCCAAAAGATAATATATATTTTGGTTAAAGTGTTTATAAATACATTATTATTGAAAAATTAGATGTTGATAAAATAAAAACATTTATCTTTTCATTTTTTTAAGAAATAAAATTAATTGATATATTTTTGAAAATTTTATTTTATAAAATTTATTAATTGTGGTTATTCAAATAAATTTTTCAAAATGATTATATTTTATTTATTAATCAAATTTTATAAAATATTTTTATTATATTTATTAAAAAATAATTTTAAATATATCTTATATGAAACTATTACAAAATAATTATTTAATTATAGAAACATTTTCAAAAATAATTTAAAAACATGTTAATGTTATAATTAAATACATAAAACACCAAGAAACATGTTACAAACATGTTTAATTAGGTTGAAAATACAACAAATACTTATACAAACCTCGGTCAAACATGAACTAAAATATTTTTCTTTATACATTAGTTGTTACTATCATGGTTAAAATTAGTGAAAAACATCACACATGTAGTTCAAAAAAAATGTTTTGGCATGTTAATCATGGTAATGATCACATATTATTGGATATAATGAATTCATGAGGTTATATCCCAAACATCATACGTAAGTGGTAGAGATGATCCTCTCTATAAATATAATCAAGAACCCTTTTATGAATCCATGGATAAAAGAAGATCATATCCATTCTCACAGTTTCAAAATGAAGAACCCAATAAATAAACTTGTTAGAGGAAAAAAAACAACATTAAATGAACAAATTTAATAGTCGACTAAAATATGGTCGAGAGTCTCATTTTTTAAAATTATTATATAAAACATCCACATATTGTTTAATTATTTAATAAGAAAAATGTATATGTATTGTTCTATGTAAAATTAATATAATAAAGGATAAATTTTGATTAAGCACTATAATGGAGAATGAATGCAATGAATTTTTTATTGACAATTCACTCAATGATAAAATGATCCTATATCATATGAAAAAGTGTTGTACTAAAATAAAAATATAAGGCTATTATTAATTAAAATTTCATTTCTTTAATCTAATAAATGAACTCATAAAATGATATACATAATTTTTGTTGGGAAAAGAACTATTGAATATAAATTAAGAAAACATAGAAATGCAATGTAAAGGAATAAAAGAGTGTCCCAAATAAATTCATTAAATACACAACAATTAATCAATCATAGTGACTTCATCAATCATAAACCGAAAAAACCCAAAATAAAACTGAATTGAATTTAAAATAAAAATATGTTTACTAGTACGAGATAATATAATTTTAGAAAAATATACATGTTGATTTTCAAGTATTTTAAAAAAATATGTGAGTAAAATAATATATCAAACCAATATCTAAATCCACCTCTATCAAGTAATTAATGAAATGGGAAAAACATGATTTTGTGTGGATGAGGAGGAATTGACATACCTTTTTGGTTAAAATCCTATAATATTTCAACGTCTTTACTCATGTGTGTTCCCCACCCTCAAATTAATTGATTTTTTCCTGTACCCCTGGCCACTATAAATACTAAGATGATATTTAGAATATAGAAAAAAGAAAAAAGACAAACAATGGGTTCTCACAGCACTCATTAGAAAACGAACCATGATGATCCCATAAACTGGATCTAGAATATGAATGTATCCTCCTATACATTAATATCTTACTCACATTCCGTAATAGTGATGATAATGAGAACATAAAAATAGATTCCTAATTTGATATAGGATAGAATTAGAACACTAAAAAATTCTATATTCTGGAATTCATATGTTTGGTATATCTGAAATCAATGTAGATCCAATGTTGTTTGTGCAATCTATGTATAAAAATAAAAAACCCAGATAAAAATCTGGTGAGGGGATAGATCTAAATTTTTTATTGATAACTCTCCACATTACATTTATACCAAAAAATAATATTCATGGGAATAGAAATATCCCATTTCACCAAACAATTATAGAATAGATTATAATTACTCTTAACAGATAACTAGTGAAAATTTCAATATTTAAATTATCCCTAATATAATGATAAATGACTTATTTTTAGAAAAGTGGTGATTGTTAAATTTTTATATATTGATCTTTCCTTTTAAATATTAGTTGTAAAATATTCCATGATTGATTCATCGGTCTAATAATATGTCCAGGTATAGGTTTATATAGCATATTCATCTGGGAAGGACATCTGGCCACATCTTAGTTATCTCATACTTCTTGTTCGAATGTTGGTAATGTTTCTTCACATCACAAACCATATAGGTTTGTCCTTTGAAACACATTCTATCCCAAAATAGTAATAAAAAAATCAATATTAGTATTTATCATGACTCTAATATATTCATAGTATTCTACAAATCAATCCCAATTCCTCAACATGAATACCTAGTGATGAAATATAAACATAATGCACTAGAAAGAGTTAGAATGTATAATTAGTAATAATATTGATTTTTATATTCCAAAATTCGAAAATGTTGAAACAATAAATGTTAATTATCCACTTTGATATAGAGAAAATTAATTTTGTTGATACATACATATAATTTGAAAATTTATATATATTACTTGTCAAGTATTTGATTATGTATATTGTATAACACTATAATATACACTTCATAGAGAGTGCCAACTAATCTTTAGAATTATATATAGAATACATGATTGGAAAAAATCATTTCTTCCATACATATGGCCTAAAATAATAATTGAAATCATTAAATATAGTACACATGTAATGATATATTGTTACTATGGATTGAGAAATACATATAAATTACATGCTAAATATATTTTTCTCATACTTATTAATTACTCTTATAGAATCAAATTCTACCACCACGAAACCCCATATAATGATATAGAAAAATATGAATAAAAATATTATGTTTGATTTGTTCATAAGGCCTATGTGAAATTGGAGAAAACCCACAAGTGAAATTGAGAATTATATAGGAATTTAAATTAAATTGATGATCAACTATGAATTTATCACATAACCATTATGGTACTAGGGAAAAATTTATATCCATTTTTTGAGAAAGATAATTATAAAGGGAAAGGATGATATAGGGAAAAATCATGAATCAAAAACCAAATTAGAAATAATGAAACAGTGGCACAAAACCATTAAGAGTCCATCAACACATGTATAACGTAGTTTATCATCAATGTGTATCATGAACTATGAAAAGACATTTTTTATGGAATTCACTAAATTTTGATCGAAAAGAAGTTATATGGCCTCCTACTAGGTATATGGTTGTCAGTTTCTAATACTCACTATCCTACAAATATTTTAACCATGTATATATCCCTATAATTATCTTTATCTCAAAACTATATTGTTTTAAACTTATATTAGGACTCCATAAATACATATAAATGTTTTTAAAATTAGTTAGAACCCCAAATTTAGAATACTCATTTTTTGTGATAAAAATAAATATGTGTTTTATTTGATCAAAGACACTCAATAAAATAAATTGTGTTTTGCAATCCCCTCAGATCATTGATCATATTATAACATGTTTTGGTTTAATAAAACACTTCTTTACTATTCCAAACCTCGTATATTTTTATATCATCATCACTGAACACTGTAAACATATTTTGGAATCTAACGACACAAGAGATATCATGGGCACAACTACAACTCTTCTCCATGGTAGGATTCAAATCTCCATTCCGTTTCAGCAACTCAACTCCACAATCCATTCTAGAATATGTATTTTAACTGGTTATAGGGTGGTTTTCCATAGAAAAAATTAGTTGAGTCTTAATATAGGGGAATTTTTCTCCAACTTCTGTTAATAGTAAATTAACCTGAATCGCTACTTTGGTAAATGAAACAGGGTTCCCTAAGATAGGACATTACTTATAAAAGATGATCATTTTTCATTAATAGTATTTTTTTATCTCTTTTAATGGTTTTCTTTAAGGACACCTTTAAAATATTATCTATGACCAAGAATCTACATGGATACCTAAGAGTTTTCTTATTTCATGTATGCATCAACAGAAACTCCTTCCTTGAAAAAATTCTTCAAAATCATATTATATTTAGAACCCCTTATAGCACAATTAGTTTTCCCCAGTACATTCTTCAGAAAGAAACCAAATTCATATATATTACTATTATTATCTATGACTGGATCACCATATACCCTCCTGTCTAGTAAATTATTTAATAAATGTCCAATATGGGAGAAATTCACATAGAAATCCAAAAACAGTTTGAAAAAACATCTTTGGTATGCAAGTATTCTCCAAAAATTCTAATCCAAATGATGTCCATGGGTATCTCCAAAACATCTACCACCACATAGAAATGATGGGAAATTGGGTGGAATAAATTTTTGGATTTTTCAACCTGCATAATGAATCACATAATTAAAATTCCAGAAACTATTAAAACGGAGGGGTATTGAAAGGGTAGTAAACCCATAATACAAACCAAAAATACCAATGAACCTAGATCAAAATTTAAATGTAAATCATATCACAATAAAAATTGTGAGAATCATAATGAATCATACAACTAAAAAGACATATAACATGATAAATAAAATCCTTCTTAATCATTGTAATTAATGAGGATGTGTTGCAAATTAACTAATCCAGAAAATGTAGAATTTTATAAATCCTTTGTAGCATTAATGGTAATATCAAATGAACTAACTGGGGGATGTCGTCCGCCAAAAAAATATCCAAAGATATTTTGTGTAGAAAAATAAATCAATAAAAATGGAGGGAATAAATCAGTAGAAAAAGAGCTCCATGATATTAATTAATAACCATGGGACAAAAAGGAATGTTAAAAAATTAGGAATTCGGCTTATATGAGGTTGAAATAAGATAGCGTGAAACCAGGAAAAAATAAATATATGTTAAAAATTGAATTAATAACTAAATTGTCTATTTTTTTTATTATATAAATGTCAAATTACTACAAAAAATATATCATTCAATATATTAAATTATTGAAAAAAATGTCAAATATAATTATCAATTTTATTAATATGTATGTAAATTAGTAGTTCTATTCTATAATTGAAAATAATTATTCAAAAGGTCATTATCATTATTAAAAAAATATTTAATTTATTTTTAGGATTTTTCATTTTTTTTGTTATATTAATAATTTACTTGATTTATGATTATCTATTTTAGTATCTATAATAAATTGAAATATGAAAATTAAATTAGTATTTATAAAGGGATATTTTAGAAAAAATTGATAATTCGCATTTTGACATTGGTATTAAAAATGATAATAAAAAACGTTTTATTAATTTTTTAATAAATAATTTTTTCTTGTCAATATTTTATTACAACGATATTTTATACTTTTAAATGATCTTCTGATAATAATGGTTATTAATAACATACTCATTTGTCGGTAAACAAATATATGCATTTATATAATCAATTAATACATTAAATTGTTAGTAAAAGAATTTTTGGTATTGAACAATAATTGTTTGAAGATATATTTTTTGGTAAAAACATTTTTTGGTTTTTTAAATTTATATCCACAAACTTCATGTTTTTTGAAATAGTCATATTTAAAATCTTTAATGTTATCTTTCATTGAATTTCTATTAGTATAAGTCGTTATTTTTGTAGTTAACATAAAACATGAAATCATAATCATAAATAAAGGATAACATAAAAGACATCATAATGTTGTTTAATAATAATAACCTATTATTAACAATAAATTACATCTCATATGATAAAAATAATACCCAAAGTGATGGAGGGATATATAATTCTGTGCCAACCCAACACATTCATATCATGTACATACATATTTGTTCCATATAGATAATTAAACATAAGGAATAATTTATTAATTTTTAATACCAATATTAATCAGTGTGGGTTATATTTTTGATAGCACCCAATAAATGAAGTCTATGTAAAACAAGGAGAATATGCTAGAGTGTATGTAGGGATGTGTATTCACTATATAGATGATTGGCATGTAAAATCACTTGACAATTGACACTGAATAAAATGGGTACATAAACATTCATGGAATAGTTTAATAAGGGTAAAAGCATTCTATCATTACATTGAAATAATAAGGACATGAATTGGTATGTAAAAAATACATTCCATCATTGTTAATTGTAAATTAGGAAGCCTAATATTAATACGGTTCATTAATAAATAGGAGGGGTAAATGATCCATTACATTGAGAGGGAGAATCTAAAAGCATGGTTGTAGCTTTATAGAAGACTGTAGACATAATGGGAGATATCTATAGATATATGGTCAAGTTAAAATCTTTCTCCAATAGGTTTGAGATAATCATAATGAGAGGTTTAGTGGGTTTACATAGAAAATGAGCAGGGAATTCTTTATTAATTTTCCAATATAGTTTTTTGGAATATATATGATAAAACAAATCAAAACCCCAAACATTCCATTAGTTTTATCACATTTTTTCTAACAAAGATGAGTGTATTTAACTATTTTATAAGGTCATGAATCTAACTCATTAAAATAATACACTTGGTGACGTCGTAGTGTGTTATCTTTTTAAATAATTGATTTTGGAAAACATAAATTTAATATAGTTTTTAAAGGATTTATTATGGTTTTAAAAACATATAAAATGACTTAATAAAATAATATTCTAAAATGGAATAATAATTTCAGTTATGAATATTATTTTTACCATTCATTATATCATTTTTGTAATTTTTTAATGTTATAAAAATACTGTATATTTATATTGTATTTATTTTTTTCAGAAATAATGAAAAATCCATAAAATAATAAAGAAAATAAACATTTAATAATTTTAAAATGATTATTTAAAAAATTATATATTTTTTCTAATTAACTCTACAAATATGAGACATTATACTAAAATATCAGAATTCCCAATTTGTTCAAAGATACTGGTTTTTTTCAAAATTTCAGTTTATCATCCCATATAAAAATAACATTTGACTTCATAAAATTATATTGTGATTTATATTTAATAAATAATATATAATTATAATATTTTTCATAAATATCATTTATTTCAATTCATATTGAATTCATAATAATATTTTCTTGATGGAAACAATATTTTTACAACAAATATAAAATTTGTCTCATCATATCAAAATAAAATTTTTCTAAATTTTCTATCTAATCATTTAAATATCATTGATAAAAAAGAAATAAATATTAAATTTAATTTATTGAAAATAAAATCTATGACTTTACACTATTAGGTTCAAGATACATGACCTCTTATTACACCTACATATTCCCTAAGATTAGGGTGTGCGATTGTGAGATTATCTTGGTGCTATTTGGAGAACATTGTTTGTGTTGTGATCTCTATGAGCATAAACAAATTAAATGAATGGTTTATATTGAATGTTTTTTCTGTAATTTAATATTATTATTAGTTAAGTTCAAATCCTAGTGATGTTATATCCCGTAAATGCCTTAATGAATGGCCTTTTGAAGGTATTACTGTACTTGTCTAGGTAATCATTTCTTTTATATGTGATGATTTGATTTATCATATATCTTAATATTTAATAATAAAAGACATCACTATAAAATGACTAAATTATCTATAATTATGAGGTCTAATGATATTTTAAATCTGACATGATATATCTTAAAACATCCAAAATAACAAAATTTGTACATGTGTTTTTAGTAATTTAGTAATTTAATAAGACATTCACTCAATTGAGAAGGGAATTTAATTTATAAAACATCATGTGTTGACATTATTACTCCCTTTATTAATTTATCCTTCAAAATTTCATGTCATAAAATTAAACATTTTAGGGTACTTTTATTTCATCACCTCCTATGGTTCTCGAGTTTCTAACTCAAACTTTTGGTTCCCCCCACAATTATTTAACAAAATGTGGATTCTTCTTTCATAGAAAAATGTCTCTATAATCTAATAACATAACTGGTTATTCCACATATGAATGACCATTATCCAATGGTTGAACCTATGGATTAAATACATGTTATGTATTGATACCCAATGGGGATCGATTCGAAACTACCCCCAATCATTCACTCATATGCCAGGGGTGGTTAAAATTGTTGAAGAAAAACTAAACCTAGGGAGGATTTTTTATACAATCCTATACAAATGCAGACAACCAAATGAAATCAAGAGGAAAATAAATAAAAGATGAAACACTGTCTAAATAATCCTAACCTGCATGGACATCTGAATATAATGAAGTACAGTAGTGTAAACTGATAGGAAAAAGGTAAAAACACTCTCCAAACTAGAAAATATATCCCATTATGACATAACTAGAAAGTATTAATCAACTAAGATACCATCTCCCATATACCATGTTATAGCCACCTTATGTGGTCTGTGCAGTTTGTATCCCTACGTTCCTCTAAAGTCACGATCAACATATTTTCCATATTAAAAAGACATGAAATTTGATGGGAAAATCCCATGAAAGGGTGAGCATATAAATACACAGTAAAGTGCCCTATAAATGGAAGGGGTTAGTAAGAAATACAACTGAATATGAAATCAGTAATTAAGACATTTTAAGGTAAGAGGAGTACAAATCAACCCAAAAAAGAGAGTGAATAAAAATTCATAAAAACACGAGGATTTCAACATGATGAGAATATCAAATTCTCATCATGTCTTGGAAATCTATAGTAAGCTAGTGGACTCATCCAACCACGAGAAGCTACACATGGAAAAAATGTCACAAACCCCATGCATTTTTTGTCTATCCTATAAGGACAGTAGCTTACCCATGGAGTGGTTATTGATATAGAATTTATATATTCTCAGTCAAGGTGTCCTTAACAAGAGAGTAAGGGGATCTCCATCTCATAGCTCAATCTAAGAATAAGAGTCACAAATGATTCCAAGGGACTTCCATTTACCATACACATAGCCTCATCATTTAGCCAGGGCATAGAATTCAAATAGACTCAATCACCATGAAAATCCAAGCAGCATAACTGTTTCTCACAATTTAGTGGTTACCTGTTTTAGGGAATGGATCTCATGTCTTTGTACATCAGGAGATTCATGCACTAGTAGTCACCATGAAAATCCACAACACATCTCAGTGGGAGGGTAACACTTGGGAAGGTCACCTAGAATGCCACTGGAATGTTCTATTGGAGGGTAAGCATAGTGAGTCTTTAGGGAAACTCCATTTTCCTGCCCAGCTAAATGTTTATTACTGGAAGATGACACCGGGGAATTTCACTGCCTAGCCCAACTGAAGGGTATGACCAGAAAATTTAGGAACTCCACTGCCCAGTCATACTAAAGTGTAACTCGGAAATATTATAAGGGAACAAAACTATACAACCCAACTATAGGGTAATCCTAGAACATGAATTTGGGAACACTAATACACATCACAATAGGAGAATATGGACGATGCTAATCTGTTGATTTTTTATGATCAATGCATTCATTAGTTGTTGCCTCGACGCATGGAAAAACCCAGAACATTTCACATCATATCTCAATAGCCTCTTTAGATAGTATCAATTAATTATGAAGGGAAATGGTATTGATATTCATATCATGGTCCACAATTTTATTTCAATCAAATAATGTATGGATTTTATATGATTGATCAGAAGAGCTCCAGTGGAACACGGTGAGTGAGGGGACCCACACAAAGTGTGGTCGTTATTCACAACCTAGTTGTTCATCTCGTGGGAACACAGGTCACACCTCTGTAGAGTTTCACACTGTGCAGGTGGACTACACAGTGTGTCCCACATATCAGGGGAATATGCCATGTCTTCTGGCAGTGTCACTGAACATTCATAAACGCCATATAGGCCCACACAAAATTCTATAAATGTGGCCATCTCGTGTCTGTGTACATCTACACAGAATCCCTATCAGCATGACCCATCAAAAAAATTGTGCAATTAGGAAGTTAATATAGATTTTGTGAGAGAGGAATACCCAATATATCAGTATTTTATTTCTGCAACCCTGCTTCCACATTTAAGGATGTTACATATCTCGTGTTCTTAATTGAACATGGTATGTAGTTGGAATTTTTATGAAAAAACATATATTTTCCTAATCTAAAAATGTTCTCTGAATCTAGTCCCTCCTCCATAGACCATTCCTCAGTTCATCTCTAATATCATGGATTTGACTAAGATTCTTGATCCCCAACCATCATTGGCTAGAAATTGGCCATCAATATTTATGGGGGTTTGGACAAACATTTTGCACAACGTTGTGCCTTTTCCTTTAACTAACCCGGTGTAAAACATTTAGATTCATCATAAATTCAATGAAAATGATCGTAGATATATTATTTTCTAGAAGAACAATAATTTTTTCATTGATCCGCCTTGAATCTGAGCACTTGATTGAGCTTGGGTCTCCTATGAAACTGTCGATCTGGGAACTGTATGGTTACAACAACAATGAACACAATGAGCTATGAATGAAAGAACAGATAAAATGGTTTGGTTACCATTGGTAAAGTGTTCTTGGATAAAATATCAATAATGGGAAATTCATATTAGAAAATAAATAATAAAAATTTAGTATCAATACTTAGGATTATGCAATGGCTTGAAATAGGGCCACATGTCGATGAATATTTTTCAATTTTCTCAAAATGTTCATAAAAGGTGAAAAATACCAATTTTCAAGCCCAATAAAATAATTGGATTTGTCTATGGTGATGAATGTTGTTGAAAATATCGATATATGATCATTTTCATTCTATCTCCCTTGAGTTAGAGGTTCATCATTCATTTAAGGGAATCTATAGAGGAAGGTGGTTCTCTTGTCGATTAATTCAGAAAACCTAATGATGATAATAATAGAAATCATATTATAAGAAGAAATTTATATGAATTTAACCTAGTATAAATGAATTTTAATTATTTAGATTAATTAATTCACTTAAACTCACTTCCAACGAGTTGAGGGTCTAAGAATCTTCTACCGACTCATTCTATGTCACACCTAGAGAAAACAACACATTCCAAAAAATGGGCATCTCAGATTTATGATCTGAACAATCATTTAATATTAATCTCATTTTCATTAAGTAACCAAGAGAACACTATATAATAAAATATTCAAAATATTCTGAAATTAAATCTGGGAACATTGGGTTTCAAAATTGCACCTCATCTCAGTGTAGACCTCAATAAATATACATAAATATATTTAAATGTATTACAAAGAAAAATCCGGATGTCTGTATCATTACTCCTACAAAAAATTCATCCCTAAAAATAATTATAAAAATAACATGGGATACTGAGCCCGCATGAGGATCCTATAATCCTAGGAATTATTAGACACATTTCTTTGCTTCCACAACATAGGAACCAAAGGGATTGTATGCCCCCACTTGGTTATCTCCTGTCAGTCCTCGATCGCAACAAGGTTCCATAAAATGGTGGCTCTATCCTCGATATCCAACTCACCAGTTTCAACAATTTGTGTAGCATCATGAACATATCACTTCAACTACGACACATGGATGACATATTTCACTCGCTCTGACTCTGGGGGTAAGGCGAGGTGGTAGGCCATCTGTCCAGCCCTCTGAAAAATGATGAATTTTCCAATGAACATATGGGATAACTTGCATCCCCATCCAAACCATCACATTCATAATCATGGAGAGGCTCTCAAGAAGACATGGTACCACCATATCGAATTTTAAGGACCTACAATGGTGATTTTCATATGATTTTTATCGGCCCATGGCAACTCCATCCCTTCACAGATGACCTACACTTTCTACATTGTCGACTACACCAACACTAGGAGAATAATGTATATCTCTCAAATATCTATATAGAATAAAGGTGACCTATATAGTCTCACATAAAGGGCCTCAAAAAGTGTCATGCCGATATTATAGTGGTATCTATTGTTATACATAAAATCATCCAAGGGTAGGTTATCCTACCAGTTCTGGATGAAGTAAAACGTATAAGTTGTTAAAAAATTCTATAGAACCTAGAGAGTGTTATCTGTATACCCATAGGTCAGTTGGTGAATGTTTTTACTCATCCATAATTTGGTAATAAATTCCACATGCAGGACTCTCTATAATCGTGGTGTAAACCACTCGTCTCGATCAGAGATAATCCTCAAGGGTACCCTGTGAATTCATATGATCGCCCATATGTACAGCTTCTCCAAACTCTCCAACAAATATTAATCCCTAAGGGAAGTAATTCTGCCAAAATCATTTGTTAGCCTACAATAACCATGATGGATTCATGGCTCTACACAATCTGTATAAGACCTATAATGAAGTATATAGATATTTTATCCCATTTCCTATGAGTAATTGAAAAAGGCTGCAACAAACCCGTTGGAACTTAGTGCTCAAATATTAGCTTCTATTAGGCGAGGCACCATGAGATGAAATAAACTATGATGGGACTAATTATTGACAACCAAAAATGCCACTGTGGGTCTATGTAATTCTTCCCCACACCAGGATACACAGTTAAGCAAGATTTGAGGAACTCCCACACAACATATTTGATAATTATTTACTAGAACCACTAGTCTCCCATGGAATTAAATTTAATGTTTCCCTCTTTTAGAATATCCATCTGTTGTGTAACCTGTGGATATATGATCACATAGAAATTCGTAGTATATTTACCTCATCTTGACATATCTCACACATTCATGGAGAAAATGTGTCAGCCCAATAGACAAAAGATATTTTATACCCTCCTGCTACACCAAGGCCAATAGCATGGAAGCATACATCTTTAAAGCATCCTGAACCAATCATGGTTCAGACTTTCTACTAAGGGATTTTTCTACCAAAATTCCCTTTCCTGTAGTGTTGACTCTATCAAAGTTGGAGTCTGATAAGAACTCCAACTAGATACGTTGTCTCATATTTTGGTCTCTCTGGGTGAAGACATACCGGAGACTCTAGTGATATGGGTATACAACTTAGCGCTCTCCTATGAGGTAGTGCATCCACATCATAAGGGAGAAGACTATAGCTACTAGATAAAGTCCATGAGATACATAGTTCGGCTCATGGGTCTCAACATCCATGTCCAATATCCAATGACTGGCTATTGTTGCCTCAAAACGCAACCAATCCCAGCTCAGGAGGCATTGCAATACTCCACAAAATCAATGCATTCCTCTGGTGGCATAAACACCAGAGTGCTCATCTGTTCTACCTCAACTACTCAATGGACCACAATGAAGGCTTATTCTAGGTAAATGATTGTCCCATATTTTGTATGGGAGGTTAAAGGTGACGAAATTTTGGATAAGTCTACCACAAAACTCATGTATCACCCTGCCAAGCCAAGGAAGCTCCCCAACTCTAACATATACATAAAAAGATTACAAGAGAGAACTAACTTGATCATTTTTTATTCATTTTTATCATTGTTTAGAAATGAAAATATCCAAAATGTGGACCACCTCTAACTGGAACTGATATTTCAAGATCATTTCGTAATGATGGTGCTCTCAATTTAAATCAAGAACCATCCTCAAGTTCTCCACAGGATCAACCTCTAGTTTAGTGTAAACAAGTATGTCTTTGATGAAGTCAAGAAAAAACTAGTCCATGTATGGTGGGAAGACTCAATTCATCAAAGCCATAAAGATAGTAGGGACATTCGTAACTCTAATGGGAATCCCTAGGAACTGTATTTTCTATTGAGACATCATAAATGAAAGTATGAAATATCAGCGTCGTGAACCATAAACTATTGGTAGTCTAACCTGAGATCAATATTAGAGAACCATCAGTCCCCTCAAAACATATAAAAGTGGTCATCAATAATTGTTAAGGGGTACATGTTCATTATCATGGTCTGGTTCATGTGATAATAAAACATGAAAAGCCAGAAGCTCTCATATTCCTTATTTATGTAATGAACTGTAGAATCTGAGGGGGGACACACTGGGTCTAATGAAAACTTTCACAAGAAGGTCCCCCAACTACAAATATATCCCCCAGATCACTATAGGTTTCACCAAATATGTTGCAAAAGTTATCAGGGATATCCCAGGATGCATGTCTATGAAAAAAATCATCTCCCACCTTGGAAGTAATCCCAAAATGTCATTGTGGAGGACATACATATAGTCCTCCACAACTGAACGATCCCAGATTCCTAAATAGTTTTTATACACCAAGGGTTATTCTTTCTAACATATGGGTAATGGGCTGCAACCAATTGATCACTACTCTCTTCTATCCTACAATGAGGTCTCTCTCACCCAAAAAAAGAGAACCCCATCCCATAATTTTGTAGACATATGACTAGTCTACAATTACAGTCGATCTAAGGTCAATCCATATAAATCAAATCAATGAAAATAATGACGTCATATAGTCCCATTGTGACATTCAAAAGATCCCACATTAACCTCTTTCCTCCTAGTGACAACTCGCATTGTCGGTAGATGAATGACACCGAAGATGTGTTCCCTGTATGAACCTCAAGACAAAGCTAATGTACTAGAGTCTCTACTGGGAGATCCAACTATCACACGATGAGTTCCACTATCACTCTCTGAGTTACAAGATAAAATAATGGCTTGATCACGTGTATACAAATTTTGAGGAAAGAGTATAATAAATACAGATTATACCTCCAATATTGTAATCTGTCGCATGATCATAGATGTCCAAAGTATATGTTTTTATATGGCCCAACTGCTAGCTACCTATGACTGACATGGTCCACCTCTTGGTTTTGGTAATTGGAGGACCTCATAGCACTGTTCCCCACATACAGATCCACCTTATCTACCGCCACCTCTTCCACAATGGGTAACACCCTGTCCTTGCCTAGGAGATCCATGATCATGAAGATGCCTCTCTATGGTAGTCCATTAGCTATCTACATAGGATGATCAACATGTATGGTCGAGAAGTCTCATGCCAAATGATCTCTCATATCATAATCATAGTATTGGCTCTCACTAGGCTACCCTTGTGCTATGCACTTCCCCTTCATTGTACAAGCCTGTCCCCGAGCCAGATCATAGAAGGGCCTCGTGTTCCAACATCTCTGGTGCCTACCAGCTGCTATATATGACGTAGCAATGACATGCTCACTACAAAATCCAACTATCTAATGTCCCTATAATATAATACTATCTATAAAAAGTGATTTCTCCAGTGCCCTGACTTTGGTGGGGATGCACAATGGCATTTTGCAGGCTCAGATATCTCTTTAGAGTTCCTACTAAAACATTCATCCATAGAAGTATCCTTATCTTATCATGCAGATAGAGTAGTATTTAGGTTATGAAAACTTGTCTGCATAATACTTCACTAAAATCCATCCCCGATGAATCTCCAAAATCTCTTGAATCCAATTGGATCTTAAGAAAGTGGTGTAGTACTCCTCAAGAAACAGATGTTGTAAGTCATCCAATGAGAGTGTTGACTCATCATGCATTTGGGTAACCAAGATCAACCAAACCCCAACTACATTGTGGAAAACATTAGTTAAAAAATCCACAATATAATATGCCGAGGTCCAAAATAGCTTTAGGATTGGAACCATTGACTCTAGAAAACCATCTGTCGTATTAGGATCTTGCTCACCACAAAACATCAGGGGTCGCTAATGCTAGAACTCGCATAGTGTAATCAACCTATGTGTTTCCTATTCCTGGTCTACTAGAACTATCAACTTCTCAATAGGTGAAGGGGCCACTACCATACCACCCACAAAATTGGGATAATGTGATGTGACCTGAACTCGGACCTCATCTCTCATAGGGTCATTGTCAAGAAGAAGAGTTGGTATCCTATATGTCTATCATTTATGAGGCAGCATAAATGTTATTGATGAGCACCAAAATTATTTCAACATATATATATATATATATTGAAAAAAATGGGGATATGACTCGAGAAGGATAGTAAAAGATTCAATCATATATGATGTATGATCCATTGATCCCTATAAAAAATTTCATAGAATTCCATGTCAATAATATGGTAGTTAGGGACCTAGTGAATGGATATGTCGACCTCCACACCATCACTAGACTCCATGGCCTGAGAACCAAACTCAAGACTGATTGACACGGATGCCCTAAACCCATCAAATTCTCTTAATAGAAAAATATCTGAACAACCTCATAATAAACGAACATGCTCTGATAATAATTTGGAATGACCCAATATAATATAGGGATCGAGACAAAAATAATCCAAGACTGCCACCATAGGACATGGGGTAGTGACAAGCGCTGAAGTCACAATAAACAGAGGGAGTACTTTTCTAAGAAACATGTACACATGAGCACATTCCATGTAATGAAATAGTGTATAACAAAATAAATAAATGATGAAAGACTTCTATAAATAAACCAAACATGCCTAAAGCACTAAATAGTATGAAGGATGTAAGTGTAATCTATTAATAAAAATAGAAAAATAATAACCCACCGAGAAAATATATTAGAACCTTACATAACTGGACAAGGGTAAACAATTGAGAGATGAATTCATATATCCTAATAAAATACCACCATATGTGGTCCATGAAATATGAATCCCTAGTATCCACTAAATTGACAATCAACCTTTCTAATGTATTTAAAAGATGTGAAATGTGTTGGGAAAATCCCATGAAAGGGTGAGTATATAAATACCCATTAGAATGACCCAAGAAGGTAAGGGGAGCTGTAACAGATATAGATGAAGAGGAAGTCAGTAAGTAGAAAAAGGTATTGTAAGAAGATTACAAATCCACCCAATAAGTCTGGGAAACTAAAACCATCCAAATAGAAGGATATTAAAACTATTAGAAGATGAACTTTTCAGATATTCTTCACAAACATAAGAAGGATTGTAGAATTATCCAACCACAAGAAGCTAAACCCTGAAAGCACATGGAATACCCCATGTGAATTCACCTACCAGTAAGGAGAGTAGTTATACCCATGGATTGGGTACTAAAGTAGGATATATATATTCTCTATCAAAAAATCCCAAATGAGAGAGTAAGGGGAAGTTCATCTCACATCTCAGCCCAAGAATAAGAGTTTCTAATAGTTAAAAGTTATGTACATTGATGTTTCTCATCACCTCAACATCTTTTCAAGACGTCCAAGTCAAGTCGACTTAATCACCACACCTTAATACTATATGCTTTGATCTGCACTAACTCGCCCAAATAGTTTTATGTCAAGTAACAAGGATGTGTCTCAGTGGGGAAGGAGACCCTGTTTCTCACGATTCTGAATATATATATATCCATGTATCTTCACTATTATTAAAATATATGTTGTTAAATGTTTTAGGAAAAGGATCATGGGTCTTTGTACTTCAGGAGTTTCCTACTCTAGTATTCACCAAGGAATTCCACAACCCAGACTATCTAGAGAGCATCATGTGGGAAGGTCCTAAGGGAAGGCCACTACCAAGTCCTACTAGAGCGTAAGACCAGTGAGTCATCAGGGAAATTCCACTACCCAGACTAGTAGGAGTTTTCCACATTAATGATGTCTTCAGGGAATTCCAAAACACATCCTAGCTAGAGGATAAGCCCATAACATCGACGAACTCCCCTGCCCAGTTGTATTGGAGGGTAACGTGGAAAGATCATTGGGGAACACAACATATCATCCTAGATAAAGGGTAATATTAGAAATTCCATCATGGAACACCACTATCCAACCAACATAGAGGGTTATCCTGGTACTGCTCTAGTGATTGTGTATGACAATTTCCATTCCCAAGTGTCTCCTCAACATGTACCAAAACCCAAACCTTTCGCATCACATCTCAAAAGATACTTCTGAAAAAACTATTGTTTTATAATTTAAAACATTATTAAGATATGAATCTCATGGGAAAAAATATTTCTTCAAACGAATGAGATATATAAGTTCAAATATCTCTCGGAATAGATCATGTAGAACATCACATGTGAGCGGATCCACATGGCATGCAGTCCATCTGCATAGCCTAGACGTGTCTCTGGTCAGCACATGGGTCCCATATATTTTGGGTCACATGCTTTGTAGGTGGACAACAAGGCATTTCCAATCTATCTGGGGACTGAACTGTGTCTTAAATCCATTTTTGTGTACTTTCACCCAGTGTCTATGTGCTTTGGTATAGAACATGTTTGCCTGCATGGATTATTGTTCATTTTTTACAAGGCAGGGTTGAAGCCACATTTTAATTAATAAAGAATAGAAATGAGCTCTTTTAACTAGGTAGAGGGAGACCCCTTACGTATCCCAATGGTCCAGTGGGCTTGTAGCCCATTACATAGCCCGTATGCCCAAATGTTTAGCCCAATTCTCATTCTGTGAATAGTAACCTGGCTGCTACAGTGCCCGCACATGTCATGTGCGGGAGGACTACATGGAATGTCATATTTACCATTGTCGAAACCAGGTGGCACCACTGAGAGAGCTAAGGGATGTGTTTTCTCTAATGAACACACTATGTTGTCGTGATTTTGACAGTAAACTCGGATTTTCTAGATATATGTTTGTTCACTGAATCTGGTACCACCATTGTAGATACCATCCCGGTTCCTCCCAAAAAACAATGATCTGACCGATATTAACACTCTTCATCCATTGTTTGTTATAATGTGGATTTCATTTGTCACATGGCTTTGGCCATACATTATGTTTGATTTTGTATGACTTACCCTCTATAATCCAGTGTTAATCCTTCTGATTCATCATCCAATTTTAAATATAGACGTAGATCTGTTATTTTCTCTGAGAACCATCACCATTTCCCCGATCCTCCTTGAATCCAAGAACCTTATCAAGTTCGGGTCTCCCAGCATCCGTCGAGTTAGGAACCATGGGGTTCCAACAGTTATGAATGTGAATAATAGGAAAATGAAAGCATAGAAATAATGGTTTAGTAATTTTTGGAAAAAAGTAATTGGAATGTTGATCAAGAAGAGGAAATTAAGATTAGAAAATAACTATTATAAATTGACTTTCAATACAAAGTCTCATTAAATGTCTTGAAATAGGGGAACAGATTAAAGAATGATGTTCGTTTAACTCAACCATTTAATCTAGGGGTGAAAATTACCATTTTATAAGCCCTACCTATTTCATTGATCAATTGCTAGGGAATAATGTCTGTTCCAATAAGGGAGGAGTTGTGTTACTTTCAAACTACCTAATATCAAATGTTCTTCATTCTTTTAAGGAAATCTCAAGATGAAAGAGGTGATCTCGCCCACTACGGGAAAACCGATTATTAAGACAGTGTATTTGCGACGGGATTTTTTCCCATCAAAAAAATCCGACGAAAAGCATATTTGTGACGGGAATATAGGACCCGTCTCAATAGATATGGCGTGGTTTGCGTGCCAAAAGGCGGGAAGCCTATTTGCGACGGTCGCATTCTACCCGTAGCAACTACCCGGAGGATGTGAATACTATTTGCGAAGAGTAAATTGTCCCGTCACAAAAAATATTCAGTAGGTGTTATTTGTGATGAGGCCCATCGCCAATACTGGCGGTGGTAAATAAGATTTTGCGACATGGATATCCGCCCTTCTCTAATGGTGTGTTGGTAGGAAGCTATTTACGATGGGCCCGTCGCAAAAACATTTTTAGCCGCCGCCCGTAATAAATCCCGGCAAATGTATTTGCGATGGGGCATGTCACCAATACCGGTGGCGGTAAATAAGAATTTGCAAAGGGAATATCTGCCCATCGCTAATTGTATGTCGGAAGGTAGCTATTTGCAACAGGCTCGTCGTAAAAACCCTTTTAACTGCCACCCGTAATTAATGCAGGTGAAGGCATTTGCAATGGTATCCCATCGCAAATAAGATCGTCGCAAATAATCTAACCTATATATACCCCCCACCCATTTTTCCAAATAATTCAGATCTCTCTTTCTTTATCTCTTTAACTTCCATTTCGAAGTAGAAAATTTCTTTGGTTTTAATTTTTTCTTACGAGAAGAGGAGTAAAAGAGTTAGAAGGCTTTAATTGTTACAAAATATATAAGGTATTTATATTTTTTTTTATTTTTAAAATTATTTTTAATTGTTAAATTATTTTTAATTGTTATTTTTATTTTTTATTGTTAATTATAATTTTTTAAATATAATTTTTAGAAGCTATATAATATAATTAAATTACGTGGTTGTAACAAATAATCCTTGTCTGGATACGAACAAGTAGAGCCGTCTCTGACACAGATGTACTTAATAGTGAAAACTCTGACAATGTGTTTCGAGCTTGACTCGAGGCAACCTAGTACATAACAACGGGCCTTGCTGCACTCTTGGTTCGAAACTCCCAAAGGATGTTTTGGTAATAATTAGAAATACTTATATTTAATTAGAAATAATTAGAAATAGTTATATTTAATTAGAAATAATTCTATTTAATTAAAATAGTAATATTTAATTTGATGTAGTTATCAAATTAATTAGAAGTAGTTATCAAATTAATTTGGAACAATTAAAATAGTTATGTACAATTAAAATAATTAGGAAATAATTAAAATAATTAGGAATTAATTAAAATAAATAGAAAAGAATTAAAATAATTAAGAAACAATTAAAATAATTAAGAAACAATTAAAATAATTAGGATACAATTAAAAATAATTAGGAAACAATTAAAAATAAATAGGAAACAATTAAAAATAATTACCAAATAATTAAAAATAATTAGGATACAATTAAAAATAATTAGGAATCAATTAAAAATAATTACGAAATAAATTAAATATAATTAGGAAACAATTAAAAATAATTAGGAAATAATTAAAAATAATTAAGAAACAATTAAAAATAATTAGGAAACAATTACAAAAATTTGGAAACAATTAAAAATAATTAGGAAACAAGTAAAAATAATTAGAAAACAATTAAAAAAAATTAGGAAACAATGAAAAACAATTAGTAAACAATTAAAAACAATTAGGAAACAATTAAAAACAATTAAAAAACAATTAAAAACAATTAATAAATAATTAAAAACAATTATAAAATCATTAAAAACAATTAGTCAATAATTAAAAACAATTAGGAAACAATTAAAAACATTTAAGAAACAATTAAACCAATTAGGAAATAATTAAAAACAATTAGTAAACAATTAAAAACAATTATGAAACAATTAAAAACAATTAGAAAACTAAAAACAATTAGGATAATTAGCATGCGTGATTGACCTCTCATATACCTCAATTTTCATTTCATTTGTGTGTTGAGGATTGACAGGAAACTTCTACCTCCACATTAAATATTTTATTTTACTATCAAAATTATCAACCTCCTCGCCAGCATATAGGTGAGGAGGTTTATAATTTGGACAGCAAAAGAAAATATTACATGTGGAGGCAGAAGTTTCCTATCAACCTCAACACACAAATGAAAAGAAAATTGAGTTAGATGAGCGGTCAATCATGCTTGTTTTTCTATTCAATGATTGATTAACCACCCGACCTATATGCATATATTCGAATATTACTCTAATATTAATAATTAAATAATACTAATAATATAATTATTTTATTATTATATGTTAAATATTTATAAAAAATATTAATATTATTAAAATTTTGAAAAAGTAATAAAATATTACAATTACCAATAATTTCATTAAGTTTTTCTCTATTCTTAACATGTTTAAATCTTAAAGGGTCGCCAATTTTCAGGTCAAGTCAAATAAAAAGTTTGCTTCAACCCTGTCCAATGTAAACTCTATAATTGTCCTTGCTTGGTTGATCACCTCGCAAGTAGCGTTGCAATAGGACAATACAAGTCATTTCTTTCTTATCTATAGGTATCATATCACATATCTTTTTACATAGACCATTCTTTTTTGAAAAATTAAGGGAAACATACTGAAGTTGTCTTAATTTTTGAAGGAAAAATGATCTACATAAAGGGTCATGCGAAATGATTCTTAAAGATGAGAATGAAATTACTTGTGTCGTCCTATTGCAACACGACTTGCGCAGTGATCAACCATTTAAGGACAATTATAGAGTTTATATTTGACATGGCTGACGCAAACTTTTTATTGGGCATGACCTGAAAATTGACAACCCTTTAAGATTTGAACATGTTAAGAATTGAGTAAAATCTATTGGAAATATTGAGATTTATAATAATTAGAAATAATTAATAATAATTAGTAATAATTATTAATAATTAATCAAAAATAAAATAAATTTTACTACATGGTTATAAAATGGCACAATTTCCAGCGGATTGGCGGCTACCTTTTGTTCAACATCTAATATCTTTGATACGTTCTCCCACGGAAATCAGTATGAAAAATGTGCTATAAGGTATGTATGAGAAAGTTTTTCATGCTGATTTCAGTCGGGAGAAAGTTAAAAATAGATGAGTCGTCGGACAAAAGAGGCTCCTTTCCCTCACGACTCATCTCCTTACAAGGAGATGAGCCATCAGGCAAAAGAGCTGTTGCCTATCTGCTAGAAACAAATAAGAATAATTAGTAATATAATCTCCACAATGAGGATTACAAAATTTTATTTCATTATTCAAGCATATTTCATTTTTCCAAGTATTGCTAAGTATTACTAAATTAATAATAATTAGTGGAGATGATTACCAACTAACTGTGTCACAAATAATTATTGGTAATTACTAAGAAATAACTGTAATTATGTATCTTCTCTATTTAGGATATTGATTTTCTTATATCAAATGATTTAACAACAGTAATGGTTTTAAATTTTGTAGAACATATATATGAATATGGAACAAGGAAGTCGACATCAATCATTATTAGATGATCGTTTTTGGATAAATCAGCATAGAAATCCAAACGGTTCTAGTTTAAATCCTGTTTATATTGATGTTGTTGAAACTTTATTATCATTTTCATCATCAAACCCGGAATTTGTTTCACAAGGGACAATTAATTGCCCTTGTCAAAAATGTGCTATAAGAACATTTGACACATTTGACATCATTGGGAAGCATCTATTGGGTTATGGTTTTCAATCAGATTACATTTTTCAGTATCAACATGGTGAATGTAGTTCCAGAGAAGATACTAATAATTTGATTCCGGATCCATCATGGTTTTAGAATTTATTACATGATGTTGCAGGTTCATCCGTTCAAACTACTGAAATCAAGGATGATGTTGATTTACCTCCTGAGTTGGCACCATCTGAATTTGATGAGTTATTCAGGTCTGCTGAGGATATATTATATCCTGGTTGCAAGATAAGAAAATTATAAGAAGTTTCAAAATTTATGGATATTAAATCATATAATGGAATGTCAAATAACTGCTTTGATCAGATATTTTCTTTGGTTAAAGCACTGTTACCTGAAGAAATTGTGTTGCCTGCTAATTATTATGAGAGAAAAAGACTGGTTCGTAATCTGGGCCTTAGTTATCAAAATATCCATGCATGTTCAAACGATTGCATTTTATATTCTGGTCAAAATGAGTCATTGGATAGTTGTCCAATATGTGGATAATAGAGGTATAAAGAAGCTCAATTAGGGAAGTCTAGAATGATTCCTGTAAAACAGTTGAGATATTTCCCGCTTACACCCAGGTTGCAGCGTATATTTATGTATCAAAACATAGTGAAAATGATATCATGGCACGAAACCATTATTTCAAATTGTAAAAGTTTGATTCATACATCTAATGGTGATTCATGGAAACATTTTGATCAAGTGAATACACCTTTTTCATTATAATCCTGGATTGTGTGATTAGGTCTTTCTACTGAAGGTTTTTTTATTTGGATTTTTTTGGTAGTCAGTATTCCTGTTGGCCTGTCTTTATAACTCCGTAAAATTTACCTCCATGGATGTTGATCAAAGAGACTTATATATTTTGGACATTATTAATCCATGGACATCCGAAAATGAATATTGATATTTATTTGAAACCATTGATTGATGAGTTAAATTTGTTGTGGAGTCATGGTGTTGGTACATATGATGCTGCTACAAAACAGAATTTTGTAATGAAAGATGCTTTGATGTGGACAATTAATTGATTCCCGGCATATGGAATGTTATCTGGATGGAGTACACATGGTCCAAAATCATGTCCTTACTGTATGGGAGACAACAAAGA
Source organism: Viscum album (assembly GCA_963277665.1). Taxonomy (NCBI): domain Eukaryota; kingdom Viridiplantae; phylum Streptophyta; class Magnoliopsida; order Santalales; family Viscaceae; genus Viscum; species Viscum album. The sequence goes on from OY728166.1 coordinate 271,697,213, forward strand.
ATTTATGCTCGTGAATGGAAAAAAACATCCTATTTCGACTGTCATTGCAGATTTCTTCCAATCGATCATGCTTTTCGGAGGAATAAATATCATTTTAGAAAAAGAAGAATTGAAAGAGATGACCCTCCAAAAATGATCTCAGGTACAGAGTTAAAATCATTTGTATTTTCATATCTTCCATCACTTTTGGACCGACAATAAACCAACAAAAAATTCATGGCTTTGGGAGAGAACACAATTGGACAAAACTGAGCATTTTTTGGAATCTTCCATATTGGTCTGATTTGTTGGTCCGACACATGATGGATGTCATGAAAATTGAGAAGAACTATTTTGATAATTTATTTCATACAGTTTTGAATACACTGGGTAAAACCAAAGATAATGTAAAAGCACGATTAGATCTTGCCCAAATTTGCAGGCGACCAGAACTTGAATTGTTTAAAAATGTCAGATTATAGTGATTAATGAAGCCAAAAGCAGCTTATACACTGACCAAAGAGAGTCTCTTATTATTTTGTTGGTGGATTGCAGATTTGAGACTTCCAGATGGCCATGCTTCCAACTTGGGAATATGTGTTAAAAATGGACATATTACCTGATTAAAAAGTCATTATTGTCTTGTTATAATGGAATGACATATGCCTATTGGATTAAGAGGTTTTTTTAATTCTTAGATTTGGGATTCGATAACAGATGTATCATATTTTTTCCGATACATGTTTGCAGCAACAACAGACTACGATGCACTAAGTAAACTAGAAGAAGCTGTTGTTGTAATTATATGCAAACTGGAAAAAATCATTTTGTCGGCTTTCTTTGACTCAATGGAACATTTGATATTACATTTGCCACATGAATCAAAATGTGGAGGTTCGGTTTAGTTTCGATGGATGTACCCATTTGAGAGATGCATGCAGAAATTGAAGAAAAAAAGTACGTAACAAAGCATCAGTTGAAGGCTCAATTGCTGAAGCATATTTGCAAGAGGAAATTTCATTCTTCTGCTCTCATTATTTTGAATTTGAATATCCCTCAAAATTTAACAGCATGGGATAGAACGAGGGGAATGTTGATGATGATATTAACAATAAATTTTTAGTTGTCAGTCAGCCTGAGATTGGCATTGGTGGAGTTCATGATAGATGCCTTTCAGATGATGAACATCATAGATCTCGTACATATGTTCTACTCAATAGTTAAGAAATGTCACCAATTCTACAATGAGTGCTCATATATTTTATTCTATCGATTATGTTATAGTAAATTAATCATATTGTATTTGTAGGTTATATGATGATCATATCAAGAAACAATTTCCACAAATTACAGCAGCTGGCTTAGAAGAACGTCGGCAAAAAAAAATTTCCTACTGGTTTCAAAAACTGGTAATGTACATTCTTTTTTGTTTTTACATATAAAATAAATTTATTACTTGTAATAGTGATAAATGTTTTACAAATTTCTAGGTATCTGTACATGCTGATAAGATTGATAGTCGATTGCGTATATTGAGTAGCCCACCATCCAAAATGGTTAAATCTTATAATGCATTTGTGGTGAATGGTTATCACTTTCATACATGTGCATATGGTGAATCAATGAAAACAATGAATAGTGGTGTTTTTTTGAAGGTATCAAATCATAGAGATATTGAAGTTTACTTTTACAGCATGCTTGAAAAAAATATTGAACTACGTTATTTGGGACATAATTATGTAACAATGTTTAAATTTTGATGGCTGGATACTGAGAGAGGCTTGCATATTCATCTGACTCATGGCATTTTTGATATTAAACATATAAGTCTTCCTGCAGTAAATGAACCATTTTTATTGGCTCATTAGGCACATCAAATATATTATGCAAAATACTGTGCTACTACATATGAGTTGGATGATTGGTGGAGTATAATAAAAGTTAAATATCGAAAAAATCAGTTTACTCAAACTGAATGTGGTTCCACTGAAGTGAAAGGAAATGAAATTTTTCAGGACACTCCTCAAAACACATCTTTTTCACAAAGAGACATGAATATCGAGGATGACACCCCACAGTTAAGTGTCGATGGTGACGATGTTGTCAATGATGTTACAACTGAATTTGAAATGACAAGAGATGATGAAAGTGAAACCTATATGGAAATTGAAGATGTTGATGAGGAAGATGAAGACATTGAAATTGAAAACTATGAAGATGATGATGAAGATGAACATTGACATAGTAAAATGTGGGTTAGAATCATAACAAATATATATATCTATACATAATAGTTATTTTAAACTGTTTGATAACAACAATCATTTCATGTTTCAGATGGACTCAGAAACGTATCATCGGTTTCTGGAGGCTGAGGTACCTATGGATGATGAGGTTCTTGAGTCATCTGACCCTCAGGCTATTGGAAATACAGGGAGCACTCAGAGGGTGCATGGTCTTCCTAGACTGATGATTTGAGATCCTATCCCTGAGCAACATCCACCTCTTGCATTCGATGCGTAGATGAGGTGGTATGGTAACCTGTGTATTTTAGTTATCTTTCATTATAATTTATTTATATTCTAATTGCTTGATTATTTGTTCTTTTTCCACATTTTATCGTATATAGCTATTGGACAGGGGAGTACTATCTGGCACAATTATTTTTCTCAGCCCTGGCTCACATGGGATCAAATTCCCGCTGATGTGTAGGCCGCCATGTCCGATCATTGGCTGGTACATAATTAAATATTATATATTCTGAAATTTAATTCATTAATAACTTTATATTAGGGTTTATTGTAACCCATCGAAGAGAGAATGTGTGCCACTATCCACGGGGCATGTGTGGTGTCTATGTGTTACCATTTCCGTCAGTTTATGCATAATTTGAGAAAGGCGGCTGTGAGGAAAGCCGGAGTGACAGAATATGATGAGTCCTGTAGAACCCACCAACCAGAGTACATTTCATCTCACATTTGGGATGGATTATGTACACACTGGTTGGGTGGTGGGTTTTAGAGGAGATCTGCATTGGGTCGACAAAATCAGGGGAGATAAGAGGTGAAGCATCGAGCCGGTAGCCGTACATTCAGTGCCCATAGAGAGCGTCTGGTAAGTACTTTTTTTTAATATTTTATACAACTTTAAATATAAACAGTTTATTTTATATTCATATAAGAAGCCGAGAAGCCCAGTATTACGACGTATGACATTTGTCGGAGGATGTAAAATGATCCGGCTACTAGAGAGATTAGTGGTGACCACCAGCGTCAGATTGTGGTCAGTATTTTTTTTATTTTAGTTTGAAAATTAAATGCATATAATATTTTCATTATTTTTATTTCTAATTAAAACTTAAGGATTCATATGAGGCCATGACCTCTCAGATACAAGCTGAGAGTCAGGACGAGACGGGTGATCAGACTAGTGCCCACCATTGTGATGAGACGACATGGATGCAAGCAACCAAGTATGGCTTCGAAAAGGGCCGAGTAGTTGGTATTGGCTCTCAATTGACTCTTGCAGCTTATTATGGTTCTTCTGCGATGTCAGCGTCCCGCTCAAGAGGAGCTCGTGGAGAGAAATCATCTTCTGCCTCACAGTATCATGAGCAGCTGTGTACTAAGAGTGAGCTTATATAGGATTTGCGTCAGGGGCAGGAGCAGATACGTCAGCAGCACGATGACGAGATGCGTCGATGGTAGGAGCAGATGTGTCAACAGCCTAATGTGGAGAGGCGTTGATATGAGGACAAACATCAGGAGTAGAAGGAGTACATGCGTCGTCTGACTCGTAGTTTAGGGATGGAGTTTCCTCTACCACCTCCTCCAGGTCCTCCAGATTATCCACCCCCAATGATGTTTTTACATGTAATAAACATTTGAGTACATAGTTTATTGTCATATTAAATATTTACAATTCCTCTTTCATATTGGTACGAATATTTCATGATTTAATTTGTTTTTATTTTATTTAATATTTTATTACTTAGTAGTATTATTTTTAATGTCTGTTTATTTTAATAATATTACTTTTAATATTTTATATTTATTGTTAATATTGAGAAGTTTATAATTTTATAATTTTATTAATATTTATAATTTTATTAATATTTATAATATTAATATTATTTTTTCATAAATATGTATGTTTATTTTAATAATGATAATATTATATTAATTTTTTGTATTATTAATATTATTATTAGTATTATATTATATTATATTATTTATATTCATATTATTATTATTAGTTGATATTAATATTTCATTATTATAGTATATATATTTTTTATTATTAATATTATAATAATATAGTTTCTTTATATTATTAATATTATTATTATTATACACATAATTTAATAATAATATTATTATTTTAAATTTTTTTATTCTTAATATTACTATTATTATATAATATTATATTATTTATATTCATATAATTAGTATTTTATATTAATATTTTATAATTATATTTTATATGTTTTTTTATTTATATTATAATAATAGAATTTTTTCATATTATTATTATTATTATTATTTTCATATACTATTATACGATTTGTATTAATTATTTTAATTAATTATTATTATTTTTAGTATTTGCGACGGGGTGTCCTTTCATAAAATATTTTTTTACTGTCCCATATGCGACGGGAAGAATACCCGTCGTAAAAACTATTTCTGCGACGGTCCATCCCAAATTCCTACATCCCAAATATTTTTTAAAATTCCCATTTACGACAGGTGAGAAACCCGTTGCAACTAATATATCTGCGATGGCCCGTTGCAAATACCTTTTTTATATATAAACGAAAAACAATTTGCGACGGGGCAAAAATACCGTCGCAAATACTATTTTTGCGATGGGACCACCGCAAAAAAACTATTTATGACGCCGTTTTCAGCGACGCACGATTTGGGACGGAGCCCCATCGCAAAAGGACTTTTGTGAAGGGATCCCGTCGCAAATCACCCGTCATAGATAATCTGTTTTCCTATAGTGACCAGATAAGTCAGAAATAATAACGATTCTTACCCTAGGGAAGATGTCATGACAAGGCATTTATAGAAAACTAGCGACAGATAAATTAAATTTAATTAAATATAAAAATTAATAAAAAATTCTCTTAAACACATCACTAATGAGAGAGGGATACAAAATCTCGGGCGAATACTCATTTTAGGCCATGCCTAGGGTAAATTTCACATTGCGGACCCAAAAATTGTCTCAGATTTTCAATATGATCAACCTTTTTGGGGTTATCATGTTATCTATAATTAACCACACATGTTCAATATAAAATATATTTAATATTTTTATAAAATAAACTTTGGGAACTTTGGGCCTCAGAATCACACGTCACCATAGCGCTTGGATTTGGGAATATACATTTAATTAACTAAATCTCATATAAGGAAAAAACCAAGCCTTTACATCATTTCCTCAATCAATATTATCATTATATAAAAGAAAAAATATGAAAAAAATTCGGATACTGAGCCCGTATCTAGATTTTCTGCTCCTATGAACTCTCCTCCACATTTCCATGTTCGCACAATATACCAACCAAAAGGAATTGTTTGTCCTCACAAGGTTCTATCATGTTGGTCCTCTATCTCCTCTAGGTACTTTGCAATATTGGATCAATACTCAATGTCTGAATCTACCCTGTCAATTACGTGCATAGGTTTATGCACATATATCCTCAATTGTGACACAGGGAATATGTTGTGCACTCACTCCATCTGTGTGGGTAAGGCGAGGTGATAGGAAAGCTCGCCAACCATCTGAACAATCTCTAATGACTCAATGAACTGCAGTGATATCTTGACTCCCAATTTGGACCTACACATTCCATGTCATGTGGAGACACTTAAAAATAAATGGGTTCCCTACTCAAAATCTAAGGGCCTATGATGGAGAAAAACCTTGAACTTATTTCTGATATGGGTCATCTTTATCCGTTTATGGATGAACTATAAATTCATTCGTTGTCCCCTATACAAACTCTAGGCCCAAAAGGGATAACTCTCCATCTCCATCCAGCACAAGGGTGACCCTCACGGTCTCCCATATATAGCCTCCAAAGGTGTAATGTTGGTGTATTAGTGGTATTTTTTTTATGAAATATCTACCAACAGTAGGTGATCCTCATAGCTCAAACTTAAATCCAACACAGAAGCCCTCAATATATCCTCTAGAACCTAGAGAGAGTACTATGTGTACCAATTGATATTTTAGTGAAAGACTATACTCATAAAAATCTTGGTCCAGAATACCCTTTGTTGGACTCTCGACAATCGTGAAATAAATCGTGCATCATGATCAGAGACAATAATATAGGGTACCCTATGAGGGAATATTTCCTCTCATACGTAAAACATCCCCAAACACTCTAATGAAATCGACTTCTTGATAGAAAGAAACTATTTTAAATTTGTGATTTGTTCTTATATAACCCATATTTCTTAATGGCCCTTCACTATGTATGGAATCCATGTAATGAATTCCAAGGATATGGAATCCCATTTACACTTCTGAATCTGAAGATGCTACAAAAACCCCTCTGTAACTTGATTCCCAACTTTTACCCACTAGATTGTGGGGCATTTTTATACATACTCAGCTATGATTCTTTTTATTCCATACCACTAAAATTACTCTAAATTTCTTTGTACATATTACATATATAATGATGTATACTAAGGGAGAACTGTGGTTCTCCCACATCTCCTCTTCCTACATCGCGATTAGAACCAATGTTTCCCCTAAAACCGGATCACATGATTCCATACTTCATAATAGCAATCTGGTGCGTCACTTGTGGATATATGGTCACACATAAAATCATAGATGATTTCACCCAATTGAGACTCTCTTACATGCTCGAGTACCAAAGGATTCAATACTATCAACTAACGAAAAGGTGTACCCTCCTGCTCTACTAGGGCTAGCGGTAGAGAATCTAACTACTCTGAAGATTATTGCACTAAGAGGTTTTGATACTTCATACTATGGAAATTTTATACCATGTTTCCCTTTCCTAGAGTATAAAATATCTTGAAGTTTCAGTATTATAGGATCACAAACCCGTGTTGTTGTCTCGAGTTCAGGTATCTCTGAGTGAAGACATAATTGAGACTGTGGTGGTCTAAATATACTAAAACGCACCCTCCACTACTACAAAAAAGGCCTATAACAATTCAATAAATGGCCTCTATCTATGCTACAGAAGTGATAACTACATGAGGGTGGTTAAAAGATCTATTCTTTTGTCAATGCTAAAAAATCACTGATAAAGGGGTAATTTATCCTCTCTAAAAAATTGTGGTTAAATTGGACATGTATCTACACATTT